>JALPQD010000400.1:1006787-1606787 GCA_023101885.1 Typhlomys cinereus
TGCGGATTAGTGAGAGCTAACAATAGATGTCATCCTTGTCTTTGAGTGGAGGGAAGATAATCCTTCTGAAGTATGTCTCCTCAGTCATACACCTACCTGTCTCATTGGAGATCTGATTCTCTGGACATGGAATACAATCAAAGCAACAGATTGCCTTTCCCTCATTGTGAGACTTCCTGAAACCAGGTCTGCAAGCCACACAGCACACCGAGGACAGACCTGAGGAAGGTCAGGCATTTGTCAGGAATAGACTGATATGATTACTTTATACAAGTTTTAGCATATTACATTACTGAAGAACTTGTCTGCATACCTAGAGCTTAATAGAATAATCACACATTTTTCTGCATTCGGCAATGTCATTGTACAAATATTTAGAATTCAAGTATAAATATTGTACCAAAATCCATCTATTAGAATTTTAGAATGAAGATCCACTGAAGACGTTGTGCTGAACTTTACTGACCTGAGCAGCCATACCCCATAAAAAGCCTTCTGATTAGATTCACCCACCTGTCTCCTTCCTGTGGCCCTGCAGAATGTCTTCTGACAAATCCAGCTGTTGGCCATTGGGAGGTTTGGTGACAACTGTCCAATTTTCAGCTTGAGCCAAGGTTTTGTGGGAATTCCAAATATTGAAGATGTCTATTCTGCATCTAATTTCTTATTTTCTTTCTATGAACAGTTTTTCAAGAGAATATTGAATTGCATATTCTTCAGCAGGCAGTTAAGCTAAAAGACACATACATGCCCCTTTATAATTATGTGTGCCCCAGATTGGAGAAAATTGGATAATGCCTCATGTGCAAATTTGGAGCCATTATGAGAATAAACTCAAAATAATTAAAACCATTTTACCTTGATAGCTTTTGAAAACTACATTAATTTATCTCTCAAATGTTTTGTAGTAAAAAGTTTTTGCCTACAAACAAAATGCATTTATATCCCTGTCTCTTCCACTCTTTCTTCACACTTCATTTCCACCCTCTTCTCTCTTCACCATACCAAACTCTCTCTTCTGCCCTCATGTCCTCTGAATCTGTGCACCTTATTGTTGGGCCCGCCAGGATTTGCCCCAGGGGATGGCCGAGCACATGGGACTAAGGATGGCTCTAGGGCAAGGGTCTTGGGCGTAACCTGATCACTTCACAGAGAGCCCTAATTGGCTTTCAGGTATCTACCTGCCCCTGTGCTGAGTGACATTGAACTTGACCATTAGCACCTGTAGGATGTCTTGACCTTGTGACACAATGGATGCCTGTTTCGTGCCTTGGTGGCCTTTGTCTATAAAAGTTCCTTTTTTCTCCCCCAATAAAGAGAGATCTGCTTCTGACAATCTCCCTGTCTTGTGGTGAGTCTCTGGGGTAGGGCGAAGGTGGGGACGGCTGGAACCTGCTTTCATCACAGCCAGCAGCTGTGTGTTTTGAGTGAGTGAATGAGTGCGTGAGTGGGAACTGGTTCCCAGTGGCACACCACGAAGGGATACTTCTGAAATCGGAGGAAGCTAAGCAGGCTTCGGGGTAAGTGAAAACTTGGGAAATATGGGGAATTCAACGTGCAGACTGGATCCAGTGCCATCAGCACTCAAGTCCATATTAAGGAGTCATGGGTTTGACATTTCTGATCCAGGCATTGCCAGAGTGTAGAAATTGACTCTTGAGTTGGCTCCGTGGACTCTGGCCACCAATATTTTCATGGGACAGGTGGAATAAAATAGAAGGTCTTGCCAGAGAGCAAGAAAAAAATCTAATATACTGCCTTCCATGGAATTTTATTCACAATTTCTGCGCTCAGGATGCTTTCCTTCCCAATCCAATTCAGCCTGCACTGGAGCAAATGGTGCAGGTGGAGAGGGAGGGGCCAGAGCCATTCTGGAGCGAGGCTCCAGGGGGGTTGGAGCCAACAAGCTATCCAGGGAGCCCCTCAGGGGGCTCTGCTGATGAGCCACGTGGTCCGGGGCACAGGGGTACAGAGAAGCTGCTACGTACAGGGATGCCAAATGGCATGGGCCTGCTGAGCGGGGGCTGGGCGGACATTCTGCCAGACCATGGCGTGCAGGAACCATGGGGATGGTGGACATGCCTGCTGTTTAGAGGATGATAACCCATCACTGTGTGAACACCGAGAAGGTTACACAGAGTTGTGGGCTGAGACAGGGGGCCGGTACTGGTACCAAAGCCACTAACAGTGGCAGTGGAGAGACTGCAGGCGGCTGCACGCGGGGCAACACGTGGGTATATGGAACCTGTGGCTGGGGAGCCTACATGGCTGCGAGGAGGCTGTGCACAGCTGGGGGACAAAGGTTCACAGAAGCAGACCGGCGTGTGGACCAGCATTTGGGGACAAATCGATGCCTGAGGGAGTGGAGCTTCCCATTTGGGAGGGGCAGCCGCTTGCCCAAGGTGAGAAAGGGTGGCGCATTTCCGAGAGCCCAAAAAGGATGTGGAAAAATCACTCAAGAAAGTGCCCTGCTCCCCTTATCAAAGGGAAGAGGTTAGGAGTGCTCCGAGAAAAGGGAGTGGTCCCTGTATCTGGATTTAACTCTGCTAGGGAGAGAAAGGGATGGAGAAGGATTAGAAGGAGACCCACCTCCATATTCCCTAAACAAAATCTGTCCTGACTCCGTGGGTGGGGACCCTGGGCCCCGCCAGGCTAGGGCAGGAAACCCAGGGCCGGAGCCCACGTATGCTGAGGTGTATCAAGTACAAGCCTATCCTGTTAACTTAATCCAGGGGGCAATCGCACTACAGTGTGGTATCCTTGGGAAGCAAAAGATTTAAAAGAATTAAAGCAGGACATGCTAGAGGATGGTCCAATTCTCCTTGGGTTGAGGCCCTACTTCAAGATCTAGTTCATCAAGCCTGTCTTACTAAGGACTGGATGGATATGGCCAAAGCGGTGCTCCCCAGTCCCACATTCATTAAGTGGGCAACACTATTTAAGGAAGAATGTGGGGTACAGCAGACAACCATGGAAGCCCCATACCAAGACCACTTGATGGTTTAGTGGCTGGAAAAAAGCTAGATGAAGGTTCTTCTGAAATGCCTTTAGCAGGTATTATACAAAAACCAGGTGAGACCCCCCCGAGTTCATTGACCGTGGGTGGAAAAAGCCTCTGTAGTAAACTTCCCCAGGCTCCCTAAGGGAACAGTTTGCTAAATTGCTGGTATGGAAAGGAATGAATGGGGACCACAAAATAGTGTGTACAGGTCTTAAGGAGAGATACATGGGCACCTGGATTATTGCTTCACAGATGTGGGGTCAAAACACCAGAGTCAGACACTCAATGTGGCCCTGGAGATACAGACAAAAGCACCTGCTGACACTAAGCCTGGAGGGCCAATAAGGGAGGGGAAACAATGGAGTTTGTTTTTGTTGTGGCCAGGTGGGGCATTTAAGGAAGGAGTGTCCCCAGGGCAAGGAAGGAAGCCCAGGAGGTAGGAGGGGCTAAGCCCACTACAACTCCATGCCCTAGGTGCGCAGAGAGCTTCATTGGAGAAGAGACTGTAGATTGAAATTCTATCTAGAGGACAAGCCATTGTTAAAAGAAATCACCAATATTGAAAGGCCCAATTACAAAAACAAAAAGGAGAGTAACCCCACACCAATATCTGGGGTTGGCATTATTTACCATCAACGCTTTAAATTTTAAATTTTATAAAAGGACAACTTAAATTGAGATCCCAAAAAACACTGGGGAAGCCTATCCACCAAACCTTCTGTTAAAGTGGGTTGAAGGACCCCCTAACTGGGCAATGAAGGGGACTTGACCCTTTGATTATTATGGGAAGAGGATTCGGATGTGTCTTCCCTGATTTGGATTCTGGCAAGGAATCTTAAAATTCTATCCACAGGAGGATCCTCATGAAGGAGACCCGAAAGAATCATCCCCAGACTAACAAGCCAAACCAAGGCTTGGGGCAGCTTTCTTTGCTTTTCTCTTTCAGAAACTATCCATGATGTGCCTAACATCTAAAAAATTGTTCTTTTAACAACTATTGCTTAAGTGTTTTCTCAGCATATCTTTCAGCAGTGCTCCATTTGAGACCATGCTACAGGCACCTATGGGCTTTGAACATCCCTGTCACACCCCGAAAAGTCACCTGCTGACATGCCTGGTGCTGATCCAACCTGTCTTCTCCGACATATACATGACGCCTGCCCAATGGGAAATCACTCTGGTCTAGCTAACTTGTCAAGTGCAGTACATGTCTAATGTGTTGATACAGGCCTTTAAGTACGGCTCAAACACCCAAGGTTGTTAAAGCCAACCTCATACAGAGGACTGGTAGCCAGAGCGGGCAAGTGGAAGCCCGGCTGGATCAACCTAAGACAGTACTTTTAGTTATACCTGGAGACTACAGGATCCCATGATAGGTCAGACCGCGTGGGAGGTTTTTCACACCTAAGACAGACACAATCACTCAGGACCATTTGGTCTGCTTGGTCGCAGGTAGCCTCCTGGATCATCTCATACAAAAAAACAAAGGCGGAGATGTTGGGCCCGCCCCGGATTTGCCCCAGGGCATGGCCGAGCACATGGGACTAAAGATGGCACTGGAGGGCAAGGGTCTTGGGCGTAACCTGATCACTTCACAGAGAGCCCTAATTGGCTTTCAGGTTCTACCTGTCCCCTGTGCTGAGTGACATTGAACTTGACCATTAGCACTTGTAGGATGTCTTGACCTTGTGACACAATTGGATGTGTTTTGTGCCTTGGTAGCCTTTGTCTATAAAAGTTCCTTTTCTCCCCCCCAATAAAGAGAGATCTGCTTCTGACAATCTCCCTGTCTTGTAGTGAGTCTCTGGGGGGTAGAGGCAGAGGTAGGGATGGCTGGAACCTGCTTTCATCACAGCCAGCAGCTGTGTGTTTGAGTGAGTGAATGAGTGCGTGAGTGGGAACTGGTTCCCACACCTTAAGGCTCCCCTTGGTCACCAGTACTAGTATCAGACCAGGACACAGTGGTGGTATATGTGATTTTTCAAGGGGTAAACGTGAAAATGGTAAAGGTTCCCTTCACTTATCTAGCATCTATCTCAAAGATTCTCTCTCAGTGTAATTGTTTCTCTTGAGATCCTTACTAATCCAGGGATTAATGCTATTTCAACCATCCTGCAGTTCTGGTACAGGCGGATATAAGATATAAGTGCAGTGAACTCCTGGATACAGCAACCATGTCATGAGTGGAGTGAAGAGGCAGACAGAAGACCTCCCTATCTTTAACCTCCTACATTCTTACCACTCCCTCTTCAGCTAGGGTCCCTGAAATGTGGAAGATTACAATGACCTTCTTAAATTGAGCATTTCAGGTCAAGTTACTCTGCTTTCTGGATGATTTCTGCTCTGCCTCCCCAATCTTCAAATATGATAGGATACATCTTGAGTGGTGATAGATTTTTCTTAAATAGAGATATAATAATAGGTGCTCAGATAACAACTTAATGTCAAATATGTACAGTTAATGCCAAGACATTTGTTCTAAACTAGTGTCTATTTACTCTATTCTACTGTTACCTGGACAAGTGGTCAGAACAGGCATATGTTTCCTAATTATAGAAGGGAGTTTAGAACCCATTCAAAACAGGCCTGACAGAATCAAAGTCATAAAAAGCAACATCCTACCAAAAGCAACATACAGACTCAATGCTATGCCAGTCAGGATGCCAAAGCAATCCTTTAAACAAATTGAACAAACAATCTCAAAATTCATATGGAAGCACAAAAGGCCCAGGATAGGAAAACAATCCTGAGTAACAAAAACACTACTGGAAGTATCACCATACCAAACTATAATCTATATTACAAAGCCATAGTAATAAAAACAGCCTTCCGGCTCCAAAATGACATGCAGTTCAATGGATAAAGGTTGAAGACCCAGATATAATCCAACAGATTTATAGCCATTTGACCTTTAACAAAGGGGCACAAACATTCAATGGAGAAAGAGCACCATCTTCAACAAATGGTGCTGGCAAACTGGATTCCACTACAAGATTAAAACTGGACCCGTTCTTGTCACCATGCAGGAAAATTTATTCCAAATGATCAAAGACCTCCAGCTGATTGGCTAAACCGAAATCCAGTAGCACATTCACTAGAACCAATACTCAAAAAAATAGGATCTTATGAAATTAATGAGCTTCTTTTCAGATAAATAGATGGTAAACTGAGCAAAAAGTCAATTCTCAAAATGGGAGAAAATCTTCACTAATTACATATCTGATAGTGCTCTATTATGTGAGTGCACAAAGAACTTGGAAAACTAAACACCTAGGAGATAAATGGCTGAATAAAAAAATTGGCCTGGAAACACACTAAAGGATGCTCCAGGAATGGGGGAGGAGGGGGGACTGGGAGAAACGGAGGGGGGGGAAGGAAGAAGAAATGGGAGAAGGGAATGGAGGGGGTCCAGGGAAGGGAGGAGAAAGGAAGGGGAATGGGCTACTTATCAATTTTGTTGTGAGAGGAAAATTAAATAAATAAATAAATAAAAAATGGGCCTGGGAACTAAAAGAAACTTTTCCAGGGACTGAATAGAATGTCTAACAAATATTTTTAAAAATTCTCCATATCCTAGCCATCGAGGAAATGCAATTCAAAACCTTGAGACATCATATCACCCCAGTTGGGATGGTGAAAATCCACAATACAAACAACACCAAATGCTGGAGAAGATGAGGAGAGAAATCAACTCTCCTACATTGCTGGTGGGAATGCAGGCTTATACAACCACTCTGGCAATAGGTATGGTAATTTCTAAAATGTTAAAGATGGAAATGCCATATAACCCTGCTATACCACTACTGGGAATAATCCCCCAAATGCAGAAATTCACTATATTGGCATGAGCACAACCATGTTCATGCAACACTATTTACAATAGCAAAGTCATGGAATCAGCCCAAATGCCCAACAGCTGAGGAATGGATAAGGAAAATGTGGTACATGTATACCAGAGAACATTACTCAGCCATCAAAAATCGTGAATTAATGAAATTTATTGGGAAATGGATGGAATTAAAAGAAATTATATTGAGGTATCCCAAACACAGAAAGTTAGACCTTATATGTACTCCATAATAAGTGTATCCTAGTTCCATACCTACTTGATAGTATATTCAAAGATAAATCTCTTTCATAACCACTGTAATCACAAATGATTATCAAGAAAAGGGAAGGAGAGGTGCAGACCCGCGTGTCGCGCAGGCAAGGACCCTGAAAATAAACAGCCGCTGTCTTGCGAGCCGTCTTTCCGGGCCTGCGTCCGAGTCTCCGCCGCTGCGGGCCGCTCCGCCGCGGAAGCTCTAACTGCAGCCATGAGCAGCAACGAGTGCTTCAAGTGTGGACGATCTGGTCACTGGGCCAGGGAATGCCCCACCGGTGGAGGTCGGGGCCGTGGAATGAGAAGCCGTGGCAGAGGTGGTTTTACCTCGATAGAGGTTTCCAGTTTGTTTCCTCATCTCTTCCAGACATCTGTTATCGCTGTGGTGGTCTGGTCATCTTGCCAAGGATTGTGATCTTCAGGAGGATGAAGCCTGCTATAACTGCGGTAGAGGTGGCCACATTGCCAAAGACTGCAAGGAGCCCAAGAGAGAGCGAGAGCGTGTTGCTACAACTGTGGCAAACCAGGCCATCTGGCTCGTGACTGTGACCACGCGGGTGAGCAAAGTGCTATTCTTGTGGAGAATTTGGACATATTCAAAAGATTGCACCAAAGTGAAGTGCTATAGGTGTGGAGAAACTGGTCATGTAGCCATCAACTGCAGCAAGACAAGTGAGGTCAACTGCTACCGCTGCGGCGAGTCGGGGCACCTTGCACGGGAATGCACGATTGAGGCTACAGCCTAATGATTTTCCTTTGTCGCCCCTCCTTTTTCTGATTGATGGTTGTATTATTTTCTCTGAATCCTCTTCACTGGCCCACGATGGCAGATAGAGGCTGTTCCCCAGCCAGTGAGTTTACTTGCAGTGTAAAAGGAGGAAAGGGGTGGAAAAAAAAACCGACTTTCTGCATTTAACTACAAAAAAGTTTATGTTTAGTTTGGTAGAGGTGTTATGTATAATGCTTTGTTAAAGAACCCCCTTTCCGTGCCACTGGTGAATAGGGATTAATGAATGGGAAGAGTTGAGTCAGACCAGCAAGCCCTCTGGGTTTCTTGAGTGTGCTCCCGTAGGAGGTAAAACCCGTTCTGGAGGTGCTTGAGCTTCCGCAAGTAACTTTAATTTTAGCATAATGATGGCCTTGGATTGTCTGACCTCAGTAGCTGTTAAATAACATCAAGTAACATCTGCATCAGGCCCTTGTAGAACATACAGCTGAGTGGGAGTAATAATCAAAATGAAGACAAATGTGTCGATGGCTATGCCAGAGAACTTGCAGTAAAAGCTAAACAGGAACAGTTTCATCACAGCGTTGATGCTGGACATACAGATGGTGATGGCAAGGTGTAGAACACATTTATTCAAAGACTAAATCTAAAACCCAGAGTAAACATCGATGCTCAGAGTTAGCATAATTTGGAGCTATTCGGAATTGCAGAGAAATGCATTTTCACAGAAATCAAGATGTATTTGTTACTATATCACTTAGACAACTGTGTTTCATTTGCTGTAATCAGTTTTTAAAGTCAGATGGAAAAAGCAACTGAAGTCCTAGAAAATAGAAAATGTAATTTTAAACTATTCCAATAAAGCTGGAGGAGGAAGGGGAGTTTGACTAAAGTCCTTTTTGTTTTGTTTCAAATTCCATCAATGTATATAGAACAAAAATGCCATATTAAAGAGGGGAATATGGAGGAATGAAAAAAAAAAGAAAGAAAAGGGAAGGAGAATAAGGACCACAGAACAAAGGAGATAGGAGATCAAGCTTCACTAGAGAAAATAATTCATGGTCATGTATTGCATTTATGTATCAAATATCTGGTGCAGCTCACTCTCACTTACCATCCTGGTCACTGGGTCAGCAGGTTTGATCTCACTAGTCAGGGAGGATATAGGGATTGGCAGATAGAAGGTATCCATCTGGCAAATGGTACACTCATCCCCTACTGCTGTGTCCTACTCCTATTTTTCCATCTACATTTGAGGCTCCTGTTGTTTTAAGATCTTTATTTAAACATTGTTAGTAGGTGACCTTCAATATCATCTGAATGCAGGCAAGGGCAGTGCAGGAAAAACAAAACTGAAAACAACAAACCATAATTCAGAACACCAAAGACCCTATATTTCTCACTTGGAACCGACCAAGCAAATATCTCCCCATCCTAAAGCTCAGGGGAATTTTGGAAGAGGCGACAGCAAAATTATAAGAGCCTAAAGATGGAAAAGACAAAAGATACACAAGATACTCCAAACAAGTTAGGACTGCAGCAGCCAAGATTGGACTTTGGGTGACGTGTACAATTGCTGAAATGTCAATGACCTCCCCCCCCCCAGTCTACAGATCACAGGGGATAGGTCTTCAGGCAGTAGGATCCTTGGAGGCAATGAATTAAACAGTTCGAATAAAGATCCCATGCTAACAGGGAGCCCAAGAAGTGGGCCCTGGTTATGCCACTGAATCATGAATCCTCACTAGGGAGGAGAACTTAGAGGGAGGTTCAGTGCCCAATAAATGGGTGCTTCAGGGGATGGGAGGGAGGAATTAGGAAGCACAAGGAGAGGGGAGGGAGGGAAGGGTTGAAACAAGGGGTAAAGGGAAGGGTTGAATGGGTAATGAAGAAAGAAGGAAGGGATAGGAAGATGTTGGGGTTACCTGTTGAGATTGTATGATTATGAAAAAATAAAATGTGGGAGAAAAATTGCTAAGGACTGAAATGCACATGACCCTGCTATACCACTACTAGGAATAATCCCAAATAATGCAACAATTCATTCACTGACAGGCACAACAATGCTCATTGTAATTCTCTTTCCAACAACAAAGGCATGGAATCAACACAAATACCCAACAGTTGATGAATGTATAATAAAAATGTTGTATTTTTATACCACAGAATACTACTCAGCCATCAAAAATGGTAAATGTCAGGAAATTGAATTAGAAAAAAATTATATTCAGTGAAGTATCCAGAACAGAGAAAGTTAGGTGCTGTACAGCTTCTCTGCTTCTCATCGCAGAGCACGTCCACACACATCCCGACGGCTTGGCAAGGAGAGAGACTCCCGGGTCCCCCAAGCCACATACCACTTCACAATGCACACCTGTGGACAACACACCCCCCTCTCTTAGGGATGGCTGGCGATTTGCCTTGCAGCTTTGCATGAAGCCGGGGTCCTTTCTCCCGGGTATGGGTATCGTTGTTGACATTCTGTTTCTCTCACTGTCTCTCTCCCTCTCTTTCTCTCTCTCCCTCAGTCCTCTGTGTCTTCGCTTCTTCCCTGTACTGTCGGGAGTTCTGCTTTGTGAAATCTTTATGCTGCATAGTGAGATGCTGATAGTTTATTGTACAGGATTTGTGGGATCCCTGCTCTTTTATCATATGATGGCAAACACATTATAGAAACACCCTTCAAAGCATAGAAATGTGTGACAACACACGATCAACTAAAATTTGAACCTTAAATCATAAAGATCACAGAACTGTAACTACCAAGTTCAGACATCTATAAATTACACGTCTAAGTGATTTAGTAAAAGCTGTACTAATTTTAAAATTCATGAAGTATTTTTTGTTGTTGAAATATAATAATAACTGCCATACACATATAAGATAACTAAAGAGAATATATAATTACTTGGGTTCCACATCCATAAACAAGAAGATTGTAAATTGATACACGGATATAGCAATCAATCTTCTAATGTCCTACACCAAAAGAAGAGTATGGCTGTATGATACTGAGTGGACATTAGATAAAAGCCAGAGGATCCAAGATTGAACACACACATGGCAAGAAAAATCTTGCATGAGAGTAATTGTAATATTTGTGGTTCCACAGCAAAAGGACATTTTGGGACATCAAAATCATTTGAAACTTAATAGCTACAAAGACTCATAATCACAAAGGAGACTAACCAGGGAACTCTGTTGCACAGAGGTCCAATCTCAAAAGAGAGTGTGTTTGAGGAAAGACAGGTGATAGTGGTTAGTGCTCCAATAAGAGCAACTAGTTCAACTTGTTGGGAAATTGTGTGAGGGGGTAAAGATTGTGCCTCAGAGAGGAAGGAGAAGTGGAATGTCCTTGAATGATGGCATTCCTTTCAGCAAAGGGGGTGATTTTTGGGAGCTGCTATCCATAAACTAGCCAGTTGTCTGGGATAGGGGAGCATCATGAATGTGTTGAAATAGGTTAGAAAAGTGGGTTAGGACCTTAGAGAAGGAGTATGAGGGGAAATAGTTGGAGGATGGGGAGGTTGCAGGGAGGAGAGTAATGGGGTTTATAGGGGGAGAGAGTTCAAAGATGGGAGTGGGATCTAACACATATGTGTGGAGGATTTGGAAGCTGAGGTGTGGGAGAGACAGGAATGCCTTCTTGCTACTAAGTAGTCCTGTAGAGAGTGGGTGTGAGGATGTGTGGTCTTTAGTGGGATAGCTTTCTTGCTTTAGGGACAATAATTGTTTCTGCTGAAACGGTCTGGAGGCCAGGAGACCATCCTCTGGAGACTGCATAGTTTCTTAGAGATATAAGCAAAAGTAATTAAGTGTCCCCCATTTTTTGCAAAGGATAGATAAGATGTGTCCTTATGTAGCATGGAGAAAGACACAGAAAGGTTTGGTTTGATCAGGTTGGGAAAGGGTAAAAGCTTGTGAGAGTAGGGATATAAGTTTATTAATCTTACATTAATAGTGGTTGTGAGAGAGGCAAGATTGAGAACAGGTTCATCTAAGAAGTCCTTCAATGTCTGGTGCAGGGGGAGAATTATTTGTGAGAAATTAGGAATGGAAGAATTTGAAGAGTCCTATTAGTGCCAGAATATTCCTTTTGGAGTGTAGGAAGGGGATGGGAAAGTAGTTTCTGAACCCTGGATTTGGGGATAGTTTTTTTCTGGGGGAGAAGAGGAGACTGAGATAGGTTATCGTTGGAGAGTATTTTCCCTGGATACTCTATACCCCCAGGAGGTAAGGGCATTAAGGAGTTGGATGGTAGGTGGGATACAGGAAGCAAAGCTTAGGATGGGGTACAGAGGAAAAGCTCATCGACATATAGAAGGAGGTGGCTGTGGGAAAGATTGAGGTACAGGAGGTCCTTTGGTAGGGCCTGTCCAAAGAAATAGAGACTATCTCTAAAGCCTTGGGTAGGACTGTCCATGTGAGTTGGCAGGCAGTGATGGTGTTGGAGTCATCCCAGGTGAAGGCAAATATGGGATGAGAGGAGGGATGAAGCTGGATGGTAAAGAAGGGATCATTGAGATCTAAGATTGAAAAGAGGATAATTAGGAATGGGATAGAAGATAGGCGGATGTAAGGGTTAGGAACAATGATAGTGGTGGCAATGAATGTTTCATGGTTAGGCACAGGTGTCAACTTGACTGTAGAGGGTTTGAGCTCTGGGCACACTTGTAAAGAGTTGATGGTTGAGTTAAGCCCAGAGCAAACCTGAAAGAGATGTCTAGCTGATAGTAAGACCTAGCCCATGGTGGGTGAGATTAGGCTCTAGATAAATCACAGAGAGCTGGTTGAGAGAGTTGGCATCCTTCTGTTCACTTGGTCAGAAATTCTAGTCTGGCAAGTAAGGACTGTCCCTCTCTCTCCTGTTATGTGGTGATGGTGTGGCCAGTTCCCTCAGCCCTGGTGTTGGTGCATGCTCGCTCATTAAGCTGGACTGAGAACTGTAACCAGACTCTCGTAAGAAAGTAAACTCCTTGTTCCCTTAAGCTGTGTGATGGTCATTTATCAGCAACCATGCAGGCAGACTGCAACAGAAAGCCTTATTTATTTTATGAAGAACTTGAGTAAAAGGAAGATGCTATTAGGTTTTTTGATTCCCAGGATGGGGGGAGTGTTATACGAGATATGGGTGGGAGTTAGTAGGTGGACTCATGAAAGTAAGTCAGTGGATAGTTGGTTGGACCCCTCTCCTGGTAAAAGGAGGTAAACGGTATTGGACTTGGGACATGATAACAGAAGAATCTTTTACCTGTACTAGAATGGGTACATGGTGTTTAGCTAGAGAAGGGTGGGAGGAATCTCAGAGGGAAGGTTAACTTGAGACCAAGAAGCCAGTAGGGAGATAAGTGGAGGAAGAGATGGCATGGCAGGGTCTTTTAGTTGGAATAAAAAGACAGGAGGTAAACATTAGAGGGGGAATGTGCTAGGAGGCACATAGGGCATTCAGGCATAATAGTGAAGGGGTGAATTAAGAGGAGGTCGCCAAATTGGCATGTGAGGGGGTTGTTAGTCTGGACTGGAAAGGGCATCCTGATATCCCAGTGAGGGAAAACGGAGAGTGAGGTGTGGGTCTATGCCTTTCAGTCAATAAAAATAAACTGAACCCCATGTCCAGGACAAAAGATACTCGTCTCCCTGCTATCATCACTCCTACCCAGAATTCACAGCAATTGGCTTGGTTGCTAGTTAAGGATGATGAACTCAGGCCTTCTCATTTGAGAAAGCATTGAGGGAAGGAGAGAAGGGGAGAGGCTGTTGAGGGTACACCTCCCATCATACTGTCCATCTTCCAGTGACCCCCACAAGCCCTTGTGGGAAAACTGGACTGGGGTACTCTTGCCTAGTGTCCATTTTGTTGCATTGGAAACATGTTCAGGGACCTGAACCCACATCTGTGTACTGACTGGAGAGGATGATGGAGAACCCTGGAGGGCAGGGGCTAAAAACTGAAAGTAGGCGTGTCTCTTTCTGAAAGTGGGCATGGTGCTCCTTCTGAAAGTGAGCATGGTAGCTCCTATTGATCCCTTTCCTCAGTCCTTTTCCTGCTCCCGCTCCCTCTCCCTTTTTGATTCTTCCTCTTGGTTAGAACCTTGAATGACATTTCAAGAAAGTCTTCCTGAGGAGTAAGACGCCTTTTTCTAGTTTCTGGAGTGGTTTTTTGGATGCCTGGAGGTGACTGGTTTATAAAATAGATATGGGGCTGTTCAGATGGCTCAGGAATTAAAACTCTGCCTCACAAGAAGAAGATCCTGAGTGGTCCTTGGAGAAATCCCAGAGCGAAGCGAAAATGAGGTAGAAACAATCTAAGATGATTCCTCGTCACCCTTTGAAGTCCAGAAGTGCCCTCTGACACAAACACAAACACACACTCACTCAGATACACATAAAAATTAAATAAATAAATAAATAAATAAATAAATAAATAAATAAATAAACTAAAGTAGATGTGTAGATGGAGGAAAAAACCCATGATTACAGTAAATTCATGATACTTTCATTCCTTAATCCCCTGTTCCCTCTTCCCTCTCCTTCTGACTAAAACCCAACTTTCCAATCTTATTCCTTTTTTTTTTCATGAGTGGCCACCAGGGATTCATTTGCATTGCTTTTGATGGAGTGTAGCTGAGCACTTGCTGGAGGATGAATCATGTATCAGTGGGTCTATCCTTGAAGAATTTTCCCTCCCCCATACAGTCTTTCTTTAGCCTTCCAGGGATTTGTGAGGCTTTTTGAGTTCTCTGCCCTTTCCTGGTGATATGTTAATTGGGCAAATTAGACCATGTAAGTCTTAAGGAAATACATTTAGCCAGAAGCACTTCTGTAACAAGGTCCATTTCCTGAGACCATGATTTCTTGGTCACCTGTCCTGTCTAGGATTGCCTTCTTACTTCTGAATTAACTAAGTATATTGGTTCTTTTTTCATGGGTCTGTTTTCTTTTTTCCTGTTTTTTCTGCTGTCATTTGGGTTTGTTTGGTTTGGTTTCCTAGATCTTTACAACTTTGGTCATGTTCCATTTCTTTACCATGTTTGTTGAGCTTGTGACCATCTCATTTCAGAGTCATTAGTCTGTCTCTGCACATATGTTGGAAGATTATAGATAACCTTTGTGGGGAGCTAGCAGAAGGCTCTTTGCCTCATCCATCCATGCACATTTATAGGGGACCTGATGTGAGTGTAGTTAGAGCCAGCGCATAGCACTTTCCAAGGCTTTCCATGGGGACTTGGCATTCCTCTGGGTGGTGCCATAATCAGTCTTCTCTGGTCTTGAGCTTTGGAGATACTGAGCTGCAGCCTGTCTCTGGCTTCCCTCCCATAGGAGAGATTTCATGCAACAGCAACATTTTCCATAGGTGCTGCTTCTCAATCATGCCAGTGCCTAGTTATGTCTCCCTGGAGAATAGACTTTTCCAGAATCCAAAGCATTTCATTGAATATAGTGTTGGAGAGAGGGGAAAAAAAGTACATGCAGCAAAATCACATGAGAGATTCTATCCTGATTCAGAAGGATTTTTGGAAACTGGAGGTAAGACTAACCTGGACATTCTATGTTTATTTCAGCTGGGAGGAAGAAGAAATCACAAGTACAGTCAAACCAAGTCATGCTGATGGGAGTTGTGCTGTAATATGCTTAGCTATTCCATTTCAAAGTGTGCATGGCAGGACTGTGGCCATGCACATCTGTAAGAAAAAAACATTCTAAGGACGGACAATCTGTGCAGCAAGATAGGCTTGCATGGTGTTGCCAAGAGCAATAGTAATCCAGCTAGAATCTGATTGCATGTAGATTTTGAGTGTAAGGCATGAAGAAATGTATTACATGAAGTGGCATCCCATGAGTTGAAGTGGATCATGAATGGGTTTCATTTTTGGTATAGGGCAGCATAACCATACCCACAACTTCTTATTACTAATAATATCTGTTTCCACTACCAGGGCCTTGGTTCTTTCATTTAGGTGTGTGGGTCCAAGAGTCCAGCCTGGGTTGCTCTGGGCACTGGAAGAGCTGGAAAGACAAGAAATCCTCCAGCAGATCTCCATCCACATTGGAGCTGCCAAGCCAGACATTTGAATCTGACAGCAAGAGAAAAGCAAGGGCTCTGGGTCTTCTCAGCTTAGAAAATGGGAGTCTAGAGCCCCAGTGCCCCCTGTGACCCCCAGGCTGCTTCCCACAGTCTAGAAACTCTTTCCCAGAGCCCCACCACCTACAGAGCAGCTTGTGCCTGGATACCTGACCAGAGCCTTCTATCCTTGCCCCAGACTGAGTATTTACAATCTTCCAATGTAGGGTGTCAAGCCGGGATTGAAAGCCTAGTGTCTACAAACTCCAAAAAATGTGAAGTGGAAAAAAAAGAACACGCAAGCTCTAGTTTACATCAAACCAAAATGAAACATAGGGCAGGAAAAAAACCCTGAAGGAAAGAAACCAAACCCCCCAAACATACATATTTGTAAGGAATAAGAATTCTACTCACTGAAAGGAGAAGCTGTTATGATCGAAACCAAATAAAATGAAACAGCTGCTGGACAGCAGTGTGTTGGCCTGTAAACCCTACATTGAATGGGCACATCCAGGACTTTTGCCAGACCGCCTTTAACCAGAAGGCCCTTAGTGACCTGTCTAAGGCAGGAGAACCTGTTCCACAGAAAACCAGAAGTGCAAAAAGAAAAAGAAAGGCAAGAATGTAAGAACCAGTGGTGGGAGTGGTACTGCCACAGGTATTGTCTGGTCATGACTGGGCTGCCACACTCCCTGCTATGATGTCTCTACTAACCTGCAAAGTTGGTCTATCAGCACTTCCCCAGAAGAACTCAGAAGTACTACACCACCCTGAGATTATTCAAAATTCATGCCACACAGGAGAAGGGGAGTTTCTTTATTCAAGGATTTACCCCATTGATGGGTCACCCAAACCCAGCAGGTACTCAGGTGAGCACACAGCAGACACCCCAGATGAGACCAGGAGGGAGATGGGATGTAGCGGTGGAAGATGGCAATGGGGAGTAAAGGATGAAAACACATAGATTCCTTAGAAAACAAAACATCTGCAGATTTGAAATAGACTTTGGCACTCAGCTGCAACTGAGAACTAGTGGGTAGCACTGAAACCGAATGACATGGTTTTTAAATATCAATGCCAGGACAGGAAATCGCTATTCAGGGCTCCACACACCACACAGGGTCCTGTGATTGACCCTTGACTGGGTGGTGAGGCCAACTCCTACTTAGAGGTTGCAGTCCCCTAGTCCCATGGTTCGCATCCAGGGTTGTCGTTTAAGGGAGGACCTCCAACAGAAAGTGCTCAGGAAGCTAGGCAGGGATTGACAGGTGGGAAGACCACCTGTCAATCGATGCAGCCAATCGGATGCAGTGACACCAGCCCTGCCCCATCGATCACCACTGGGAAGGAGATTCTTTTCTGGTGGTGGAGGAACCAGGGCTTAGGGCAGGAGGGTCTCTGACCCCGGAAAGATCTGGAACCCTGCCTGGATGCGGTCCCGGCAGAGAGGTCCCTGGGCAGGCATTGTGTCCTTTGTCGCCAACAGCCATGAGGGCCAGTGGTCACCCACGCGGCCTGCGAGCCCTGCGCCTGCGGAGCCTGTCCTTGTGCGAGACCTGAGGGACTTCGCACGCGAAATAGCCCCAGGGTCCCGAGGACCGCAGTGCAGGCTTCATGAGCTCCCCGCGATGCTGCCCTGGGGACACACTTGTCTCCCAGGAAGGGGCCGCACTGTGGGGAGTTGGAAGCCAGCAGCGAGCTGAAGGCCAGTGGCTAAAGGAAAGATTGGGGTGCTTCAGGGTGTCGGCTGCTCTGGTGGTTGGGGGGAGAGAAAGTGACACCTTCAGACTCAAAGAAAAGTCTGGTTTATGCAAGTCACCAGAGTGTCCTGGTTCCCCTACTCGCGGGGGCAGGAGACCCACGTGAAAATTAATGACTCGGTGTCTCTGCCTGCATGCTGCAGATTAATTCAGGATCAAAGGACTTAAGGGAGCCAGGGCTTCCTATGGTCTGGTTCTATTTCTTAGTACAGCTTGGCCGGACAGTTCCAACACAGAGAAGCCCGGGAACTGGTCACACCTCATCCACTGCTGAGAGAGGGGCAAACCTCACATACCACACTGCAAGTCTGTCCTAAGTATGCTGAAAAAATGCTGACCTGATGAACTAGTTATGGAAGTAAGGCAGAGAGCTCAATTCTTGGAATTCACAGGTATCACCAGATTTCCCCATCTTACCCACCTGCCCAGGAAATGGTACCACACCCCATGGGCAGGTCTTCTCCATTATACAATCTCTTGCAGGTTTGCCTTAACTATCTTGCAATGTAACCTTTTCTTCTTTCTTCAGACCCATGTAACTCACCCTACTTGTCCCCTGCTGATCTCCTCTTACCAGATCCCAAACCACTGCATTGGTACTAGAAATTTAGTGACTGAGGATCCACTTCTTAATACTTCAGAGACATGCCCAAATCTCAGCTTGCAACTGTCAAGTTGACACTTGTTTTTTAAATATTACTAATTCATGAGCATAGTTACTATATAATTACTGTAATATGTAATAGTTAATATTAATTAATTACCTCATGTGTGATAGGACTCATATACCAGCAAAGACCCGGGTGGACCCTGTGCTACTAGGGCCAAACATGTCAATGTCAACAAAAGATGCAGCAGTCTATTCACCCCAAAAGTGAAATGAGTAAGACCAGTCAGGGATAGTGGTTAGCAGGTGGAGAGGAGATCAAGGACCCACACACCCAGATTTGGGCACTATTGAAGTTGGATCCTCAGTCACTAAATTTCTAGTGCCAATGCAGTGGTTTGGGATCTGGTAAGAGGGATCATCAGGGGATAGGAGGGCGAGTTACATGGGTCTGAAGAAGGAGAAAAGGTTACATTGCCAATAGAACCTTTTCTGTGAGGATCTCTGGGATTCTCCAATGATAGGTGCACAGCTTCTCTTGGGAGGTTACAGAGAGCACCTTGCCTCTTGGGAAAGTTTTGGGAGACCAGGATCTCTGACAGGAGGGTTTTGGAGTTGTCTTCTGCAGGATAGAACTAGGTGAAAGCTCCTCTTTTCTCTCAGGGTTCACTGTGTCAGAGGTTGGGACAGGCAGGGGAAAGTGGGCTGGGACTCTGCATCTTGGGAGTTGGGTTGATGGTCTCTCCCTCCCCATGCTCACTGGATTTTCACACTTGCATTTCCTCAGCACTTACAGATAATGTTTAAGGTGGATCATGAAGACAATTTAAAAATGCAGGCATTACATTCTCCTTTTCAATATTAGCATTTGACTCACAGATCTGTGCAGCTTGCGCCCCAGCCTAGAAGCTTCCCTTAGCAAGCATCATAGTTGGCAGAGAATAGATGACTGTGGAGTCCTCAGCACCAGGTGGGACAACCACCCATCACAGCAGAGGGAACAGAACACTTAAACCATGTGGAGCCATAAACAAAGGACACAAACACACAATGACTTGAGGAAGACAGAGAACCACAGTCGATGAGATGCTAATAGCTAATGTAGTGTGAGGGGATGGGTAGCTGCCAGGAAAGCACTCCAGGAGTAGGAAGTGCGGGACCACTGGTCTGGCTGTGGGGAAGGAGAGGAACAGGATCATTTGACCAGTGTTGCTGCTTTTTGTCTTCTCAAATTTTGAAGTCTGCTGCTAACCTGGAATAAATGTGGTCATACCTCAGGATTTCCAAGTTTATGAGTATCATAACAATTCTGACATAAAAATACGTTTATCCCAAAGGGACATAATGTAGGGACATAAAATATAGGTCATGATATAGAATTCCAAACTTTTGAGTCTTCCAACGGAATATAGTGAAGGGGCTAGAGTAGCTGTACTTACCTACAAATAACATGTAAGGCAGCAGAAAAGTTTGTGCCCCCTTTATTCCTGACAGAAGAGTCAGACACAGGAAGAGATAGGACCCAAAAGTCTTCACAGAAATTTGAGCATTGTGTGATAGTTTAGACTGCTCTTTTTAAAATTTTCTCAAATCCAGTCTCAAAAAAAGGTTTGCTGACTTTATCTTTCTACCTCATATCAAAGTATCTGTTTACAAGCAGGACTATGGATTAGGGAGCACTGCTGACCAGATAATGGACTGGGCTTTGAGGAAGGTTGGGTCCTGGTCACTAGATGTCACACAGAAAAACCCCCTGTCATTGATGGAAGTAAAATATTTGAAAAAGGAGGAGGAGGAAGTAGAAGAGAAGGAAGGAGAGAAGGAAGGAAGGAGGGAGGCAGGAAGAAGGAAGGAGGGAGGGAGGGAGGGGAGGGAGGGAGGGAGGGGGAGAGAGGAGGAGGGAGGGGGAAGGAGGTGGGTAGGATCCACACATGGTGGGATAGCCTGCAAGCTCATCACTGAGGACACTGAATCAACACAGTCAGAAATTCCATACTACACTGGTCTCTGTAGGAGGGCAGAGACAGAGAGAGAGAGCGAGAGAGAGAGAGAGAGAAATGAGTGTCACTCTGTATAGTCTAGGCTGCCTCTCAGCTCTCCCCAGCATTGCTACTTCAGTAGTACGTGCTGCCTGGCCCACATGACAATCAAATAGCTCCAGTGAGCAAAGAGTTTAGGGAATTCTCAGTGCCATGCTGGCAGCTAAGGTCTAAATCTGGTAATTTAGAAATTATATCATCCTGCCTCAGCCTTCTTGAGCAGCAACATCACTGTTTGCCTGGTGCCTTAGCTCACAGTGTTCCAGTTCCCTAGGACCGTGTTTCTATTTCCAAGGCTACTTGGGGCAGCGCCGAAGCCTGCAGGGCTTTGGTGGCACCAAGGTTCATTTCTTGAGACCTGGGTTGTGCCACCTTTGGATCCCTCCCTGCTCTATGAGGTTCTCTAAATTTTACATATTGTTGGTTTCACTTTTGGTCTGTTTCTGCTTGGCATGTTTCCTTGTTGCAGAGCTCTCAATGCTGTGTTATTACCGATTGCCAGTTTGCTGGAATTTAAACTACTCCATCTCAGAGGCGCTATGTCCTAGGAGGCCCTTGGTTGAAATCCCTGAGAGATTAGTGAGAGCTAACAATAGATGTCATCCTTGTCTTTGAGTGGAGGGAAGATAATCCTTCTGAAGTATGTCTCCTCAGTCATACACCTACCTGTCTCATTGGAGATCTGATTCTCTGGACATGGAATACAATCAAAGCAACAGATTGCCTTTCCCTCATTGTGAGACTTCCTGAAACCAGGTCTGCAAGCCACACAGCACACCGAGGACAGAACCTGAGGAAGGTCAGGCATTTGTCAGGAATAGACTGATATGATTACTTTATACAAGTTTTAGCATATTACATTACTGAAGAACTTGTCTGCATACCTAGAGCTTAATAGAATAATCACACATTTTTCTGCATTCGGCAATGTCATATGTACAAATATTTAGAATTCAAGTATAAATATTGTACCAAAATCCATCTATTAGAATTTTAGAATGAAGATCCACTGAAGACGTTGTGCTGAACTTTACTGACCTGAGCAGCCATACCCCCATAAAAGCCTTCTGATTAGATTCACCCACCTGTCTCCTTCCTGTGGCCCACTGCAGAATGTCTTCTGACAAATCCAGCTGTTGGCCATGTGGGAGGTTTGGTGACAACTGTCCAATTTTCAGCTTGAGTCCAAGGTTTTGTGGGAAATTCCAAATATTGAAGATGTCTTATTCTGCATCTAATTTCTTATTTTCTTTCATATGAACAGTTTTTCCAAGAGAATTATTGAATTGCATATTCTTCAGCAGGCAGTTAAGCTAAAAGACACATACATGCCCCTTTATAATTATGTGTGCCCACAGATTGGAGAAAATATGGATAATGCCTCATGTGCAAATTTGGAGCCATTATGAGAATAAACTCAAAATAATTAAAACCATTTTACCTTGATAGCTTTTGAAAACTACATTAATTTATCTCTCAAATGTTTTGTAGTAAAAAGTTTTTGCCTACAAACAAAATGCATTTATATCCCTGTCTCTTCCACTCTTTCTTCACACTTCATTTCCACCCTCTTCTCTCTTCACCATACCAAACTCATCTCTTCTGCCCTCATGTCCTCTGAATCTGTGCACCTTATTGTTGGGCCCGCCCAGGATTTGCCCCAGGGCATGGCCGAGCACATGGGACTAAGGATGGCTCTGAGGGCAAGGGTCTTGGGCGTAACCTGATCACTTCACAGAGAGCCCTAATTGGCTTTCAGGTATCTACCTGCCCCCTGTGCTGAGTGACATTGAACTTGACCATTAGCACCTGTAGGATGTCTTGACCTTGTGACACAATTGGATGCCTGTTTCGTGCCTTGGTGGCCTTTGTCTATAAAAGTTCCTTTTCTCTCCCCCAATAAAGAGAGATCTGCTTCTGACAATCTCCCTGTCTTGTGGTGAGTCTCTGGGGTAGAGGCGAAGGTGGGGACGGCTGGAACCTGCTTTCATCACAGCCAGCAGCTGTGTGTTTGAGTGAGTGAATGAGTGCGTGAGTGGGAACTGGTTCCCACAAGTGGCAACCACGAAGGGATACTTCTGAAATCGGAGGAAGCTAAGCAGGCTTCGGGGTAAGTGAAAACTTGGGAAATATGGGGAATTCAACGTGCAGACTGGATCCAGTGCCATCAGCACTCAAGTCCATATTAAGGAGTCATGGGTTTGACATTTCTGATCCAGGCATTGCCAGAGTGTAGAAATTGACTCTTGAGTTGGCTCCGTGGACTCTGGCCACCAACATATTTTCATGGGACAGGTGGAATAAAATAGAAGGTCTTGCCAGAGAGCAAGAAAAAAATCATAATATACTGCCTTCCATGGAATTTTATTCCACAATTTCTGCGCTCAGGATGGCTTTCCTTCCCAATCCAATTCAGCCTGCACTGGAGCAAATGGTGCAGGTGGAGAGGGAGGGGCCAGAGCCATTCTGGAGCGAGGCTCCAGGGGGGTTGGAGCCAACAAGCTATCCAGGGAGCCCCTCAGGGGGCTCTGCTGATGAGCCACGTGGGTCCGGGGCACAGGGGTACAGAGAAGCTGCTACGTACAGGGATGCCAAATGGCATGGGCCTGCTGAGCGGGGGCTGGGCGGACATTCTGCCAGACCATGGCAGGGTGCAGGAAACCATGGGGATGGTGGACATGCCTGCTGTTTAGAGGATGATAACCCATCACTGTGTGAACACCGAGAAGGTTACACAGAGTTGTGGGCTGAGACAGGGGGCGCGGTACTGGTACCAAAGCCACTAACAGTGGCAGTGGAGAGACTGCAGGCGGCTGCAGCGGGGCAACACGTGGGTATATGGAACCATGTGGCTGGGGAGCCATACATGGCTGCGAGGAGGCTGTGCACAGCTGGGGGACAAAGGTTCACAGAAGCAGACCGGCGTGTGGACCAGCATTTGGGGACAAGTCGATGCCTGAGGGAGTGGAGCTTCCCATTTGGGAGGGGCAGCCGCTTGCCCAAGGTGAGAAAGGGTGGCGCCTATTCCGAGAGCCCAAAAAGGATGTGGGAAAATCACTCAAGAAAGTGCCCTGCTCCCTTTATCAAAGGGAAGAGGTTAGGAGTGCTCCGAGAACAGGGAGTGGTCCCCTGTATCTGGATTTAACTCTGCTAGGGAGAGAAAGGGATGGAGAAGGATTAGAAGGAGACCCACCTCCATATTCCCTAACAAAAATCTGTCCTGACTCCGTGGGTGGGCACACTGGGCCCCGCCAGGCTAGGGCAGGAAACCCAGGGCCGGAGCCCACGTATGCTGAGGTGTATCAAGTACAAGCCTATCCTGTTAACTTAAATCCAGGGGGCAATCGCACTACAGTGTGGTATCCTTGGGAAGCAAAAGATTTAAAAGAATTAAAGCAGGACATGCTAGAGGATGGTCCAAATTCTCCTTGGGTTGAGGCCCTACTTCAAGATCTAGTTCATCAAGCCTGTACTACTAAGGACTGGATGGATATGGCCAAAGCGGTGCTCCCCAGTCCCACATTCATTAAGTGGGCAACACTATTTAAGGAAGAATGTGGGGTACAGCAGACAACCATGGAAGCCCCATACCAAGACCACTTGATAGGTTTAGTGGCATGGAAAAAGCTAGATGAAGGTTCTTCTGAAATGCCTTTAGCAGGTATTATACAAAAACCAGGTGAGACCCTCCCCGAGTTCATTGACCGGGTGGAAAAAAGCCTCTGTAGTAAACTTCCCCCAGGCTCCCTAAGGGAACAGTTTGCTAAATTGCTGGTATGGAAAGGAATGAATGGGGACCACAAAATAGTGTGTACAGGTCTTAAGGAGAGATACATGGGCACCTGGATTATTGCTTCACAGGATGTGGGAACTCAAAAACACCAGAGTCAGACACTCAATGTGGCCCTGGAGATACAGACAAAAGCACCTGCTGACACTAAGCCTGGAGGGCCAATAAGGGAGGGGAAGGAATGGAGTTTGTTTTTGTTGTGGCCAGGTGGGGCATTTAAGGAAGGAGTGTCCCCAGGGCAAGGAAGGAAGCCCAGGGAGGTAGGAGGGGCTAAGCCCACTACAACTCCATGCCCTAGGTGCCGCAGAGAGCTTCATTGGAGAAGAGACTGTAGATTGAAATTCTATCTAGAGGACAAGCCATTGTTAAAAGAAATCACCAATATTGAAAGGCCCAATTACAAAAACAAAAAGGGAGAGTAACCCCACACCAATATCTGGGGTTGGCATTATTTACCATCAACGCTTTAAATTTTAAATTTTATAAAAGGACAACTTAAATTGAGATCCCAAAAACACTGGGGAAGCCTATCCACCAAACCTTCTGTTAAAGTGGGTTGAAAGGACCCCCTAACTGGGCAATGAAGGGGACTTGACCCTTTGATTATTATGGGAAGAGGATTCGGATGTGTCTTCCCTGATTTGGATTCTGGCAAGGAATCTTAAAATTCTATCCACAGGAGGATCCTCATGAAGGAGACCCAAAAGAATCATCCCCAGACTAACAAGCCAAACCAAGGCTTGGGGCAGCTTTCTTTGCTTTTCTCTTTCAGAAACTATCCATGATGTGCCTAACATCTAAAAAAATTGTTCTTTTAACAACTATTGCTTAAGTGTTTTCTCAGCATATCTTTCAGCAGTGCTCCATTCGAGACCATGCTACAGGCACCTATGGGCTTTGAACATCCCTGTCACACCCCGAAAAGTCACCTGCTGACATGCCTGGTGCTGATGCCAACCTGTCTTCTCCGACATATACATGACGCCTGCCCAATGGGAAAATCACTCTGGTCTAGCTAACTTGTCAAGTGCAGTACATGTCTAATGTGTGATACAGGCCTTTAAGTACGGCTCAAACACCCAAGGTTGTTAAAGCCAACCTCATACAGAGGACTGGTAGCCAGAGACGGGCAAGTGGAAGCCCGGCCGTGGATCAACCTAAGACAGTACTTTTAGTATTATACCTGGAGACTACAGGATCCCATGATAGGTCAGACCGCGGTGGGAGGTTTTTCACACCTAAGACAGACACAATCACTCAGGACCATTTGGTCTGCTTGGTCGCAGGTAGCCTCCTGGATCATCTCATACAAAAACAAAAGGCGGAGATGTTGGGCCCGCCCAGGATTTGCCCCAGGGCATGGCCGAGCACATGGGACTAAAGATGGCACTGAGGGCAAGGGTCTTGGGCGTAACCTGATCACTTCACAGAGAGCCCTAATTGGCTTTCAGGTATCTACCTGTCCCCTGTGCTGAGTGACATTGAACTTGACCATTAGCACTTGTAGGATGTCTTGACCTTGTGACACAATTGGATGCCTGTTTTGTGCCTTGGTAGCCTTTGTCTATAAAAGTTCCTTTTCTCCCCCCCAATAAAGAGAGATCTGCTTCTGACAATCTCCCTGTCTTGTAGTGAGTCTCTGGGGGTAGAGGCAGAGGTAGGGATGGCTGGAACCTGCTTTCATCACAGCCAGCAGCTGTGTGTTTGAGTGAGTGAATGAGTGCGTGAGTGGGAACTGGTTCCCACACCTTAAGGCTCCCCTTGGTCACCAGTACTAGTATCAGACCAGGACACAGTGGTGGTATATGTGATTTTTCAAGGGGTAAACGTGAAAATGGTAAAGGTTCCCTTCACTTATCTAGCATCTATCTCAAAGATTCTCTCTCAGTGTAATTGTTTCTCTTGAGATCCTTACTAATCCTGACATACCAATGACCGCCCCCCAATGTTTAGCATGGATCACAAGGAAGAAAGCTTCAGACAATGGGATCCTTAGAAGCAAGGGAATAAACAGTCATAATAGAATTCCCATACGAACGCCCAAGAAGGGGACCCAGACTATTCCACTGAGACCTGAATCTTCACTATGATGGATGACTCAGAGGGGGAAGGGAAGGTATTAGGAGAGGGGTAGTAGGGAAGGGTAATAGGGAGAGGAAAATGGGAAAACTGCATAGGGGATAACAGTGAAGGGGAGGGAGGAGAGAGGACAGGGGTACCTATTGAGCTTGTATAAGTAAAAAAAAAATAAAATTTGGGAGAAAAAACTGGTGAATGTCCTTGTATAACACCATTGCTCAGCTATTCCACTGGATACTTCTCATCAGAGTTGTCATAGCTTGTAGTGATCTTAGCTGGGTAAGACCATTGATCATTTTTTTTCTTTTGTTTTTGCTCCTCCACCCATTACTATATGATATTCCAATTGTTTGTTTACAGTTAACACTTTCTTTCCACACTTGCCTGTTCAAATGTCTTCCAATGGCTTTTCTAGACATATTTTCTTTTGTAGTTGAGGATGATATATAATTATCTGTGTAAGCATAACAAACTGAAGGGTGAATGCTACCATTTACTATAGGGAGTATATATGGTATTTATCTCATTTTGTTTGGGATATCTCATTGAGTATCATTTCTTTTTTAATGCTTTTATTATTTTTGATTATGTTTATTCATTATTCATTATTATGTTTATTCATTTTTCCCAATCACAAACTTAACAAGTACATGAAACCCTTCCTCCCCACCCCTTCCCAGTCCAACTTTCTCCCTCCCACTCCTTCTCCCCTTCCGTTCAGTCCCCTCTCTCCAGTTCCCCCCTCTTCCTCTCTCCCATTCCCTGGAGCGTCCTTTAGTGTGAATGTCAAACTTCTCTCTGTGTCCTCTATTCTAATGAGGTGTAAGCCCTCAGTGGCATTGCCCAGAGCATTTTCTTGTGCTTCCCTTTACTATGGGAACACTATGGTGACTGTTAATCCCTTTCCTCTAAGGATCCTAGTGCCTGTGATGCATGGTATATTTTTGGCGGTCACTGACATGTCAGTCATTGCTCAAGTCATGCAGAGTCCTGTTATGGCTACTGTAGCCCTAACCCATATGGAGAATCTTGCATATCATTGCTTTTCCCCATCTTATGTTCTTACAATCTTATCACCCCCTCTTCTGGAAATTTCCCTGAGCTTTAAGTTGGGGAGAGATTTAGCTGGTCTGGTTCCAGGTGATTAATGTAGGGTTACTGATGTTCTGAATTATGATTTGTTGTTATTTTCAGTTTTGCTGTATCTACACCACCCTTGGCTCTTACAATTTCATCCAATTATGAGAAAATTACATAATTTTATTTCTCTTGACAGCTAAATAGAATTCCATTGTGTACATGTACCACATTTTCATTATCCATTCATTTAATGTTGGACATCTAGCCTGATTCCATTTCTTTGCTCTTGTAAACAGAGCTTCAGTGAACACACATTAACAAATGTCTCTGTAATAAGATGCAGCATTCTTTGGAAATATTCCATGAATGGTATAACTGGATCATATGATATTTGGATTTTTAACTTTTTTAATGATGTCCAAACTCATTTTCAAAGAGGTTGATCAAGTTTTCATTCCCACCAGACTTTCTGCATTCTCATCAACATTTGTTGTTATTTGTGCTAAGATTTGCATTTCCCTAATATTTATGCAGGTAGACTTTTTAAAGTTTTTTGTCAAAAATTTGTATTTTGCCCTATGGAAAGTTTCTTTTTAGATCAAAGGCTCATTTTTAAATTTAATTATTTGCTTGCTTGATAAATAATTTGAGTTCTTTGTATGCTCTGGATATTAGTCCTCTATCACATATGTGGATAGCAAAGAATGTCTCACATTCTGAGGATTGCCTTACCATTAATTTAATCCCCCTTGTTGATTGTTGAATTTATTCCT
Source organism: Typhlomys cinereus (assembly GCA_023101885.1). NCBI lineage: Eukaryota > Metazoa > Chordata > Mammalia > Rodentia > Platacanthomyidae > Typhlomys > Typhlomys cinereus. The sequence goes on from JALPQD010000400.1 coordinate 1,034,808, forward strand.
GTGCATTTGGGGTTATATTCTGAAAATGTTGATCTAGGCCAATCAATTTAATTTTACTCCTCATTCTTTCTTATAGAAGTTCTGTAGTTTCAGGTCTAACACTGAGGCTTTTGGTGCTCTAGAAGTTAATTTTCATGTAGTGTGACACTTAATGGTCCAAATCATTCTTCTGCATGTAGATACCCAATGTTGTCAGCACCAATTTTTGAAGATGTCATTCTTTAAGTATTGGAATTTTTGTCACCTATGTCAAAAATCAGTTGATTGTACTTATTTGACCTTGTATTTGGTTTTTCAACTCTAATCAATTGATCTGTAACTCTGTTTTAGAGCCAGCAGCATGCTGTTTTTATTTCAATGACCTTGTAATATACTTTAAGGTCCTGTATGGAAATAACTCTAGCAGATTTTTTAGTGTTCAAGTTTTCATTACTCTGGGCCTTTTGTGCTTCCTTACGAATTGTAATATTATGTTATTAATTTATGTGATAGAAAAAAATTTATGTGATACATATCAATATATAAATATCTATATATTGTTTTTGGTAAGTTTGTAATTTTTGCATTGCTGATTCTACTGATCTAGGAACATGGAATGTCTTTCCAACATATAATGTCTTCTGTTATTTCTTTCTCAAAAGTTTTAAAGAGTGCATGGTTGTGGTCTTTCAAATCCTTAGATTAATTTTATGGGATTACACTTATTTTGAAGCTATTGTAAATCAAATTGTTTCTCTCAGGAGATTATCACTTTGTTTATCCTTAATGTATAAGAAAGTCACCACTTTTTGATGTTAATTTTGTATCCTGTCACTTTACTACTCATATTTATTAGTTCTTAGAGTTTTCTGGTGGACCATTAGGTTCTTTCTGGCACAAAATAAAGTCCTTTCTAATTTGTATCCCTTTTGTCTCCCTCTCTAGTGTTATAGCTCTAGCTAAGTACAATACTGAAGACAAATGGAGAGAATAGACAGCCTAGATGATTTTCTGATCTAAGTGGGAATGCTTCAAGTTTTTCACCATTCAGGTTGATGCTTGCTATAGGCTCCTGTACATGGCCTTTATTATGTTGAGGACCCCTTACCTTCCAACAGTCACTCTCCACTCCAATCTTATTGTCCAACTGTAAAATATCTATTTTTGAAGAGACATCTCATGAAAGGCATAGGCTGCAGCAAACATGGCATTGTAAATGTTGTAACTCTCAGCACTCATGGATAGATCCAAAGTATGCTGTGCTAACCACTCTGATGAGGTGTTGGAGGCAAAGCTACTCAATGTCTTATAGTCAGGATCTGAGGCAGAACAATGAAAACTCCCCCATCCTAATTTTTCCAGAGAAATGTGCTCTTGGTATGTGGAAGGTTTCCATGTCTGGATAAATTTTTTGAAGCCAGAATTCTCAGGCTGGTGTTGTGAGAAAAGGAAAGCTCCAAGATGTGGGTCAAAAATTCCAGCTCTTCCCCGGAGCCGAGCCGCCTGGCCAGCAGCACCCGCGCGCGCGGCCGCCGGCTTTGCCCCCAGCCCCCCTCCGCGCCGAACCCCGACCAGACCAGTGCCCAGGTGAGGCGAGCCCTCCCCCCGCCCCCCACCCCGGAGCCTGAGCCGCCTGGCCAGCAGCACCCGGCGCGCGCCGGCCCCGGCTTTGCCCCCAGGCCCCCTCCGCGCCGAACCCCGACCAGCGCCCAGGTGAGAGCGAGCCCCTCCCAGCCCCGCCCCCCACACCCCGGAGCCGAGCCGCCCGGCCAGCAGCACCCCGCGCGCGGCCGCCGGCTTTGCCCCCAGCCCCCCCAGCCCCCTCTCCGCGCGAACCAGAACCAGAGCCCAGGTGAGAGCGAGCCCCTCCCAGCCCCGCCCCCCACCCCGGAGCCGAGCCGCCTGGCCAGCAGCACCCGCGCGCGCGGCCGCCTGCTTTGCCCCCAGCCCCCCTCCGCGCCGAACTCCGACCAGCGCCCAGGTGAGAGCGAGCCCCTCCCAGCCCCCGCCCCCCCCCCCGGAGCCCAGCCGCCCGGCCAGCAGCACCCACGCGTGGCCGCCAGCTTAGCCTCCGGGGCCCCGCCCCGGACACCAGCCCCTTGTGCCCTCCCGCCCCCGCGCCCCTCTGCCCCCCCTCAGGTCGCAGGTGAAGAATTCTGCCATCAACATCAGACCCTCTGCCTCTCTGGCCCACCGGGGACCTACACATGTGGTCCACGGAAGTCACACTGCTACTCAGAATTCAATAGAGTACAAAGGAAACCCAAGCAAAACTCTAAGGAACAAAGAGAACACAGGCCATACATCTGGACTTCACTACAACCATTGTATCACATGCGAGACTCTTCACATCCAGCCTAAAGATAAGGAAACCTTTTTTTTTTTTTCCTTACTCTTTTTCTTTTCTTTCACCTTACTGATCCTTTCTAGTATCAATGTTGTAGGTCAGCTTCCTCATACAGCCACCCCAAAAACATACAACTCCAGGGAGTACACGACCCACCCTCACATTTCACCAAGACACTAGATCATAAAAGTGCACTACCATACTTATATTCATCCCCTGGTTATGTAACTGACGTACTAACATCCTAGTAGTCTCATCTAGGATATAACAATACCAATAAACAAACATACCCAATCCAAGGCAAGCACTAGTAACAACTGGCAGGTGTAACAATACCAACTACATCGGTTCAGTGAAAAACACACAGAAACTGAAAGGTTCTAAAAAACAAAACAACGATGTACAAGTCAAAGTGCAGATCCACGAGAAACAAACCCCAAGAACAATCTCCCACCAAAAGAATCAATCCCATAACGATGGATTCGCGACCAGAACAAATCCATAGAAAATAGCCATGAAAGCCAGACCCAACATAACGACTTTCAGAGTATGATCATTACCATGATTAATAATATGAAAGAGGAAATCCGAGAAGAGTTAAATAACCGTGTCAACCACTTTGAACAGGAACACAACAGGAACCTGGAGGAGTTGAGAAAAACAGTTCAAGAAACAAAAATAGGTATAGAGCAGGTAAAACAGTCTCAGGCAGACTTTAAAATTGAAGTAAAAGACAAGTTATCTTCAACCCAAAACTCAACAGAGAGTCTTATCAGCAGAACAAATGAGGCAGAAAATAGAATTTCAGATCTTGAAGACAAAGTGGGAGAATGAAACAGCTCAATGGAAGAGATTGTTAAAGTCAAAAAGATACTGGAGAGGAACATTCAAGAGATATGGGACACCCTGAAGAAGCCTAACATGTGCATTCATGGAATATCAGAACAAGAATCCCAAAATACAACACCGGAGGAAATATTTCAATTCATCATAAATGAAAACTTCCCACAACTAAAGAATGAGAGGCCTATCCAAATACAAGAGGCATTTCGCACTCCAAACAGATACGACCAAAATAGAAAATCGCCATGGCAAATAATAGTCAAAACACTCCACATTCAAGACAAAGAAAAGGTGCTGAAAAAAGCAAGTCACTTTTAAAGGTAAACCTATTAGAATAACAAATGACTACTCAATGGAAACAGTAAAAGCAAGAAGAGCTTGGAGAGACATACTTCAAGTATTAAATGAGCAAAAATGCCAACCCAGACTGATATACCTGGCAAAACTATCTGTCATGATTGAGGGAGAAGGAAAAGTTTTCCAGCACAAAGACAACTTGAAGGGATACATGTCCACCAAACCAGGCCTGCAAAAAATCCTAGAAATGATACTCAAGCTTGAAGAAAATTACAAGCGTATCCAGGAGGACAGAAGGGAAGTATAATACCACCAAAACATAAATATCAAACAACATGCTTACAAAATCTACTAAACATAAAAAATTTCCAGAATTAAAAATAATTTCTCCATTATAACATTAAATGTCAATGGTATTAACCCACCGATTAAGAGACACAGATTACAAACTTGGATTAAAAACCACAATCTAACAATCTGCTGCCTTCAGGAAACTCATCTCACTACAAAAGATAGGCACATCCTAAGAATGAAAGGCTGGTCCAAAATTTTGCAAGCTAATGGAACCAGGAAACAAGCATGGGTAGCAATTATGCTTTCAGACAACGTGGACTTCAAACCAAAGAAAATCATAAGAGACACAGATGGATACTACATTTTAGTCACAGGTACAATTCACCAGAAGACTTCACAATCTTGAACATTTATGCACCCAATACGGGCCCCTCCACATTCATTAAGAAAACCCTACAGTGCCTAAAGCAAGAAATCAACCCCCAAACAATAATTCTCGAGAGGACTTCAACACCGCCCTCTCAACATGGGATAGATCAACAGGTCAAAAATTTAACAGAGACACTTTGGAGCTTAACCAAACCCTTACTGAAATGGACCTTACAGATCTCTATCGAACTTTTCACCCACGCACCAAAGAATACACATTTTTCTCAGCAGCACACAGAACTTTCTCCAAAATAGATCACATATTGGGCCACAAAATGAATCTACACAAATACAAAAAAGTTGAAATTCTAGCCTGTGCCCTATCAGACCACCACGGCCTAGAGCTGGTCATCCACAAAACAACAAACAAGAGAAAATACACTAACTCCTGGAAACTTAACAATATGATGCTGAATGAGAACTGGATTCAGGAAGAAATTAAAAAGGAAATTCAAGATTTCCTGAAAGTGAACGATAATGAAAATATAACTTACCAAAATCTCTGGGAAACAATCAAAGCTGTCCTAAGCGGTAAGTTCATAGCTCTTAATGCCTACATCAAAAAAATGGAAACATCAGAAAAAAATAACTTAATGATGCAGCTTAAGGCTTTAGAGAAATGAGCAATCTGATCCCAAAAGTAGTAGAAGAGAGGCGATTAGCAAAATAAGGGGAGAAATATCTGAAATTGAGACTAAGAAAACGATACAAAAAATCAACCAGGCAAAAAGATGCTTCTTTGAAAAAATCAATAGGATTGATACACCCCTAGCTAAATTAACCAAAAGCAAGAGAGAAAAAACCCAAATTAACAAAATTAGAAATGAACATGGAGTTATCACTACTGATACCCAAGAAATCCAGAGAACTATAACATCATATTTCAAAAAATTATACTCTGTGAAGTTTGACAACACACAAGAGATGGATGAATTTCTAAGTAAACACAACCTACCTAAATTGAATGAGGAAGTTGTGAATTATTTAAATTGCCCTATAACATATAAGGAAATTGAAGAAGTAATCTCCAATCTTCTCACCAAAAAATGTCCTGGACCAGATGGATTCAGCACAGAATTCTACCAGACATTTAAGGAGTTAATAACACCAATACTCCTTAAACTGTTCCATCAAATAGCAAAGGAAGGAACATATCAAATTCCTTCTATGAAGCTAATATCGTCTTAATCCCAAAACCTAATAAAGATTCACTTAAAAAAGAAAACTATAGGCCGATCTCCCTGATGAACACAGACGCAAAGATTCTCAAAAAAGTCATAGCAATCGGATTCAAAAACATATCAAAAGGATCATTCACAGGGACCAAGTAGGCTTCATTCCCGGCACACAAGGTTAGTTCAACATACGAAAATCAATAAATGTAATTCATCATGTAAACCACTCCAAAGTCCAAGACCACATGATATTCTCGATAGATGCAGAAAAAGCCTTTGACAAGATCCAACAGCGTTTTATGATCAAAACGCTAGAGACAGTAGGAATGGAAGGAACCTTTATCAATATAATAAAAGCTGTATACAACAAGCCCACAGCAAGGACTATGCTCAATGGGGAACAATTGGAAGCATTCCCATTTCGATCAGGAACAAGACAAGGCTGTACAGTCTCACCAGTTCTATTCAATATTTTGCTTGAAGTCTTAGCTGAAGCCATAAGGAAAGAAAGGGACATAAGAGGGATTCAAATCAGCAAGGAAGAAGTCAAGCTATCCCTATGTGCAGATGACATGATCTTATACCTGAGGGATCCCAAAAATTTCACCAGGAAGCTCCTGGAACTAATTGAGAAGTTCAGCAGGGTGGCAGGATACAAAATAAATGTGCAAAAATCAGAGGCCTTCCTATATGCCCAGAATGAAAGAAGTGAAAAATCCTTGAGAGAAAAAATCCCATTTACTGTAGCCCCTAAAAAATTGAAATACCTTGGTATAAACCTAACCAAGGAGGTAAAAGACCTTTACAATGAAAAATTTAAAACCATGAAGAAAGAAATTGCAGAAGACATCAGAAGGTGGAAACACCTCCAATGTTCCTGGATTGGCAGAATCAACATTGTAAAAATGACCATCCTACCAAAGGCAATATACAAATTCAATGCTATACCAATTAAAATCCCAAAGCAATTCTTTAAAGAAGTTGACCAAATAATCTCAAAATTCATATGGAGGCACAAAAGACCCAGGATAGCAAAGACAATCCTGAGTAACAAAAACACTGCTGGAGGTATTACCATACCAAACCTTAGTCTATACTACAAATCCACAGTTATAAAAACAGCCTGGTACTGGCTTCAAAATAGACACACAGATCAATAGATAAGGGTTGAGGACCCAGATATAAGCCCACAAAAATACAGCCATTTGATCTTTGACAAAGGGGCCCAAAGAGTCCAATGGAAAAAGAACAGCATCTTCAACAAATGGTGCTGGCAAAACTGGATCTCCACATGCAGAAGATTAAAGCTGGACCCGTACTTGTCACCATGTACAAGACTTAATTCCAAATGGATCAAGGACCTTGATATCAGGCCAGAGACTATAAAAACCATCTTTGAAAGGATAGGGAACTCCCTTGAGCTGATTGGGCTAGGCCAACATTTCCTTAACAGACATACAATGGCACAGTCACTGCTACCAACTCTCAACAATTGGGATCTTGTGAAATTAAAGAGCTTCTGTTCAGATAAAGAGATTGTGAAACGAGCTCAATGGCAACCCACAGAATGGGAGAAAATCTTCACTAACCACATATCTGATAGAGCTCTACTGTCCAGAGTGCACAAAGAACATAGAAAACTAAACACCAACGAAACCAATGGCCCAATTAAAAAATGGGCCCTGGAACTTAAAAGAAATTTTACCAGGCATGAAATTAAAATGTCTAACAAATATCTTAACAAATGCTCCACTTCTTTAGCCATCAGGGAAATGCAAATCAAAATCTCCCTGAGATATCATCTCACCCCAGTCAGGATGGCAAAAATCCACAATACAAACAACAACAAGTGCTGGAGAGGATGTGGAGAGAGGGGAACTCTGCTACATTGCTGGTGGGAATGCAGGCTCATACAGCCATTCTGGCGAGCCGTCTGGAGATTCTTAAAGAAATTAAAGATTGAAATGCCATATGACCCTGCTATTCCACTTTTGGGAATAACCCCCCATGCAGCAGAGGTTCACCTCGATAGCACAACCACGACCATGTTCATAGCAGCACTGTTTACAATAGCAAAGTCATGGAATCAACCCAAATGTCCAACAGTTGACGAGTGGATAAGGAAACTGTGGTACATCTATACAATGGAGTACTACTCAGCCATCAAAAGTGATGAATTACTGGAGTTTGCTGGGAAATGGATGTCATTAGAAACAATTACATTAAGTGAAGTATCCCAAACCCAGAAAGGTAAGCACCGTATGTACTCCCTAATAGGTGGCTCCTAGTACCAAACTCACCCAGCCCACAATGAGACACTTAAAAGTAAACCTATGTAACACAGTAATTGCAAGGATTATGAACAAGAGAGATGGGGTAGGAGGTCCAAACCAGAAACAAGGAGAAAGGGGACCATGTTACAGCAGAGAAAATAGGCCTCCATCAAGGGCTGCAAGTAAGTAATGAGAAACCAGGTTAAGTTCACAGACGTTCTTTCCTGATTTCACCAGAAGGGGGGGCATATAGTCTAACAGATAAAAAGTAATCATTTCGCAAATGGGTGATGGACCCCTCCCTCACTGAGGTTTCCTACTCTTATTACATATACCCTTGAATGTGCTATTATAACAAGACTCCAGTTTAACAGCTTTTGTCTCTGGCCAGGGGGTGACATACAGTGCCCAGCAGAATGGAGTGAAGGGCATTGCAGGAGCAGCAAAACTGCAAAAGAAAATCAACCAACCACAATCCAGAACTTCAGAGACTCTATATCAATCACCTAGAACTAGGCCAGCCTAATCTCTCCCCATCCTGGAGCTCAGGGACATTTGCGGAAGAGGGGGCGGTAAGATTGTAAGAGCAAAAGGATGGGAGGAGCAACGATTTGCAAGATTCTCAACAATAGTTGGGGCCAAAGCAATCATAATGGGACTTTGCATGCCCTGCGCAATGTCCAATGCACTGTTGCCCTCATAAAGTCTAGCATCTGTTAAGGGCACCGAGACCCCTGGAGGCAAGGTGATTGACAGCCATAGTAGTGATCCTATGCTTAAGGGGAACAAGAGAAAGGGCTTATGGAAATGCCACTGGGTCCTTTTATGTCATTGGAGAGGAAGACCCAGTGGAGAGTTAGGCGTACACAATAAAGGACTCTCTGGGAATTGGGGGGGAGGCACTGGGGGATGGGGAGGGAGAAGAGGGAGAGGAGGGGGTTCGCGGGGAGGAGGGGAGAGGGAGGGAACTGGTAAAAAAATTTTAAAATGTATAATTAAATTTTTAATAAAAAAATAAATAAAAAACAAAAACAAAAACAAAAACAAAAACAAAAAAAAATTCCAGCTCTTTTCCTTATGATGACATCCCACTGTGAAGTGGTGACCCAGATTCTCCTTCTACCTAAATATTCCCTTATCCTCCAGCTCAGAGGCAGAATTAAGTCCATGTCACCATAAAGGACAAAAACATTGGCTGATGACGTCATGATCTTGTTATAAAAAATTTCAGTTCTCACCTGGTATAACTCTGTGCTCGCTGGGATCATGGCCACAAAGGCCCAACATACTCCATGACTTTTCATCTCTCTTCTCAAGTCTGAGAAAAACTGAATACCTTGGTCATCATCCAAGATGACCAGCTCCACCCAGGTCCAGGTGAAATGAAGCATCAATGAGACCATGGCAAGAGCCAGACAACTGTCACTAGAGGCTACCTGGCTCAGATAAGGAAGTCTCTCATGGTCACTCAAGATGGGATGGAATGGTGCATCGCTAAACTAAAGGACACAGAACAGCAAACAAATTAAGTATTGAATACAAGCCAATTGGAAGTTGTAGGATGTAAAATTATTTCACTCCATTATTGAATTTATGTGTCACTTTCCACAAATTTCTATAAAACCATTGACCCTCTTCATTTTTCAGAATTGTTTTGTGCATTCTTTTGTCCCTCCTCTGTTTTTCAGTAAAAGAAACATTGACAGAAAATCAAGTCTTGCAGTTAGCTTTTGCCTATACAGGGAAGGCATCCAACAGAGGTATAGAGGCTTTGTCCATCTTAATCCACATGAACCTGGGAAACATACACAAGGAATAATCATTTCAACTCTCACAACACAGCCTCACCTGTGGAGTTTCAGATATGATGCCAATTTGCTGAATGTGGCCCACATTGGTCCTTATAATGACACGAAGCAGAGATCATTGAAACAAAATAAATTAAGTTTGTTCCTATCTTCATGATCCTCATCGTGGAATGTACGTTCATACACACAGAAGTTTTCACAGGAATTATTTAAAAAGCCATATGTGAGGGACACATTGGGTAGAAGATTGGTGTTGCTCTTGATCTCCTTAATTGCATACTCCAGTGTCAGCTGAATCTGTTATTGGTTGAATGTCAACCTAAAAAGTGGACATGGTCATCATTAGTCATGATTCTGCAAGAACCTTCAAATCCAACAAAAAGAACTTTACATTCTAAATGATGTTGAACCCTTCCCCCATATTTGCATGATTGAAACCATTTTCTATAATGTGAGAATAGTAAACCTAAGTAAGGTCTTTTACTTAAGTGTTTGCAGAGTTCTTGAGTTGTGGGATGGAGAGATGGCTCAGGGATTGAACCCTCTGCCTTGAAAGAAGAAGGACCTGAACTTGGATCTCAGAGCCCACATAAAAACACCAGGCAGAAATGGGAGCAGGCAGCAATTCCAGCTCTAGACTTGCACTGAATTTCTCTGGAATAATAGACCTAATGCCAGGAATGGAGGAAGAACAGAAATTTAATCCAATGGTGAGATCACAGTTAGGGTCTCCTCATTAAAAAAAATTGTGGCCATAAATCACACACTTCTTATTCTGTGGCATAAAAGCAGAAGGAAGCTGCCACCAAACTAGTAGCTGTTTTGGAAGCAGATTCTGTCTCAGGTATTGATTTCAGCTGGATCTGCAGACTCAGAGAAGGTGTGAAGAGAGGATTTCTGGGTTAAGACATTCCTGCGAACCAGGTTGTACTCTGAAGTTGCATCAGGGTCTTGTAAATTTGCACTGACATCTTAATCTAGAGCAAAAGGCAGCTGAAGTGAGGGTCCTAAGCCACTGAGATGATGGTCACCAAAGTAGGGACTTTGGAATTGGATCTGTAATTCTACCTCATTTCTTCTTCTATTAGCACATAATCCATTGTGTCTGGAGATAGGATAGTGGTAGACATTCAGCATCTCTTTGGGAATGGATGTGGATTTTGATAAGTTCCATTTAATTTTTAATGAAATTGATCAGGAGGTTCAGGGCACATTATGTAAAGAGTATATAAGGCTAATCATAGTATCATTGAAGGGTCTCCTAAGGGAACTATCCAGGGCATCCAGGAAATTCTTGTATTTTCCCATAAAGTTTTTTGTCTCTGATAATTGGACTCAATTTTTGAAATTAACTGCCTAGTATTGTCTTTTATATTCCGGATTGATTGTCATAAAAAACGGTATTACACTCTGAAGAATATACAAATTCCACCTTTTTCTCCTATAAGCAGATGAAGGCCTCATGTGTTTTATAAAATAATCTCCTCTAAGGTAGCTAGTTGGTTTTGTGTGGTAAATAGACTGCCTTGGATGAGGGTGAGATTTTTCTATATGTTGTATCTGTTTTAGGCTTATGGCTGTATTCCTCATGACTAAGGCTACCATAGTTAGTCCAGGGATGAGGTTGAAGTCTATCCTCTTCCTCAGGAAAAGCATTTGTTTCTGGGACAAGGAACATGAGTTGGCAGATGTTTCCTGGAAATCTCATGTAAATATCCTCCTTTGCAAATGACATAGGTTCGTCGTGGTGTTGGTTTGCCTGGTAATTTGGTACAATTTTCTTTGTCCCTAATGCATCATGCTTTTCTACATATTTGAGAATCGGAAGTTCCATTGGACATGTTTTTCCCATTTTATTTTGTAGGGCCTGATTAGTTATGCCTGTATGGTATTAGCTATGCCTCTCTATGTGAGTGAGTTGTGGTGCCTTTAGACAGATCCAACAGTCTTTTCTCTATCAGTGTTGGGGCTCCTGTCATTGTTCCTTCATGTATGAATTATCTCTTGTGGTTTAAGGCAGCTATTGCAAACTCTGTGTTGGGATCCCATGCATGAGTGACAGTCAATATCTGGAGTTGTCCCAACTGGAGCCCGCATAGTCAGTCAGGATTTCAGTGACTGGAAGACTCATTGTGATTCTTCAGAGCAAAGAGCCTGGCCAACATCTGACAACACTGATCCAAGGGGTGTTTTTGAGTCTCCGTGACAGTGTTCAACCAATCTATCATGGCTTGTGGTCTTATGATGTATGATGGCATGTTCTGTTGTCAATTAAGATGTCAGTGGTGGTGAAAGACTGGTAGAGCAGAGTTGGAGGACCTACTACGTAAGTTCTATCTTCCCAAAAGTTTAGGCCATGGTGGAGAACAATGAGGGTCTCTTTGTATCTGAGTATCCCTGAAATAGGGGACCTTTTCCAAAGTCCAGCAGTGAATATGTCTGGTTCATCTGAGTCATAGTGTAGAAATGATGTGGAAATTGGTGGCAGAGGTGCTGTAGGAGCAGTGGGACAGCCTCATGATTGAAGGAGGAGAGAGGAGCCAATGGCAAAGAGGCAGTAGGATGTGTTGTTGCTGATTGAGGGTCACTTATACTGAAAGAAGTTAATTAATTGTGCCTGGTATGCAGAATGATGGGCATGTCAAATGCTGGGTGCATCAGACAGGACAGCTGACAGGCATTTTCTGAGCAGCCAGGATGTGAAGGCATCTGCTGGAAGGAGTTATATGGAAATGGAGCCATCTTGAGAAGTAGAGGGTGAGTCTGTACCAAGAATAAACACATGGGAATGGTTCAGGATGGCAGGATTTTACATGATGAATTCTGTGACTTTTATGATAAGAGTCCCTTTCAATGACCTAGAGTCTCAAAGTCTAGAATTCCATTCAATGACCATTCAACTTTGAAGCGTGGCCAGTCAAAATTGTAAAAGACTTTCTACTTTGAAGAATTCATCTTCATTCCCTCCTCCCAGAAAAGTCAAATTTAAAGTTGGCAAGCATGGTTTGCCATTCAAAACATGTTCAGCATCGAGACTAGGTCGACCCCATGATGAAGGCAAAACTGCAGGCCAACCAGTTTCTCTTGCCTTGATCAGTGGGAGCTGGAGTTGCTGGAAAAACTGGGGCCTCTCAGTCAGAATGAAGAACAGAAAAATCTTTTCAAAGGTGCTCCAGGTGGAGGGGATGTTTTCCATTAGGTCAGCCTCTTGAAGGAGTGTGAGCAGAAAGTCCAGATGGTAACCATGGGGTGGGGAACATGGTGCTGTAGAGTGAGTTTTTTATGATGTGCTTCTGAAACATTGTCCTCTGTTTTTGTGCACAAGGAATGAGTTTGGAGGCAACAAGTCTCTCCCTCAGTCAGCTGGTCATTTGACCGCTAATTTTACATCAATTTAAGGAAGTCTTACTATTAGGCTACCTGTACAAAGCCGAGGCCTGTTTATATCCTCCAAAGATGAGTAAATACCTATTAAGTTGAAATGACTTCCAGTGGAACCACACACAGATTAGGGTCCACTAGGCTTCTAAAGAAGAACAACACCAGGGCAGACTCCCTGCTCCTCAGGTAAGGGCCCTAGACCATGTCCCAGGCCCCTGGTCATCTTCATGCCCCACTCATAGCCAGATTGTCTTTCTGGCTCTGTGGAAGGCCCCAAGGCCATGCCCCGAGGCCACGCCCTGAGGCCACGCACCATGTCCCAAGTGATCTACAGGCCCCACTAACCACTCTGTCTTTTTGCCCCATACCTGGACCAGGGCAGACTCCGAGCTCCTCAGAAATCAACAGAGTCCAGAAAAAAAAAAAAAAAAAAAAAAAAAAAAAACAAGCAAACCTCTAGGGGTCCAACAAAATTCATCTGAAATCCTCTACAATCATATAATTAAAGGGGTGAGAATCTTAACATCCAGATCTAAGATAAGTAAACTCTTTTTACCATCTTACTCCCCTCAATTATTACTCATTATAGTTTAACATTTCCATATAGCCACCCAAAAACACATACAACTTCAGGGACTATAAAATTAATCCTCGTATATCACCAAGGAAGTAAACTTAAAAAGTTCACTACCATACTAACCTTCATTCCCTGTCTACTTAACCCAACTTAATTGATATACTAACAGCCCAATATCTTCATTTATAAAATAACACCAATACCAAATAAGTGTATCCAACTCCAAGCAAACACCAGCAATAACTGCTCAAGTGTAGTAATACTACCTAACTCAGTTCAGTCAAAAACACAGAGAAATAATAAGAAACTCATAAGAGTTAAAAATGCCCAGGTAACAGTGGAAATCCATGAGAAATAAAAACCATGAAAACAATGTAATCTTAGACTTTGGATTGGTTTACATGATGGATTACATTTACTGATTTGCATATGTTGAACCAACATTGTGCTTCTGAGACAAAGCCTATTTGATCATATTGAATGATCTTTTTGATATGATTTTGAATCTGATTTGCTAAGAATTTGTTGAGAATATTTGCATCTGTGTGTATCAAAAACATTGGCCTACAATTTTCTTTTTTAAGTATATTTTTGTTAGGTTTTGCATTGGTATGAAATTAGCTTCATAGACCATTCTACCAAAAGCATTACACAGATTCAGTGCTTTACTAATCAAAATCCACAAGCAATTCTTTAAAGTAATTGACCAAGCAATCTTAAAATTAATATGTAAGCACAAAAGACCCAGGACAGCAAAAACAATCCTGAGTAACAAAAACAATGCTGGCAGTATCACACTCCACAGCTTAATCTACAGTACAAATCCATAGTAATAAAAAAGCCTGGTTCTGGCTCCAAAATACACATGTAGCTCAATGGATAAGTGTTGAAGGCCCAGATATAAATCCACACAATTAAAGCCATATGATATTTGACAAAGGGACCCAAAAATTTCAATGGAAAAAGAACAGCATTTTCAATAAATGGTGCTGACAAAACTGCCTATCTGCATGCAGAAGATTAAAACTGGGTCTTCACTGATCACTATGCACAAAAATTAATTCCAATTGGATCAAGGACCTTAATGTTAAGCAAGAAATTATAAAAACCCTAGTTGAAAGGTAGGGAACTCCCTTGAGTTGATTGGTCTAGGCCAACAGTTCTTAGACAGAAATCCAATAGCACAGTCATTAGAACCAACACTCAACAAATGGGATCTAATGAAATTAAATGGCTTCTGTTCAGATAAAGAGATTGTAAACCAAGCAAAAAGGCAACCCACAGAATGTGAGAAAAATCGCCACTAACCACATATGTCATAGAGCTCTATTATCCAGAGTGCACAAAGAACTTAAAAATTTAAACACCAAGGAGATAAATGACTTAATTAAAAAATGGGCCTGGAACTGAAAGGAAAGGTGTCTAGGGATGAATGTGATATGTCTAACAAATCTTTAAAGAGGCTCCATATCTTTAGTCACCAGGAAAATGCAGATCAAAACTTCCCTGAGATATCATCTCATCCTGGTCAGGATGGCAAAAATCCACAATACAAACAACATGAAATGCTGGAGAGATTTTGGAGAGAATCGAATTCTCCTTCACTGCTGGGAATGCAGGCTTATACAACCACTCTGGCGATCATTCTAGTGATTTTTAAAAAACTTGAACATTGAAATGCCATATGACCATGCTATTTCACTTCTGGGAATAATCCCCCATGAAGCAAAAATTCACTACGGTGATATAAGCACAAACATTTCATAGCAGCACTATTTACAATAACAAAGTCATAGAATCAACACAAATGTCCAACAGTTGATGAAAGGATAAGGAAAATGTGCTACATTTATAAGATGGAATACTACTCAGCCATCAAAAAAGATGAATTGATGAAACTTGTTGGGAAATGGATGGAATTAGAAAAAAATTATATTGAGTGATGTGACCCAAACACAGAAAATTAGACACTGTATATGTTCCCTAATAGATGGATCCTGGTACCAAACCCACTTAATTACATAGCCAAAGATAAATGTCTGTAATAACTACTGCAATCCCAAAGATTATAAACCAAGGGAAGGGAAAAAGAGGGCTCCCCCAGTAGATAAAGTAGATAAAGTAGGTCACCATCAAATACTGCATGTAATAGTGAGACATCTGATGAAGTTCACTCTCACTACTCTTCCTGGTTATTTGGGACTGAACTGGTTTGATCTCACCAATCAGTGAGGGTATAGGGACTGGTAGATAGATGTTAACATTCCTGCAAATGATAAACTGACCCCCCTCACTGCTGTGTCCTACTACTATTCCATCTGACTTTGAGTCTCATCTCATATTAAGATCTTCATTTAAACAGCCTTTTATCTTTGTTTAAGAGGTGACCTTCAATACCAATCAGGATGGAGCCAAGGGTGGTTTAAGAAAAACAAAACTGAAAACAACTACAAACCATAATTCAGAACACCAAAGACCTTAATTAATCACCTTGAACCAGACCAGCCAAATCAATCCCCATCCTAAAACTCAGGTAACCTTGCAGAAGTGTAGGTGGTAAGATTGTAAGAGCCAAAAGATGGAGAGGACCAACGATATGCAATATACTCCACACAGGTTAGGGCTGCAGTAACCATAGTAAGACTTTGCATGACCAGCACAATGGCTGACATTTAAAGAACCCCCAAAGTCTAGCATGGTCCCAGGTAGTAGGATCCTTAGAGGCAAGGGTTTAACAGTCATAATAGATTTCTCATACTAATGTGGAGCCCAAGCAAGAGCTCTGGGTTATACCACTTTGTCCTTATACCTCACTAGGCTGAAGGACTCAGAGTGAGGTTTTGCATTCACACAAAAGGATACTCAATGGGATGGGTGGGAGGAAGGCAGAGACACTGAAAGAAAGGGAGGGAAGGAGGGTAGGATTAAAGGAAGGGAAAAGGGGGATATTGGATGAGGAGGACTGTGGAGGTATAGAGGGAAGGAAAGGACGGATGTACCTGTTGAACTTGTATGATTGGGAAAACAAATAAAATGTGGGAGAAAATTAATTAATTAATTAATTAAACATTCCAGCCCTAAATCTATAAATCCATCAAAATACAAAATCTATTTTTTAAAAAATACTGGAAATGATTGGAAATTGATGAAAGACAGTCCAGTGGCACTGACTATCAAGAATGTGCTCAACCTATTTCCTGTCAGATTTCAAGCTATAGCACAGAGTTGGAGGAACAAAAAAATGTGGTTCAGGCATTCAAGCATGCAACACATTAGTGCATGCTTACCTAACAATGCAACACATCTACATATCCACATTTGGATGATATGATTGCACATTCCTGTCACTATGCAAAAAAACAAATCAATTTCAACATACCCCAAAACTTATTGCTAGTTCTTATACTCTAATCCTGTTAGAGGAAATTTAAATACAAATAAATTCACGGATTTCTTAAAAGAAGTAAGACCAAGAGTTGACAATTGGGACATCATGAAATTAAACTGTTTGCGCATTCAAAATATAGTTAATCAAAATTCATAAATGGGAGAAAATACTTCAGAGTGTACATCTAACAGAAAATTGATATCCATACTATATAATATAGCTCAAGAAAAGAAAGAAAATGTGCCACATACAGTTGAGAATTTTCTCAAAATACTTATGATATATGATCAATAAACATTTGGAAAAGTGACCAAGTCCAGTAATCTGCACTAAAGTGAATTCATAAATACATGGGGATTCTTAATTACATTAAACAGGGTGTCAGTTACTATATAAATATAGAGGGAATTATGCCAGGAGGATTTAGACCAATCAGATGCTAACATCTATGAGTGAGATGCAATTACCCCACCAGTTGTGGAAAACAGTGTGTGTTCCTCAAACAGTGAAAATAGTTTCCCAAGTAAGCTGTCCCAGCTGGATGTTCTCCAAAATGTACCTGTATTGACTGTTTTCTCTCTTTCTGTGTGTGTGTGTCTTTGTGTATGTGTGTGTGTGTATGTGTGTTTGTGTTTGGTGTGTGTGTGTGTGTGTGTTGTGTGTGTTGTGTGTGTTATAAGAGTGCAACATGTGTGGCTGTGAAGATGCATGGTGACATCAGGGATCATCCTGGAGTGTTCTGCCTATATATTTATTTGCTTTGGGATTTCCTGGGATCTTCCCTCCAGACCCAGGGCATTTTTTTATGTGGGTTTTGGAACCATAACGCAGGTCCTTCTGCTTGTGAGGCAGAGGCTTAACCCCTGAGCCAGTTCTCCAGCCCCACAATGACACATTATAGAGGGGTTTGCATGGAGATGATTATTTTAGTGCTGTGCAGAATACACACACCATCTATGTTTTTTGTTTCCTATATTTCATATTGATGCACTGAAACATAAAACCCCATAGATGTACTTGAAAGCAGAAGGAAGATTGCCTGAGGACCAAGAGATGAACTGGAGGTCAGGCAAGTCAAAGAGGGTACTTGGTGTAGAGCAAAGAAATACATGAAAATAAAAGCAACATCTGTAGAAAGCTGGAAAATATGGACAATAATGCCAACCTCTTTCTATGGCACTAGGAAAATAACATGATCCACCTTCACAGTATATGGTTAGAAATCCTGACCACACATCTGGGCTTGTTCCTCTCCTCCCTCTACTTTCCCAAGAGGTGTAAGAGTGGCTGATCCTCTAACATGTGCATCCATTAGTACATGAGGAGCTGGTAGTTGTTGCACCAATTTCAGATTGACAATCTTTACTAAAACCCTAAAGGATTATAGCATATCTGGACCTCAGTAATATTCTGGGGCCAGTTCCTTATATTATAGGGTTAGCAACCCCTTTCTGATTGGCCCTGAGGAGTGTTTCGCACAAAGGCATTCACATTTGGTCAAAAGTCCACAGCAGTGGAAGTCAGATGGCATGGGAGGAACTATTGTTGTTATTGTGCTGAAAAGATGTGCCATCAAACTGTCCTCCATAAAAATATTTATGTTTAAAAAGTAGTGCTGCTCCCAACATTGGTCAGAGAAGCTCTTTTTCCTGTGAGCAGTGGTTAATGTTGACACCCATAGGTGGTGAAAGTGACAAGAAAATGTTGCTGTTGAGTCCTTGATCTGAAATGGGACAGCTTCATCCATTGTCCTTCCAAGACTTAGGGAACAAAGCAGAAGAGGGGCCAGATAGGATGCAAGAGGCGAGGGTGGAGATGAGTGTGATGCAGCACTGTCCTTTGGATGTGAAATGGGTATTGCGCTCCTGATCTCACAGCAGCTCTGCCACCTGCACAGAACTGCCTGTGGGCAACCAAGGTGGAGGGGGAGCAGCTTCTGGAGATGCAGCCCTAGCTGAGAAGTTCATTAATGGCAGCTGGGAATAGGAGAGTCCATTTTCTTTGTAGATATGGCCACTGACTGCTTTCCCATGCTCCATGCTTGGTGGGGTTAGGAGGTACTGTGGGAAAAGATGGATTTCCGTTATCAAAATATGTTATATTGTGCATATTATTATAATTACTTTACTTCTGTAAGACAACACTCAGATAGATGCAACTGAAGGGAGAAAGGGAGATTTATTTGGCTTAAGGTGCCAGAGGAGACATAGAGTCCACTGAGCTGGCAATCTCATAGCAGAAGGCATGGGTGGAGGCAGAGGCAGCAAGGCTGGCTAAGGTCCCAGCCATCATCCTGGAGGCAGAGAGAGCAAGAGCACCCAGCAAGAGGAAACCTTCCTGGGTCACCAGAACCTCAGGTCCCCCCTCTGGATGTCCTTTCCTCCAACAAAGCTCTACCTCCTGAAGGTGTCATGACTTTCCCAAACATTATTAACAGCAGCTAAGGATTAAAACACATGAGCCTGCGGAGCACAACTCACATTCAGGTCATGGCATATGTTGCGTATGTATGAAATTACCAAAGAATAAAAATATACAAAGAGAAGAAACTACCTTAAGATTCCTGTGAGATACAACGAGAATCCCAGTAGCAGAAGTGTCATTGAAGGCAGTAGATGACTCCAGAAAGTCTGCCAGGCCAGAACACAGGAACAAAATGTGTATATCTAAAGAGTAATTAAACAGCCAGCCACCACAGCTTCACACTGCCTGGAGATGGAACAAATAGAAACTGTGAGTCACATGTTTTCCCATCCTTTTCCCCCTAACTCCAAGCTATAAAACCTTGCCCAAAACTCCCACTGGTACATTCCCCCTGAGTAACTCATAGGTCATGTGAGTAGGGGGTGTCCTTCCCCAGAAAAGAAATAAAGGTTTGATCCTTGCTGCTGAGATTGGCCTCTCTCTTATTTTCTGGTTTAGCATTGGCTAATACTTTTTCTGGTTAGCATAATACATACGAGACTTGAAAATCTCACTATGATTAGCTTTGACTTGCATTGAGTTCCATTTTGTCCTCCTAGTGTTCTAGTTTTTAGTTTTCTCAGATAAACTTGTTGTCTATTTCAGCCCATTTACTTTTCTTATGTGTGTATGTGTATAAGTGTGCATATTATGACTGGACTTCCTTTTTCAGACAGGGACTCACTATATAGCCCAGGCTATCCTTGAATGTGATCTTTGTACCTGTGAGTCCTGAGCATTGGAATCCCAGGAGTGTATCACCATGCCAGGCATGATTTTTACTTTAAAGAGAGTTCAGTTTTCATGATTATGCATTATATCATTATGCAGCCATACAAACATTTTTGTTTGTTTACTTTGCTTTTTAAATGTATGTTTGGGACTAGAGAAATGGCTCAGGGTTAAGCTTCTTGTCTCACTGTAGAAGTTCCTGAGTTCAGATCCCAGAAACCCAAATAAAATGCCAGGAGAGGGGAAGAGCCTGGAAGAAACCTATCAGACAGGTCTTCAACACAAGGAAGTCCAGAAACTATTTTAGAAACTCTTAACAGCAGTTAAATACTTATGCAGATAATGCCGGAGATCTCTTTCTTTGTGAAGATGATGCTAGAGAGAAATGTGATGTGTGGAGTCAGGCAGCAGTGCTGTTACTTGAAATCAAGAACGCAGCTCTCCTCTCTTTCCAAAACTACAAGAGAAGGTCCATAGGGCGGTATATATTGTTCCAGTTTATCTGTCAGTGCAGGGTGATATCATAAACCAATGATTAGCAGTGGGTCCAGGAAAAATCAAAGCACTTAGGAGGCACCTATGGACCAGAACCTGTGAGCAATGCTCAGTATGCTAAATGAGACCTACAGCAAAACTATCAGTCATGATTGAGGATGAAAGAAAAATTTTCCAGCACAAAGACAACTTGAAGGCTTACAGGTCTACCAAACTAGGCCTTAAAAATTGCTAGAAAAGATACTCAAACTTGAAAAAAAAAACAAGCATATCCAAGAGGACAGAAGGTAAATATATATGCCACCAAAAACCTAAGGCCAAATGAAAGCCACTAAACACAAAAAGTTTCAGGAATTAAAAGTAATTCTCCATTATAACTCTAAATGTCAAAGGAATTAACTCACCAATCAAAAGACAGAGATTACAAATTTGGATTAGAAATCACAACCCATCCATCTGAAATATATCTCACCACAAAAGATAGGAACATTCTAAAAGTAAAAGGTTGGTCAAAAATTCTGCAAGTTAATGGAACCAGGAAACAGGCAGGGATAGCTATTATTCTATCTGACAAAGTGGATTTCAAACCAAAAAAAATCATAAAAGACACAGAAGGATGCTACATTTTAGCCACGAGATTCACCAGGAAGACATCATAATACTGAACATATATGCACCTGAAATGGGCTCCTCCACATTCATTAAACAAACGTACAACATCAAAAGCAAGAAAACAATTCCAAAATGATAACACTCAGGGATTTCAATACTGCCCTCTCAAGGTGGGATAGATCAACAGGTCAAAAACTTAACTGAGACACATTGGAACTTAATCAAACCTTACTGAAATGGACCTTACAGATCTCTATTGACTTTCCATCCACACACCAAAGAATACACATTTTTCTCAGCAGCACATGGAACTTTCTCTAAAATAGACCACATATTGGACCACAAAACGAATCTCCACATATACAGGAAGGTTGAAATTTTAGCCTGTTCCCTATCAGACCACCATGGTCTAAAGCTTGACATCCACAACATAACAAATAGCAGAACTGTAAGCTAACTCCTGGAAATTAAACTCTGTGATGCTGAATGAGAATTTGGTTCAGTAAGAAATGACAAAGGAAATTCAAGATTTCCCAGAAGTGAACAATAATGAAAATACAACATATCAAAATCTCTGGGACACAATGAAAGAGGTAAATTTATAGCCCTTAATGCCTATATAAAAATTGAAACATCACAAATAAATAAGTTAACAATTCAGCTTAAAGCTTTAGAGACTAGAGCAATCCAATCCCAAAAGCAGTAGACAAGAGGAGATTAGCAAAATCAGGGGAGAAATATCCGAAATTGAGATAAGGAAAACAGTACAGAGAATCAACCAGTCAAAAAGCTGGTTCTTTGGAAAATCAATAAGATTGATACACCTCTAGCTATATTAACCACAAACAAGAGAGAGAAAACCTAAATTAACAAAGTTAGAAATGAAAATGGAGTTATCACTACTGATACCCAAGAAATTCAGAAAATTATAAGGTCATATTTCAAAAACTTATACTCTGTGAAATTTGATATCACAAAAGAAACGGATGAATTCCTAAGTAAGCATAACTTACCTAAATTGAATCAGGAAGTTTTGAATTATTAAATAGTCCTACAACATATGAAGAAATTGATGAAGTAATCTCAAATTTTCCAACCAAAAAATGGTCTGGACCAGATGGATTCAGCACAGAATTCTCCAAGACATTTAAGAAACAACTAACACCAATATTCCTTAAACTGTTCCATCAAATTGCAAAAGAAGGAACACTGCCAAATTCTTCCTAAGAAGCTAATATCATACGAATCCCAAAATCTAATAAAGATACACTTAAAAAAGAAAACTTTAGGCCAATCTCCTTGATGAACACAGATGCAAAGATTCACAACATAATCTTAGCAAATACAATTCAAAAACATGTCAAAAAGATCATTCACTGTGATCAAGTAGCTTTATCGCAGGCACACAAGGTTGGTTCAACATACGCAAATTGATAAATGTAATTCACCATATAAACCAGTCCAAAGTCCAAGACCCCATGATACTCTGATAGATGCAGAAAAAGCCTTTGACAAGATCCAAAACCTTAGAGACAGTTGAAATGAAAGGAACCTTTATCAACATAATAAAAGTCAACAGCAAGAATTATACTCAATAGGGAAAAACTTGAAGCATTCCTGCTTTGATAAGGAACTAGACAAGGCTGTCCACTCTCACCATTTCCATTCAATATTGTACTTAAGTCTTCACTGGAGCCATAAGATAAGAGAGAGATAAAAGGGATTCAAATTGGCAAGGAAGAAGTCAAGTTATCTCTATTTGCAGATGACATGATCCTATACTTGAGTGATCTTAAAACCCAAACCAGGAAATTCCTGAAAGTAATATCCAAGTTCAACAGAGTGACGGGTTATAAAAAATGTGCAAAAATCAGTAGCCTTCCTATATACCATGGATGAAAAAAGTGAAAAATCCCTAAGAGAAACAACCCCATTTATTATAGCCCTTAAAAAAATGAAATACCTTGGTATGAATCTAACCAAGGAAGTGAGAGACCTTTATAATGATAACTTTAAAACCCTAAAGAAAGAAATTACAGAAGACAACAGAAGGTGGAAAGACCTCCCATCCCTCCTGGATCACCAGAACCATCATCATAAAAATGACCATCCAACCAAAAGCAATATACAGATTCAATACTATATCAATCAAAATCCCCAAGGAATTCTTTAAAGAAATTGACCAAGCAATCACAAAATTCATATAAAGGCACAAAAGACCCAGGATAGCAAAAAAAAAATCCCGAGTAACAAAAACAACCCTGGAGTTATCACCCTAACAAACCCTAATCTGTACTGCAAATCCATAGTAATAAAAACAGCTTGGTACTGGCTCAAAAATAGATATGAAGATCAATGGATAAGGGTTGAAGACCCAAGATATAAGCCAACACAATTACAGCCATTTGATCTTTGATAAAGGGGCCCCAAAACTCCAATGGAAAAAGAACAACATCTTTAACAAATGGTGCTGGCAAAACTGGTGTCCCCCTTTCCCCACTCAGGCTGCCCAGGATACCACCGCAACCCAGGTAAGCTCTGCCCTCCCCACACCCACAGAAACCCAGGCAGCCTAAGAGACCCAGCTCCTCCCACCAGCCAGCCAGAGCCGGAGCTGCGCGAGGCCGGGGAGGAACCCTACCGGGCCACGCTCCAGCTCCCCAGGTTAAATAGCGCCCCTCTGCCGCCGCATCCTCCCTTTCCCCACTCCGCCACCCCAGTCCAGCCGGGACTCAATGTGACCTAGATAAGCTCCGCCCCCGCCCAACCCCAAAACCCCAGGCCAAATAATTCAGTTTAGTGAAATTGAAGGATCTTAAGAGTTAAAACGACAATGCCAAAGTCAAAGTGCAAATCCATGAGAAGCAACACTCAAGTAAACAAATTTCCACTGAAGGAATTAATCCCATAATGTTAGACTCCAACCAGAACAAACACACGGAAAATGGCCAAGAAAGCCTGACCCAGGATAACGACTTTCAAAATATGATCATTACCATGTTCAATATTATGAAAAGAGGAAATCCGGGAGGAATTACATAATCGAATGAATCGCTTTGAAGAGGAACACAACAGACACTTGGAGGAGTTGAGAAAAACAGTGCAAGAAACAAAAACTTGCATAGAGCAGTTAAAACAGACTCAAGCAGAGTTTAAAACTGAGCTACAGTGCTCTGTACAAAGAATCAGTTCGCATTGTTTTGGACAGGTTTTAAAATATGATCTACAGTAGCCAGAGGAAAAAGGTCTCCTTGGCTTTTACACCTTGTAAATGTGTTCTTTTACTAACTCCTGCTTGCTTGTACCCACAGCAAGACTGCTGGGCTTGTTCGGTTATCTCATGTGCCTTCCCAATTACAATGATCTGGTCCTTCTATAGATTCTGGAGACTCAATTTGCCTGTGTTTTGTCTCTTTTAGACTAACCTTGAGGTAATAAAGCCATCTATCAAAGACCTCTAGACCAACCCAGCATTTCATAGATGAGAATGTCAGACTGCTCTTATTTTCTTCGCCCCGATTCAGCAGGAAGCAGCCAGATCCGAATCATCGCCCTTTATCCCCAGAGCAGTCTGAATTCTCAAATAGGTTTATGGGAAGTGAGGCAGGATTAAAGCAGCCATGCTGGGATGGGTCTCTCAAGGTCTTTGGAATTCTGAAGAGACGTCCCCTACTGCTGGAATCGCCTGGAAGGAACACCCCTGCTGAAAAACTGACTCCAATCCTCCCAGAAATTTACCGCAAGAACTGTGACTAACACTCCATGATTGGAGTGTGCCTATAGAAAAGGGGGGAATGTTGGACCCTGAGACCCTCGCCCTAAAATTCACAAAGCAGGCTGGTTCAGGCCCACAGTATAGCCCTTGCTTGTAGTCATTCAGGCATCCATTGTTTATAGCCATCCAAGCATCCATTGTTAGTCATTGCTTAAAACTATGTACAGCCTTGAGCCTTTTACAGGTATTTCCCCACCCCTTAAGACCTCCGGCCCTTCAGTTCTGGAAAAGCAAGTTTGCCCAAAGGGAATTCCATCAATGAAGGTCACCCAGAATGAACAGCCTGCGGTTAAGCAGGTGGACTGGAACGATCACCAAGAGCCAACTCCACCCGAGCTCTTGCCGACCAATGACTGTAAAGGTCATAGAAAATTCCTCAGTTAAGCAACACCCCCCCACCCCAAGACCCCTTAAAAACCCCTTGCCCGAGCTGCTCGGGGCCGCTTCAGTCTTTCCTGCGTGAAAGGTTGCTGGAGCCGCCCGGCGCGTCGTTAAATAAAACCTCATGCTATTGCAGCAAAAAAAAAAAAAAAAAAAAAAAAAAACTGAGCTACAAGACAAGTTATCTTCAACCCAGAACTCCACAGAGAGTCTTATCAACAGAACTAACGAAGCAGAAAACAGAATTTCAGACCTTGAAGATAAAGTGGGAATACTAACCAGCTCAATGGAAGAGGTTGTTAAAGCCAAAAAGATACTTGAGAGAAATATCCAAGAGATATGGGACACCCTGAAGAAGCCTAACATGCGTATTCATGGAATACCGGAGCAAGAATCTCAAAATACCACCCCTGAGGAAATTTTTCAAACGATCATCAAGGAAAACTTTCCTCATATAAAAAAAGACAGGCCCATCCATATACAAGAGGCATTAGGCACCCCAAACAGATACGACCAAAACAGAAGCACCCCACGGCAAATAATAGTTAAAACACTCCACATTCAAGATAAAGAACTGGTGTTGAGAGCTTCAAGGGAGAAAAAACAAGTCACTTTTAAAAGTAAACCTATTAAAATAACAAATGACTTCTCAGTCGAAACAGTAAAAGCAAGAAGAGCTTGGAGAGACATATTTCAAGTATTGAATGAGCAAAAATGTCAACCTAGGCTGATTTACCCTGCAAAACTATCAGTCATGATCGAGAGAGAAAGAAATACCTTCCAGCACAAAGACAACTTGAAGGGATACATGTCCACCAAACCAGGCCTTCAAAAAATGCTAGAAATGATACTCAAGCGTGAAGAAAAAAACAGGCATATCCAGGAGAGCAGAAGGCAAGTATAACACCATTAAAAGCGAAGCAATATACTTATAAAAAGTACTAAACATAATAAATGTCTGGAATCAAAAATAGTTTCACCATTATAACACTAAATGTTAATGGAATTAACTCACCGATCAAGAGACACAGATTACAAACTTGGATTAAAAATCACAATCCATCAATCTGCTGCCTGCAGGAATCCCATCTCACCACAAAAGATAGGCACGCTCTAAAAATAAAAGACTGGCCAACAATTCTACAAGCTAATGGAAGCAGAAAACAGGCAGGGGTAGCCATTATGCTATCAGACAAAGTGGACTTCAAACCAAAGAAAATTATAAGAGACACGGATGGATACTACATTTTAGTCACAGGTACAATTCACCAGGAAGACTTCACAATACTGAACATATATGCACCCAATACGGGGCCCTCGACATTCATTAAGAAGACCCTACAGTGTCTAAAGCAAGAAATCAACCCCCAAACGATAATCCTTGGGGACTTCAACACCGCCCTCTCAACATGGGATAGATCAACAGGTCAAAAGCTTAACAGAGACATTTTAGAACTTAATCGAACCCTGAAAGAAATGGACCTTACAGATCTCTATCGAACTTTTCACCCATGTACCAAAGAATACACATTTTTCTCAGCAGCACACGGAACTTTCTCCAAAATAGATCACATATTGGGCCACAAAATGAATCTACACATATACAAAAAAGTTGAAATTCTAACCTGTGCCCTATCAGACCACCACGGCCTAAAGCTGGACATCCACAACACATCAAACAAGAGAAAATACACTAACTCCTGGAAACTTAACAATATGATGCTGAATGAGAACTGGATTCAGGAAGAAATTAAAAAGGAAATTCAAGATTTCCTGAAAGTGAATGATAATGAAAATACAACTTACCAAAAACTCTGGGACACAATGAAAGCTGTTCTAAGAGGTAAGTTCATAGCTCTTAATGCCTACATCAAAAAAAATGGAAACATCAGAAATAACAACTTAACAATGCAGCTTAAAGCTTTAGAGAAACTAGAGCAATCTGATCCCAAAAGTAGTAGAAGAGAGGAGATTAGCAAAATAAGGGGAGAAATATCTGAAATCGAGATTAAGAAAACGATAGAAAAAATCAACCAGTCAAAAAGCTGGTTCTTTGAAAAAATCAATAAGATTGATACACCCCTAGCTAAATTAACCAAAAGCAAGAGAGAGAAAACCTAAATTAACAAAATTAGAAATGAACATGGAGTTATCACTACTGATACCCAAGAAATCCAGAGAATTATAACATCATATTTCAAAAAGTTGTACTCTGTGAAGTTTGACAACACAAAAGAGATGGATGAATTTCTAAGTAAACACAACTTACCTAAATTGAATCAGGAAGTTGTGAATTATTTAAATAGTCCTATAACATATAAGGAAATTGAGGAAGTAATCTTGAATCTTCCCACCAAAAAATGTCCTGGACCAGATGGATTCAGCACAGAGTTCTACCAGACATTTAAGGAGTTAATAACACCAATACTCCTTAAACTGTTCCATCAAATAGCAAAGGAAGGAACACTACCAAATTCCTTCTATGAAGCTAATATCGTTTTAATCCCAAAACCTAATAAAGACTCACTTAAAAAAGAAAACTATAGGCTGATCTCTCTGATGAACACAGACTCAAAGATTCTCAACAAAGTCTTAGCAAATCGGATTCAAAAACATATTAAAAAGATTATTCATGGGGACCAAGTAGGCTTTATCCCCAGCACACAAGGTTGGTTCAACATATGCAAATCAATAAATGTAATTCATCATGTAAACTAGTCCAAAGTCCAAGACCACATGATACTCTCGATAGATGCAGAAAAAGCTTTTGACAAGATCCAACAGCCTTTTATGATCAAAACGCTAGAGACAGTAAGAATGCAAGGAACCTTTATCAATATAATAAAAGCTGTATACAACAAGCACACAGCAAGGATTATGCTCAATGGGGAACAATTGGAAGCATTCCCACTTCGATCAGGAACTAGACAAGGCTGTCCACTCTCACCACTTCTTTTCAATATTGTACTTGAAGTCTTAGCTGAAGCCATAAGACAAGAAAGGGACGTAAGAGAGATTCAAATCGGCAAGGAAGAAGTCAAGCTATCCCTATTTGCGGATGACATGATCTTATACCTGAGTGATCCCAAAACCTCCACCAGGAAGCTCCTGGAACTAATTGAGAAGTTCAGCAGGGTGGCAGGATACAAAATAAATGTGAAAAAATCAGAGGTCTTCCTATATGCCCAGAATGAAAGAAGTGAAAAAGCCTTGAAAGAAACAATCCCATTTACTATAGCTCCTAAAAAAATGAAATACCTTGGTATAAACCTAACCAAGGAGGTAAAAGACCTTTAGAATGAAAACTTTAAAACCCTAAAGAAAGAAATTGCAGAAGACACCAGAAGGTGGAAAGACCTCCCATATTCCTGGATTGGCAGAATCAACATCGTAAAAATGACCATCCTACCAAAGGCAATATACAAATTCAATGCTATACCAATTAAAATCCCAAAGCAATTCTTTAAAGAAGTTGACCAAACAATCTCAAAGTTCATATGGAGGCACAAAAGACCCAGGATAGCAAAGACAATCTTGATTAACAAAAACTCTGCTGGAGGTATTACCATACCGAACCTTATCTATATTACAAATCCATAGTTATAAAAACAGCCTGGGATGAAATTAAAATGTCTAACAAATATCTGAAAAAATGCTCCACTTCCTTTGCCATCAGGGAAATGCAAATCAAAACTTCCCTGAGATATCATCTCACCCCGGTCAGGATGGCAAAAATCCACAATACAAACAACGACAAATGCTGGAGAGGATGTGGAGAGAGGGGAACTCTCCTACATTGTTGGTGGGAATGCAGGCTCATACAGCCAGTCTGGCGAGCCGTCTAGAGATTCTTAAAGAACTTAAAGATTGAAATGCCATATGACCCTGCTATCCCACTTTTGGGAATTACCCCCCATGCAGCAGAGGTTCGCCTCGATAGCACAAGCTCGACCATGTTCATAGCAGCACTGTTTACAATAGCAAAGTCATGGAATCAACCTAAATGTCCAACAGTTGACGAGTGGATAAGGAAACTGTGGTACATCTATACAATGGAGTACTACTCAGCCATCAAAAATGATGAATTACTGGAATTTGCTGGGAAATGGATGTCATTAGAAAGAATTATATTAAGTGAAGTATCCCAAACCCAGAAAATTAAGCGCCGTATGTACTCCTTAATAGGTGGCTCCTAGTACCAAACTCACCCAGCCCACATTGAGACACTCAAAAGTAAACCTATGTAACACAATAATTGCAAGGATTATGAACAAGAGAGATGGGGTAGGAGGGCCACACCAGAAACAAGGAGAGAGGGGACCATGTTACAGCAGAGAAAATAGGCCTCCATCAAGGTCTGCAAGTAAGTAATGAGAAACCTGGTTAAGTTCACGACGTTCTTTCCTGATCTCACCAGAAGGGGAGGGCATATAGTCTAGCAGATAAAAAGTAATCATTTTGCAAATGGGTGATGGACCCCTCCCTCAGTGAGGTTTCCTACTCTTATTACATCTACCCTTTATTATACCCTGCTATTATAACAAGACTCCAGTTTAACAGCTTTTTGTCTCTGGCCAGGGGGTGACATACAATGCCCAGCAGAATGGAGTGAAGGGCATTGCAGGAGCAACAAAACTGCAAAAGAAAATCAACAAACCACAATCCAGAACTTCAGAGACTCTATGTCAATCACATAGAACTAGGCCAGCCTAATCTCTCCCCATCCTGGAGCTCAGGGACATTTGCGGAAGAGGGGGCGGTAAGATTGTAAGAGCAAAAGGATGGGAGGAGCAACGATTTGCAAGGTTCTCAACAATAGTTGGGGCCAAAGCAATCATAATGGGACTTTGCATGCCCTGCACAATGTCCAGTGCACTGTTGCCATAAAGTCTAGCATCTGTTAAGGGCACCGAGACCCCTGGAGGCAAGGGATTGAAGCCATAGTAGTGATCCTATGCTTAAGGGGAACAAGAGAAAGGGCTTATGGAAATGCCACTGGGTCTTTATATGTCATCGGAGAGGAGGACCCAGTGGAGAGTTAGGCGTACACAATAAAGGACTCTGGGAATTTGGGGGGAGGCATTGGGGGATGGGGAGGGGAGAGGAGGGGGAGGAGGGGGTTGGGGGGGAGAAGGAGGGAGGGAGGGAACTGGTAAAAAAATTTTTAAATGTATAATTAAATTTTTAATAAAAACAAAAACAGCCTGGTATTGGCTTCAAAATAGACGCAGAGATCAATGGATAAGGATTGAAGACCCAGATATAAGCCCACAAAATTACAGCCATTTGGTCTTTGACAAAGGGGCCCAAAAAATCCAATGGAAAAAGAACAGCATCTTCAACAAATGGTGCTGGCAAAACTGGATCTCCACATGCAGAAGATTAAAGCTGGACCCATACTTGTCACCATGTACAAGACTTAATTCCAAATGGATCAAGGACCTTGATATCAGGCCAGAGACTATAAGAACCATAGTTGAAAGGATAGGGAACTCCCTCGAGCTGATTGGGCTAGGCCAACAGTTCCTAAACAGACATCCAATGGCACAGTCACTGCTACCAACTCTCAACAGTTGGGATCTTGTGAAATTAAAGAGCTTCTGTTCAGATAAAGAGATTGTAACACGAGCTCAAAGGCAACCAACAGAATGGGAGAAAATCTTCACTAACTACATATCTGATAGAGCTCTACTGTCCAGAGTGCACAAAGAACTTCGAAAACTAAACACCAAGGAAACCAATGACCCAATTAAAAAATGGGCCCTGGAACTTAAAAGAAATTTTACCAGGGATGAAATTAAAATGTCTAACAAATATCTTAAAAAATGCTCTACTTCTTTAGCCATCAGGGAAATGCAAATCAAAACTTCCCTGAGATATCATCTCACCCCGGTCAGGATGGCAAAAATCCACAACACAAACAACAACAAATGCTGGAGAGGATGTGGAGAGAGGGGAACTCTCCTACATTGCTGGTGGGAGTGCAGGCTCATACAGCCACTCTGGCGAGCCATCTGGAGATTCTTAAAGAAATTAAAGATTGAAATGCCATATGACCCTGCGATTCCACTTTTGGGAATAATCCCCCATAGAGCAAAAATTCACCTCAATAGCACAAACACGACCATGTTCATAGCAGCACTGTTTACAATAGCAAAGACATGGAATCAACCCAAATGTCCAACAGTTGACGAGTGGATAAGGAAACTGTGGTACATCTATACAATAGAGTACTACTCAGCCATCAAAAATGATGAATTACTGGAATTTGCCGCAAAATGGATGTCATTAGAAGCAATTATATTAAATGAAGTATCCTAGACCCAGAAAATTAAGCACCGTATGTACTCCCTAATAGGTGGCTCCTAATACCAAACCCACCCAGCCCACCTTGAGACACTCATAGGTATATCTATGTATTACCTGCAGTAATTGCAAGGATTATGAACGGGAGGGATGGGGTTGGAGGGCCACACCATAAACAAGGAGAGAAGTGACCAGGTTACAGTAGAGAAAATAGGCCTCCATCAAGGACTGCAAGAAAGTAATGTGACACCTAGTTAAGTTCACAGACATTCGTTCCTGATCATTTACAACTAAGGGGGTATGAACTCACCAGAAGGGGAGGGCATATAGTACGGCAGATTAAAAAGTAACCATTTTACAAATGGGTGATTGACCCCTCCCATTGCCAAATGCCATATGACCCTGCAATTCCACTTTTGGGTATAAGTATTACATCTACCCTTGAATGTGCTCTTATAACAAGACTCCAGTTTAACAGCTTTCTGTCTCTGGCCAGGGAGTGACATACAGTGCCCATCACGATGGAGTGAAGGGCATTGCAGGAGCAACAAAACTGCAAAAGAAAATCAACAAACCACAATCCAGAACTTCAGAGACTCTATGTCAATCACATAGAACTAGGCCAGCCTAATCTCTCCCCATCCTGGAGCTCAGGGACATTTGCGGAAGAGGGGGCGGTAAGATTGTAAGAGCAAAAGGATGGGAGGAGCAACGATTTGCAAGGTTCTCAACAATAGTTGGGGCCAAAGCAATCATAATGGGACTTTGCATGCCCTGCACAATGTCCAGTGCACTGTTGCCATAAAGTCTAGCATCTGTTAAGGGCACCGAGACCCCTGGAGGCAAGGGATTGAAGCCATAGTAGTGATCCTATGCTTAAGGGGAACAAGAGAAAGGGCTTATGGAAATGCCACTGGGTCTTTATATGTCATCGGAGAGGAGGACCCAGTGGAGAGTTAGGCGTACACAATAAAGGACTCTGGGAATTTGGGGGGAGGCATTGGGGGATGGGGAGGGAGAGGAGGGGGAGGAGGGGGTTGGGGGGGAGAAGGAGGGAGGGAGGGAACTGGTAAAAAAATTTTTAAATGTATAATTAAATTTTTAATAAAAACAAAAACAGCCTGGTATTGGCTTCAAAATAGACGCAGAGATCAATGGATAAGGATTGAAGACCCAGATATAAGCCCACAAAATTACAGCCATTTGGTCTTTGACAAAGGGGCCCAAAAAATCCAATGGAAAAAGAACAGCATCTTCAACAAATGGTGCTGGCAAAACTGGATCTCCACATGCAGAAGATTAAAGCTGGACCCATACTTGTCACCATGTACAAGACTTAATTCCAAATGGATCAAGGACCTTGATATCAGGCCAGAGACTATAAGAACCATAGTTGAAAGGATAGGGAACTCCCTCGAGCTGATTGGGCTAGGCCAACAGTTCCTAAACAGACATCCAATGGCACAGTCACTGCTACCAACTCTCAACAGTTGGGATCTTGTGAAATTAAAGAGCTTCTGTTCAGATAAAGAGATTGTAACACGAGCTCAAAGGCAACCAACAGAATGGGAGAAAATCTTCACTAACTACATATCTGATAGAGCTCTACTGTCCAGAGTGCACAAAGAACTTAGAAAACTAAACACCAAGGAAACCAATGACCCAATTAAAAAATGGGCCCTGGAACTTAAAAGAAATTTTACCAGGGATGAAATTAAAATGTCTAACAAATATCTTAAAAAATGCTCTACTTCTTTAGCCATCAGGGAAATGCAAATCAAAACTTCCCTGAGATATCATCTCACCCCGGTCAGGATGGCAAAAATCCACAACACAAACAACAACAAATGCTGGAGAGGATGTGGAGAGAGGGGAACTCTCCTACATTGCTGGTGGGAGTGCAGGATCATACAGCCACTCTGGCGAGCCATCTGGAGATTCTTAAAGAAATTAAAGATTGAAATGCCATATGACCCTGCGATTCCACTTTTGGGAATAATCCCCCATAGAGCAAAAATTCACCTCGATAGCACAAGCACGACCATGTTCATAGCAGCACTGTTTACAATAGCAAAGACATGGAATCAACCCAAATGTCCAACAGTTGACGAGTGGATAAGGAAACTGTGGTACATCTATACAATAGAGTACTACTCAGCCATCAAAAATGATGAATTACTGGAATTTGCCGCAAAATGGATGTCATTAGAAGCAATTATATTAAGAGAAGTATCCTAGACCCAGAAAATTAAGCACCGTATGTACTCCCTAATAGGTGGCTCCTAATACCAAACCCACCCAGCCCACCTTGAGACACTCATAGGTATATCTATGTATTACCTGCAGTAATTGCAAGGATTATGAACGGGAGGGATGGGGTTGGAGGGCCACACCAGAAACAAGGAGAGAAGTGACCAGGTTACAGTAGAGAAAATAGGCCTCCATCAAGGACTGCAAGAAAGTAATGTGACACCTAGTTAAGTTCACAGACATTCGTTCCTGATCATTTACAACTAAGGGGGTATGAACTCACCAGAAGGGGAGGGCATATAGTACGGCAGATTAAAAAGTAACCATTTTACAAATGGGTGATTGACCCCTCCCATTGCCAAATGCCATATGACCCTGCAATTCCACTTTTGGGTATAAGTATTACATCTACCCTTGAATGTGCTCTTATAACAAGACTCCAGTTTAACAGCTTTCTGTCTCTGGCCAGGGAGTGACATACAGTGCCCATCACGATGGAGTGAAGGGCATTGCAGGAGCAACAAAACTGCAAAAGAAAATCAACAAACCACTATCCAGAACTTCAGAGACTCTATATCAACCACCTAGAACTAGGCCAGACTAATCTCTCCCCATCCTGAAGCTCAGGGACATTTGCGGAAGAGGGGGCGGTAAGAGTGTAAGAGCAAAAGGATGGGAGGAGCAATGATTTGCAAGATACTCCACACAAGTTAGGGCCGAAGCAATCATAATTGGACACTGCATGCCCGGCGCAATGTCCAACACACTACTGACCTCACAAAGTCTAGCTCTGCCAAAGTCACCAAGATCCTTGGAGACGAGGGATTGACAGCCACAGTAGTGTTCCTGTGCTTAAGGGGAACACAGAAAAGGGTTCAGGGAAATGCCACTGGGTCCTTGTACGTCATCGGAGGGGAGGGCCCAGAGGAGAGTCAGGCATGCACAAGAAAGGACTCTGGGAATTGGGGCGGAAGGCACAGGGGGATGGGGAAGGAGGGGTGAGGGGAGGGAGAGCAGGGGGTTCGGGGGGAGGAGGAGGGAGGGAGGGAACTGGTGTACCTATTAAGTTTGTATGAGCTGAAATAATAATAAAAAATGTATAAAAAAAAAAGAAAATACACTAACTCCTGGAAACTTAACACTATGATGCTGAATGAGAATTGGATTCAGGAAGAAATTACAAAGGAAATTCAAAATTTCCTGAAAGTGAACGATAATGAAAATACAACTTACCAAAATTTCTGGGACACAATGAAAGCTGTTCTAAGAGGTAAGTTCATAGCTCTTAATGCCTACATCAAAAAAATGGAAATGTCAGAAATAAATAAATTAACAATGCATCTAAAAGCTTTAGAGACACTAGAGCAATCTGATCCCAAAAGCAGTAGAAGGAAGGAGTCAGCAAAATAAGGGGAGAAATATCCGACATTGAGATTAGGAAAATGATACAAAAAATCAACCAGTCAAAAAGCTGGTTTTTTGAAAAAATCAATAACATTGATACACCCCTAGCCAAATTAACCAAAAGCAAGGGAGAGAAAGCCCAAATTAACAAAATTAGAAATGAAAATGAAGTTATCACTACTGATACCCAAGAAATCCAGAGAATTGTAAGGTCATGTTTCAAAAACTTATACTCTGTGAAATTTGACAACACAAAAGAGATGGATGAATTCCTAAGTAAACACAACTTACCTAAATGGAATCAGGAAGTTGTGAATTATTTAAATAGTCCTATAACATATGAGGAAATTGAGGAAGTAATCTCAAATCTTCCCACCAGAAAATGTCCTGGACCCGATGGAATCAGCACAGAGTTCTACCAGACTTTTAAGGAGCTAATCACACCAATACTCCTTAAACTGTTCCATCAAATAGCAAAGGATATAACACTACCAAATTCCTTCTATGAAGCTAATATCGTCTTAATCCCCAAACCTAATAAAGATACACTTAAAAAAGAAAACTATAAGCCAATCTCTCTGATGAACACAGATGCAAAGATTCTCAACAAAGTTTTAGCAAATCGGATTAAAAAACATATCAAAAAGATCATCCATGGGGATCAAGCAGGCTTTATCCCAGGCACACAAGGTTGGTTCAACATATGCAAATCAATAAATGTAATTCACCATATAAACCAGTCCAAAGTTCAAGACCACATGATACTCTCGATAGATGCAGAAAAAGCTTTTCACAAGATCCAACAGCCCTTTATGATCAAAACCTTAGAGAAGGTTGGAA
The DNA here is from genome assembly GCA_023101885.1 of Typhlomys cinereus. Taxonomy (NCBI): domain Eukaryota; kingdom Metazoa; phylum Chordata; class Mammalia; order Rodentia; family Platacanthomyidae; genus Typhlomys; species Typhlomys cinereus. The sequence goes on from JALPQD010000400.1 coordinate 1,070,857, forward strand.
TGTAAGGAACCTTTATCAATATAATAAAAGCTGTATACAATAAGCCAACAGCAAGGATTATACTCAATGGGGAAAAACTTGAGGCATTTCCACTTTGATCAGGAACTAGACAAGGCTATCCACTGTCACCACTTCTTTTCAATACTGTACTTGAAGTCTTAGTTGAAGCCATAAGACAAGAGAGGGACATAAAAAAGATTCCAATCAGCAAGGAAGAAGTCAAGTTATCTCTATTTGCAGATGACATGATCTTATACCTGAGGGATCCCAAAATCTCCACCAGGAAGCTCCTGGAACTAATACAGAAGTTACGCAGGGTGGCAGGATACAAAATACAAAAATACAAAATAAATGTACAAAAATCAGTGGCCTTCCTATATGCCCAGAATGAAAGAAGTGAAAAAGCCCTGAGAGAAACAATACCATTTACTATAGCCCCTAAAAAAATGAAATACCTTGGGAAGGAACATATCAAACCTAACCAAAGAGGTAAAAGACCTTTACAATGAAAATTTTAAAACCCTAAAGAAAGAAATTGCAGAAGACACCAGAAGGTGGAAAGACCTCCCATGTTCCTGGATTGGCAGAATCAACATCGTAAAAATGACCATCCTACCAAAGGCGATAAACAAATTCAGTGCTATACCAATTAAAATCCCAAAGCAATTCTTTAAAGAAGTTGGCCAAACAATCTCAAAATTCATATGGAGGCACAAAAGACCCAGGACAGCAAAGACAATCCTGATTAACAAAAATCACCATACCAAACCTTATTCTGTATTACAAATCCATAGTTATAAAAACAGCCTCGTACTGGCTCCAAAATAGACACACAGATCAATGGATAAGGATTGAAGACCCAGATATAAGCCCACAAAATTACAGCCATTTGGTCTTTGACAAATGGACCCAAAAAATCCAATGGAAAAAGAACAGTATCTTCAACAAATGATGCTGGCAAAACTGGATCTCCACATGCAGAAGATTAAAACTGGACCCGTACTTGTCACCATGTACAAGACTTAATTCCAAATGGATCAAGGACCTTGATATCAGGCCAGAGACTATAAAAACCATAGTTGAAAGGATAGGGAACTCCCTCGAGCTGATTGGGCTAGGCCAACAGTTCCTGAACAGACATCCAATAGCCCAGTCACTGCTACCAACTCTCAACAGTTGGGATCTTGTGAAATTAAAGAGCTTCTTTTCTGATAAAGAGGTTGTAACACGAGCTCAAAGGCAACCCACAGAATGAGAGAAAAATCTTCACTAACTACATATCTGATAGAGCTCTACTGTCCAGAGTGCACAAAGGACTTAGAAAACTAAACACCAAGGAAACCAATGGCCCAATTAAAAAATGGGCCCTGAAACTTAAAAGAAACTTTAACAGGGATGAAATTAAAATGTCTAACAAATATCTTAAAAAATGCTCCACATCCTTAGTCATCAGGGAAATACAAATCAATACTTCCCTGAGATATCATCTCACCCTGGTCAGGATGGCAAAAATTCACAATACAAACAACAACAAATGCTGGAGAGGATGTGGAGAGAGGAGAACTCTCCTACTTTGTTGGTGGGAGTGCAGGCTCATACAGCCACTCTGGCGAGCCATCTAGAGATTCTTAAAGAAATTAAAGATTGAAATGCCATATGACCCTGCTATTCCACTTTTGGGAATAACCCCCCATACAGCAGAGGTTCACCTCGATAGCACAAGCACTTGTTCATAGCAGCACTGTTTACAATGGCAAAGTCATGGAATCAGCCCAAATGTCCAACAGTTGACGAGTGGATAAGGAAACTGTGGTACATCTATACAATGGAGTATTACTCAGCCATCAAAAATGATGAATTACTGGAATTTGCCGGGAAATGGATGTCATTAGAAACAATTATATTAAGTGAAGTATCCCAGACCCAGAAAATTAAGCGCCGTATGTACTCCCTAATAGGTGGCTCCTAGTACCAAACCCACCCAGCCCACCTAGAGACAGTAATTGCAAGGATTATGAACAGGAGGGATGGGGTAGGAGGGCCACACCAGAAACAAGGAGAGAAGGGACCATGTTACAGCAGAGAAAATAGGCCTCCATCAAGGACCCAAATAAGTAATGAGACATCTGATTAAGTTCACAGACTTTTGTTCCTGATCATTTACTACTGAGGGGGTATGATCTCACCAGAAGAGGAGGGCATATAGTCTGGCAGATAAAAAGTAACCATTTTGCAAATGGGTGATAGACCCCTCCCTCACTGTGGTTTCCCACTTTTATTTCATCTACCTTTGAATGTGCTTTTATCACAAGACTCTAGTTTAACAGCTTTTTGTCTCTGGCCAGGGGGTAACATTCAATGCCCACCAGGATGGAGTGAAGGGCATTGCAGGAGCAGCAAAACTGCAAAAGAAAATCAACAAACCACAACCCAGAACTTCAGAGACTCTATATCAACCACCTAGAACTAGGCCAGCTTAATCTCTCTCCATCTTGAAGCTCAGGGAAATTTCCGGAAGAGGGTGCAGTAAGAGTGTAAGAGCACAAGGATGGGAGGAGCAATGATATGCAAGATACTCCACACAAGTTAGGGCCGAAGCAATCATATTTGGACTTTGCATGCCCTGCGCAATATCCAACACACTATTGACCCCACAAACCTAGCGTTTGCTAAAGGCACTAGCATCCTGGGAGGCAAGGGATTGACAGCCACAGTAGTGTTCCTGTGCCTAAGGGGAACACAGGAAAGGGTTCAGGGAAATACCACTGGGTCCTTGCACCTCATCGGAGAGGAGGACCCAGAGGAGAGTTTGGCATGCACGTTAAAGGATGCTCTGGGGATGGGAGGGGGTGGCACTGGAGGATGGGGAGGGAAGGGAGAGGGGAGGGAAGCACAGGGGATAGGAGGTTGGAGGGAGGGGGGATCTGTGTACCTGTTAAGCTTGTATGAGTGGAAATAAAAAAAAATGGTAGCTTTATTGTGAAGGTAATTTGGTTTCACAAGTCCCAAGAAAACTTCATATAGAATTCCAAGAGTTTGAACTTAAACTTGAAAAAAGTCCCACCTTAAGAATCCTCATCTAGGGGCTGGAGAGGTGGCTCAGGAGTTAAGCCTCTGCCTTGCAGGCAGAAGTTTCTGAGTTCGGATCCCAGATCCCACGTATAGACGCCGGGCGGAAGCAGGGGCGTCCTGAGTTTCTGGTACTGGTAGGGCGGAGCCTGTGAATCCCGGGGCAGAGTAAGCAAGAAGGAGGTGGAGGCGTCCATGGTGGTTCCCGAATTCATCCGTGGTTCTACACATACACACACATGCACACACACACACACACGCACACACATACATACATACGCACAATTGAATAAAAAAAATCCTCATTTAGAGGAGAGTAAGCAAGATTAATCTCTGTGATCCAGTCCGATTTGAGCAAAACAGACTTCTGACCATCTGCTGCCCTAACCCAAATTTCCTTCATTTCCTTTCTGGTAGCTACTTGATACAGCCACAAAGTGTGATGAAGTGGAAGCGGTATGAAATGCTTCCCTTTGGAGCCCGTGGTGTCTCTACAGCTGTTGGTTCTCATGTCACCTGACACTGTATTTGCTCAGAGTTCTAATCGCCTGCGATTAGAGCTACAGATGTCATAGCCAAAAGCCAGTTAAACAATTTTCAGGCAGGACAAGCTTCCTTTTCATCCTGAGGCAAAAAACAAACAAACAAACAAAAAAAAACAAAAAATATCTAAACAAAAGACATTCAGACCCAGAAGTTTGATGTTGCCATTATAATTTTGACAGTGACACATACACACCTTACCATTTGACATCTAGCCACTGGCTATTGTCAGGCCTCAAGTCCCTATGCATTACGTCACTCACTGGCCTGGCTGGATGGAAAGGGGCAGGATGCCATTGCCCCATGAAAATATATACTTCCTTTGAAATTATTGTCAGTTGCAGTGTCCCTTTTTATGGCTTGCTGGAAAATCGTAACCGTCCCACCCAGAGTTCATTGTGCTTGTAGTTCTGTCTCTTTCTAAAGCTCTGCATGTGTTTTTTGAGAAAAGAAAAGTAATAGGGTTGACCAAAGATAGAGGCATCTCTCAATTGGAAATGTATTTCTGGTTCATGACCATCTCCAAGATTTTCATCCTGCTAATAATTGTAGACTAACTTGCCCATGTTCTCAAATATAAGAGTATTAATTATCTGCCTTAAGATACAATCTTCCAAAATCTGGGGCTAGACTCCTAGGAAAAGCTCTCAGTTTTGGTGGCAGGGCACAGGAAGGCGGTGCCCAGGAAGGAGTGAATGGTGCTGCTTAAGAAATCCATGGCATCATCACAAGTTATTCACAAATTTGCCATGCACTATAAAAAGGACTGCTAATAAGGCTTTGGACTCTAGTTGTCTCATATTAACACGGACACAAGTTTCTGTGTGCACATGTTTTCAACTGCTCTGGGTAAAGACAAAACTAATTCTAAGACATCTATTCTGTTATACTGCTTTTATTTTCTCTGACCTTCCTCTGTCACATCTGTGTGACAGATTCTCCAACCTCTTCCTTTCTTTTATAGAATTCTATGACCACCCTGGGCCCAACTTGAGAATCCCTGCAAATTCTCCTGTCTAAAGTCAGCAGTGAAGGAGTCTTGCTATATCCATAAGGTCTCTCCATTGCAGTAGAAGAGGACTTAATAAAACTGCAGAGGAGAGAATCCTGAAGGCACATTTAGAATCATGCTTACCATTCACATGTGTGGCTCCAGCTTAATACATTACAGTCAAGGAGCTTTAAATTTTCTTGTTTATAAAGTGGAATTAATTAAGATATTCCTTGCTGATTAGACATAAAACTAAATGAAACTACCCGTACGAAGGACTTAGTGAAAAAGGAGGCAAAATGGAGGATCGTTAATAAATTGTGCCATTACTAGTTATAATAGTGATAAACTACTACATACAGAGTAGAATAAGCACTCAGTGATGCTGTCCTTTCTCCCTGTGTCCACAGCATTTGCAACTATAGACCCAAGCTCGCTTATTTCAGGTCATCTTTCTGGTGCATCAGGCGCCTGCCCCTCACATCCCTCTCTGCTCTCATGCAGCATGCGAACACTGACACTCAGACAACTGTAAGAAGAGCCAGGTGGTGGAATTTTTAAAATGATGAGGAATTATGCATAACAATCCATTTTATATAAAAATCCAGATACTAGTTCATCGAGAGGACATAGCAAGTTTCTATACTTAACAGAGAGTCAAATCTACAAGGAGAAAGACAAATCCACTTTTGTGTGTTCAGTATCTATACCCACCTCTTAGCACATGGCTGAACAAACAGAAAAATGAGTTTGCAAATGTAAGATTTAAACAGCATTGTGAAACAACCAGACCTAATTGGCATTTATCAAACACTCCATCCAATGGCAGCTGAATACAAAAGTACACAAAAGTACCCAGGACATTTACCAACCTAAACAGCATTTCATATCATAAAATAGGTCTCAGTAAATTTGGATCAACAGATCTAATTCAAACAAAAAGAATTCTGTGACTATGGAACTATACAAAAATTAAAAACTAAAAGATCTTTAAAAAATTCTCCATATTTTAGGCTCTCAACATGCAGACTAGCAGTGGAAGAGCAGTAGAAGATACAACAACAGCCAGAATGCATGGTACAGATGACCCTGCAGTGCTCACCCAGAATCAGGTCAACTAAGTCTCTCTCCATCCCAAGCCTCATGGAAACTTGAAGAAGAGGGAGCAGCAAGACTGTAAGAACCTGAAACTGGGACAATCCTCTGCTGGACAAGACATTCCACTCAAGATAGAGTGCTGCAACCAGGAACTCACTGCAGGGAGACCTGTCCTTACCAGATCTGCATCATGACTGACATACCAGCATGCCCCCAGAGACTAGTAAAGATCTCAGGATAAATAATTAAATGCAGTGAAAACCTTAGGGACTAGGGCTAGACAAGGAAGGGGGGATGTCCCTGTCAGTGGGTCTGCCCAAGGAGGGGCCACTTGGTCTGCCATGGAGACCTGAAACTATACTGGAAGCCGACAATCCAAAGGGAACCCTGGAACCCACAGAAGCAGATAGAAGAGAGGGTGGGAGGGAGTAGGATGAGTTGATGAGGGGAGAGAATAGAGGGAAAGAAAGGAAGAGGGAGGGAGGGGGAAGGCAGGATGGGAGGAAAAATTACTCAATATGCCTGTAAAATTAGAAAAATAAAAATAAAAATGTTTCATATTATGAAAGTGAAGGAAATACTTCTAAACTCATGTGTCAAAGAAGAAATCAGAAAATGATTGGAAAATATTTTCAAATTTTAAATGAAATTTTAAATATTTTAAATGAAAGTGAAAATATAGGATTTCAAAATGTATGGAATACATCAGGCCACAATGCAGAAATATCAGTGATCCTGGAATGCTCAGCCATAATCAGGCCATCAAAATCTTTCCCCACACCAAGTTTCAGGAAATCTTGCAAAAGAATGGGCAGCAAGATTTCAGAGCCTAAAGTGGTGGAGAGCCTCCAAGGAATGACGGTCAAGGGTTTTTTGGTGGTATTTGCATGCACATGTACATGTGCACATGCACGTACAAGAACACATATAGAGACACACACATACACTAAAAAAAAAAAAAAAAAAAAAAAACTTGAGAAAAAGACCAAGTGAGACTGAAGAGATGTTTTTGTTTACCTAATAAAAAAGCTGAGCTTTAGAGATAGCTCAGGTTAAGTAAGACTCTGTTTCACAAACAAGAGGACCTGAGTTTATATCCCAGATCCCATGTAAAAACCAAACAGAAATGGTGGTGGCCTGAATTTCTGGCCCTGGAAAGTAGAGCTCAGAAAATCCCAGAGGAAAGCAAGAAAAAAGAAGAACAATCCAGGATGATTCCTGAAGTCACCTTAGGTCTCCACAGACACACAGATACACAGATCCATACACAATCATCCACCCCCTTCCCCAGCAAACACAGAAGAAAGCAGACAGCTATGTCATGAACTGCTTATGGAGAGTACAGACTTCTAGAATCTGAGTAAACCAACGTCATCAGTTAGCAAGCGAATGGATTCTACAGCTGTAAGAAACTGAATTCTGTCAACAATCTGAATGAACCTTGGATGACACCGTAGCTCAGTTTACAGATTGATTGTAGAGAGACCCTGAGGAAAGGATCACATTAATCCCTCCCAGGCTCCTGATCCAAGAGAACTCCCAGACAATGAATTGGTGTTATCTTAAGCTAGTAACATTGAATTAATATATTATACATCCATAGAAATCCAATATACTTAAACAGTAAAACAGAACAATAACAATGAAAAGTAACATAATAAAGCTGCTGTGAGAAGATAAAATAATTGATAAATAATTATTATTAACCATAGATAAAAGAAGGAAATACAAAGTCCCAATATCTAGAATTTTTTTAATAATGCTTTTGTTGCAGTCCAACTGCATGGTTGCTGATAAATGACCAGAACACAACTTAAAGGAACAAGGAGTTTACTTTCTTACGATAGTCCGGTTACAGTTCACAGTCCAGCTTGACAGGAGAGCACACACCAACACCAGGGCTAAGGGAACTGGCCACCATAACGGCTAAGAGATGGACAATCCTTACTTGCCAGACCAGCATGTCTGGCCAAGTATACAGAAGGATGCCCACTCTCTCAACCAGCTCTCTGGATTTATCCAGGGCCTAATCCCACCCACCATGGGCTGGGTCTTCCCCAGCAGCTAGACACTCTCCTTCAGGTTTGCTCTGGGCTTAACTCAAACGTCAACTCTCTACAACTGTGCCCAGAGCTCAAACCCTCAAGAGTCAAGTTGACACCTGTGCTTAACTATGACACTCCACCCCTTGTCAAAAAAATACACTTTTTAAACTGTAACCTTTCCTTGTCTCCACAGACGTTAAAATATAAATACATTCCATGGACAAATTTAAAATGTTTTCTCATTAAAACTTAGTTCCAACATTTTAAAAGTTAAAAGTTCTTAATCTTCCTAAATTAGAATAAGTTAAATACTTTAAAACAGATAAAACTTTAAAACAGAAAGATTTTAAACAATAAGAAAACATTAAAAAGATCTAAGTCCAAAAAATCAAATACTGCATCCTTTACTTCAATGTCCATCTTCGGTTGCTCATCACGTAGTCAAGGCGGCTCAAAGATTCGAGGCATTTCCAGTCCCTGTTTGCAGCTCGAAGTTGTAAGAGCAGAGTTCCTCTGAACCAGGCTGAATCTCTACTCACAGTTGTCATCAGCAGCAGTCCCACAGTTCTGGCATCTCAAACACAACTCTGGGTTCTTCTCTGCAGCTTTAAGCTTCACCATCTCTTGCAGAAATTCTACGCCTGCCACTTGGTGCCAAGCTTTTGCTGCTCTCCATGAACCCTTCAGTAGTACACAAAAACCAGTATCACCTGAGGGACCCGAGGTTGAAACGCAGCTTAGTCCACTGGAGCCACAGCTGCACCAACTTCAATGCGCTGACGCTGGAAAAGCCTCTCTTCTAGGCAACCAAACTTGCAAAGGGCAAGAAACAGCTTTAACTTGGGCTTTTGGCCCCTGAAGGAATCTGAGCTTCCAAACCACAAACTTGCCATACGGTGGATTCCACGTCCTCCACCGTGTCAGTGCAAGACACTAGGTTTTCCTTCACTGATACTCATTTGTCCAACAGCAGCAGATATTCTGCTGTCTGCCCTTTGCACATCCAAACCTCCAAGATTGCCAACACAGGTCTCCTCTGTCAAGCAAACCAGTCCATTGTCCTTATATTCAGTTTTACCAAAGTTCTTGTTTCCCTCATCACAAACTGGGCCCAAACAATGTCTCTCAGCAATTGGCCCACTAAACTCTGAAGAACGGTATTTGTAAATCCACAAAGTGAAAATTCTCAAGCATTTTCAACTTTGTCTAGTGAAACCATTCAAAAGATACAAAATCCACATAGTCAGATTTATCAGCAACACCCCACTTCCTGGGTACCAAGTTCTGTTGCAGTCTGCCTGCATGGTTGCTAATAAATGACCAGAACACAACTTAAAGGAACAAGGAGTTTACTTTCTTATGATAGTCCGGTTACAGTTCATAGTCCAGCTTGACAGGAGAGCACACACCAACACCAGGGCTAAGGGAACTGGCCACCATAATGGCTGAGAGATGGACAGTCTTTACTTGCCAGACCAGCATGTCTGGCCAAGTATACAGAAGGATGCCCACTCTCTCAACCAGCTCTCTGGATTTATCCAGGGCCTAATCCCACCCACCATGGGCTGGGTCTTCCCCAGCAGCTAGACACTCTCCTTCAGGTTTGCTCTGGGCTTAACTCAAACGTCAACTCTCTACAACTGTGCCCAGAGCTCAAACCCTCAAGAGTCAAGTTGACACCTGTGCTTAACTATGACAGCTTTCTTTTTTTTATTTATTCAATTGTGCATGTGTGCGTGCATGTGTGTGTGCGTGCATGTGTGCGTGCATGTGTGCGTGCGTGTGTGTGTGTGTGTGTGTGTGTGTGTGTGTGTGTACGTGTGCGTGAGCATGTGTGTGTGTGTGTGTAGAATCATGGGCAAATTCGGGAACCACCATGGACGCCTCCACCTCCTTCTTGCTTACTCTGCCCCGGGATTCACAGGCTCCGCCCTACCAGTACCAGAAACGCAGGCCCCTCCGCTTCCGCCCGGCGTCTATACGTGGGGTCTAGGAACTGAACTCAGGACCTTTCGCCTGAAAGACAGAGGCTTAACCCCTGAGCCACCTCTCCAGCCCCCCAATACCTAGAATTAAAGAGGAATATCACTACAGACTTGTGATACCTGATATCTAGAACAATACAGTACAATACAGAAAGACAGTGACTAAATATTGTGAGCAAGCACATACCGATGCCTTGGAAAAATATATAAATAAGTTCAATTCATTTGCAAAGTGCAATCTCCTGAAAACATAATCAAGATTAACAAGAAAAAGCTGTCATCTGCCTATCTGCTAAAATTTGAATTCAATACAATCTTACAATGAGACTAGTAGAAACAAAGGAATCCTGCCAGCCATTCAAATATTAATGATTTGATTCTGTAGAAATAATATAGAAAGTGAAAAGGAAGGAATATTTCCCAGAATTTTCCATGAGGCCAGCATTACTCTGAAGCTAAAATCAAATGAATACATTCCCAACAAAGCTAAATACAGAACAGTACCTTTCAAAAACATTGATTTAATATTTTAAGGAAATTTTAGCAAATTCAGTCCAATTTTTTCAAGATGATAACACAACACCACAAAATGGGTTTACCTCAAGAAATGTAATTTCCAGTATTAGCAAATTAAAAAGAAAAAAAGCCACACTATCTACATACTAAATGAAAGAAAAGCAATAGAAAACACTAGCATCCATTACTCATAAAAACTGTTGACTAAGGAATCTATAAAAATAATATAATAAATATCCTAATGATAGCAGACTAAATGATGTTCCACTATACTAGAGTTCCCTGGCCAAAAGGATAAATATGTATGTATACAATTACATAATTGTAAAAGAGGATTTACCTTAAATGATAGGAGCTGGCACCCCAACAATGGCATCACACACTGGAGAGACCGAGAACATGGTAGACGCTCAGTCTATGATGTTGGAACCTTGAAAATAAAGAGGACCATTGATGCAACCTGGTCCAAAGCTGAAAGCATGGCAGCTCCCAGCGAAGTCCCTGGGTGAGTCTTTACTGAAAAGCATAGGAAGCTGAATCTGCAGCAATAGATATACTTGCCCAAGAACAGTGAAGCGTGGCCCAGCTAGGTGACCTCTTTTTCCTCTCACCTTTGTTCCATTATGGTCCTCTGTCTTATTGGATAGGGGATTTATCTTTCCCTCTTAAATGTCTCCCCAAATGCTTCTCATTCAGGAAGCATTCTCACGGACACAGCCAGAAATGTATTTTACTAACCTCTCAGGGACCTCTCAATCCAGTTAGCATCAAACTGTCACAGCCGTGAAGGATGTCTGCTTGCCCTGCTTTTATTCAACATTGTAGAAGAAATTTTAGCTAGTGACATCAGGCAAAGGAAGATGAAGCACTTTAGTCTCACTGTTGGCCATAGCCTTGACATCATCAGATCATGAGTTGAGTTAGAAAATTGGTTCTTGAAGACTCCTTCAGTTGGAATAGCCTCAAGTAGGGGATAAAGTGAGACTATGAATGCGGATTATATCTAAAACACCTTACCCAGAATCTTCCATTATCCACCATCATCATTTAGCAAATCTGGATAACAGCCTCATTTCCAAGACAGCTCTGGTGAAAAGAGTAAGACTATTAACAGGACCATATGTAGCACATTGAGATCCTATTACTGCTTCTCAGTGGAAACATTGAGATAGTGATGAGACACAGATTAGACAATAACCACAGTGCTTGAACGAGACCGAAAGTTAAATATTCACCTTTGCCTTTCCATTTCTCCTTCTCTGCTAGGGAGGGAGTCTGGGATTGATGATGAGAAGATAATGGTATTAGTCATGGAGACAGCAAAGGAACCCTAGGACTGAGAGAAAGCACAAGAACTTCCTGTTACCATATTCTGGAAGTCTAGCTGTGAAAATGAACATAGTCTACCATCATGGAACTGACTGCTGAGGGGATGGAGGGGGAATTTGTGGGGGAGAGTTCATGGGGTCCGTGTGGACCAGAATCATCAGGAATTCCTGGGGCTCAGGATGTGTCATGAGGACCAATGCAGGTATATGCGTACTTGTGCTTGGGGGCACTACACAGTCCAACCAAAACCAAGGACAACAAGAGGAGCCAAGTGTGAACGGAAGGACCTTCTCTGATATGACTTGGCAAACCTTTGATTGAACTTAAACCTGTGGTGCAAAAGTAGGTGAGAAAAAAACAAAAAAAGTTTTACAATAATGTAGGGAAGCAATTAATGCTGAGCTTTTAGGAACTAGCCCTGTGGTAGTGTGACCGGCAAGACCACCTCGATACCAGATTCTGGAGGTACAGATCAGGGTATTCTTAGTAGAAGGAGGGGGATATCATTGGAATCCTTGTCATAGGCTGAGAGCTGGCTGCATTCTGGGGGTCACAACAGGCCTGTCAAACATACCCTTAGGGTTCTGGTCTGGACACTTAGAAAAAAATAGAATTATAATAGTCAAGTTGGGGGAAGTTGCTTGGGTGAGTGAATAAAGGGTTTAATTATGTACACACAGATTCAGTCACCTGCCAACTAACTGCAAGGACTTTCAGTCTGACAAAAATGGATGCTTTCTCTAAACAGGAGTCACCAAATTAGGATCTTAAGAGTAAGCAACAGAATCTGCATTTTATTTTTTTAATTTTTATTTATTTGTGTGTGTGTGTGTGTGTGTGTGTGTGTGTGTGTGTGTGCACATGCCTGTCAGAGGGCACTGTGTGTCCCTGTGGATGACCAAGGGTGACTTTGGGAATCATCATGGATTGCTTCTAATTGCTTTTTGCTTTGCTCTGGGATTTCCAAGGCTCCACCATCAGGGCTGGAAGTTCAGACCTTTGCAGTTGCTGACTGGATCTGAACTCAGGACCTTCTGCTTATGAGGCAGAGTCTTAATCCCTGAACCATCTCTCCAGCCCAGAATGTGCATTTTGAAAGCATCGTGAAGGATCTTGTGTAGAGAATATGATGGGTACAGATTAAGTTTTCACTGATAGGACACTTCTGCCTGGAGTTGCTGTCTCACCCATTTCACTTGCAAGCTGCATTTAGACCATGTTTCATTTTCCCCCACCTGTTTTATGTCAAAAGTCCATTTAGTATACTCTATTGTAGTCACTTCCTCAACATAGTAAATGCATGAGCGCAACTTAAAAGCTTATCATGTTTCTAAGGCTTCAGCACTTTTAAAAACCACATGATTGAAACTTATTTGTATCACATAAATGTCATTAACAATTCAAGCTCAGATGCATTCTTCACACAGGCCAAAATGCTATCCCTAGTTCCAAGGGAGAGCAGAAACCTGAATGGTCCACATTCTGCACACTCTATTGAAACGGCCCTAGCGCAGTACTGAATAGAAGAGAAGAAGTCTAAACAGTCAAGTGTCACCTCTGGAATTTCCATAATCTTTACACTGGCAAAGGTTATATGCTTTTATGCTGCTTCTTTTTTAAAATGGTCTTTTATTGTTTCATACATGATTACAGTATATTCTCATCCCTTAATCACCAGCCTCATCTTCCTCTCCTTTCTCACTGCAACCTTTCTTCTCTGCCACTCTTCCTACTATTATCTTTCTTTTTCTTCCATGAGAACCTACTGGTTGCCTTTGATGTCATGTGCCCGAGCACTTGCTGGAGCCTGAATTAGACATCAGTATGTGGACCACTGAGGAAAGCATCACCTGCATCCCATCAAGATTGATCTTCATCAATCTTTCAGGGAGGTGTGAGGTCAGTCGAGCTCTCTGTTCTTTCCTGGTGACATGTTGATATGATAAATCCTGTGACGGTCTTATGGAAATAAATACATGTACTGTGCGTTCATGAATGTGGCAGCCAGGAGATAATGTCTCCTTCTACCCTTCAGGCTCTTACAATCTTACCATTCCCTTTTCCACAATGGTCTCTGAACCTTAGGATGGGGGAGTGGTTTGATGTCCATTTAGGGCCAAGCCATCTTCCATCATTTATTTTCTGCACTTTTATCTCTTGTGACAGGTATGTAGAGATTATGGAAACTCCAAAGGTGATACTTGACTCTTTGGACATCTTCCCCTCTCAGCTGTGCTGTGCTAGGACAGTTTCAATAGAGTGTGCAGAATGTGGGTCATTTAGGTTTCTGTTCTTCCCTGGGATCTAGGGATGAAACACCTTCCAATGCAGAAGGAAGCTTCTCGGTTGAGTGCAGAGTGCTCCTCCAATCTAAGGGTAAAATAGCAGATATTTAAAAGATCGTTTGATATGGTGTTTTTATATCTTAATCTTGATGGTTTGCATCCCCCTTTCCCTTCCCTTTTACAAGTTCTTGCTCTAGTTAATAATACCATGAATGTACTCCCACCTGAAAAGTAGGCCTTAAATCCAATCAGAAAGCTGTCTTCTTACAACACACAACACTCAGCCCAGAAGTCTTGTTCTACAACAGAGATAGAGCATCTCAACACCCTGAAAGGATGTAGCTTAGGGTAACAGAAGAGCAGTGAAGTGGACAACAATGGCCAGCCATAATACAGAGTACCAGCAATTCAGCATGACTCACCCCAAATCAGACCAACCCAATCTCCCCATCCTAAGGCTTTGGGAACCTCCCAAAAGAGGGGATAGAGAGACTGTAAGAACCTAAAGATGGAAAGGTTCACCTTTGGACAAAACATCCCGCTCAAGGCAGGACTGTTGCGTCTAGGAACTCATTACAGTGAGACTTGTTCTTACCAGACCTGCATAATGACTGACATACCAATATGCCCTACAGACTATCAAGGAACTCAAGAGAGGTACAGTAGAAACCTTAGGGACTAAAGCTGGATGAGTAAAGGGAAATGTTCCTATCAGGAGGTGCTCCGAAGAAAGGCAACTTGATATGCCATACAGACCTGAATCCCTACAACAGTAGACAAACCAGAGGGAACCCTGGGATCTGTAGAAGCAGAGGTTAGCAGAGGTAAGTATTCAATATGCTTGTAAAAGTAGAAAAATTTTTAAAAAAGTAGATAAGCCAGAGAGAATCCTGAGGTCCATAGAAGCAGACAGACAGGAGGATGGGAGAGAGTGTGATGGATTGATGAAGTGATGGAAGGGGGATGGGTGGGAGGTAGATGAAGGGAAGCAGGGATAAGTACTCAACGTGCTTGTAAAACTAGAAAAAATAAAACAATAATTTAAGATGGAAGCTGTCTTTCCACATCAATCGTGTAACGAGGGAAATAAGACAATGAAAGCATAGTACTTTCTGTGACTCCACTGAGGACCCAGAGCTCACAGTCAGATAATTTAGACGTGAGGTCTTCTAAGCTCAGGACTACCCTGTCGCTTTTACTTATAGTGTCTGTGTCTGATAAATTTACAACTAGCTTCAAGACAGCCCCTGGATTATTCGGGTTCATATGCCAAAGTCCAGTCACTGGAACAGGTGCACCTTGCTCATCTCTAAGCAATATAATGCCCGGCATGCTCTCCATCGTACAAGCAAGCTGACTTTCACTCATCATTCCCAGTCTATCTTGCTACCAACCAATACAATTGGATGCAGACAACACCCTATGAGCTCTGAGTACGGCATGCCTTTGGAAAGATCATTCTGTTTTCACCAACTGAGTTATGTACTTACTCCTAGGGGAACATCCCACAGGAAACTTGGAATAAACAAGAATTGTGTTTCTATATATATGTAATAGGGACTTAGATTTCCAAGACTTGTGTCATGTTCATAGAGGTGTACAAATAAGAAGATAGCAACAGGAAATTCTCATGAAAATCCTTGACGTTCACATATTTTTTAGGTACTATTAATTGCATTTTCCTCCCCTCTTTGGATAATAGCATCATATCTCTGAGTAAAACAACAGCATGATTGTCAAGGAAAAAGAAATGGCCCAAAGGCAAGGGACAGGGGTAATCTGTATGCTCTAAGAAAGAGCCCAGGATCCTCCTGGTGACCTACTACTGCTTTTATATCCTCTCAAAAGAGCAGAGGCTGGAGGTTGTGAGAAGACTGGGCCTCTAGAGGATTACGGGGTGACCTCTTCTCTTGTTTGCATATGGCGCTGGCAGAGACTGAGAGACATTATGTGAGATGGTGATCCAGGGGATTCAGGGATTAGAATATGAGCAGCTACATATGTACACTGTGCATATATTCATGCATCAGGAAGCTTTTTGGTAAAGCGATGCCAATATTAAATGAAAGAAAAATGGGAACATCTTTGGACATTAGGGATACAGCAATGAGGCATGTGGAGACATGCCTGGATAAAAAATAAAGACAAGCACCCAGGAACACTGTTTTTTTACCTACCTAGCTGACCTCAGAAAACAATTACATATCATCATCTGCAAAGTAAGAGAACAAAGCCCTAACAAGTTGTTCCCAGAATTCTGCAAATTAAAAGCACATAGAATTTTATTGAGGAAATCCCTTTTCCGAACCCCATGAAAAATAAATCTCTGAAGAAAGGTATTATTTAAATTATTCATTCCATAGTGTTACTTTCTAACCATGGACCTTTACCACGTTTTTCTATCATTTCATTCTGTTATGATTGAAGAAAATAGTGGAATATTTCATTGGCTCGTCAAGACAGATTTACACGACAGCTTTCCTCTGTTTTCTTGGAGAAACTGAATACAGTTCTGCTTGTCCTTTTCTACCGGAGAAAAACAGGGATCAAGAGAAATGCTGACCCACAGAATTTCCAGAGTATCAGAAAAATGACACATGCCAAAGAGATGTGGCAAAAACTGGAAACTGATCAAGGCAATTGAGTGCGGGAGAACCCCTGGGTTTGCCAAAGCTCTGTCATGGGCCAGTTAACGGCTGTTATAAATGGAATAGGCACCAGGTGCTTCAGTCCCTATTAAAAAAAACCCTAGAGTTTGAATGTTTGAATCATGGTTTGAATGTGAGTTGCTCCACACAAGTTCACATTTGAATCTTCAGCTGATGTTAGTGTGTGGGAAGGTTGTGGCACTTTCAAGGAGAGCCTTACTGGAGGAAGGCGTTTCACTGATAGCAACCTCTAAGGTTTATTTTCTGACTCTTCTTCCCTCCCTTTCTTGCTCTCTGTACCATCTTATAGCTATTGTGGCACAAATTGGCATCCTACTTTGGTTGTTGGCTACTTTGTATTCTGCTATGTGATTTCTATCATAAATGGACTATATTCATTGTGGAACCACAAACCAAACAAATGACCCTTTCTCCTTTAAACTGATTGAGTTGAAATATTTTTTCATTCCAAAAGAGTAACAGGAACAGATGTAATCATTTCATAACTCTATATTGTTTATCCACCATGTGACAGGTACACAACATCAAAAGGAAAGGAAAGACCCCCTAACTCTGCCCTTAGAACACTAACATCCAGAGAAGAGAAATTACAAAATCAAATGCACATGGAAACCAATGCAGAAATGGAGAAAAGGAAGTTGGATACTGTTGCAGTCCACCTGCAGGGTTGCTGATAAATGACGATCACACAGCTTAAGGGAACAAGGAGTTTACTTTCTTACAACAGTCCGGTTACAGTTCTCAGTCCAGCTTGACGGGAGAGCATGCACCAACATCAGGGCTGAGGGAACTGGCCACACCATCACTGCATAACGGCTGAGAGATGGACAATCCTTACTTGCCAGACCAGCATGTCTGGCCAAATATACAGAAGGATGCCAACTCTCTCAACCAGCTCTTTGTGATTTATCCAGGGCATAATCCCACCCACCATGGGCTGCATCTTCCCCATCAGCTAGACAATCCCCTTCAGGTTTGCTCTGGGCTTAAGTCAACCATCAATTCTCTACAACTGTGCCCAGAGCTCAAACCCTCAACAGGCAAGTTGACACCTGTGCTTAACTATGACAGACACACTTGCAAAACCATGGCCAAGGATGAAGATAGGCCACACAAGCACCTCTTCAGGATGTGTCCAAGGGTGATCAGGGCCCATGTGGTCAGAGAATAGGGAGTGTCTCCCCTGTGAGCTAATAGCTCAATTAGAGGCCTGTGATGAGGGATCAATGTAAAAAGAGTGATAGGCAGGACCCAGTTCAATGGGGTCTAACTGTGACAGACTTACAAGGTCAGAAGAAAGATTCCAGGCTTAACTCTAAAGAAAGTGGCACGCCTCTGATGTGTCTAGAAGAGGGAGGATAGAGGGCTGACAATATCTACTACTGTGTGTTCACAGCAATGTCCCACCACTGGGCTGACTGTGTTATATGGAGGTGACCCTCTAAGATGCTCCCAACATTTGCAATGCCAACAAAGCCAGCACTGCTTATATAAGTGAGAACTTATGAAGTTTTAAGCAGCATATGTTTATATAGTGGAGTGACACCGAGATCTATATAAAATGTCTAGGGAATTTTATTCAAGGAAGCAGGTTTCAGAGAACAACATATGTTGAACCATGCCATTTCTGTAAAAATATAAGTTGCAATTCATAGAAAAAAATCTTGAATCAACATGTCATTATAAGAAGTATGAATAGTTGGATTTCATTTTCTTCTTTATGCATTCTCAACTAACTTGAATCTCTTTGCATGCGTTCCTGTTTTTTTTTAATCAGAAGAAAGTAATAACAAAATTCCCAAAAGTTAAATAATATGTAAAGGTAAAAGAAAATCAAGAAGTAGAAAATTATAGCAATGGACCAGTAGACACAAAATATCTACTTCTCAAATATCATTTTCTCACAGAGGACTCTGGGGTTACTATGTAAATGTTCACTGTGATTTCACATTCTTGCCATTCCGTACTTGGATGGATTATGCATCCCTTCTGGCATGGTGTAGAACTAATGGGAGCATGTGATATAGACAGCAGACAACACTGCAGCAGGACTGCTGAGTCAAATATTAAGATGCTCCTTACTCTCATGAAGCAGGAAAAGAGTAACATCGTCGCATGTGGGAGAAAAGAATGCAACTGGAACAAAGAGCCACAGCTGCCCAAGGTTTTGCTCCAACAACATTGCAAGTCCATTTCTAGAAAAACAAAAGTTTCTGAAAAAAAGAGCAAGAAATCTTTTGAAATTTTCATCCATAGCTCAAGCAATGGATTAAAGAGTAAACATGCTTCATGCTCAATATCCGTAGATTATTTTACACAAATATGATTAGATCATTTTTACCAGGAATTGATTCTTCTGGTCATGATTTTTAATAAATTTCCATGTTACTTCATGAATGTTTTGTAGGGACTTGAATCACCTGATAACATTGAATCTTATCAAAAGATAGAACAGGCCTGTCCTGGATGAGAATAGAGCCTGCTGGGTCCTGTGACCATCTCCACCAAGAAACTCAGCTGTGGTAATCTGGAACCCATCAAGCATGAAGGAGAAAACAGCACATCAGGACATTTTTTCCTAAAAAAGGTTGTATAAGCCTCGGAGCCTTAGGATAGATGAGACCTGTAAGACTGGAAAGACCAGAAACTACTGTGACAAAGCTTGCTGAAAGGCAGGAGGGCCCATCATGGGAATACTTTTTCCTGGGGAGATGGGACACAACTCTCCATCTGCTCCACATAGGAGTTCAGGGAGAAATCGAAGTAATGATTATTGCCAACGTCCAACTTGAGTGTTGCAGTTCATCTGCATAGTTGCTGATAAATGATCATCAAACGGCTCAAGGGAACAAGGGGTTTATTCTCTCTTACAATTCCTGGTTGCAGTTCTTAGTCCAGCTTGATGGGAGAGCACGCACCAACACCAGGGCCAAGGGAACTGGCCACACCATCACCACACAACAGCTGAGAGATGGACCATCCTTACTTGGCCAAATCAGCATGTCTGACCAAGTGAACAGAAGGATGCCAACTCTCTCAACTGTTCTCTGTAATTTATCCAAGGCCTAATCTCACCCACCATGGGCTGGGCCTTCCCCATCAGCTAAACAATCTCCTACAGGTTTGCTCTGGGCCTAACTCAACCGCTAATTCTCTACAAATGTGCCCAGAGCTCAAACCCTCAACAGTCAAGTTGACACCTGTGCTTAACTAGGACAATGGTTCAATGAGTTTTATGAGTAAGGATGAGGTTACTGACAGGGGGACGGGCAATTCAAATATAGCTAAATCACCAGAAAGTCTTCCCTCAGCATAGATGAGGTTCACAGAAGCTGTATGACTTGCTAGGAGAGTCTCCTTCAGGCTTTTGGGCTGTTCAGAGTCTCCTTCAGACTTTTGGACTACTTGTTGGTGTTTTCTAGATTTCTTGGCTGCTCTGGGGTCTCTGTTTCTTAGACTTCTAGACCTTTCTGCTCAGCAGTCTCTTCCACACCGCTTGACTGGCAGGAGTTTCCTACCCCACATGTAGTCCAGTTTTTCCACATCGTGGAGGGAGCACCTCCTCCAAGACTGGATGTTACAACACCTTCTTTAGCGCAGACTGGGGCAAAGCCTAAGATGGCATCAAGTTGTGCCCAGAGGAAAATGCCATAGAGCAGGGCTCTATGATTGTATGAGATAAGAGTGCACAGAGAGAGGAAAGACAGATGAACAGAAGATACCTCCAGTTCTAAAGGATATAAGTTAATGGCTAGAAAACAAGACCAGGCTGTTACTGCTAAGGCAAACTTTTATGATAATGATTGTGTCACCAGGTGGGCCAAAGTGCTGCAATCCTTCCTTTCCAAGGTTCTTGCTATCTTGATAGTAGTGTGTGGGAGCTAGAAAAGGGGGGCAGTGAAAACTGAAGGTCAAGGATTCCAGCTCTGGAGGGGAAGCAGATGGCAGTTTAACTAGCTCTGGAGTTAAAAGAGGAGGAAATAGTTGTGATTATTTATGACTATTACCCAACAAGACTAGGAATACAGAGAATTAGAAAAAAAAGATACATTATAAAATGACAACCCTAAGGTGAAGCAGTCTTGAGCCAAGTCCTTGCAGCAAAGATCACTGATGTCTTCTCTGTCTGTGCTGGTATATTTGCATCAGCTTCAGGCCGTGCATGTGGCAGTCTGGCTGGAACAGCCCTTTGGATTGAAATGTGCCCTGGAGGAAGAGAGGCCAAATGCCACTCTAGAGCCACTAGGCATGGTTCTGCTACACAGCCTAAAGGCTGAGCCCAAGTGCCAATGTGCCCATCTGTGCTCCATTCAGATGTGTACCATGCCTTGTTTGAACATTCTGAAAGGTGCCTGCTTCTCATCATTAGTGACATGGGCAGAGCTGCTAATATTTGCTCATAAACATCAGTCTATTATTCTAAAAATCCATTGTTGTTCAGTGGTCTGTATCAGTCAGCTTCCAATCACAATAAGAAAATACCCACCACAGGCTACGTATGACAGAAAGAGAGAATGTCAGCTCACAGTTCTGAAAGGTCAAACTGCAAATCAGGCAGCCATGTGGGTTTGGCCCATCATGGCAGGGAACTGGATCATAACAGGAGCTTACATTTTGAGCCAGAAAAAAGAGAAATGGAGAGACCAGAATCCCACAGTGCCCTGGGAAGCCATGTTTTCAGTGACCTAAGAACTTCTTCCCAGTCCCTACATCTTTTGTTAAAGCATCTTTTTTATGCTTATTGGCCATTTGTATTATGAATTTAGGCTCACCAGAAAAGAATTCCATATGAAAAGGGAGGTGTTGCAGTTTGTCTGCATGGTTGCTGATAAATGACCATCAAATGGCTTAAGGGAACAAAGTTTATTCTCTCTTACAATTCCTGGTTACTGTTCTCGGTCCAGGAGAGCTCATGCCAGCACCAAGGCCAAGGGAACTGGCCACACCATCTCTACATAATGGCTGAGAGAGGGATGAACCTTACTTGCCAGACCAACATGTCTGGCCAAGTGTACAAAAGAATGCCAATTTCCTCAACTGGCTCTTGGGATTTTATTCATCTGTTCACCATGTCCTGGGCCTTCCTCACCAGCTAGACAATCTCCTGCAGGTCTGCTCTGGGCCTAACTCAACCATTAATTCTCCACAAATGTGCCCGAGCTCAAACCCTCAACTGGCAAGTTGACACCTGTGCCTAACTATGACAGGAGGGTTTTTTCAAAAAGAAACAGTAGACAAGTTGGGAAAATTCAGACTTTGGTTAAAAAAAATCCAAGTATGCTCCAAGGAGCACACACAAAAGAAAGGTTGATTTATGCAAGCACAAACATGAGAGATATGCTCTTGATGAGAGAATTGAAGCAAGAACATGGGAGGGCAAAAGCCACAAAGTCAAGTTTAAATTTCTTCCAGAAACATGGAATTTATGACATTCCTCCCAGTCAGTAAAATGGACAGGCTCCCTTGTGAATTTAGACCCATGAGTCACTGGGGGCCTTTCTTGGAGAGTTGACTTTTCTTAAAGCTCTTCTATGGAACCCAGGGTTCCCTCTGGCTTGTCTCTGCTTGTGGGGATTCAAGCCTCTATGGCTTACGAAGATGACCTTCTTTGGGACACCTCACTGATAGGGTGTTTCCCTTTATCCATCCAGTTCTAGCCCCTAAGATTCCCCCTGTGTGATCTTATCTCTTCAGTTCCACATGGGCATGTTGGTATTTTAGTCCTGTCCCAGCCTTAAGATGGGGAGAGATTAGGATGGCCTGATTCTGGGAGTGCATCCCCAGGTTGCCAGTAATCTGAATTGTGGCTAGTCATTGTCCTTTGCCTGTTTTTAAAAGGTGAAAGATTCATAGAATCCTAAAAGAAAATGGAATATAGCCCATTTTTAATTGTGTTGCTTGCTTTTATATACTTTATTAGAGTTTTTAAGAATGCTAGATGAAAATCTCATATTCAATATATGATTTGAAAATAGTTTCTACCATTTTGTAGTTTTTCTATTGGTCTTATATGAAATGTACAGGTTTTAGATGGAGGGATTGTTTGTTGGTTGGTTGGTTGGTTGGTTGAAGGCAGGGTTTGTGACAGTTAGATACAGATGTTAACTTGAGAATTGCAGGTTGAGCTTGGGACACAACAGTGAAGATTTGATGGTTACCACAAGCAGTCCAAGCCTGCAGATGATTATCTAGTTGATAAGGAAAGCCCAGCCCATGATAGGCAGGTAAATAAGATAGAGGGAGCTAGTTAAGAAAGTGGGCATCTGGGGTGGAGAAATGGCTCACGGGTTAAGATTCTATCTCAAAAGCAGAAGGTCCTGAGTTCGGATCCCAGGTCCCACATAAAAACACTAGGGAGAAACAGCAGTGGCCTGCATTTCCAGTCCTGGTGAGCAGAGTCTGGGAAATCCCAGAATGAAGCAAGGAGTTAGAAGTAACCCAAGATGATTCCCAAAGTCACCCTTTGTCCTCCACAGAGCTATATAGTGCCCTTCGACACATACACACACACACACACACACACAGAGTAAATAAATAAAATATAAAAAATTAAAAGAAAGCAAGTTGGCATCCTTTGGATTTGATGTGCTTGGCCAAACATGCTGGGCTCAGCAGTCCTATGGCTATATGGATATGGCGTGGTCAGTTATAGACTCTCCTGCCAAGCTAGATTAATACTGTAACCAGACCATCATAAGCCAGAATAAAATCTCATTCCCCTGTATACAGCTTGGTTGTGAATGTACTGACAATATGAAGGTCTCAGATAGCCCAGGCTCACGCACTCCCTCATAAAGGCCCATTGCTTCTCCCACCAGCACCATCTCACCTCCTTTACAAATGGAATGTGTGGACATTAACATTGCACTCAAACTATAGCATCTTCTTAGGTCAAACTTAAGTCAGAAATTTTTTTTCTTAAAATATTTTTATGCTCAATTCTTTTATAAAAACATTGGTCAGCATTTAGCATATAGTGGCAATAACATGTGCTTAGTTTACATCCATTAAGCAATAAATGTTAGTACATAATCAGCATAAATTTCGAGTAGTGCATGATGCATTTTGCCATGGCTGTAGTGCTCCTGACCAAGAGACAGCTGCTATGAGAAACAAGGACGTCCAGTGTCAATTTGACCTAAGATTCTATGTGGCAAACATGGTCCTCTGGACTCATTATTTCCAAGGGAGCCATTTTTGAAGAATGAAACTGTGCAAAGCACCATGTCAGATCAGAACAAGAGATTGAAAAAATACACACAGTTAGGGACAATGGAAGGTTTTTTTTTTCATTAAATATCTTGGTGAGACACCAGAGTTTGTTTATGTCTCCCCCCCCCACCAACGCAGCAGTTGATTTCTCCAGCTCCGACTCCAAGTCCTTCACCGATTTCATGTGCAAGAAGGATTTTCATCCTGCCTCCAAGTCCAACATCAAAAAGGTATGGATTGCAGAATAAAAAATATCATATGATTAAAAAGAAACAAGAAGAATTAATGTAAGAGTACCTTAAAAAGCAAGAATGCTATGATAACAGATTGCTTATGGGAGATGAACGTGTAAAGAATGACCTTAACTTCATGTATGAAGCCCCACCAGGAGTTAAAAAAGAAAACAAAGAGAAACAAGAAACAGAAGGCAAAACAGAATATAAATTTGAATGGCAGAAAGGAGCACCATGAAAAAAATATGCTAAAGATGACATGAACATCAGAGATCAGCCCTTTGGTATTCAGGTTCGAAATGTGAGGTGCATTAAGTATCACAAGTGAGGGCCATGTCAACACAGATAGAGAATGTCCCTTGTTTGGCCTTCTGGAATCAATGCAAGTTCAGTTCCCACTGATGGCTCAGGGCCATCGATGCACCCCTCGGAGCTAATAGCAAATATGAGAAACAGTGGGTTTGCACTGAAACGAAATGTGCTGGGGAGAAGCTTGACTGCAAATGATCCATCACAGGAGTATGTTGCCAGTGAGGGTGAAGAAGAGCCAGAAACTGAATTCCTAAAGTCACTGACAACCAAGCAGAAACAGAAGCTTCTCAGAAAGTTGGATAGACTTGAAAAGAAGGAAAAGAAAAAGGATAAAAAAAGAAAAAGCTACACAAGAGCAGAAGTAAACACAAAAAGCATAAAAAGTCCTCTTCTTCTTCTTCCTTCTCCTCCTCTTCTTTGGAAACTTCAGAAAGCAGCAGTGAGAGTGACAGCAGAGAAGGAAAAGTAGAGAAGAGGAAAAAGAAGAGCACATGCTCAGGAAATAAGGCCAGTGACTCTGAAG
Source organism: Typhlomys cinereus (assembly GCA_023101885.1). Classification (NCBI taxonomy): domain Eukaryota; kingdom Metazoa; phylum Chordata; class Mammalia; order Rodentia; family Platacanthomyidae; genus Typhlomys; species Typhlomys cinereus. The sequence goes on from JALPQD010000400.1 coordinate 1,095,667, forward strand.
AGGACAAATCTGAGAAGAGAAAACTTTATGAAGAGCATTCTAGCAGTCATAATACTAAGGGAAAAAAACAAGGAAAAGTTAAAATATGAGAGTTCTGTGGCAAAGAGCAAATGGGCCATTCTCGTTCTGACAGAAAGTCCAGAGGCCATTATCATAGTCCAGAAAAGAGAAGATCTGATAGAGGCGAGAGATCCAGAAGCCACTGCAAGGACGCGAGGAAGTGGTGACATTGGAGTCCCAGCAAAGAGCACAATAGAAGAAATGAGCCCAGGAACCAGGGCACAGACAGATGCAGAGGAGAAAAAGCGCACAGTTAACACTCGGCAGATGTGCCCTACAGCATTGAGAGAAGGCAAAAGCAGAGGTGAATTAAACAGAGCAGTTGTAACAATTGCCTGGGAATAACACCTCCCTTTTCTTCTTGGATGTAATTTAGCAAGGGCTAAATGACATTCTTCTGTATTTCTCATTAAGAATTCTTAATTTTCCATTTCTGTAAACTGTCATTTCAGGTACAAAACTACTCAAGTACCACAAGATTGAGTAGCATATATTTGTAAGTAATCTATGTGGGAGATATAGAAATAGTAACTGTTTTTCCTGTGTCTTGTACCAGATTAAAAAATAATGACTCTCTGACATTTTCTTTGTTCTGAAACATCATTTAAAACATGACAATATGTTACATGGTTACTTTTAATCAGTTAAGCTGGCTATTTTAAGATTTGAATTTACTTGAAACAAAGTGTAATCATTGTTGATTTGATGATTAAAACAATGGCTATTGACCAGTTTTTTAAGACTTTTTAAAAATTAAATTAAATTAAATTAAGTATCTTATCAATTCAGATTTTTATTGAATGAAAGTTAAAAGTCTTTTAATGTGAAGATGTTTTATCTCATATTGGATAAGTAAAATAACCCTGAGGATTTTCAATTAAGTGACAATTCCATTAATAATATAAACTTTGCTAATAATAATATAATAAACAATTATTTTCAAGAGAAAAACAGATATTGAGTCAAAAGTCCTTTCTAAGCTTATAAGGCAAGCTTAGATTCTAATTAATAAGAAATTAAGTTAATCAATATAATACAATATTTTTCTCAAAAAGACAGCCATAAGTATACAAATAAGAGACAAAAGAACTTGTACAGTTACAAAGAAAATTTTAAATAAGCACTCTAATCCTATCAGACTGACATCTCTTTCTGATGTCTGTATATGGGACACATAGAACACAAATGTGTTTAAGAAACTCAAGCTGCATATTTCTAATCGGATCAAATGTGAATGATATGCTACACATGTATATAAGGAATTTGATATATTTAACTTTTATACTATATATTTTGCCCTTAAATCTATGAGAAATTTTATGAAAGAGAGAATTTATGAGAAAAATTTTGTGGATAAGGGATCTTTTTGGGAAATAGGTATGCAAAGCAACTAAATGCACATGAAGCCTAAAGCAAGATTTCAAAAAATGTAATCATCGGTATTTTCACAACAGAGAAAGTGTGAGTGGATCTGCTTCAGAAATTTATCAGAATCTTCACATGACTTTGAAAGAACATTCAATTTTATTCTATCTTATTTTTGAAAACTACTGTAAAGTCAATTGTCATAATCATAATATGACAGAAAAAAAGTTAACAAAATCTTCTAGAGAGAGGAAGTGTTTGGGGATTAAACACTACTTTCCACTTTCTTTGTGACATAATGTGTGCAGTTAGTAGTCCTGTGTATGTCCTCGTAATGTCAGCTTAAGAGTCCCTGGAGGGGCTGGAGAGGTGGCTCAGGGGTTAAGCCTCTGCCTTGCAGGCGGAAGGTCCTGAGTTCGGATCCCAGATCCCACGTATAGACGCCAGGCGGAAGCGGGGGAGGCCTGTGCTTCTGGTCCTGGTAGGGCGGAGCCTGTGAATCCCGGGGCAGAAGGAGGTGGAGGCGTCCATGGTGGTTCGCGAGTTCGTCCGTGGTTCTACACACACACACGCGCGCAGGCACATACATACGCACACACACACACAATCGAATAAATAATAATAAAAAAATTTTAAAAAATCCCTGGAGGGCTGTACTAGCATCGCAAATCATCTATATTCACATTGGCCTTCACAAAGTGCTGATCAGATTCCACTGACATAGCTGGGGAAATGAAACAGGTGGTTGCACAGGTATTAGAAATGGTGCTTGGTTTCAAATTCTGGTCCACCAGAAAAAAATGGCATGACATTTGGCAAAGTGATATGGAGATAACTTTACATTTTCATGGACTACTAAGAGGAATAAATGTCTTCTGTATGAGAAAACATAGAGGGTAGAGAGATCATTCAATAGACAAAGAACTTACCAACTAAGCATGAGAAATAAAGTTCAACAACCCAGATCCCAAAAAAGGACAGGTGGGTGTGATTACTACCTGTAATTCCAGAGCTCTAGAAGCAGGGGCATGTGATTCCCAGGGCAAGCTGGCTAGTTAGACTAGTGGAATCCACCAGGTCCTGGCTCAATAAGACTCTCTGCCTCAGTAAACATATTCGAGAGTGATAGAGGAAAACACCCAGTGTCAATCTCCAGTCTCTACAGGCACACGAATGTGACCAGACACATGCCATTATGCATATTTGCACAACAGAGAAAAGGAAGAGGAGAGAGCGAGCGAGCCCTGTGGAATGCTGCTGAGCTCATAGAAACTGACATGCCAATACTGTACATTGTCATGGTTGTGACATTGCCTATGACATACACATATGTGCTCATGTGATCTCGTAACAGTTCTGTCACACAGCTGGGAAGTCAGCCTCATTTTGCAAGATGAAAAACTGAATCTCAGAAAGTCTTGAAGTGGTGTGTTTTTTCCTGAGAAGATATTGAAAATATCATCAGATTTGGGGGGGCAGTGATGACAGAGCAAAGAAACTCCACACAAGTCTATCTTAATAAACAAGTGCGTTTACAGGGTTACTTACAGGAGTAGAATACCATAAAGGCAGTTGCAACACTGAAAAGCCCTTCATCACAAAAGCTGCATCCCCGGGTTCCCCGCTCAACTTGCAGGCAACTGGGCTTGTGTAGCCATGGGGAGGGGCTTAAGTCGTGTCAATTTCAAGGCTGTCCAAGTCTTGCACATTTTCTTTACTTCCTGAGCATGGTAGATTTTGTTTATATCCCGAGGCTTCTGCATCTCTCTTCAGAAGGAAATGTTTCAGTTTGTAGGAAATAGCACCAGGTCATTTGCTAAAACATTAAGACTTCCAAGTAAGGAACCATTAACCCCTACAGGTCATGTGACTTCTCTTTTTAAGTCCTTTTTAGATCACACTGACCTAGGAGTGACTTAAAGTACAGCATTTTCCAGCTCAATAAGCATTCTGGAACTTCCCGTCTGTAGGAAGTTCATATTAGGAGAGTCTGGGAGTATCTGGCATAAGTAATGTGTCTTCTTTGACTGCATTGGAAGTAAGGATGACTGTGGGCAGGGGTGTCAACACTCTGCCAGAGCTGGTAGCAAATATTACAATGAGTTTCTGATAATCTCCCTCTGCAACCGGATGCATCTTGGTTGCGGGCTGAGAATTGTTTTTTTTATTTAGGGGAATAACAACCAGTAGTTTACTCTCAAGAATTCATAGTTAACACTAAAACTTTTCCTCCTGTCTAATGTCTGTTATCTGCCTTTCCAAGGTTATTTGGACAGGTTTTACATTACCAGACACATGTTCCTGACAGTAAAGGGGGTTTAAAACCTGTTCAGAGGGTGATTGGTCACTTGAGGGCACTACGTACTGTCGTTGCTCCACTGGATCATTTTTGCAGCCTTCATAACTGGTTGGGGCCACTGATTCACTTTTTTCCCTCAGGGTCACTTTCTCCCCTCTCCCCATTATTTTAAAAATATTTAGTTGTTAGAGAAAGAGAAAGAGGAGAAAGAGAGAGAAAGACAGAGAGAGAAGAGAAAGAGCAGGGGGAGAGACAGTCAGAGAGAGCAGAGGTCAGAGAAAAACTTTTGGAAGATGGGTCTTTCTTTCCACCATAAGAGCCTTAGGAATCAAACTTGGGAGTCTGGTGTGGGCCTTTATTGGTTGAGTCATATCCCCAATCCTATATCGATCCTTTATTACTGATAAAATTTTAAAGTGAGATTTTCAAAATTATATCCCCCAGGAAAACACAAAATGAGCATGCAGAAAAAAATTTTGTGCAACTCAATGAAAGAGAGAGCCAGTTAGAAGTCATGGAAAACTCAAAAAGAATTTTAGATGCTAAAACACTTACCAGTGGATAAAATGCAGGTTGGACATGGTGCCTCACTCCTGTAATCCCAGTACTTGGGAGACTGAGGCATGAGGATTGTCTTGAGCTGAATGCCAACCCAGGTTTCAGAGTATGATCTTGCCTTTAAAGCCAAGAAACATAGGTCAATAAGTTGGCTCAGTGGGTAAACTTGCAACTGAACAAGCCTGATGGCCTACACTCAATCTGAGAATCCATGTAAAGGTGGAAGGAGACAACCAACTCCATAAAGTTATTCTTCGACTTCCACACATGCTCCATGGCATACATACATATGCCTCATTATGGTAATAATAGTAATAATAAATTTCAAAGACAAAACAAGCAAGCAAACAGAGAGTGCAGACCAGAAGAAAAACTGACAAATGCCCAAAGAGTACAAATAAACAAGTGTCATTTAAATGAAACAGAGTCTCTGTTGCTAGAAAAGGAGAATGTCAAGGTTCATTGACAAAAGAAGCTAACACTGGATGATTTTGACAAATATGAGGTTTTTAGAACAGAAGGTCTTGTGTCTATGGAGATTATAGTTTGGTCTTAAGGTGGGAGAGTCTCAGAACAGGAATGATAGTCTAAGGTAGAAGAAAATAGGAGATAACTGCTTAGACAGAATGGGGAGGGGGAGCATGGAAAGGGGTACATTTGAAGTCTTCAAAGAAGTTCCTTTGAGCCTGTGAATCTGCAAATCCCCTTACATCGGCCAAAGGAAGCTTTAAATTCTTACAATTTTTCAGGAAGTTTTATGTGACATGACATAGTTTGGCCTGGTCTGTGTGCCAGAAGCCAGGAAGGTACTGATAAAGAATGGCAATGATTTAAGTTGTCTAGGTTCTGGGCAATGAGGAGGGAGGAAAGGCCCCAACACAGAAAAGAAGCTTCGGGTGGGGGCTTGGCTTCCGGGAGAGGCCATTAGAGGGTCTATGATCTGACATCTGCTTTCAAGGTTATAGAAAAAAGTTAAAAAATTGTATTTTTTTTTTTTTGCTTCTTACTAAGAATTCTAAGACAAATTTATCACCTCAAGAGAGAAAAGACCGAGCTCAAGTTAATATAATGCTTGGCAGTACGAGTTTAAGAAAAAAATTTCCTTTATTATGAATAAATCCATCAAAAAATAAGCCAAATCTGGCAACATTTTAATGCATTTTACTGTCTCTTCCAGACTTACTGTTATAAATCAAAGTGAATGAAAACTTTCTGTCTGAAAACCTACAAGTTTCTATATACATTTGGGTTTTGTTTGTAATTTTGTCTCATTTTCTGAAGGAACCAGATGCCTTCAGACACAGCCTCTCCCTTGTTAACTTGAGCTAACTCCAAATCTTACCAACAAAAGCACACTCTTTATTTGCACATATGCATTTCCTGTTAACCTTATAGGAGACCCCAGTTGTCTGTACTTGCTGTAATTCCTAAGCAAGCTATATTTTGTTATTAGAAAAGACTGGGAGGTAGAGAACTGGAACTGTTTATTGTGTGCATGAGCTTCATAGACGAGCAAAGCTGAACGTGTGAATAATGCCATTCCACAACCCCTTCCTTTCAAAGTGGCATCGTGAACAACTTTGTTATTATGATTTTTGGTTTTTTTGTTTTCTCCACATTTTTAATTCATTTTTATCTTTCCTATAGTTCTACATGCACAATAAATAATAATCCTTGCTCCCTTCCTTCCCCCCTCTCCTTACTACCTGTCCTCCTTGCTTTCCTTCCTTTCTCCCCTCCTTTCATCAATCCATTCTGCTCTCTACCTCCCTCCTGAATGCTTGTTTCTATGAGTCCAGGGGTTCCCCTGGATTATCTGGTGAGGCTTCAGACCTCTGTGGCTGACCAGGTGGCCCTTCCTTGGGAAGACCCACTGAAAGGGGCACTCCCCTTCATAAGTCAAGCCTTAGCTGCTAAGGTTCCTACTGTCTGAAAATATTCTTTCTGATCTTTGAACTTGTGAAAGAAGACACAAATAAATGTAATTTTAAATAATATTTAGTAAGATTTCAGTATCTGATTTTACTTAAGATATTATCTAGGCTTCCAAAGATTGGAATAATAAGTATTTAAAGTATTCAGAAGTTTTGGACTCTCCTAGCCTACAAAATATATTTTCATTCTTATATTTGGTAAAGTAATCATTTAACTTATCAAATTTAATCTTCTATAATCTCTACTGTGATATAGCACCAGTATCTGCTTTCTCGTCAGAAAGCCAATGCAAAAAGTTAGAGAAATTAAGATAAACAAATTTAACAAACACCCTGTGTTTACTTTTTCTCTCTTAAACCAAAATTATTAGCCTGTTTACTTTTTCCAAAGATTCATCTTCATTGTATAAAATTAGAGTTTTCAAACATTTGTGACCTAGTAATTGCTTTAAGAAATGAATATGTTTCTAAAAATGTAGCACATTGAAAGCATTAGAAGTTCCACTCCTATTTTTTGTGATATTTGAATTTATTATGTTTATGTTTCTACAAACCCATCAGAACAAAGCTTCTTTGACTTGAAAGACATTTCAATTTCATACAGTAATATCATCTGACATTTAGAAAAATTCTTTGTGCTCACTCAAGCAGTGATAAAAGCCTTCCCAAACTATAGGCATCCCTATCCATAGGGAACTTTTAATAATTTATTTTGCAGCAGATTCTGGCTAAGTTGTACCAGCTAGCTTTGAACTCACAATCCTTCCACTTCAGCTTCTATCATATCTGATATTACAGGTGTATTCCATGGTACGGGTTTATAATTTTAATTCTACACCTTTAGCTACAGATCAAAAATAAAGATAGAAACATAAAAATTCCCCTTCAACTCTGAAAGACCTACTCACCTTCCCAAGGGCCACAAAATTCTTAATCAATTTGTACCCACAAATAGGCAAGCAGATAAAAAGGAGAAAACCAAGCATTCTTTATTATTTATTACCTAGCAAATATAGCCTTCATCATATAATCCAATACGTACCACTAATTGGCTAAATCATAAAAACAAATTCCCAGGCATTCCTACAATGAGTAGTGTTAATGTTTCAGGTATGTATGAACTGAAGATAAAAGTGATACGTATGAAAAGAACAGAGAAAACAAATCAGAAAAGGTAAAGGTTCTAGCACTACTGTGAATACTCAAGAAGTCAAGATGTATCTGGGTTTAAAAAGGCTGAGTCCAAATTTGACACATGATTTACCTTGTCCATCATGTGAATCTACTTGGGTAAATTTTGCAATCTAAAGTTTAAGTTTTAGAAGAGTAAAGTTCCTATAGATATAAAAGGAATCTGCCCCAGTCCCTTCCTTGCGTCCTCCTGCCCGCCTCTCCACCCCACCACTGTTGCCCCCAGTCCACCATCCCAGGTGAGTTCGCCCAGCCCCCCAGGTGGCCCCAGGTCCCAGCGGCACCCAGACGGCCTCCAGTTTTACCTGGGCTACGCCCCGGGCCCCAGCCCCTTTCTTCCTCCTGCCCTCCTGTCGGCTCAACCAGACAGGACTTGCTCACATTCCTCCATCCCTGGAGCTTGGGTGGGCCACTCAGACAAGTCCCAGGTCCCAGGTGAAGAATTCTTCCATCAACATCAGCCCCTCTGCCTCTCCAGCCCACTGGGGACCCAAGCATGTGGGCCACGGAAGACACACTGATACTCAGAATTCAATAGAGACCAAAGGAAACTCAAGCAAAACTAAGGGACCAAGGCCATAGAGCTGAAGCCCTCTATAATCTTCCTATCACATGGGAGAGATTCTTCACATCCAGCCCAAAGATAAGTAAACCTCCTTTTTTTCACCTTACTGTTCCTTTCTAGTATTAATCGCTGTAGATCAACTTTTCCATACAGCCACCCCAAAAACATATACACTCCAGGGAGTACACTACTCACTCTCACATTATCACCAAGATACTAAATCATAAAAGGGTACTAACATACTAATATTCACCCCCTGTCTACTTAACCTGACTTAACTGAAGTACTATCAGCCTAATAGCCTCATCTAGGATATAACAATAACAAAAGATAAATATGCCCAATCCAAGGCAAGCACTAGTAATAACTGCCCAAGTGTAATAACACCAACTAAATCAGTTCAGTCAAAAACAGACAGAAACTGAAAGGTCCTAAGAAACAAAACAACAATGCCCAAGTCAAAGTGCAGATCCACAAGAAACAAAACCCAAGAAGACCAATCTCCCACCAAAGGAATTAACCCCATAATGATGGATTCCAACCAGAACAAATTCACAGAAAATAGCCAAGAAAGGCAGACACAAAATAACGACTTTCAGAGTATGATCATTACCATGACTAATACTATGAAAGAGGAAATCCCAGAGGAGTTAAACAACCCCATCAACCACTTTGAACAGGAACACAACAGGCACTTGGAGGAGTTGAGAAAAACAGTTCAAGAAACAAAAATAGGCATAGAGCAGTTAAAACAGTCTCAGGCAGAGTTTAAAATTGAACTAAAAGACAAGTTATCTTCAACCCAAAACTCAACAGAGTCTTATCAGCAGAACTAACAAAGCAGAAAATAGAATTTCAGATCTTGAAGACAAAGTGGGAGAATTAACCAGCTCAATAGAAGAGATTGTTAAAGCCAAAAAGATATTTGAAAGGAACATTCAAGAGATATGGGACACCCTGAAGAAACCTAACATGCACATTCATGGAATACCAGAGCAAGAATCTCAAAATACCACACCTGAGGAAATTTTTCAAATTATCATAAATGAAAACTTCTCTCAACTAAAGAATGAGAGGCCCATCCAAATACAAGAGGCATTTCGCACTCCAAACAGATATGACCAAAATAGAAAATTGCCACGGCAAACAATAGTCAAAACACTCCATATTCAACACAAAGAAAAGGTGCTGAGAGCTTCAAGAGAAAAAAAGCAAGTCACTTTTAAAGGTAAACATATTAAAATAGCAAATGACTTCTCAATGGAAACAGTAAAAGCAAGAAGAGCTTGGAGAGATGTACTTCAAGTATTAAATGAGCAAAAAGGCCAACCCAGACTGATATACCCGGCAGAACTATCTGTCATGATCGAGGGAGAAAGAAAAGTTTTCCACAACAAAGACAACTTGAAGGGATACATGTCTACCAAACCAGGCCTTCAAAAAATACTAGAAATGATATTCAAACTTGAAGAAAAAAACAAGTGTATCCAGGAGGAGAGAACGGAAGTATAATACCACCAAAAAATAAATGTCAAACAATACGTGTACAAAATCCACTAAACATAAAAAATATCCAGAATTGAAAATAAATTCTCCATTATAACATTAAATGTCAATGGTGTTTACTCACCAATCAAGAGACACAGATTACAAATTTGGATTAAAAATCACAACCCATCAATCTGGTGCCTGCAGGAAACTCATCTCACCACAAAAGATAGGCACATCCTAAAAATGAAAGGCTGGTCCAAATTTTGCAAGCTAATGGAACCAGGAAACAGGCAGGGGTAGCCATTATGCTGTCGGACATAGTGGACTTCAAACCAAAAAAAATCATAAGAGACACAGATGGATACTACATTTTAGTCACAGGTACAATTCACCAGGAAGACTTCACAATACTGAACATATATGCACCCAATACGGGCCCCTCCACATTCATTAAGAAAACCCGACAGCATCTAAAGAGAGAAATCAACCCCCAAATGATAATTCTTGGAGATTTCAACACCACTCTCTCAATATGGGATAGATCAACAGATCAAAAGCTTATCAGAGAAACTTTGGAAATTAATCAAACCCTTAAAGAAATGGACCTTACAGATCTCTATTGAACTTTTCATCCACGCGCCAAAGAGTAGACATTTTTCTCAGCAGCACACGGAACTTCCTCCAAAATAGATTACATATTGGGCCACAAAACCAATCTACACATATACAGGGAAGTTGAAATTCTAACCTGTGCCCTATCAGACCACCACGGCTTAAAGCTGGACATCTACAACACAAAATACAAGAGAAAATACACTAACTCCTGGAAACTTAACACTGTGATGCTGAATGAGAACTGAATTCAGGAAGAAATTAAAAAGGAAATTCAAGATTTCCTGAAAGTGAACGATAATGAAAATACAACTAACCAAAATTTCTGGGACAAAATGAAAGCTGTCCTAAGAGGTAAGTTCATAGCTCTTAATGCCTACATCGAAAAAATGGAAACGTCAGAAACAAATAACAATGCAGCTTAAAGCTTTAGAGAAACTAGAGCAATCTGATCCCAAAAGCAGCAGAAGAGAGGAGATTAGCAAAATAAGGGGAGAAATATCTGAAATCTAGATTAGGAAAATGATACAGAAAATCAACCAGTCAAAAAGCTGGTTCTTTGAAAAAATCAATAAGATTGATACACCCTAGATAAATTAACCAAAAGCAAGAGAGAGAAAACCCAAATTAACAAAATTAGAAATGAACATGGAGTTATCACTACTGATACCCAAGAAATCCAGAGAATTATAATGTCATGTTTCAAAAATTTATACTCTGTGAAATTTGACAAAACAAAAGAGATGGGTGAATTCCTACATAAACACAACTTACCTAAATTGAATCAGGAAGTTGTGAATTATTTAAATAGTCCTATAACATATGAGGAAATGAGGAAGTAATCTCGAATCTTCCCACAAAAATATGTCCTGGACCAGATGGATTCAGCGCAAAGTTCTACCAGACATTTAAGGACCTAACAACACCAATACTCCTTAAACTGTTCCATCAAATAGCAAAGGAAGGAACACTACCTAATTCCTTCTATGAAGCTAATATCGTCTTAATCCCAAAACTAATAAAAATACACTTAAAAAAGAAAACTATAGGCCAATCTCTCTGATGAACACAGATGCAAAGATTCTCAATAAAGTCTTAGCAAATCGGATTCAAAAACATGTCAAAAAGATCATCCACGGGCATCAAGTTGGCTTTATTCCAGGCACACAAGGTTGGTTCAACATACGCAAATCAATAAATGTAATTCATCATATAAACCAGTCCAAAGTCCAAGACCACATGATACTCTCGATAGATGCAGAAAAAGCGTTTGACAAGATCCAACAGTCTTTTATGATCAAAACGCTAGAGACAGTAGGAATGGAAGGAACCTTTACCAATATAATAAAAGCTCTATACAATAAGCCCACAGCAAGGATTATGCTCAATGGGGAACAATTGGAAGCATTCCCACTTCGATCAGGAACTAGACAAGGCTGTCCACTCTCACCACTTCTATTCAATATTGTACTTGAAGTCTTAGCTGAAGCCATAAGACAAGAAAGGGACATAAAAGGGATTCAAATAGGCAAGGAAGAAATCAAGCTATCCTTATTTGCAGATGACATGATCTTATACCTGAGGGATCCCAAAATCTCCACCAGGAAGCTCCTGGAACTAATTGAGAAGTTCAGCAGGGTGACAGGAAACAAAAATAAATGTACAAAAATCAGTGGCCTTCCTATATGCCCAGAATGAAAGAAGTGAAAAAGCCCTGAGAGAAACAATACCATTTACTATAGCCCCTAAAAAATTGAAATACCTTGGTATAAATCTAACCAAGGAAGTAAGAGACCTTTACGATGACAACTTTAAAATCCTAAAGAAGACACCAGAAGGTGGAAAGACCTCCCATGTTCCTGGATTGGCAGAATCATCATCGTAAAAATGACCATCCTACCAAAGGCAAGCTATCCCTATTTGCAGATGACATGATCTTATACCTGAGGGATCCCAAAAACTCCACCAGGAAGCTATTCAATGTTATACCAATTAAAATCCCAAAGCAATTCTTTAAAGAGGTTGACCAAACAATCTCAAAATTCATATGGAGGCACAAAAGACCCAGGATAGCAAAGACAATCCTGAGTAACAAAAGCACTGCTGGAGGTATCACCATGCCAAACCTTAGTCTGTACTACAAATCACAGTTATAAAAACAGCCTGGTACTGGCTCCAAAATAGACACACCAGATATAAGCCCACACAACTACAGCCATTTGATCTTTGACAAAGGGGCCCGAAAATCCAATGGAAAAAGAACAGTATCTTCAACAAATGATGCTGGCAAAACTGGATTTCCACATGCAGAAGATTAAAGCTGGACCCGTACTTCTCACCATGTACAAGAATTAATTCCAAATGGATCAAGGACCTTGATATAAGGCCAGAGACTATAAAAACCATAGGTGAAAGGGTAGGGAACTCCCTCGAGTTGATTGGTCTAGGCCAACAGTTCCTAAACAGACATCCAATAGCACAGTCACTGCAACCAATGCTCAACATTTGGGATCTTGTGAAATTAAAGAGCTTCTGTTCAGATAAAGAGATTGTAACAGGAGCACAAAGGCCACCCACAGAATGGGAGAAAACCTTCACTAACCACATATCTGATAGAGCTCTATTATCCAGAGTGCACAAAGAACTTAAAAACTAAACACCAAGGAAACAAATGGCCCAATTAAAAAAATGGGCCCTGGACCTTAAAAGAAACTTTACTAAGAATGAAATTAAAATGTCTAACAAATGTCTTATAAAATGCTCTACATCCTTAGCCATCAGGGAAATGCAAATCAAAACTTCCCTGAGATATCATCTCACTCCGGTCAGGATGGCAAACAACACCAAATGCTGGAGAGGATGTGGAGAGAAGGGAACTCTCCTACATTGCTGATGGGAATGCAGGCTCATACAGCCACTCTGGCGAGCCGTCTGGAGATTCTTAAAGAAATTAAAGATTGAAATGCCATATGACCCTGCTATGCCACTTTTGGGAATAACCCCCCCAATAAGCAAAAATTCACCTTGATAGCACAAGCACTGACCATGTTCATAGCAGCACTGTTTACAATAGCAAAGTCATGGAATCAACCCAAATGTCCAACAGTTGACGAGTGGATAAGGAAACTATGGTACATCTATACAATGGAGTACTTCTCAGCCATCAAAAATGATGAATTACTGGAATTTGCCAGGAAATGGATGTCATTAGAAACAATTATATCAAGTGAAGTATCCCAGACCCAGATAATTAAGTGCCGTATGTACTCCCTAATAGGTGGCTCCTAGTACCAAACCCACCTAGCCCACCTAGAGACACTCAAGGATAAATCTCTGTAATACCTACAGTAATTGCAAGGATTATGAACAGGAGGGATGGGGTTGGAGGGCCACACCAGAAACAAGGAGAGAGGGGACCATGTTACAGCAGAGAAAATAGGCCTCCATCAAGGACTGCAAGTAAGTAATGAGACATCTGGTTAAGTTCAAGAAGTTCGTTCCTGATCATTTACAACTGAGGGGGTATGATCTCACCAGAAGGGGAGGGCATATAATCTGGCAGATAAAAAGTAACCATTTTGCAAATGGGTGATTGACCCCTCCCTCACTGTGGTTTCCTACTTTTATTACATCTATCTTTGAATATACTTTTATAACAAGACTCTAGTTTAACAGCTTTTTATCTTTGTCCTACCAGATAGAAACTATCTGAATATTTATGAAAATTTCCATATGTTCAACAGAGCTTGAATGAGCCTGAATCATCTAGTCCACAGATGTGTGGAGTGCATAATAAAGACATCTCTAATTCTCCTTCCTGCTACATGCCCATGGAACCCTATTTGTAAATAAAAATTGTTTTGTAAACAATTTTTCTACTGTATTCCAGAGGAGTGAAGTACTTAAATTCAACTTTGTGAAGATAGAGTGGGAATCCGGAATTTTGTAAAAACATGTGCAACATATTAAAGTTTTCCCTTGCCACCCCTCATCTTTTCTTTCTTGTGTTTTTCTTATGCCCTTGTGTTGGTATCATCATCCCCCAACTCTTATTTACACATAAATTATATACAGGAAAACAAAATTTATACTGGCTACAACCACTCACACACACACACAAACACACACACATACATACACACATGCACACACACATACGTGCACACACACACGCATACACACAACACTCCTGTTTATCTAGAAAACCCTAACATTCAAATTATCCTTCTTTTTTTCTGAAATCTTTCCTCCTTCATCCATTGCTATTAAGCCAAGACTAAACTAACAGTAGCCTTGTTGGTGGGTGTCAAAGTTAGGTTAATGGAATGACTTCATAGTTACAAGGAAATTTAATATTAATGTACAATGTTTGAAGATTGAATGACTGTGCAGAAAACTTCAAAGAGTCAGCGAAACAACCCTAGAATTACTGATTATATTAATATTACAGGCTGCAATATTAAACCTGAAGGTTAACTACTTTCTTCTCTGGTAGTGATGCTCAAATTATATTTTGAAACCAAATTGGCACACCATTTACACTACCATCAAACAAACAAAACAAAACAAAAAAACAGAAGAAATACTTTAGAATGCATATAAAAGCATACTCATTAAAGTTATATGAGGAAAACCAAAAAAAAAAAAACAAAAAACAAACTACTATCCTAGTTTAATAACCTGCTACTACAATAAATACCTGAGTAAAACAATTTAGAGGAAGCAAGGTATTTTAATCAGCTCATGAGCCAAAGTTATAGTCCATCATGACAGGAGGTTACAACACAGGAGCCAAGGGAAGGGACCACACTACATCTAAGATCAAGGACAAGGGAGAGAACCCATGAACGCTGGCCACCTTATGCAATCTGCCTCTTTATATTCACATCTGCCTATGGAACAGTGGCATCCACAATGGGCAGGTTTTTCCATTTCAATTAAAGCAGTTACAACACTCTCTTGTAGGCTTGTCCTGAGGCCTGACTTAACTAGATAATTCCTCCTAGGTGTGCCCAGAGTCCTGCCTCATAGAGGTCAGATTGATGTTTGAAACTAGCCATTACTGCTGTGATGAAGAAAAAGGGAAATATAACCATATTGCCATATTATTGCAGTGATACGACCTGGAAAAGACAAAGCTGCAGCGGCAGCAAACATTTCAATGGTGCCAAAAGCTTAGGAGGGGGAAGAAAGGAGTGAAGATGTGGGACAAGGTGCAGAACATCTATATGCTAAATGCATGATCATAAGCATTTGCCAAAATAAAAGCTATGAGGCTTTTGTTAAAAAACAATATCTCAATACTGCCTGGTCAATGGAAACCAATATTCCACACAGATGCAGGATATCAATAGTAAACAAACCATTGCAAGAGGAGACAGAGAATAAGCAATG
Organism: Typhlomys cinereus; assembly: GCA_023101885.1. Lineage (NCBI taxonomy): Eukaryota > Metazoa > Chordata > Mammalia > Rodentia > Platacanthomyidae > Typhlomys > Typhlomys cinereus. Next base: position 1,111,136 of record JALPQD010000400.1, read on the forward strand.
CTTGGGAACTCTCTACAGTACTCTACATACTGAAAAATTGCCCTGATAAGTAAAATATTTTATAAAAGGTAACTTGCATGGCAATTTTTTTAAAAGTAGACTAACATATCAGCTTTTGTTAGCCCTCAACTCTAAGATAGATCATTGACCAACCATTGTGCAATTCTGACTCTTAGAACAGACTCATTGTTTTCCAGAAATTTGACATTCGTGGGTTCAGGTAACTATGCAGTATCTTCTTTGTGAAAGGTTTAGGAGTACAAGGAGGGGAGATTTTCTCATGATCAGGGCACTTGTGCAATCCTGTATGAGAGCCTGAGTATTTCCACCTTTAGTTCTCTCAGAAAAGCGGAACTTTAAGAAATGAGAAAACACAGGGAATGAAGTCAGGAGAGTGAGGTAATATCAATGAGAATTTTAAGAAAAAGTGAATCTTCTAGCAGCAAGGGATGAGTATCCATACACCATGCTCACACATGTGCATATACTGGCCTTATTGATTAATTAAGATCTGAAAATTTTCTTGTGCATTTCTTCTCGGGAGTTGTATGCTGTACTCTGGGTATACCTTGCTGCCTAGAGTTCATACAATGACGACTTAATCATAGTCATTTTAAAAGCAAACATTCCAATTAAAAAATGGGCACTGGAACTAAATGGGGACTTCATCAAAAAAGAAACTGAAATGTCAAACAAATATCTTAAAAGATGCTTGACCTGCCTGATTATCAGAGAGATGCAAATTAAACTGCCCTGCCATACCATCTTGTCCCAAACAGAATGGCTAAGATCAACAGAGAATGCTGGTGAGGTTGTACTTATTCACTGCGGGTGGTACAGCCTCTTTGGAGATCAGTGTGGAGGTTCCCCAGAAAATTAAAAAATGGAACTGCCATATGACCCAGCTATTCCACTCCTAGGAATATTCCCAAAGTCTCTGTTTTATTACAAAGACACTTGTGCATCTATGTTCATTGCAGCTCTATTCATAATAGCAAGAAAATGGAATCAGCCAACATGCCCATCAATATAGAAATGGATAATGAAAATGTGGTATGGTATATCTACACAATGAAATATTATCAGCCATCAGAAAGGATGAGATTATGGAATTTGCTGGTAAATGGATAGAAATGGAAATGCTAATATTGAGTGAAGGATCTCTGACATAGAAAGTTTGTTTTCTCCCACATTTTATTTATTTTTTCCTAATCATACAAGCTCAATAGGTACCCCTGACCTCTCCCTCCCTCCTCCCCTCCCCGGTCGTCACCCCTTACACTCTCCCCCTTCCTTTCACCCCCTTTCTTCCCCCTCTTTCTTTGCCTCCCCCTCCCTTCCTCCCTCCCATCCCTTGGAGCATTCTTTTATGCAAATGCCAAACCTCCCTCTGAGTCCTCCATCCTGGTGATAGGTAAGAACTCAGTAGCATAGCCAGGAACTCCTCCTTGGGCTCCCTGTTAATATGGGAACTCTATTATGACTGTTAATCCCTTGCCTCTAAGGATCCTACTACCTGGAGAACCTTCTCCCCTGTGATCCATGCTAGACTTTTGGGGGTTCACTGACATGTCAGCCATTGCGCAGGTCATACGAAGTCCAATTATGGATACAGCAGCCCTAACCTGTGTGGAGTATCTTGCGTATTGTTGGTCCTCCCCATCTTTAGGCTCTTATAATCTTGCCACCCCTCTTCCTCAAGGTTCCCTGAGCTTTAGGATGGGGAGAGATTTGGCTAGTCTGGCTCCAGGTTAATAATGTAGGGTCTTTGGTGTTCTGAATTATGGCTTGTTGTTGTTTTCAGCTTTGCTTTTCCTGCACCACCCTTGGCTGCATCCTGATTGGTATCGAAGGTCACCTCCTAACCAAAGATAAAAGATTGTTCAAATGAAGATCTTAATATAAAAGGAGACTCAAAGGTAGATAGAAGAATAGGAGTAGAACACAGCAGTGAGGGGTAGCGGTCAGTTTTCCATTTGCAGGATGGTTACTGTCTACCTGTCAGTCCCTATACCCTCCCTGATTAGTGAGAACAAACTGCTTCAGTTGCAAGTGACCAGAAAGAAAGTGAGAGTGAGCTGCACCAGATGTCTCACTACTTATATGCAATACTTGATAGTGACCTATTTTCTCTACTGAAGCGTGAGCCTCTATCTATAGTTTTATTAAGTATCTTTATTAAGTTTTGGGATTAGTATGATATTAGCTTCGTAGAAAGAATTTGCAAGTGTCCCTTCCTTTGCAATTTTATGTAACAGTTTAAGGAGTATTGGTGTTAGTTGTTCTTTAAACTCTGACATAGAAAGTTAAGCACCACATGTTCTCTCTTTTATTTGGATGCTAGCACTGATATCCTTGTAAATGTATTTGGATTGGAATCACTGGAAGAGTCAGAAAATTCAAAAGGGAAATGAGTGGAAAGGTGGGAAGGGATGGCTAGGGTGAAACCTTTAACAGAGTATAATGGTTACTTTTAATTATTGCTATGAGTGAACAATCAAAGTCAAATAACTTAAGGGAGAAAAGGAAATTTATTCATCTTATGATTCCAGAGGGGAGAAACAATCTTTCATGGCAGAGGCAACATGGCTGGTGGCTGACTAGGTCACTGCAAACACCCAGTAAGCTAGTAGGTGATGGCTAAAGGTTGGAGGATTCCTGGAGAAACTCTTTTTCTTTGTCTCCTGTTCTATGGTTCTTTTTATTGGGTCTGCTACTGGGAGGTTCCAATGAGATCTAGGGAGGTTCCAATTGGATCTAGGGCTGGTTTTTGTATTGTAAATGTATTGATCCAGATAATATCTTCAGGTGGTATCAGCTGATCTTAGTAAATGCCAGGCGTGTCAAGTTGACATCCAGGATTAACTATCACAGAGAGATTCGGGATACCATGACAAGTAGGATGAGGAAGGGAATAATTGCAAAAAATACATAGCGGGAATGAGAGGATGGAAGACAGGAAGAACAGAGGGACTAAAAATAAAAACCCCATAAGATTGTGAGAGGTAACCCCAAAGGAACTGCCTATGTTAGTAATATGTCAAAAATTATCTTTTAAAGAAAAGAACAAAAATGAGCAGTCTCTATGTAGAGAAGCATAGAGTGAGGAAAATGGGGGTGGGGGGAAGCCCTGAGCTGATCCACTTAGAATCCAGTGACAAAAATTTATTAGAAGTAACAGGAATATGACACTTCCTCATAAAATGTTGGTCAGAGAGGTCTCAAAGACTCCCAAATATTTTAGACTTTTGCCATTGCTCTTGGTTGCTCTTCAAAAAACTGTCAATAAGACCCTACTACTAAAGATGCAACACATATAGATCAGAGAATATGGGCAAATTACACCAACTAGAACTTGTTTGGGAACTTCCTCCTTGCTGGACGGCTTACACAGTACCAAGGAATACTGTAGAAGCTACTGGGGGAGAGAAATAATCACAGACCTCATCAATTCGTGAGGTCTACAAGTTGCAATAAAAATCATCATGGCAACAGGTGAGCACCTGTGGCATGAGTGTCAAAGAGATAATCCACGGCCTTCTGATTGGACTCAAGACCCATTTGTCAGAATGGAACACATTCCTGTAACTATTAACTAGAATAAGAACATAAAAAAGGGAAGGAAATAGGTCAATAAGGAAAAACAGTAATGAACCTATAGATAAGAAGACAGTACACCAAACTGCTCTGTAAATAGCTGCTATTATACCTGTAGATTAGAAGACCACTTATCACTCAGCCTAGAAATCTATTGCAACAGAGGTAAAGAATCTCAACCCCCTGACAGGATGCAGCCTATGGCAGTAGAGGAGGAGTAAAGTGGACAACAATGGTCAACTATAATGTAACGTACCAGTGACCTAGCTAGGTTCACCCAGAATCAGGACAAACTAATCTCTCTCATCCCAACCTTGAAGTAGAGGGGATGGTGAGACTTTAAGAACCTAGAGATGGGAAGGTTCACCATTGGATAAGACATTTCATTCAAGGCAAGGCGCTGCATCTAGGAACTCACTGCAGTGAGACTTGTTCTTAGCAGATCTGCATAATGATTGGCATACCAACATGTCCCCCATAGACTATCAAGGAACTCAAGAGAGATAAAACATAAGAGATAAGATACAGTGGAAATCTTGGGAAGGGAATTAAAGTTAGATGAGTGCATGGAAATGCTCCTATCAGTAGGGTGGCCTGAAGAGAGGCAACTTTGTATGCCAGAAGAGGCTTGAACCCCCACAAGAGTAGACAAGCCAGAGGGAACCCTGGGGTCCATAGAAGCAGACAGGCAGAAGGGTGGGAGGGAGTGGGATGAACTGATGAAGAGATGGGAAGGGAATGGGAGGGAGGGGGATGGAAGGAAGCAGGGATGAGTACTCAATATGCTTGTAAATCTAGAAAAATAATTAAAATAAAAAGGGAAAAATAAAATGATCAAAAGTGGCTGTTTAGAATTTCAACTTTACTTCTAAAAAACTTGCATTTATGTTATTTTGCTTTTAATGTCAGCTATAATAAGCCCATACAATTAAGTAAGTTTCCAATTAACAGGATTTTAGTCTTAAACTAGAAAGGTATTTATGTCCTTTTGTGTGTTTGTGTGTGTTTGTGTATGTGTGTGTGTGTGTTTGTGTGTGTGTTTCTTTTTCTAGAAGAAAACTGTCAGTATCTGGGGAAATGGTAATAAAAATGAAAATGTTGGAATTTTGATATAAAAATTTTGACATATTTCATAATGTTGTTATGGGTATGTTTGAAGGTAATTTTTCCAGAGAAAATGAGATCATGAAGACTCTGACCTAATCAATGCTTTAATCTGATGATGGATTCAAATTTGAAAAAGCTACTTGGAGGTTGTGAAAGTGTGAAGAGGGTGTTATTCTCTGAATGTTATTCTCAGAATATTAGTGAAACAGTTCTCATTAACTCCAGATATTATTGATGCTTTGAGATAGATGAAAAAGAAGAGATGGATAAACAGGAAGTAATGTATAAAAATATGGGAGGAATTACGGTAAGAAAGACTAGGATTGCCTATCTGTGGAGGTTTGAATGTGAATTGTCTCCCACAGACTTGTGTGTTTGAATGCTTATTCCCTGGCTGGTGGTACTGTCTGGGAAGGAAATGGAACCTTTAGGAGGTGGAGCCTGCTGAAGGAAACATATAATTGGGGACCAGCCTTGAGGTTTTTGACCTCCTCCTGCTTCTCTTTTGCTGTCTTTGCCTCCAGCTGAACCAGCCTCCAGTTTGACCACCATGCCTTCTGCCATGCATTCACCATAATGGGCATATCCTTTCCAGAACAGTCAACTTCCTGGCTTAGGGTATTTTCTCACAGGAACAGAAGAGTAATTGCAGCAGTATCCCACTATCAATATTTTTAGTACATGTCCATCACAAATGATGTCTAAGGGCAAATAGGTGGTTTCCACTGCCACCATAAAAAATCAGGTTATATAACCAATAACCATTAATAGTAGCTCAGTATCAAGAGCCTGTTACAAATATATAAAACCAATTTTATCATTAGGGGCAATGAGTTATACAGACCCTAAGAGTGTCTGATTGCTATAATGTCTTTTATCCAAAATTCTCCTTTGTTAAGTTTTACCAAACAAAAAGTAATTATAACATGACTTCTGAATTCTAATTCTGATACAAAATTAAACAATTCTACCATAAAAATATGCTGCAGTAGGTCTGAATATCCCTTTGGATCAATAGACTAAGATTAAGTAGGAAATAGAAAGCAAATGCAATTTTTAAATGATAAAATGAAACCTACACAATTGATTTTATTAATGATAAAATATTATTTGAATGTATTTTAATTTTAAATACTGATTTCTAATAATGAAAGCAAAAAGGAAAAAACATTAATTATATCGTTTTGTCACATATAGTTTCAAACTCAGAATTTCACCTCTTTATTTATTTTTAATTGACAAAATTATATATATTCAATGTCAGGGTCAAAAATCCAAGTAAAAGAATTTAAGGAATGAGAGATTTATTTCGCTTGTATTTTCAAAGATTTCAGTGTATAATGATGGAATTGGTAAGGTGGAACAAAGCTGTTCAACTCATGGCAGATGGAAGAGAAACTAAGGCAGGGAGACACTAAGTAAGACATACCTTCAAGGCATCTCCAGGACCCAGTTCCTCAAGCTAGCCACCCTCTTCACACTTTCACCACCTCCAAGTAGCTTATTCAAATTTGAATCCATCATCAGATTAAAGCATTGATTAGGTCAGAGTCTTTATGATCTCATTTTCTCTGGAAAATTACCTTCAAGCATACCCAGAGGTGTATTTTACTAATCCTAGACAATCCAATCCACTTCAATTGACAACAGAATAATTTTTCTTGATTCCTCAGTGTTCCTCATCAAGAGCACTGTACAACTTACTCAGGGAACTGATTTCACACATGCTTCTACTAGCAATTTCTTTTAATACAAATCAAAAGATTGCATGCTTAAAAGAGTGACTGTGTGTGTGTGTGTGTGTGTGTGTGTGTGTGTGTGTGTGTGTGTGTGTGTGTTTGGGATCTTAATGACTGATGCATGTAGATACCACTCATAGTTAACGTTTTAATTATTCAACAAATAACTGTTGAACACAATCTATACACCCAATCTTGTGGTGAATTGCAAACCAAAAGAACATATTCCTGATCCTTTACTGCAGCATCTGCTAACCTGAGTGATGGCCTGTTTTGGATTAGATGTGGCAGAGCATTAGTCAGCAGCTCCATGTAATTGGCAAGAGTGATGGTGAAGTCTACAAAATGTCAGGGAAGTCACTGGCAGGAAGCCCTGTCTGGCCCAGCAGGGCAGGTGTCTTTGGTTATGGCTCAGGGTGACCTCATATTTGGGTTTTCCAGGACAGTTGTAACTGATTACTGCAGCAGAGGCACATTTGATACTTTTGTGATTTTTGGTCTCACAATGTCCCATTCTGACCTACATAGCACATGTCTGATCATCTTGGATATGATTCTCCCTGGGAAAGAGTAGCCTCTCCAAGGCCAGGGTTATATCTATGTTTCTTTGGCAGCCCTTCATGTAGTGTGAAGATGCTATAACCCTAAGAATTTGGACACTCAAATGATAATTAATGCTTTTTCCTATGTGTTCCAGGTCATGACATGCACAGTCCTCACTGTATCCCACATATCACATCACAACATAAAAGGAGGCCAAATGCTTATTCAAGTTCAGCCAGGTGGCAGCTAGCACAGCTAGGCCTCTCCTGGAGTGTCCCCTGCTACCTTCCAGTTCATTTTCATAGGGTAGCATCAAGGATCTCATGTCTTGGCAGAAGTTTCCTCCACGTAGTTTTGGACAGTGAGGTCCCAAAGTCGTGAGAGAATATTATCTCATCTGCCCACATCCCTGGGAGGCCCATAGGCCCTACTACTATGGACATGGTGTCCTCATCATACCTCATGGTCAGAAACTAGAGATTCCCTTGGACAATATAGGGGTCAATGCCAAGTTCCTGGGAAAAACATTCAGGAAACCACATGGATCACCCAAGGTCGAGGCACTAGATGAAGTGACTCACAGGGATGTATCTTCCTTCTGCCCCATTCCCCAGGCTCCCTGAGCACCTCAAGGAGTCATTTCCTTCCTGACCTCCTCTTTCACAGGCGGTTCTGGGGAGTGGGCTCCACCATAACGCACTATGATACTTTAAAAAATCAGCTTGGGATTCATTTTCTAAGTTATAAAATGATAATATACTACTTTTGTGAATTATAGCACTGAATAATTTTTCTGAAGAAAAAATAATCTTGTACTTTTAATTATTATCATGTAGATTATCAAGTTTATTACAGTGCTAGTCTGTTTTGTAATTTAATAATGAAAAGAATCAGTCAAAATGTCCTGAATTCTAAGTACACTAGTGCCTGACAGTTCCGATTACTTTTATGTTCATTATTTAACATGTGGACAATTTCATCCGAAATATATACACATGATATTTGCACATTAAAGGACATGCAATGCTAGTTACATTCCTTAAATAGTTTCTCCTATAAAACTGTTGGTTTAATGCAAATAAGGAGACAATTAGTCTTAGTCTGTTATCAAATGGTACTGAGAACCTCTAAAGAAGTCAATAACATTTTGTGACAGAAATTAAGTACGCAGTAATGTCTTAAAGAAAAGGAGGATTTTGCACATGTCTGAAGAAAAAAGAGATAAACCAGAAAAGAGTAAGAAAAGCTGAGGCTCCATGTAGAAAATAGCAAGGCCTCAAAGTAGATCCTAGTTAGGAGTTGCTAAAAGCATCTGAGTATTGTTAGTGATTCTGCACTAAGCATACCCCACTATTAAAAGAAAGTCACCACCATTCCTGCCTTTACTGAAGTTTGTGTGTTCAGGTCAATACAGAGTAGAATTTCTTTGTGGAATAGAGCTGCAGCCACCTTTGTGCAAGGAGTGGGCGTATTAGTCACCTTAATGTGACCTGACAGAAACGGCATAGCTTTTGTGTAGAAGTCACTTTTCTTCCCGCTGTTACAAAATACCTGAGAAGAAACAACTCAGGCAAGGAAACGTTTGTGGATAAAGTCAGTCTATTATGTTGATCGAGGCAAGGCAACAGAAGCTGGTCACACTACATCCACATTCAGGAAGTAGAGTGAACAGGAAGGAAGTGGAGAGGGACTGTGAAATCTCAAGGCCCGCCCCCAATGACTGACTTCCTCCAGCAAGACTCTCCTCCCAAAGGTTCAACAACTTTTCTGAACACTGCCAGGAGTTGGGGACTACATATTCAAACACATGCCTGTAGGAAACATTTCACATTCGAGTAGCAACACCTTCTCTTACAAATTCAGAGCCTCAGTCCATTATAGGATGGAAAGTGTGCTAGAGTTTGTGACAGCCAGAGTGTGTGGAAAAGGCTCTTCACATCCCTACATAGAAAACAACCACAACCAGACAGTGGATACAACCAGAGGCCACATTTCTCAAATGCTCTCTTGTATGTAGTAGCATACTTCCACCCACTGAATGTTTTACAGTCTCCAAAACAGCATCTTCAGGAAGGATATAAGTGCTCAAAACATGAGTATATGGAAGTATTTCAATTTCAAATGACTGCAGTCATGGGCACCTACTTTATACTAAGACACTGGAATGGAAGAAATCTGAGAAGAGACTGAAATGGATAAATAGTATCCTTCTTTACTTTAGCCCCAACTATCTTAAATGAATGTCAGACAGTAATTATTAGTTCATGTTTCCCCCTAATGCATAAAAGAAACAAAACTCATGAAGTTACTATGGGCTCTGTGTTTACAGACTTTGCTTTTCTGACTGAGCTTATAATTTTATTCATAGGCATTTTCCCACAGAAGCAACTGAAATAAGGTCTCAGAATGCTCTAAAGGATTTTTTATAATAAATATTACTTAGTAAAGAATGCATTTTCTTCAAGTACAAAAAAGGGGAATTATCAAATAAGGTCAAGATAGAAATAAGTATTTATCTTGGTTAATAAATATGTAATGGTGCTTCATTTCCCCCTGAAACTTTATAATAAACATTAACTAGTGGATAACTGTTTTAGTTGTAACCATTTTACTCACTGAATTGGACATGTCTAAAACAGTGTTATCACAGTACTTTCCTTGACCTCTAACCCACAAAATGTTACTCTTTAAAAATCATAATATGGGCTGGGGGCTAAAGTCTTTTCCTCTCAAGCAAAAGAACTTGAATTCTCATCACAGATCCCATATAAAAATCCCAGGCAGAAAAGATGGTGGCTTGTAATTCTGATCTGAAAGGAGGAGCCTGGGAACCCCCAGAGAAAAATAATGAGGTAGAACAGTCCATGATGATTCCTGATATCATTCTTGAGCATTCACAGGCACACACACACACACACACACACACACACACACACACACACACATACTATATACAGTCAGGCCTAACCTCCACTAATATTATCTCTCTCTGAAAATTACTTTGGAATCAACACCTTAGAAGCACAGGAATTCTTACAAATTGTGGAGCTGCTTAGAACTGTTTCTCAATTTCTAGTGCTGACATGGCATCTGTGAACCTCACAAAGTTTCTACTGAACATCCTCACCACTCAACAGGAAATGCTCTTATTGGGTCCGAGTCAGTCTGAAATCTAATGGCTGCAGTTCTCCAGTCATGAAACCATACACATCCCTAGACCTCACTCCTGTAACTGCAAACCCTGCCTCTATAGCCCCCTGTGATTCTCTGTTGCTAGGCATACCTAGCCTGCGGGCCTGTAGTGTGATGTGTGCCTTGCATGGGTGGCGAATACCTGGGCCTAAAGAGCTAGGGAGTATCACATGAACTTGATGTGGATCCTCCTCTGCTACTTACCTTCAGACTCTTTGTTTAATGGGGAAAATGGGAGGTGGTCAGAACATAAGGATTCCAACATCTTAGAAAACAGAACTCTGGATTTTCTGCTAGAATTAGTCTCTTATCAACACATCAGGAGAAATGTCCTGTATGGTTGCATAAAGTCATTTTGGCAAAGGGATTACTTACCAAGGTTGGATTTTCTGGAAAATATCCACTGAATCAACAAAATAGTAAAATTTGTCACTGAGAAAACAAAGTTGTAAGAATATGGGGATGCTACTAGCAACTATTTTCAGATGGATGTAACAACTTAGAAAAACACAAATCATGTCTGTAAAAGCAGAGTAAGTAGCAAACTGAAGTAAAATTCAGCTAAAGTGAGACAGAGAACCCTAATAATCTTGTATCTGTGTAGGAAATCAAATTTGTAGTGAGAAATCTAGGTAAACATATCTCTGTGCACAGATCTTTTTAAGAAAGCCAAACCATGTAGAAAAACAATCACATCAGATCTAGCCAAATGGCTTTCAGAAATAAAAGAGAAAAAGAACATTTTATTCAGTTCTAATGTTTGCTTATCTCCCTTGAGACATCCTCTTTGACACATACATTTTTGAAAGAATATTGTTTAACTTCCAAGAACTTGGGAGGATTTTCCAGTTATTACTATGTTAAAGTTCACATAAATTTGATAACTATTAAAAATTGAACAAAGATACTACTAGAGCTCATCTTTAATATTAAGTGCTTATATATTCTGAACCTTTTAACTCTTCATTCCTTATGCGTTTTAAGAGCAGTCAAAGGCTGATGTGATGACTCTTGATTTTCTCTGCAGATCTGAGCACAAGGTAATGAATGAGTCTGAGTGAGGTAAGGTGAGTGTGCTGATCTCCGGGAGGGAGAAGTGGACATCAAGGCAGAAGGCCCCACAACTTCCAGAGGTGCTGCAGCTTGGGCCTCAGCAGCTGCAGAAGCCATGCTGAGGGGGATCATGTGGCTGGGTTCCTGGAAACATGCAGGAGGACTGCTTCACAGCAAGACAACGTGCATGCCCTGCAGAGGAACACATGTGCTGTGCTGTGCTATATGATAGCATACGATATGTGCTACGTTGGGAAGATTTCAAGGTGTGAATCTTGAATATCTGCTTTGTAGGAGAGTTCATGAGATAAATGATATAAGAGGGGCAGTTTCAGAAAGTGTCAGGAATTTCAGGCATGTTAAATATAGAAGAAAAAGATCAGATATCAGGTATTTATGAATGTGGAGTTTAAGGTGGAAAGCATAGTTGAAGGTAAAATTTAGTAACTAGATTATTTATGGTGGAAGCATGATTTGCCAATTTGCTGTAACAAGAAAATATGTGGAGAAGAGCCTGAAAGGGACGTTCCTGTCCTCACAAGGCAGAAGAGTGGGAAGACCCAGGCTCCTGTTGAACTCTTCTCTTAGCACATTGATCCATTCAGCGGTGAAGTCTCAAAACTCAGTCACTTCCTCAAAAGTCTTACCTGTTATCATTGCTGTACTGAGGATGAATTTTCAAGAGAATCTTTGGAAGGAGACTGTCAGACCATAGTAGAAACACCACACACACAGAGCACGAGAGCAGACACAAGCAGACATACACAGGTACGAACACATCCCGTATGCACGTCCGCAAACACATACTGTTGCTTCACACATAACCATACCACAAACCACATGTACAAATGCATGCACATATGTACTACACACATATTCATAGCCATACACATGTATACATACACCATGTCATGCACACCACATCACATGCACATTTACACACATGCCTTGACACATGCATGTGTACATGCACATACACACACACCCAAGTACTACACACACATTCATAACCATACACAAATGTATATACGATGCCATACAAACACCATACCTCACACACACGTACACACGTGAACTTGCACACACCATCACACCATACCACACACACATACCACATCACTTACATGCAAATACATACCACACACATAGACACACACGCATACATAATTCCCCTATATGATGCTATAATCCCACCAAAAGTTGGAAATATTTAATACAATAAGATTGTACAGAAAATTTAATGTTTGCATATTAAAGGAGAATTTAATGCATTTCCTCAGTATTTGCAAAAACAGATCCTGATTTTCTACATAATTTCTGTATTTTTCTACATCATTTTTGATTCACTAAGAGAATAGTTGTGCACTTAGTACCTATAACTCATAAAATAATTAATTGCAGAAAACATGCAAATGATTATTCTTCATCATTGTTCTGAAAAATAGACTTCTGTTTGTTCACCAACATTCCTGTTATCATTTATCTAGGCATGCTTCAGAGCCTTGTCAACTCTATGTGGGATGGAAGATGAATTTACATCCAGAGACATGGAGTGAAAAATCAAGTATCTAAGCCTGATGTTCTCATCACTGTTCAAAATGAAAGCCTGCCTATCAATTCTATTTCTGGTGAAAGTTCAATTCAATTCAACTGTGATTTCACAATAAATTTTGCAAAGTTCATGCAAATAACATCTACAGCATGTTTCATCTCAATCTGTACTGTAGATCACTTTTATTTGCAGTTAATTATCTCCAGTTGCTGGAGAACAAAGAAAGAATACTCAAGCTGCAAACTTCCCATGAATATTCCTCATGCCTTTGGGGCAGAAAATTTATTTTGCTTATGTGAACTGAATAGAACTTTAAAGTAAATTAAACACTATTTAATCTAATACTCCCAGCTTCACAAGAGAAAAGCGAGGTAGAGGCAATAAGTAATAAGTCCAGGATAAAAGCTTTAATTTCTATTTGATCTATGACACACTCTAAGGTTTTGTAGCTTGCATTTTTCTTAAATGTTTTTCTAATTTAACTCTTTAATCAGGAATTCTCAAGGAGCACATTGAAACTTATTTGCATAATGCAGAGAGAGAGATGGAGAGAAAAGATGGAAAGAGGCAGAAGTGAGAGAGGGAAAGAGATGAGAGAGAAGGGAAAAGAGAAGGAAAAAATATAGAAGAAGAGGGAGAAGAAAGAGATGAGAGAAAGAAGAAGTAAGAGGGAGAAAGGAGAGAAGAAAGAGAGAGAAACAAGAGAGAAGAAGAAAAAAGAGAAAGAGGGAGGGGGGAATGAAAAAAGAAAAAGAGGGGTCTAGAGAGAAAATGTGTATGTATATGTAGGGGATGGACATGGATAGGAGTATGGAATAGAATGAAAATTACCCTACAAGGCATTTTATCCAGTGGGTTTGCATCCATTCAAATCATCTCTATGAGCTCTGCAGAACAGATAAGAAAATGGCCATTCTGAATTTTGTTTCTCAGTCTGCTGGCATCACAAGTCCCTATGATATGATGCAGTGTGCTGAACTGGACATGCAGTGGGCGAGGAAAGCAAGACCAAGGAGGCTGAAGTGCACAGAGGGTGGCACCTCTGTCTCTGCACACTGAGTTGCAAGGGCACTGGCTGAGAAAGAATCAGTCGTGTAAGCCTTTCATTCAGCATCGCATTCCCAAGGTGGCAGGCAGTAGCTTTGTCTTGCAGTGCTCTTTAGGATGCTGAGACGCGATTGTTGGTTAGGAGTCAAGTGCTTGAAGACAGAGACAGATGATCTCTAGGTCATTCCATGCATGGGAACACAAAGTTTTCCGTTTATATCTCCTGGCAGGAACGTGGCAGCAAAATGGTTGAGACGGGCAATTATTGCAATTGCTCAAAGACAAGTCTGCATTCCTCTTTCTAGTATAAATCCACTGTAAAACTACATGTCATGTCAGCATCTCATGGTATGATTCCAGGAACCCATCTGCAGAGTGTTAATGGTAATCTGTGAAATGAGAACCATGTACTTTCTTGTGCTCTTCATAAGAATAATTCATGAGATTGTAGCTACCAAAATGCTCACATGTACTGTAGTGCCTCTGGTCAGGACCCACCATCCAGGCCAACTGGAGTAAAGCTGTGGCTTTCTGGAATCACCCTGCTTCCATCCTCTGCTAAGGTTGTGGTGGCAGATGTTTTGCATCCCATGGGTCAGGGAAGCATCGACTTGGACTGCTGTGCTTCACACAAGCACTCACATACATACACGCTCTTATCCTTATGCAAGTGCCACACGTACTTCCATATATCTCACTGTTACACATTGCAGTCTACACAGTCGGCACAGTACCATGAAACAGCCCTGCACTCATCATACTTACATACCATATGCATCTCACATTCATACTTCACAGATGTACATATTCTCACACACAGCACATACCTCATATAACCCACACAGTGTATGGTACTCTGGCTTGTGTGTGCCAGGCTCGCCTCACCCCTGAAGTTTCATGAACTTGACTCTGGTGATCTCTCTCTATAGGCTCTTGGATGACCACCATCCCTAAGGAACTGCATTTAATGGCTTGGGAAATTTATGCTATTTTTATGTTTCAAGAAAAATAGCACATACTCAGTGCTAAGCAAATGAAATAACAAAGGAGCAGTGAGTGGAATGAGCTTAGACTACTTGGGAGTCATTATAAAAATCTAGCATACTGTCTTTAATGAAACAGCTATCCAAAGACATGGTTTGAGCAGTTTATCCAGCATCCAGTGAAATGGCAAGTTCAGTGAAGTCCACTCATGTGAGCTGCTACCAGGAAATTACACACACAGCCACGCACCACACACAACAATGCACTGCACATGTTCACACCTCTCTCTCTCTCTCTCTCTCTCACACACACACACACACATACACACAGACACACACACATGCACACATACAACCACGTACCATACACACTCATTTATCTTCCTCATGTGCACACACTCAACATACATCCATACACACCCATACACACACACACACACAGTTTGGAGCAAAAGTTTTGCTTCTTCCCATGGAGTACATAGCATACTTATGGCTTAACTAGCAAACCAAAGTGGCTTCTTTCTGCTCACACATCCTTTTGAACTGAAATAGGATTGTACTGCTCTGTCTTTTTTTGTTATGGACAGTTTCCTTCTGTTACACATTTCCTATCCTGGTTTCTTATAGAGAATGTGCCTTAAATGTGTCTTGCAGGAGGCACTTGAATTTTCCTTTCTTGAAAAATACAGTTATTTTGTAAAATTTCTACTTTGAACTTCCAAGATACCCTTCAGTTGAGAATTGAACACATTCAATGCTCTCGGGCTCAGATGTTCTGCTAAAATCTCAGACATTTGCCTCCTTCTGTACACTGAGCTTCTTGCACATTGTTCTGCCCACAGAAGGCCTGGCTCTGATGCTGGATATTTCAAACTGTGAATCTGAATGTAGGTGAGTGTATTTAGAAATGTCCACTTCTATTTTCAGTGTGATCATTTAGTACAGATGACAAATTGGACGCAATTGAACACAAGCTGCTACGACAATCAGAAATAGACATGTGGGGTTCCTCACCTCCCAATACATTCCCCCATACCCCTTCAAACACACAAACTTACTGCTAACCTATATTTATCAAATCAAAAAAAAAACTATGAATTCAAGAGCCACCAAGATGGCTTAGCTGGTAAAGGTACTTGCATGCAAATCTGGTGACTGGAGTTTGGTCTCTGGAACCCACATGGTGGAAAAAAAAAGAGCTAACTTTTGAAAGTAATCTTCTGACTCCAAATTTACACTATGGCACACATGTGCCCTCCTTTCTTTCTCTCAAAATAAATAGATAACTTTACAAAACATGTGGAATCAGGAATGTGTGATTTTATTTATCCAGGTGTATATAACAGTTATGACTCTAATTTTCAAGCACAGTTATGCACTGTATAGCAATGCTTCAGTCAAAACTAAATACGTTTACAACAGTGATTCCAGGAGGTCATACTGCCTAGGGACAGTGTAGCCATCTAAACTTGCTTAAGAATACTTATGATGTTCACACATGTTAAAATCACATGCCCAAGCATTTCTCAGAATGCATTCCTGCCATTCAGCGTGGCATGACTACAGCGCACATTCATCTTAAAGTAAATTGAACAAAGTAAATGAGAAAAACATTGGAAGCATAGAGGCCAAGTTCAGGGTTGGGACTGGCTTCAGACACCATGGAATCAAACTTTTTCTCTCCAGTCTACTGCCAAGTGCAGCTGGGTCCTTCACCTTCCCCACTTTCCCTGTGCAATCAGCAGCCTACTTCTCACCTTTGTCTCCTGTGCATGATTTTCACTCTTCTTTCCTACCAAGATTCCTAAAGGGCATTAACCTACATTGAATCTGATACCCAAACCTAGACAAATTAACAATGACCAGGCAGTAGATTTACCTTTCTAATAGTAGTGTTATATAATTTTCATAAGAGATAATTGTCATAAGAGATTGTTGGGGTTGCAAGTGTGGCTCAGAAATAGAACACTTATCTGCAGTGTACAAGACTTTGGGTTCCATTCTCTCCAAAGCACACGCACACACACACACACACACACACACACACAACTAAGACCAGGGACTGGGGGGTGCCTCAGTAGATAAAGTGCTTGCCATGAAAGCAAGAATCATCAGAACCCATACAAAGCCAGATATGATAGACATGTTTACAACTGTAGTGCTCCTGTACTAAAGTAGAAAACAGAGACAGGAAAATATTCTGGAGTTCGTGGAACTCTGGCCTGATATGCATAGAGATGAACAAAAACTTGTCCTCTGTATGCATTAAGGCACATGTGTGACTTTGAGCATATATATGAACGCACACACACATGCATGCTCACACGCATGCACACACACACGCATGCACGCACGCATGATTAAAGCAATTTGAATCAGACAAGGTGCATTTATAATCACAGTGACCAAGGAGACTGAGGCAAGATGATTAAGAGTTCAGGTTAACCTGGGATATATAATAAGACCCTGTCTCAAAAAAAAAAAAAAAAAAAGGGAACAGAAATTTCAGAGGGTAATTTAGGAAAAGATAGTGGATATAGATTTTAATTGATTTTTTATTATAGAATATTACAGAATAAGATAGTGTCACCACTTCTGTTTTGCATATATAATCAAGGTACAATGTTAGTTATAGTTTTATCTTTCTCCTTACACCCAATTCATACCAATTTCCTACTTCCTATAATAAACATGGAAACACATCTAATGTGTAAGCATTCATTCCCACTGCAGGGCAACATGCATACTGAAGCAGATTGCTCACTCTTATCACTTCAGAATTAATCAGTGTTGCCAAAGGAACATTCTGGGCAAATGAACTTTACTGGGAAATGTTAACCTTTAATCTATAGTGAATCTGAAACTTCATCAAATTCTTATCTCATCCCCCAAAAGCTGACTTCATGAAGCCTTTTGCAAAGGATGCCTAAAAGTAGAGATAGCAGTGTTTGGAGTTTCCAGAACAGCTTCTCTTGCTATTGGGACAATTTCCATCAACTCTTTCAATAGTTTTCTCATACAAAACTAGACATAGGTGGGGTAGAACTTTGCTCACCATAGCAGAACATTGGCAGAGTAATGTTGAATGCTAAGTATGGAGTTAATATTCCACTACTCTAAAGCTGTTTATTAGTAAATATAGGAATGTAATTTTGTTATACTTAGAGACATCTCAGCAGTTCACTTGGTAAAGTATAGATTAGAGTGGATGGCATTGGACAAAAACAATGATCTTTTAACCAGAACAGGGAGAGATGAAGGTCTAAGAACACTTAAAAGTTATTTTCCTAATTGTCTTAGTTTCGGCTAAGGCGTCAAAGTCTGAGATCACTATGTGAAAAGGCAAATATTACCACATAATAAGCAAGACCAATGTCCACCCACCCCCACTTAGGTCCCTCTTGGAAATTATATAGTGAACACTTTTTTCTTTTTTTAAATTTTATTATTTTTATTCAATTGTGTGTGTGTGTGCATGTGTGCGCGCATGTGTGTGTGTGTGCGTGTGTGCAGAACCACGGGCGAATTCGGGAACCACCATGGACTGCCCCCACCTCCTCCTTGTTTATTCTGCCCTGGGATTCACAGGCTCTGCACTACCAGGACCAGAAACTCAGGCCGCCCCCGCTTCCGCCCAGCGTCTATACGTGGGGTCTAGGATCTGAATTCAGGACCTTCCGCCTGCAAGGCAGAGGCTTAACCCCTGAGCCACCTCTCCAGCCCTATATAGTGAACATTTATGGCATCAGCCCAATGTCCACCGCCAGTGAGGTAAGATAATTAACCATTCACTGTGGTGTCTAAGGCAGCAATTATCAGTTATGACTTGGAAAACCAACATTGCTGTGCCCTGTGTTCACTGTGCATGCTCAACATGATGGCTGCTTAGCACTGGCTTCCCGTGGTTCAGAAGACAGACATGTTTATATTTTGCTCAAGATGAAGAACTGTGCACAAAGTTGGTTGGCTGGTTGTCTTGACAGGACAGTGAAGACAGGCAGGAGCTGTCACTGTTGAACAGGGGAAGAAACTAAAGTCTGGATCACTTCTATGGCCAGATGCCAGCTCTACTTGGGAATGCAGAATGGGTCATTTTGAATGAGCCTCTGCCAGGCGGTCAGAACCCAAGAGAGGAAGAACCAAAAGAAACCAGAATCTGACAAGGAACTCCTGAGCAGCCCAGGGAGGAGGAAGGATGAGCTTATGACCTTAGAATTTTTATCACAAGGCTGGCTTTTAGAAAGGATAAAGAAGCCCCCCCTCCAGGAGAGAAAGTGTCACTTTCACAGGACCCTAAGACCCAGCTGTAGATCTAACCAGTGCAACAGAACAGTCACCATTCCTTGTTTTTGTTCCAATCTTTAGCTCCTACACAGTTTCCACCAGTCAATGAGGGGGAGAAGGGTGTGGTTTAAAGACAAGAAAAGGTCATCTACAATGCATGCTTTCTCCAGCAGATTTTCCTTGCTAAACTGGACCTAGTATGTGAATGGAATCAATGTGCAAATGGCCTTACTTTGAATTAAAGCTTAGCCGCTTAGACAATAATAGCTATTTTGTTTTACTGACTAATACACAAGTAAGACTGCCTGAAACTTCAGTGTGATGAAAATAAGTATGAAGGTAGAGTGGTGAGAGAAATTGTCACTTTCTCCTATATCCTTTTGATTTTCCTTTGTTTAGTTCATTGTCTACACTGGAAACAACTCATTACTCATCAACTGAGTTCACTTCAAAGCTCTTGCAGCAGCCCCCTATGGCTTCGGCTCTCTCAGGACATTGTAGAAGGGGTTCCAAATACACTCTTGTAGCTTCTTCCAATACCTGGAAAGAGTGGTCTCCTAAAAGCATGTCAAGCTACAATAAATATTTCAGAGTACTCCTTTTAAAAAAATTCTTAGCCCACCACCTAATTTTTATCTGAGCTTCTGGAGCCAGAATCCAATTGAGCTACAGACAGTCAGACAGACAGACAGACAGACAGACAGACAGACAGACAGACAGTTTTTATATATTAGCAAAAAACCTTTCTGGCTGTTTTAACTTGCTCATAGTTATGTTATAGGAAATGGTAAATATTCTTTCTTATTTGTAACTCTAGTATTTAACCAGTGTCACCTGAATTTGCAATGACACTGGAGCAGTGACCGCACTTCTGATACGCAGGGGAATCCTCCATTTTTTCTCAGATGTCTCTATTGATCCAAATACTCCCACTCTGTGACCATCACTAACTGTTATTAAGTGGAGTCACAGATGCCTTTTAGCTTTGTATTACGTTATGCTAAACATTTTTCAACTATATGATAAAATGACCTTTTCTGTTTCTCTTATGTGATATTTTAGTCATACTTAAGGCCACAGAAGAGAAGTGGTTAACCACTATCTGTCTCTCATTCTCTCTCTCCTTAGTCTCTCTTTGTGTCTAATACATACATTGTGGCGCCCAGAAATAAAGAGGTAAACATGTGGCTCTATCGAGGTAACTACCTGACTGGGAAATCCTGACGCTCAAACTCCATGCTGTGTCACCATGAGGACTCCGAGTCTGTCTTTCTCACCTGTAAGACCAGAGGACTGTGGTATTCCCCCATGTTCTTGTGCTATTTGAAGGAGGCGGCATATATACAGCCCACAGATGCCTCTGGCCTGTGGCAGGAAACAAGAGTCTTTCCGTTCACATATTTTCCAGAATACTAGAAGGCAGTCATTGTAGAAGATATCTCCTTCACTATGGGTGAAATCTCCCACATATATGCATGTAAGGCCAAGGGATCTCTATCCTTGACAGAGAACTATAAATTGAACTTTTCATTTGAATCTCGATTCTAAGATCTTCTCCAAGTAGAGCAAAGAGACACCTCTGTCATCCTGCTTTTCATGTCAAAGTTTACATGTCAATTTCCTTATTAGTAATGAAGATGTGGGACTATGCTAGCACTAGTATACCCATTATATAGGCCATTTATCTGGCAAAAGGTCCAGACAGAAAAGTCAGATTTTTGGAACTCCGACTCCACCACAAAATGTTTAAATGTTTGATAGGGTTTATAAAATTATAAAATTTCATACAATGATTAATATTCAATGATATGAGTATATTTTCATAATATCCAAAATTACTAGACTACCCAGGGTGAAAACACTTATAATGGTAAGTATACTCAAAGAATAACATTTTCCTTTTAGAAAACTTAAGAATATACATTCTTCAGTTCCAAACTGTGTGTCTGTCATACATTCATTTCTAGGATGAATTAAAGGCAGTCAAAAAATATTTGCTTAACCTGGTTATAATAGCTACATATCTCCAACTTAATAAAATTCTTAAGAATATATTTTATGTGCCCCACATCCTTAGTCATCAGGGAAATGCAAATCAAAACCTCCCTGAGGTATCATCTCACCCCAGTCAGGATGGCAAAAATCCACAATACAAACAACACCAAATGCTGGAGAGGATGTGGAGAGAGGGGAACTCTCCTACATTGCTGGTGGGAATGCAGGCTCATACAGCCACTCTGACAAGCCGTCTGGAGATTCTTAAAGAAATTAAAGATTGAAATGCCATATGACCCTGTTATTCCACTTTTGGGAATAACCCCCCATACAGCAGAGGTTCACCTCGATAGCACAAGCATGACCATGTTCATAGCAGCACTGTTTACAATAGCAAAGTCATGGAATCAACCCAAATGTCCAACAGTTGACGAGTGGATAAGGAAACTGTGGTACATCTATACAATGGAGTACTACTCAGCCATCAAAAATGATGAATTACTGGAATTTACCGGGAAATGGACATCATTAGAAACAATTATATCAAGTGAAGTATCCCAGACCCAGATAATTAAGTGCCGTATGTACTCCCTAATAGGTGGCTCCTAATACCAAACCCACCCAGCCCACCTTGAGACACTCAAGGATAAATCTCTGTAATACCTACAGTAATTGCAAGGATTATGAACAGGAGGGATGGGGTAGGAGGGCCACACCAGAAACAAGGAGAGAGGGGACCATGTTACAGCAGAGAAAATAGGCCTCCATCAAGGACTGCAAGTAAGTAATGTGACACCTGGTTAAGTTCATAGAAGTTCGTTCCTGATCATTTACAACTGAGGGGGTACGATCTCACCAGAAGGGGAGGGCATATAGTCTGGCAGATAAAAAGTAACCTTTTTGGAAATGGGCGATTGACCTCTCCCTCACTGTGGTTTCCTACTTTTATTACATCTACCCTTGAATGTGCTATTATAACAAGACTCCAGTTTAACAGCTTTTTGTCTCTGGCCAGGGGTGACATACAATGCCCATCAGGATGGAGTGAAGGGCATTGCAGGAGCAGCAAAACTGCAAAAGAAAATCAACAAATCACAATCCAGAACTTCAGAGACTCTATATCAACCACTTAGAACTAGGCCAGACTAATCTCTCCCCATCCTGAAGCTCAGGGACATTTGCGGAAGAGGGGGCAGTAAGATTGTAAGAGCAAAAGGATGGGAGGAGCAATGATTTGCAAGATACTCCACACAAGTTAGGGCCGAAGCAATCATAATTGGACTTTGCATGCCCTGCGCAATGTCCAACACACTATTGACCTCACAAAATCTAGCATCTTCTAAAGGCACCAAGATCCTTGGAGACAAGGGATTGACAGCCACAGTAGTGTTCCTATGCTTAAGGGGAACACAGGAAAGGGTTCAGGGAAATGCCACTGGGTCCTTGTACGTCATTGGAGAGGAGGGCCCAGAGGAGAGTCTGGCATGCACATTAAAGGATTCTCCGGGGATTGGGGGGGGCACTGGGGGATGGAAAGGGAGGGGAGGGGAGGGGGAGCAGGGGGGTAGGGGGGAGGAAGAGGGAGGGAGGAAACCGGTGTACATATTAAGTTTGTATAAGTGGAAATAATAATAAAAAATGAAAAAAGAAAAAAGAAGACTCAAGAGTCATTACATGGAAGGCAGCCACCCCAGGAACAAGATCTAAATCTCTAACACTCCTAAGGGTAGGGTCTTAACTGATAATCCCCAGCCCACAGAATGCTGGCTGACTTCCATTTTCACTTTGTCTTTGACTTCTGATTCTCTGACTGTGGTATTTCCTCTTCCTTAGTCACCTACTTTCAGTAGCCCTTAGATTTGCTGATTATGGAAGTCACGCAGCTGAACCGTGTTTATTAGTCTCCCACCAGCTCTGCTATGGGAAATTATGACTGGCTCTGATCACTGGGATGAGGATAATGGTTGACTATGTTACTGTCAAGTCTTGAATGCAAATGCTGTTAAAAGTGTTGACGTGTCATTTAGTCTTAAACATATGTCTGATAGGTGACTTTGTGGCATCAAAGGATCCCAAAACTCCATCTCACATGATACAAATGTCCCGTTTGTAAACATGCAGTTACAATATGCCATGCATTGACTATGAATGCAATTGGACTTTCGATGCCCCAGTTTAGCCAGTCTGCCTGTGCATGCACTTTGGTTACATATACAGTTTGGCTATGCAGGCAGTTTGAGACCCTGCAAGCCAATCACTTTTCTTCAGGCCTTCAATCATTCTGCTTCCTTGCCCCATACATAAATATACTAAACCCTACAGTGAGGAGGGATTTGACAGTTAGGTCTCTCCCCATGTATGTGTAGAATATTCTCCTTTGTAAAACTCATTTCTTAGTGACAATCATGCTGTGTGGCCCATTTTTGATCACAGAATCTTCATGCTTCAATATTGTTAGAAATGTCTGAGCCAGACTTAATATGGGATGGTGGAAATAGACTTGAGGGACAGATGGGATATTCCAGAAAGGAAAAAGCTGAGAAGAAGGTGGGGAGGGCCCACTTGACAAATTTTCCACTGAAAAAATTATTTTAATTTCATTACATAACTAACATTCTAGACTACATGTCAGCAAAAGGAGATACCTTTCAGAAAGAGATATCTAGAATTATAGTCCTCAGCCAGCATCTCAGGGACCACCCTGCCCCTTCTTCTTAGTTTGGAATTGGCTCACAAAGTGCTCTGTACCTAAGTTGATTCACAACATTGATCTGCCTAACCCCTGCTTCTCAAGCTTTCTCACCAAATAAACTTGTTCTCAGTGAAAAGCTTTAGACCACAGCCAAGTCATCCTGCAAACACAGGCAGGTCTTTCCCAGAACTCCTGTTATTTTAATAATTTAATTCTCATCAGATAGTGCTGTCTGACTCTGAAAGCATTCTAAGTGTTTGGGTTATTTTCCTCCAAGTGATTGAGTTGCTTTCTTGTTTTCTGCAATGGCCCAGCAAAGAAGGCTGCTGAGATCAGGGATTTGAACATGGGAAGAACATTCCTCAGCTAGAAAGCAATTATACCAACCACCAGGCACCAGGGAATACTTATATCTTCAGTATCGCAGAAACAATGGGTGCAGTTTAAACTAGGATGTATCTAGTTCATTTGATGAAAGTGAGTAAATAGGCTACAAGCACATTTACACATTGCTCAGCAAGAAGTCAACCCCTCTGAGTATCAGTGAGACACTTAGTGTTAGGAATGTGAGGAGAGTCAGGCTGTCGTGCATGCATTAGCACAGGCTGGATGCTTGGAAGAAGTATAACATGTATTATTCATGACCCATGACTTCCGGCCATTGTAGAGAGTTACCTTGCTGCAGAGACAAGGCAGAGTGGCTGATTGAATTCGTTAAGCAGGCCTCTGTCTTCTAGTGACCCATCTTGACCAGAATACTGAGACACATGATTACCTTTTCCAACTATTTTTGTTTTTCTTAAATTATTTCTTCCACTCATACAATGTTGGTAAGTACCCCATTCCCCTCCCTCCCTCCACCCCTCCCTGGATCCCCTTATTCCCTCCCCCCTTTTGCCCTTCCTTTCCCCCCCTTTCCTCCCTTTCTCCCAGTGGGGCCCCCATTCCTGGAGCATCCTTTAGTGTGCATGACAAACTTCCCTCTGGGTCCTCCTCTCTGATGAGGTGTAAGGACTCAGTAGCATTTCCTAGAGCTCTTTTTTGTGTTCCCCTTTAGTATAGGAACACCATTGTGGCTGTTAATCCCTTGCCTCTAAGGATCATAGTGCCTTTAGTCCATGCTAGACTTTGGGGGTTCAATGATATCCAACTATTTTTCTTAACTAAAGTTTTGGAATTTTTAACAATAAACAAAACAATGGAAGATCTTTCTTCCTGGCAACCACCTGCAGACACCGTATTGATCGACTTATTTCCTGATAAGCAAAGAAAGCAGTTCACAATCAGTGTTATTGTCTAGGAATATTTCAACTATTCATTTACTCATTCATTCATTTTTTTTGACCTTCCCTTATTCTTTCAAGTTCTCAGGACAGGACAGGAAAATTGATGCTAAGAATGGAATATAAACGGTAGTGGGTTTGGTAGCCTCCATTGAGCATACCTTGTTTGTTGGACGGCATAAAAAAGAGCGTGGTGTTTCAAGGATTGCTCAGAGTTTGAAACCAACCCTGAGGCCTTGGGTGTGAGACATACTTACTGTAACTCTGAAGTGCTAGACCTCATCCATGAAAGTAGAGCCATAACTGTGGAAAGACCCTTTTAGCAAAGACACAGTGTGCAAGACATGTAGACCAAGTACAGTAGGGTACAGCCCCAAATCATGGCATCTACAAACTTCTAAGTCTCTGAGAATTAAATAGTTAACTATTCATGCTGGTCCCCAGCAGGAGCCCATGAGTTCTCAAGACTGAATAGTGACCCCAAACAAGTTACAAGCTTAGCTTTCTCCATTTTCTTCAAATAGGTAGAATAAATATCCACCCTTAGAATTTAAAGCATCATTTTCAGGATAAAAAATTCCAAAGATGAGTAGCTATAAAAAAAAACTCTGAAAGAACAAGTAGCTAGACCAATGAGGTGTGGTTATGATTCATTGTTGCAACTGGTAGGCTAGCTCTTGCATCAATGTGCACTGTCACCAGACTGTGTCTCAATGGAAGCTGCCTTTCTAAGGTTTTCTGTACAGATCACCTGCTTTCTTCATTTCCTACTTTGCAGTGACTGGCATCCTGCTATATTTGTGCCACTAGATTATTCATTCACTTATACAAGCTCTTCTGAGATTTACTGAGAATTGAGGAAGTGAAGAGCCAGACCTGGAGGGCACAGTGTTCCCTGAGGACACTATGAGGGGGAGAAGGTACCCCTCACCTGGAAGACAGACCCACGCCTGATCTCACATCACAACGACTACATGGAAGATGGTTTTGAAAACAGAGAAAACACAATTGAAATGGGCCTTGATTCTACTTTGACATCTGCCCTCATATCTTTCTTTATCATCATGGTGTCTGCCCTGAAAAATACCATCATTGATTACAAAAGTTACAAAGGGTTGGCCAGGCCCTCACTAAGCATAAAATCTCCATACTTGGATGCCTGATGTCGCTAATAAAATTATATAAGTTATATGATTTAATTAAAGCTATATTTAACATATTTTCTCTAATTATAATATTTAATAAATTATAAAACTTGTTACTGTTATTAAATAGCTGTACATGGCAAATGCTATTCAAACGTGTCTTGTTATATATTAAAAGCAAAAAGGCAGTAAAATGTTACAATTTATCACGAGATGTCATGATTTGAATGTGAACTGTTCTCCAAAGGGTCATGTGCTCAATGCTTAGTCCCCATTGGTGGTGCTATTTGGGAAGGGTATTGAAACCATTAGGAAGTGGGATCTTGTTGAAGTAACAGTGTCCCAAGGAGCAGACATGGAGGTCCTATTGCCTATTCTCTCCTCTCCCCTTTTCTCCCTCTCCTTTTCCCTCTCCTTCTTTGCTTCCTGAGTTTGGTGGCAAGGTGTCAGCCAGCCTCCCTCTCCACTGGTCCATGTGTTTCTGCCTTGATGTATTATATCCTGTCTGGAATTGTAAGCCAAGTAACAAGCTATTACTCCCTAAGTCATTTTGCTTAGAGAATTTTATCACAACAACAGAAAAGTAAAGAAGAATACCAGCTCTACGAACAAATGTCAGTTCTGCCACTTAATGTATTAGTTGCAAAATATACCTCACTTGCCTTATTTGTATGTTGGAGATTAAAATAGAACATCCATCTTAGATTTTTTTGAAAACTAAATTAATATACATGTATGTCAAGCAATATGCTAGCCTCTACAATATAGAAATCTCGAATTATTGCAAGGCTACTTCTCCCAAATTGATTTTGTAGGGCCAGGAGATTGGCAACCCATGTAGTGGTGAAAAGGAGGTTGAAGACAGACAGTGGTTCCTGAGAAGCTGAAAAAAGAGGCTATGAGACAGTACTATATATTACAGTAGGACTTGGGCTGCATTGGTTGAATTTAAAAGGTTGATGAAGAATGGCCCTAATTGCTTGAAGTATAAAAATAGATGTCTGGGTGTGTAACTCAGAGACAGAATACTTGTCTAGTATGTGTGAATCTTGTGGTCAATTCCCCAGTACTATACACACACACACACACACACACACACACACACACATACACACACACACATGTACACACACCACATGCTCATACACAAATACATATCACACGCCGCAAACGTGATATACTACACATCCATACCACATGTATCACACACCCATACCATATACACCACACATACCACATGCACATATGTCATGCAAATGCACACGCATACCACATGCATGCATACCACACCTGCACACAGCAATATAACAAGTAGAATAAAGAAGCAAGTACGTGGCCACTGACTCTGGGAGTTTTGAGAATTCCCAGCATATCACTTTGATGTGGATGCTGGCAGAGCTGGAGAAGGTTAGAGGACATCATTGAAAGGTAACATGGGGCTTAGGACTTTAGGTAAGTGCCTTTCAAAATGAGAACCTTCATCCATAAGGACTGAGTCTGAAATCAAGCACTCCCGAGAAAAGCTCACTTGGAGGTTCACAGAGGAGTGAAAGAGAAGTCTAAGACACTGGAAATTAGTCTGGCACAGTTTTACAGCAGGTTTTGGCTGCCACACTGAGTTTAAATTTATTTTTATGGTTGTAAGAGATGACAAAAAAGGAGTGATATGCTTGGATGCCTGCATGGGGAAAGAGCTCTGATGTCTCCAGGAAACCTGGCTGGGAGCGACGAGTCACAGAGCACAGGGGCTGGAAGTCATGTGGGGAGTGGAGGTGTATTTTACCAGTCACTTAGCACTTGTTAGTAAGACACTGAAAGAATAACCTTTCATTTTTCTTATTCTTTGGAAACGGATTGCTTGCCCCTTTTGATTATGATTAAGCTCAGAGTGGAAAACGCTGACAATTTGTCTGAAATACGAATGTATTCAACAAAAAGAATTCATCAGGAATGAACAACACCTGTGCAGCTGAGGCGCCTGCCTACCTGCTGCTGGATTCCAAAGGCCAAACATAATACCCTGACCTCCCCGATCAACCGCATTTAGTACAGACACATTCCTATGAGTGGCTGCTGATAGTTGAGTATTCTCAGCAGAGAATTTGTTCTTAACTATTTTTCTACTGCCAACGAGTACTCAGACACAGCATTTTCAATCATGTACTCCCTGATAAAATTGGCCGCAATGCACAGCCTTCTGGGTTCTCGGCCAGCTCAGATCATGGTTGCAAAGAAGCCAGCTGCAGGGGCAGTTTTTTGCCAGTAAATTGGAAACTCCTAGTGAACTAAAGTTTGAGAAGTTAGAAAGACAGACAGCAGAGAGGGACAGGCATGTCTGCTTCATGGTGCAGGACACTCACAGGACGCCCGGACCCAGTGAATACAGGCTAAGGCACAGAGGGAAATAGGAGACTCTCATCAACGCATGACATGGCTTTTCCCACAGAAGACAGTCAATCAATGCATTCATTTGGTTTTGACTTCAGAAAATTTCCCATGTTTTGGTTCCAGGAACCCTTATTTAATTAGCTAGTTCTGAATATCTCTTTGATTTTACAGAAAAATTCATGTTCTTATCTCACTTTCGTTGCGTTGTAGAAATGACTTCATGAGACTCAATCAGGAAACAGAAAAACAGAGCCTTTCAGTACTGGGCCAGTAGCCACATGGGTAGACTAGCCGACCCTGCCCTTGCTGGCTGCAGGAACACACTCCACGCTGCCTTGCAGCAAGTGCCTGCGTAACGTGGAGCTCTGATTTTCAAACAAAATAAAGTTGAAGACTAAAACCTTCAAAAATGGTGGAAACCAGACCACCACATGTAATCTGCAAACCAAAAAAGCAAATAAGTCAACTCCTGTCACCATATCTAAAGCTGGAGACAATTTGTGCAGAGGAAAGGTTGACTTTGTCTCAAATTGGAGAGGCTCCAATCCATAGTCAGCCCTTTCGTTTTGAGCCTGTGGTGTAGCAGTCTGTTGTGGAAGGAGAGTGTGTGCTAAAGCAAAGCAACCTATCTTATGGCCGAAAAGTAAGAGAGAAAGAGGAGAGGCTAAGGTGCCAGCTATGAGAGCATGCTCTCAGTGACTTAAAGTCTTCGTCTGAGGGTCCCTTTTTTAAAGGATCCACCAACTCCCAACAGTGTCAAAGTGAGGACCAAAGTTTTTAACACATTTGAGAGTCATTCAAGATCCAAGCTCTAGCAATCAGCCAGGGACTGTTTCCCTACACATAAAACCTATGCCTGACCGAGAGGTGAAACCAGAAGAGAAGAAAATGCATTGGTGATTATTGTTTCTGTTAATTCGGTTCCAGTCACTCTTCATTTTTTTTAAATTTATTTTTCTGCTCATACAAACGTAATAGGTAACCCTGTTCCCTCCCTCCCTCCACCCCTCCCTGGACCTCCCTGCTTCCTCCCACTTTTCCCCTTCCTTTCTCCCCCCCCCTTTCTCCCAGTGTCCCCTCCCCCCATCTTTGAAGCATCCTTTAATGTGTATATCAAATTTTCCTCTGGGTCCTCCTCTCTGATGAGGTGTAAGGACTCAGTGGCATTTCCTAGAACTCTTTCTTGTGTCCAGTCACTCTTTAGTCCAAAGAATGGCAATATTTTTTCTTAAACACAATAATATATTTTAGCCTTTACAGTATATGAGATGGTAAAAATCACTCTGTCATTAACGTCCACAAGCAACAGTATCAGATATGTAAACCACACAGCCTAACTCTAGTAGGTAGAATTTATTAACCAAAATTAAGCATCAGGCCTAGCAGCCACTTCCAACTGGTATGTCTTATTCCTTGATTTCATGTACTCATCATCAATGTTTCTATCTTCAGGAATTCCTGAAACTGAATTTGGCACATCTTTCTTAGTCCTGATGTTGGACTAAATCCTTAATGGAAGACCAGAATCATACAATTTTACAATTTTCTACTTAAATTTAAACTTTACCAGAAAAAAGTTTTCCATAAGACATCTTGTTTCATAATGAAAAAATTCAGTCTCATGATTTGAAGATTAATGGTTTAAAAAATAAGCTTCCAGGTGTCTCCAGTGTTGGCCATGCATCTATTTCTACATCTACTTCTTTGCTTAAGAACTAGCCACCAGATTAGTTTACAGATATCCAAAGCATATATTTCTCATTTTCTTAGGATAGCATGAAGATCTGACTTTATTTATGGTGAATTATGGTGAAGCAGACACAGCTGTCATGAAACAGCAGCTGCTGAATTTTGAAAAACATCTAGTGCACTTGGAGGAAGAATGCATGACAGCTGATGGCTGCCACTCATGTTGTAGAGAACAGGGAATATGCAACATTCACAACAATTCGAACTGAGGACCAGACACCTCAAGCTATTATAGTCTTCAAGTGAAGGCAGCAGGTTATAACAGGGCAGCTTCTGTGGAAAAGGTCACTGCGAAGCTCAGAATGCAAGGCCAGTGGACACAAGCAGCAATAGGTGTGTCAGACTGTCCTTTTTAAGTGTGGCTGATCACCTTGTGGCATACCCTTCACAGGGCCCTGGACCTGAGTGAGAACAAACACATCTGGCAGAACCAATTTTTCTTCTCATCACCAAGACAAATAGCGCTCTCTCTCTCTCTCTCTCTCTCTCTCTCTCTCTCTCTCTCTCTCTCTCTCTTTCTCTCTCTCTCTTTATTGGGTCTCCCTTTTATACCTTGTTTGTAAGCAGGTGAGTCAGCTGAAAACCACATTCACGAGAGCGTCTGGGTCAGTCTCCTTAAAGGGCTCCTGGAAAAAAAAGAAGAAAAAGATGATTCCTGCCTCCAAGACTCCCAAAGAGCTTGCAGAAGCCTAGTTCTGTGGAGGCTCCAGCCTCAAGTGAGGGAGTCTGCCTAGACCCACCAAGCTGCTGGAAACCTGTATTCATTACTGTCCTGGGTGCCAACCACCATGCTGCTTTCAGAGACTAGCTGTCTTGGGTTGCCTTTAGCCATCATCCCAAGGCCACAGAGCACTGAGCTGAAATGCAACCTGCTTTCCCTGGATTGATCTGCTCTCCTGTTTGCACTGTTCTTCCATGCAGTCTTCCTCATCCTTCTCCGTCTTCCCAAATCATTCTTGGAGAGAATGAGACAAAAATTCTCTGCTGATTAGATACAGGTGTCAAATGGACAATTGAGAGCTGAGCTCTGGGCCCATTTGTGAAGAACCAGTGACTGAGTTTTGGTCCTGAGCAAGCCCGTAGGAGATCATCTAACTGATAGACAAAGATCCAGCCCATGAAGGGCAGAGCCATCCCTGAGCAGGTGGATAAGGCAGAGGAAGCTGGTTTGGTAAAGCTTGGTATTCTTCAGCATACTGGGAGATAATCAATCTGGCAAGTTAGGTTTATCCATCTCTTGACAATCCTGTGCATATGGTGTATCCAGTTCCCTGGAATATTGGTATAAGCTCTTCTACCAAGCTGGACTAAGAATTGTAGCCAGGTAATTATACATCAAAATAAAGCCCTCTTGTTCCCCCTAAGCTCTTTGTTGTAAATTTATCAACAACATGTAGGTATGCTGCCCCAAATCCAGTTGGGGATAAGACAATCAGATATCTTACCAGCATAAGCATTTATTATAACTAGAAAAAGAATGAATGTGCTCTGAGGACTCATTCCTGGGGTCAGCATAGAATCTTTGGATTTTTTTAATTTGTCAACTTATTTTCTTCATGTTTCATATTATGGCAGTTGAATATTTCTGTTTCTTAAATTTTAGACTGAGCACAACTTAAATTTTTCTTGCTAGAATAAAAAAGAATTCAAAATCAAGAGAAATCTTAACTTGCCACTCTTAAATAGCCACCTCACAGTAGTTTATCTGGACATAGTTATTTGGTAAAGCTCATGAACACCAAAGGAAAAATTTTAAAGCAAGAAATAAAGTTCATGGCATGGCAGAATGTGCCCAGAGTATCAACTTCCACTTCTTATTTCTATGAGAAATAAAACTCACCAAGAGAAATACGAACTGTCATTTAACCCAAACTTGAAAAGTGTATATTTACTTTAGTTTGATGAATCTATTTGAATTGGTCTCTGGTTAACATCAAATGTTTTCTTGGGATGTTTTGCATGGAAGGGCCACTTTTTTTTTTTTATTTCAGCTCATACAAACTTATTAGGTACACCAGTTCCCTCCCTTCCTCCTCCTCCCCCCGTACCCCCTGCTCCTCCTCCCCACCCCTCTCCCTCCCCATCCCCCAGTGCCTCCCGCCCCAATTCTCAGAGAGTCCTTTCTTGTGCATGTCTGATTTTCCTCTGGGCCCTCCTCTCCGATGACGTACAAGGACCCAGTGGCCTTTCCCTGAACCCTTTCCCGTGTTCCCCTTAGGTATAGGAACACTGCTGTGGCTGCCAATCCTTTACCTCCAAGGCTCTTGGTGCCTTTAGCAGATGCTAGACTTTGTGAGGTCAACAGTGTGTTGGACAATGTGCAGGGCATGCAAAGTCCAATTATGATTGCTTCAGCCCTAACTAGTATAGAGTATCTTACATATCATTGCTCCTCCCATCCTTTTGCTCTTACACTCTTACCGCCCCCTCTTCCGCAAATTTCCCTGAGCTTCAAGATGGGGAGAGACTAAGCTGGCCTAGTTCTAGGTGGTTGATATAGAGTCTCTGAAGTTCTGGATTGTGGTTTGTTGATTTTCTTTTGCAGTTTTGCTGCTCCTGCAATGCAGAAGGGCCACTTTTTAAAACTAACAGAGAGTACTAAACACCATAGTTATCATTGCACCAAGCAGCAGACTCAGACCATTAAAGATTCCAACAGAAGAACATGGCTTTTATTTAAAACATTAAAAAAAATGTTTGTATGAATGTTTTTTAAAGGAGTTGTGGCACACCCTGCCATTCAATCTTCATTATAGCATGAACTTTTGAAAAATCTGAAATATTATACTATGTTTGGAGAAAATCCAGTTAAACAACTTGGGAAGAAAATTTTTAGCTATGTTTATCTGAATCAAGACCAAGTTAAAAGTCATATTTCTGTATTTCCTGTGGTAGAAATCCCTTCACTGAGGGACTAGACAATCCTGTAGTATGTGGGTCCATGTCTTCCCAAAGGAACGTCATTTTCACATGTGAAAGCTGCCAGATTGAAAACAAGGCCCATGTGTGAGGCATTGAGAAACAGCTGTGAAGCTGTGAAGGGGAGCTCTGGAACCCAACATCTGGACTCTTCAAAGAACAGCTGTTGCAAAGGATAGCTGGCAGCCTGCACAGGAACACTCACTGGACCCAATATCCTCAAGCCTAAGCCAAGTAACAGCCTGCTGTGACTTTAGGAGTGATTCCAAAGTCCCTGAAGCCCCTCTAGGATCAGATAAAGTGAAAGACACCTGAGTAGTTTTTATAAACACCCTACAGTGTATTGCAGTTACTCTGAATGCTGCTGATAAATTAAGTTGAGAGTAATCAGTACCAGAGAAGTGGAGTTACTGCTTGTGAGACTGAGAATGGGTACCAAAAAGTGAAGTTGTTATTTGTGAAACTGAGAGAAGTTGGGACCCAGCAGTATGACTATTGCTAAGATGTGGCTAATATGCCTTTGGAAGTGTTTGTTGGGAGAAATAGAGAAAGTTTGGGACTTTGACCTGGGAAAGTGTAGCATCTTAGAGATGGGGTCAAAAGGACCATTCTTGTGAAAGCGTGGAAGAAAGTAATGTTGTAAGAGACATGGACAGTAGAAGCCCAGTTTGTGATGGTCCAGAGGGGAACAGAGACTGTGCTGGTAACTCGACAAGGGGCAAATGGAAATGCATTAGCAGAGTGCTTGATTAAGTTTTGCATTTGTCCTGGAAACTTGCCTCAAGTGAAATTTGAGTGCTTGACAGAAGAAATTTCAAGGCAATGTAGCCTTGACAATGTGGTATGATTACTTTTTAGTGCTCTTCTTCAGAGTTATGAGGAAAAACAGTAAGGAAGCAGGCAGAAAGAAGCAATAATTGTGAAGTTTGATGAGGAAAACTGTAATGATAAACTTGAAGAGTTGAGCCAGGAGGAGGCCAAGAGTAAAATGGCAGCTATCATTAAAGAGACTGGTTCCAATACTAAATCAAAGCTGCTGCCTCTTTGGATAATAGAAGAGGCTGCACCTTGGGGTCAGATCATCATGGAAGATTCCCTCCCATAAGAATGCAAGTTCTTTTGGAAGTTAATAACTGAAGGTCAGAATTCTAAGGTAATTGCCTGCTCCTCCAAAGCAAAGGCCCAAGAGAGACTGTGTCTACAATCAGCATTGAGAAGCTGAACTAGCTATGAGTCAAGGTGGTCAATTTGCAACTCAAGGCTTTAGAAGAACTTGACCATGTTGTCCATGTGGTCCTTGTTTTAGAAGCATCAAAGATGCTAGGGGGAGGAGGTTATGTATTTCTCTCCTAAGGTTTCAGAGAATGGCAGAAGACAGGCAGTATGTGGCAAGAAGCCTGCAGTTTGGAGGCCCAAGAAAGGAAGTTTGTGCTGTGGAGTTAAAGTCTGTGCCCATGAGAAGTGAAGATGTTAGAGATGCCAGAGACAATGGGGGATATCTGCCAAGGAACATTGTATACCATGGGAGGAGCCAACCCAAGAAAATGATTTATTCTACAGGCACCGGAGGGGCAGAATCAAAGCCCTTTGAAACTGGGATGATTTCAATAAATTCATTGGACATAGAACTACAGTACTTGGTGTTTGTCCTTCTGGTTTTCAGACTTTTTACAGACTGATCTTTCCTGGATATTCCTCCCTTTTGGATTGTGAATGTCTATTCTGTAGCATTGTATGTTGGATACATGTCGCTTGTCTTTTAATCTTACAGGAGGATTTGGACTTTGGGCTATGTTGGGACTACTAATGTAGTCTATAAGGACTTTTAAAGTTGGACTGAGTTTGGTCTGCATAAGGCGATGACAATGAGCCTGTGTGGGCCAGGGCTGAATGTCCCCCACAGGCTCATGTGTTTGAATCTTTAGTTTGGGAAAGTCATGGTACCTTTAGGAGGTGGAGCCTTACTGGAGGAAGGCATTACAAGCGATGAGGTTGGTTAGCCCTGCCCTGCTTAAGTGAATGAGTCTGCTCTTGAGGTTGCAACAGCAGCTCTTAGCCTCCATGACAGACATGACTTAGTTTGCCTCCAGCTTCTGACAGTCAGCCATGCTTTTGCTGACATAGTGGGCTGTGTCTCCCTTCCAGTACCATAAGCTGAATAAATCTCCCTATCTCCCATTAAGCTGTTGTACTTTGGACGCTGTCTTACAGCAACAGAGAAGAGTAACTATTACATTTCCTCATCTGTAAAGTAAGGGTATCTATCTGAGCTTTCATGGACAGGAAAGGTTATAGAGAGAGGAGCCAGGAACAGTGAAATGTAGGCCCAAAACAAGGCTCCACATTGCTCCCTGTAGCTGGAAGAGTTCCTTGCAAGGGCCTCTACTCAAGGGAAGCTTAGATTCTTTGCTGTAGAAAAGAATTTCAGAATTTTAGGACAAAAAGTTATGAAGCAGAGCTGGAATTTATCAAGAGAAGATTTTTTTTTAGTAAATGACTTCACTTATTTTACTTTTGTATATGCAATATAGTGAATTTGTATTTTCGCCCCATTTCACCCTATCACTAATTCCATTCCCCCTCCTTTTCCCTTTAAAACCCTTTATCTCCCATATCCAGACTCTCCTATTTTCAAATTTTTTCACTTGCGTGGCCTACTGTGTTTCATCTAGCTTGCTTTTTATGACATATGCCTGACATAATTCCAGCAAATATAGATCAGTGGGTATACAATTGAGGAAAGTATTTTCCTTTCCTTCCCTGTAAGCATTAGTCAAGAGGAGTTTTTTTTTTTTTAACATAGATTTAAGTATGGGTTGATAGGAAGAGAAGTGCCTAGGAAAAGGGTAAAACACAAACTGCATATGTATGAGGGTTTCTCCAGAGGAGTTTCCTTGATTGTCCTTACAAAAGCCACATATTAGGTTTTGGTGAGTTTTGAGGTTATACTCTCAAAACTTCCTTAACGAATTTAAGTGAAGGGCCAATTCTCTCAATTGTCAGCTCATAAACCTGGCAATTGAGAGAATTGAGCTGTTCTCTGACCTTCCTCACAGCATGAAATGAGTAACTGTGTGTTCTCTCTCTCTCTCTCTCTCTCTCTCTCTCTCTCTCTCTCTCTCTTTGTCTCTGTCTCACTGTCTCTCTCGACTTTCTCTCTACTACTCCTCCATGGTAAAGGAGGTGCCATTCTGTTTTAAATTTGAATGGTCTAGATTGTATGATGCTTAGATGATGGTGCTAACCTTTCTGCTCTTTGCGTTGTTTATCTACAAAACATCAGTGAGCAAATAATATGTAATTATTACTGGGAGATTAGGGGCTTTTATAATGTGGTAGGAATGATTACTTTTCACGGAGAATCTGATCCTTTGGGATTCATTAGAAATTCTCTCATCTCAAGATATGTAGTTGTAAAGCAAAAAGTTTCTGCTTATGTGTGGTGCTTAATGTTAACTTCTATTCACATAGAACTTTTGACCTATGACATGCCAAATAAGACTTCCCTTGGATTCCCTAGAGTGCATAAATTGAGGACTAAGTTTCTCTTGAGAATCAGTGGGTTGGTGACTGAGAGGACATGGTCTCCCTGAGACATGGCAGTGGCTACTTAATATACAAATTTTAAAAGACAAACAAAGTAGCCATGAATCTTGGCCTGATATTGCTCAATTTTTACTGAATGGGTAACTGGGAAATTTCACTTCTTTTCAGCCAGCAGAAAAAAGTTGACTGGATCTTATATCACCTTTTCCTGCTCAGCAATGAATCATATTTATGTGCCATGTGAAACTGATTGCATCTGTTTTAGAATATGATAAGAGTTACAAATTAAGAGGCCATTACTCAGATTGAGGTCTTTCAGCAAGGCAATTTTACTTTTGCACAAAAGGATGCTTTACAACCAAAGACTGGAACCCAAAGCACAGGGAGCCAAAATGGTTGTGACTTTTATCCCTAACTCAGAGGAAAACTTCATTCTTCCCCATTGACTGGAGTTGAAATTTACAATTTGAGACAGATCGAGAAATAGAGGAATAGCATAAAAAAGTGACAAATAGAGGAGGGAAGTTGCAACTATGTAACTACTTTAGGAGGCTGAGTTAGTGTTTTAGGCATGTGAACTTTGATCTTTCTAATCTAAGTAAGGGTGTTAAGGAGGAGAAACAGGAAAGAAAGTAGCTCTGTAGCTGCTGGGTAGGAGTCTGTAGGCATGAATGTCCATCACTGAAAGGGGAAAATGAAGATAAAATTATCTAAGTCTTTGACCAAAAAGGCAGCTAATTTTGTTTCTTACACATGTTTACTTGGGTTGCAGACACCAGGCAACCTGTTCCTTTCCTTTTAAATAATTCTACATTGGTCAGAATTCCAGAGTTATGCACAGACAACCAAAATAGGATGAAGTGCTAACTGGCTTTGATTCTCAATGTGATCACTTAAGAGACAGGTGGCAGCGTCTGTAGATGGCGCACAGGCTGCTATTGGGATCATCACCTGCTCCAGGACTACTGTCGTCTTCCATGTTTCTCAGCATCACCAGAGCACCGAGCAATCTGTACTGGTCCCCACAATTGGGCTCCTATATCCCTGCCACTGCTGAGGACCACCTTGTTGGCCCACTTCCTTTTCTGGGTGATGCCCTGACCCATTGTGTGTGTTAGTTCCTTCCAGAACTCCATTGCTTTTCTTTGGAACCTTCCCCTCAGTCAATGGGAGCCATGGTTCCAGGTTAGAGGGAGACAGTGATCTGCACAGCCCTCCCCCAAAGCATGAAGACCTGTCTCAGGCAGAGACCAAACCTCCCCACCCAAGGGATTGGGCTCAAAATAGACTTTTCCCAGGACCAATCCTCAGTAGGCCTTCTCCTTCCCTTCACTTCCCTCCCTCACCTTACAGTTTTCTGAATCAGAAACACTGGAACTCTCCCAGGTCCTACTTTTATAGAGCTTGGCTCAAGAACTGCTGGCTATTTGTTGGTATATCCCACCATTGCTGGAGTCTCACTTTAAGGGAAAAGAGTAATAGCCCTCCTTCATTGAGGATCCTTTCTTCAATAGAAATAGTCACAGAGAACATGTCTCTAGAACCACCAACAACCACACTCCTCTGAAAATTTCCAGAAGCTGTGTGTGGGTTTGTGTGTGTGTGTGTGTGTGTGTGTGTGTGTGTGTGTGTGTGTGTATGTGTTCATACTGTCTACAAGTACAGGATTTGCTCTCAAGAGAGAAAACATGATATGTGAGATGCATTTGTTAATGAAAGAAACCATTTAAATGGCGGTTACATTGTATAAATAGCCCAGGCTAGCCACTATCTGGGCTATTCATTAATACTTGGGAAAACAAAATAGACTTTTACTGCCCACACTTGCTACTTGTTGTTGAATTGAGATTTCCCCAGAGGCTCGTTTGATCACCTGATCCTCAGCTTATCATACTGTTTTGGAGCCTTTAGGAAGCAGAGCATCCCTAGAAGCAGGTCATGGGGAGAAGATTTAAGACTTCACAACCTCATCCCACAGTCTGTTCACCCTCCTCTGTTCCTTGACTGTGGACACAATGATATTTTGGGCCACATCATACTCTGACCACAATGCCTTTGCTGCCATGATGGACTATGTTCCTTCTTAAACCATGAGCTGAAGAAAACACTCTCTGCTTTAGGCTATTTATTGCCAAACATTTTATTATGGGATACAAGAAAGTGAACTAACATACCAGTGTTATGGTGGAGCATGCCAAAAGCTGATCAGTGATGGTAATTTGTCTAAGGTTCACAGAAAACATCTAGGAAAGGTCACACTCAAGCCTCATACACTGTTGCTATTACAGGATTCTTATTTTCAAGGTCTATACGTTGGCAAGTTTTTTTCAAATTGTTTGGAATAGCACTTGGTATACTCTAAGTCCATGCTGAACATTAGCTGCTACGGTGGTGGTCACCTTCACGTGACCCAGGGTCCTGCTCCATGCCCACTGAGCACCATGGTGAAAGTCAGCCTCAGCACAGGCATTGCTGAAGTGGCAGCAGCACCCACCCTGGGCTCTTTGTATTCCATGTGGGAATCCAAAGTAGAGTAACACATGCAGGAAAACAAGACCATGCATCTGGGGTCTGATCTTTCTCTGCTCATAAGGACATTAGGATTTGATCATGATGACTCCACTATCTTTAGCCCTAATCCCTTCTCAAAGTCCCTACCTCTGAATACCACAATCAGGTTAAATCCCCACCCCTTCATACTTTGAAAGCAAGAATAAATGCCAGCATTAGTGTTGAAGGACAAAACATAATCAGACCCACTAGAAGACAATGGTAACCTTAAGTGTTTCCTTAATAATTTCCTGTTGTACTCTGCTTGTGTCCCTAATAAATTTACTTGGCATTGTAAAGAGTCTTTCTTAGTTCTATCTCACAGCTGCCTATCTACATAATCATTCCCTTTATTAATGATTAAAAGAAGCTCAAACCATCCCCTTCCATCCACAGGCCCTCTGGCAGGTTGAAATTGTAACTCATATCTATGTATATCCTGGAAATATACTTCAGTGGCCTCTTGTGCTGTCTGCTCACACTTGGAATATATATGGCTAACAGCACTACAGAGCACACAGTCCAGATCTCCCATGGGAATGAGATGCATTGGTCCCAGGCCCCAGATTCACAGCACTCAGCTCTGACATTAACACCTTCAGCCCTGGGACACATCTCCTCTTGGAGCTCCCATGAGCAGAATAATCTTATAAAGAGGGTATGTGCTTTCTTGGAGTACTAATATTTAAATTCTTTATTTTTTTAATTTCTAGGAAATTAAATGAGTGATAATGTGGAATTGCTGCATCAGCTGCCTTTTTATTCATATTGGAGTTAGATGGAGGTTTGTTGTCAAGAAAGAAGATGCATAGAATTTAGCAAGAATCCCAAATAAGTTGTGTTAATGATTTAACTGCCCCACTCTGATTGTTATGGATGAGAGTAGGACTATCTCGGCTTTCCTGACAAGTACTCCCTCACCCATCTTTAAACATTCTTGCTTAAATTCTTGAATATGTCAAAGTCTTCGAACTTTGTTTTCTGGATCCCAAGTTATCTACATACCATCAGCTGTTGAGATTTAGATATTCTTCTCTACCCTACCCTCCTGCTCTTGATGCCACACTCAATCATGGGGATCCTAGAGAATACTAAATGGGAGTAACTCAGTGGGCAGTTGTTGATTGGATGAACAGGAGTTAGTAAAGAGCTTAGGAAACTGTGTTTTTATAGAGGATGTATAAGGATTTCCTTGGAGGCATGCTGCATGAGGCAGCCAGGGTATCCATGATGGTCAGCCCAGAACATACAGCTATCTGAAGATGTGATGTAAAAGGGGATAAGTCTATAATGGCAAGGAAGTTATTTATTGTGTGGCTATCATTTGTGTTAATTCTCTCCAAAACGAGTAGCTAAGAACATGACAGGGAATAAGACATCGTACCTGTCCTTCTAGAGGCCCACAGAAAGGTGGAAAGACAAGTAGGCAATTTTAGTAATAAAGTATGGTGCATGTCTATAGAAGTCTCTCAGAATTGGGAGATTTCAGATGTGAGAGACAAGGTTCAGCGTTGGGGACTCAGGAAAGATGCCTAAAGGTGCTGACTTTCTGGAGAATCTCCTGGAAGCTTACATCCTAATGCATAGTGTTTCCTGTAACCTTCCTTGGTAGTCTCTGGCCTTTCCTGAGAACCATCTCCTGATAAGAACTGGGATTTTACTGTTATAGCCTGCAGGTTCCTCTACATCTCCCATTTCATTATGGAATGAATATTTGTTACCTCCCCACATGCCTATACTGAAGCCTTGAGCTCTTCTAAGATGGTGTTAGGAGGTGAGCCTTTGGAAGATGCATAGAACTCAGTGAAGTTCATGGGCTGTGTCACCAGAGCCTTCAGGGGATCTGCATCCTTGAGATAATCCCATGAGAGCCTTCAATTGTCTCTCAGGGAAAGATCTTTACTTTTCCATGGTGATAGGCATAAGACAAATACTGTGCAGGTTAAGTGGAAGTATGCATCATTGCAGTGAGTTCTTGGGCGCTACAGACTTGTCTTGACAGGAGCATGGTGTCTGGCAGCATCACTTCCCACCCTCAGTCTCTTACATGTTTACTCTCCCCTCTTCTACAGAGTTCCCTGAGCCATGGGACAGGGGAAGGGGGAAATGAAGTTAGCTTTGCCCTTTTCCTTACCACTTCAAGACACACTAAGAAGTGACTTAATCACCATTCAGAAAAAAGGTTTCCAGTAGAGTCCCAGCATTTAGGCACCCTGACCTTAAAATTTCAGCCCCCACCACTGTGAGGCACTGTGTTTGCAGGTCATACCACCTATGGAGCACAGATCTAGGAGTCCAGCCTGACAGGTGACACCTCTCTTCGATCCTTGGAGGCAAGGGATTGACAGCCACAGTAGTGTTCCTATACTTAAGGGGAACACAGGAAAGGGTTCAGGGAAATGCCACTGGGTCCTTGTACGTCATCAGAGAGGAGGGCCCAGAGGAGAGTCTGGCATGCACATTAAAGGACTCTCTGGAGATTGGGGCGGGAGGCACTGGAGGATGGGGAGGGAGGGGTAAGGGGAGGGAGAGCAGGGGGTTCTGGGGGACGAGAAGGGAGGGAGGGAACTGGTATACCTATTAAGTTTATATGAGCAGAAATAATAATAAAAATGTTATATATAAAAAAAGAGCAATGCCAGCTTTTGGCACCAGTCACTGTGTCCTTGGAGATTTTTAAAAATTTTTTGCATGTATGTATGTGTGCGTGTGTGTGAATGGAGGCACATGTGTATATATGTGTAAAGGTCAGAGGTTGACGTCAGATGTCTTCTTACATAGCTGTCCCCTTCACTTACAGTTCCTCAGGTGAACCCAGAGCTCGCTGACTAACTAGACTAGCTAGCAAACTTGCATCGTAGATTCCCTATCTTTGCCTCCTCCAAAGCGCTTGGGTTATAGAGAGTTGCCAGTCTTACCCAGCTTATAACTAAATGGGTACTGGGGATCAGAACAACACTTCTCACACTTGGACGGCAAGTGTCTTATCCCCTGAGCCATCTCAACATCCCCACCTTATTTACAATGCTAGGAGTTGATAGGCAAGTGCCCTATCAACGAGCTGTATCTTCAAACTTCTCATGTTCATATTCATCTTTATCTAATAACAGCAGAGTGTTGTCTTCCTGCCTCAGTATGTGTCTCTCATGGTCAGATGGTCACCGTACATGGGGCACACACTTGCTGGTTTGCATTAACCTCACATAGAGCCACAGTAGTTGTGCACACAAGCCCAGATGATTTTCTTTATCTGAATTTATTGATTGAATCATCTGAATGTAACTGAGCTTCACTATAGAAACTGAAGAAGGCTCTCATGACTGAACTTAAGAGAATAAGAAATTGGAAAAGTTAAAATATGCTAATAGAATTCTCATTTGCTGGTAAAATAGTTATTACTTCACTTTGTGACAACATTTAGAGATTTCTATTCTATTTAAAAGGCATAGTGAATGAGATATACCTAGACCATAGAATAGTCACGAAATATATAAATATTTAAATTCACAGTTTGCTTGCAATAGTTCATCAACAGTGCTTTTGATTTTTAAGTCACAGAAGGAACACGGGCTGCAGTCTTCCCTCAGGTAGATAGCTCCTGGTGTCTTGGGTTACCTGGCTTTGATTTTGGCTTGTCTCTGTGTCCTACCACTTATGCTGATCATACCAGCAATAAACAGATGAAAACAAGCATTGGGTAAGTCACAGAATCCCAGAGTGTGGGGACCTCAGTCTAGGTGACCTAAATATCTGACAAGTTTAGCCAAAGATGATTTGATGGAAGAAGTCTGGAGGGCAGCTCAGGATGTTTTGACCAGCTCAGGGGAAGGCGGCTCAGGATGTGTTGAACAGCTCAGGATGGAGGGAATCAGGAGAGAGTAGCTCAGGATGTTTTAAGGAAATTTTGCTACATACAGCCTGTGTGCTGGCTTGACCTTTAAGATGATTGGTTGCCCATTTCCCTGCCCTGGAATTCCCCTGCTTATATAAGATGGCTATGGACTTGCAATAAATGAGTTCCTGCTTGACTAGACTCCTTGTCAGGTCTGATTGTCCTCAGGAAGCGAGGGCTGGGGAGAGGGCGGACAGCGCACTCACTCACCTTTCCCAGATCCCCCTTGTGGAGGACTCACCAGACCGGCCTGCAGGACAGAGCTGCGATCCGCGCGGGGACGCCCACACTAGAGGAACTCTCTGCTTTCCGCTTAAGTTCCACACAGATTCACACAGCCCTGAAGCACCACAGACAGGTACCTGGTCGCCTTTTGCTGGTTATGAACTTCACAATGAATCTGTGAAATACTTCCTTTGTTTTAATTCCTGGTAGTTGTAGATTAAAGTTGCATCTAAATGGAAACCATGTAAAACTGCCATAGCTTATATCATTTCCATCCTACACTGTGAATTCATTGACCTCCATCCAATTCAAACTTCAGTCCTTTCTGGCACATGTTTACCCACTTCCCTGACCCCATCAAACCTGTCTAGAATGGAAAGTCCCTTTGCCCAGCCCCACTTTACAAGCAACAAATGCTCAAAAATCTCACCATCCCCCTCCCCCAGTTTTGTTACACAGAACTCTAGCACTTTTGCTTAGAAAATAATTGATGTTCAAATAGACTAAGCTTATTAGAACTATGATGATTTTACTAATCATTGTCAATCTAGCAATGGCAGAACCTGAGGAATATCAACAGAAATGTTCTCAGAGTTTCTTTCAGAGTTCAGTACTAAATTTACTGCACAAAAGCCCTCCATTCTATAAAAATCACCATGATCCTTTATAAAATAGTACTATAATATTTTCTTATATTATTGAATTTGTAAGAACATGCATGTATGTGTGCAAAGTCCTACTTGGATACAATGTTTTTCTGCAGCAGAGTTTGCTGGTAGATGCTTCAGAATTCGCACTGCCTAGAAAAATGCCCCTCTGCAATGAATGCCTACATTGTACACAGTAGAAATTCACCATGTGAATATATTAAATATATTCACAACCTATGAATATAGCACGGAAAGTTAACATACAGGAATTTGAAACTAAATGTTTGCATAGCATATCTTCCTGAGTAACAAGACTTGGCTCCCTACTCCAAATGTAAGGGGCTTTTGCAATGCACTATCAACTCTTCATTCCTCCTGGAAAGAGTGGGAGCTGAATACACTTCACAGGTAAAGAGAAGAAAGCTTTGTTTGCCTTCCTGTCTTAACTTTTATTATTATACCTGGTGTATGATATGTTAGTGGTCAGACCTCTGGTTAGATTGAGAGACTGGGACACACCTTTCCCTTCCCAACCTACCATTTAAAAGAAAACACTG
The DNA here is from genome assembly GCA_023101885.1 of Typhlomys cinereus. Lineage (NCBI taxonomy): Eukaryota > Metazoa > Chordata > Mammalia > Rodentia > Platacanthomyidae > Typhlomys > Typhlomys cinereus. Next base: position 1,155,824 of record JALPQD010000400.1, read on the forward strand.
AAGCTTTTCCACCCACCAAGTCATATGCATGTGCAGGCTTTCTGCTAAAAACTAACTAATCCTAACCCTAACCCTTTGGTTGAGTTTAATCTACCAGTGAGACATGTGCCAATGAGATGAGTTAAGGAACTACATAGTGGAAGTTTTATGTATTGATCAGACTGCTGGGACTATAGAAAGTAAGTCTTAAGTCACATTCAAGAAATTAAAAAGGACATTTCAAGTGTTTAAAATATCTAAATTGCTTATGCAATTGCATCTTTCTGATTAAAGACTATATCATTTTCCATGTCACTTCGTGGCATCAAGGACAGATACCAGTCTCTACTTCTATGTGAAGTTACATTAGAGCCCGTCTTTGTCAAGGCTTTTGTCTTGAGTGAAAGTTTCTTAACCACAAACAAGACAGCAATGAGAAGCTGATTTTCTGAGATTAGATTACAGGAGCTAGGGAGAGATCAGTTGCTCCTTTTCTAGAAGGAAAGTGAGAATGTCTGTCATTAACTCATGGCCTAACCTCATGCATATTTGTGGTTGCTCATCAAATCCAAGAGACCATTGATTGCCATGTACAGCTTCATTTTATGTACTTCTTAGTAAAGAAACACATTAACAACCATAGCCATAAAAGTCAACAGTTGAAAGATGCAATGTTATTTTGCAGAAGTATTAAATGTGAGAGTGTTCATAGTTTAGAGTGGAGGAGTGGTTTATCTGGAATGTAACAGTCTTTTGTTTGTTGAATTGGTTGATTGTCCAAACAGTCACATGGAAAATTGTATTGAAAGGTTCCCAATTATCCACTAGATTGACTGCAGTGATGTCAGACTCACTGACCAGTGATTCAGACCAAACAAGCCAACTTCTCCAGCTCTCCATATTTAGAAACAAGTGTGAGAACATATGGAGGCAGTACAAGTCTTCCAAACAGAAAGCTCCTGAATGGTACAGAGCCGGACACTGTAAAAGATCTAATTCAACAAGTCCCCACTGATGCCTGCTGTGTTTGTAAATGGATTTCCTGTGTTTATTCTTTACAAATAAATACCAATGATTTAAGCTATTTCTATAAAAATGAGCATGTTCCAAATCTCAGATGTCCATCCACTGTGAATGGAGAAGGAAAAGGATGTGTTGAGCAGAACCCAGATGGGGATCACGCCCTTTGAAATGAGATTTGAAAAATGATTGCTAATAGCCCGCACTTCCTCGGAGGCCTGCACCCAGCCCTGTTAAGGATAGTCCCTGGAGGAACGTTTTATCTGGGCTGGACTTCATTATGATTTTTGCCTTGAAGCACACTTCCTAAAGTAATGAGCACAACTATTTAAAATAGTTTATTTAAACTTAAATAGTCTATTTAAAACTTGAAGACAGACTGTGGGCCTGTCAGGTCTAAGTATATGAATCTACCCTGAAGTCACACGCCAGCATCCTACCCTTGATGTACATCCCAAGTATGTGTCCTGAGTGTGCAAAACCCCAACCATCCCTCACCATCCAGGGCAAAGAAATCTGCTTCTATTTCTTACTTCTCTGTGTCAGGAAAGCCTTCTTCCACATGCAATTCTTTGAGGTTGATTTTGTTTGTTGAAAATCCCCAAACTGGGCATGTTTCTTTGAAAAAGATGTCCGTGATTGCTGCCTGTCCAGTCTTAAAGAAATAACTCCTGTGGAAAGGAGGGGTAAAGCTGTCTGCAAATTTGTACTGTGACATCAACACCAAGTATATGCCAACCTCCCTGCCACAGTCAAAATCTTATCTTAGTTCACAGCTAGATTATTTCTTAGATTGTTTTATTAGAAATGTAAAAAAACCTTTTTTTTTGCTGATATTGCCATTGCCAAGTGGGGAGATTACTGGGTCTGCCTGTCTGTGAAACCACTTTGTTCAGTCGTGAGCCTGGCTTTTCAGGGTTAGAAACTGTTGCTTCATTTCAGTATTGTTCCTTTCCCTGGCCATGTATATGGTTGAAAAGAGTCTGTGTTTATTGTACTTTTATTTTTCCATACTTATACATTACCATATTTGAAATTCACAAAAGTCTTTGTTAAGTGAACCACCGAATACTTTCAGCACAAATTTTTTATTTTATTTTCATCCTGAGGGATGGATGGGAAAAGAGGCTCATTTATTATCCTTCTAGTTTGTCTTGATTTTTAACACTAAAAATATAGTTAATTATATAATCATATATGTTGTTACTGTTCTGCTGTAACATACGAGAGAATGAAGTATTTTATCTTCAGTCAGCACTGTCCCAGAATACATTTTATAGTATCTAGAAGAAGTTCTTTACACTCTCTGCATACAACTGCTGAGCAGACAATATGTTCACCTTGGCATGAAATAATAGAACGGGGTCCATTCATTTCCTAGACCACTGCATCAGTCAGCTCTCCTTAGTCTGGTGAGAACCTTAAGACTTAAGTAAAGGTTTATAGTTTCAGAGGTTCCATTCTATGGTTGCTTGACCTTTGGCCTACGAGAACACTTCACATAGCGACCAAAGTGTATGGTTGATAAGGATACTCCCCTCATGGTGGGCAGGAAGGAAAGATAGAAAGGATTAGGGACCAGGATTCCATTATTTCTTTTAAGTACATGCTCCCAATCGCCTAACCTCCTGCTACTGGAACTCACCTCCCTAAGTTTTCACTGCCTCCCAACAGTATTACTGGGTGTTGACGAGGCTTTTATCCCACACTCACACTGTCTTTAGAGACATGACAACGGATCCTGCTACAGCTACCCTCAAACTTGAAGCCCACCCTTCTCCCTGAGCACATGCTTTTTGAGAAAAAGAATACATTTGACTGCTGAGAAAATTCAGCCCAAAACCTCCTCAGATGATTTTATGCTTCATAATTAAATATATGAGTTTGGAAACTTAAGAAATGTTGAAGGAAACTCATAGCACATGGAGAAATAACTTCCATAGGGAATGAAAATGTGAGATCCTAAAGATGATAACCCAGAGATGGACAAAGACGAACGCTTGTTAAATATAAATTAATATCTCAGGAGGATTTGTGCATTAACCTGCCTATCTTCTTATAAAAGAAGGGCTCACTGTGAAATGAAAACAGCATTAAACAAATGAAAACAAATGGAGAAATACTAGAAACTAAAAAGTGACAGAGACAGACAGAGAAAGAGGGGCAGAGAGAGGTCAATATGAAGAGTGAATAACTTGATATTACATGGCTAAGGTTTTATTCATCTGGAAGACACACTGAATCACCCATGGCATACATAAAGGAAAGACTCAACCCAGAAAACGAAAATGCTTGAAGTGGAGAACCTTTGTAAGTGCAATATCATTCAACAGAAACCACAGAACCCTGGAAAGGGAAAATAACTTTAGTGAAACAGGAGCTCTCCTTTGCTTCCTGGCTGTCATGAATGTGAATAAATGGAAAGAACTGAAAATTTCAAAGTATACCAAGAAGTCAAAACAATGAATTATTGAGTAAATAATTTGAAAGGGTAAACAGAAACATATTTAAAACATTTATGACTTCTGGGTAAGATACCAGATAAGAATCTGTTTCTTTGTGACCTAGTAGAAGACAAGAAGATGTAAAATCGCAAACATTTTCTTTCTATATGAATAAAAGTAAAGGCAACCATAAGTAAGATTTTCTCTGAATGCAGCAGCCAAACCAACACCCAGTCACACCATGCTATGGAGCTGTTACAATAACAGAAAGCTGAAGATTCTGGGGCTGGATGCAGCCTGCATAATGTACATACGAGTACACACTTGGAAACTCGAAAGATGTTTAAGGACACCAGAGGACAGCAGGCCATGGAGGTGAGGATAGAAATGTTCTGGGAGCCCAGAACTGAGTTTTCCAAGGGCTACCCTAAATTGGTTGACTTGTCTTCACCACTTTCTAGATAAACTATATGGGAACATTGGAAGCAAGCTGCTGAGTGTGGTTTAGTCTCCTGATGGGATTTGCAGCTGGGAAGAGGCCTCTGCAAAGGAAGGGTAAACTCAAGTAATTATACCCTCAGACCCTTTGTCACAGAAAGCCCAGTGCTTCCAAAGATACTCCAAAAAGCACTGAAGACAAAGTCGGAATTGGCAGACAGAGCGCTGGGGCTGAGAGTAGGTTATTCCAAAAGAAAGTAGGCTTCCCATATAGACTACCTCTCATCCAAGACACACTGGCTTCCTTTGCTTGAATTATTGTCCTTCCCCTTCCTATAGAGATTGTGACAAAAGACAATAAGATCAGGAGAAAGTAAACACATCATTCGCTTCCTTTGTTGCCATTCCTTCTTCCCTTCACTCTTGGTCCTTTGATACTTGTAAGCTAAAACACACAAGCAGTGCTAGAGCTGGACTTTCCCCAGTCAGTCTCTAGTGATGCTGCCCTGGCACGTTCTCTGGGTTACAAACAAAATGCACAAGTTTTGATGGCAAGTTGACAGTGAGTAGGACTGCCGTGAAATCATTACATCTGTTCTGACTGTTGGCTTTACCCTAAATAGCAGTGAAAAGTATAAATGCAAGTGCAAGCCACTGATGAGGAGGACTGATGGACAGAAGATAAAGCAAGCAAATAGAGTGGGAAATGGAAAGCAAAACACGAGGAAACATTTATCTCAAAATGTAATAAAACACTCCAGAAATAGGAGAAAGCAAACTACAAGGATATCTCTATAATATTTTATACCAGTAGCCTAAGATAATGGGATAACTGAAACGTCAGGAAAAGATTTCAGAATCCTACTTTTAAAAAAGGACCAATGACCACATAAAGGACTCAAACTGCCAAGTCAGTGAAAAAAGGATATCAACTCAGGACCAGACAAAGAAATTAGCAGAGTGTGTAAAAACCAATTTGAAGAAAAGTAAAAAGCTGAGGAAAATGTGTCTGAAAAACAGCCCAACATAAATTCTAGAAGTGAATGAATCAATCAAACACACACACAAAGAAATGGAGAACAATATCTACATACAAGAAAAAGCAGAAGAATGGTTCTTAGAGGTGGAGGTCAAGATTAAAACATACATCTAGACATATAAAAAGAAAAAAGTAAATGCAACTGAAACAAACCTCTTTTAACTTTTTATTTATTGTGTGTGTGTGTGTGAGAGAGGGTACTGTGTGCCTGTGGAGAACCAAGGATGACTTCAGGAATCATCCTGGATAGCTTTTACCTACCTTTTGCTTTGCTCTGGGATTTCACAGGCTTGTTCTGCAGAGCCAAAAGTAAAGGCTGTTGTCATTTCCCCCTGACATATTTTATGTGGTACCTGTAATCTGAACTCAGAACCTTCTGCTTGTAAGGCAAAGTATTAACCCCTGAGCCATCTCTCTAACCAAGAAACAAAATTTCTAAGATTCTTAGGATATCTTCAAGAGGCCAAACTTGAGAATACATAGGATATAAGAAGTTGAAAGTCTAAAAGTATAGGCAACTTATTTGACAAAATTATAGCATGACATTTCTCAAACTCAAAGAAATAAATGGACATCCACATTTAGAATCCTAACTAGGCTTGACTAGAGAAAAACCTCACAATGACAAATAGCCAACATGTCAGCACTACAAAGCAAAAAAGCAATAGTAAAAGTGTTAAGAGAAATTACCACCCTTCCCCACCCCTGCTCCGCCGGCCGGGACGCGCGCGTGGTCCAGCCGGGCCTCACCACGACCTAGGTAAGCTCCGTCCCTGCCCACCCCCAGAACCCCAGGCCAAATAATTCAGTTTAGTGAAATTGAAAGATCTTAAGAGTTAAAACGACAATGCCAAAGTCAAAGTGCAAATCCATGAGAAGCAACACTCAAGTAAACAAATTTCCCACTGAAGGAATTAATCCATAATGTTAGACTCCAACTAGAACAAACCCACGGAAAATGGCCAAGAAAGCCTGACCCAGGATAACGACTTTCAAAATATGATCATTACCATGTTCAATACTATGAAAGAGGAAATCAGGGAGGATTTACATAATCGAATCAATCGCTTTAAAGAGGAACACAACAGACATCTGGAGGAGTTGAGAAAAACAGTGCAAGAAACAAAAAGTGGCATAGAGCAGTTAAAGCAGACTCAAGCAGAGTTTAAAACTGAGCTATAAGACAAGTTATCTTCAACCCAGAACTCCACAGAGAGTCTTATCAGCAGAACTAAGGAAGCAGAAAACAGAATTTCAGATCTTGAAGATAAAGTGGGAGTACTAACCAGCTCAATGGAAGAGGTTGTTAAAGCCAAAAAGATACTTGAGAGAAATATCCAAGAGATATGGGACACCCTGAAGAAGCCTAACATGCGTATTCATGGAATACCAGAGCAAGAATCTCAAAATACCACCCCTGAGGAAATTTTTCAAACAATCATCAAGGAAAACTTTCCTCATCTAAAAAAAGAGAGGCTCATTCATATACAAGAGGCATTCCGCACCCCAAACAGATACGACCAAAATAGAAGCACGCCACAGCAAATAATAGTTAAAACACTCCACATTCAAGATAAAGAAATGGTGCTGAGAGCTTCAAGGGAGAAAAAACAAATCACTTTTAAAGGTAAACCTATTAAAATAACAAATGACTTCTCAGTCAAAACAGTAAAAGCAAGAAGAGCTTGGAGAGACATACGTCAAGTATTGAATGAGCAAAAATGTCAACCCAGGCTGATTTACCCTGCAAAACTATCAGTCATGATCGAGGGAGAAAGAAAAATTTTCCAGCACAAAGACAACTTTAAGAGATACATGTCCACCAAACCAGGCCTTCAAAAAATGCTAGAAATGATACTCAAGCGTGAAGAAAAAAACAGGCATATCCAGGAGAACAGAAGGCAAGTATAACATCATTAAAAACGAAGCAATATACTTATAAAAGCTACTAAACATAATAAATGTCTGGAATTAACAATAGTTTCTCCATTATAACACTAAATGTTAATGGAATTAATTCACTGATCAAGAGACACAGATTACAAACATGGATTAAAAATCACAATCCATCAATCTGCTGCCTGCAGGAAACCCATCTCACCACAAAAGATAGGCACGCTCTAAAAATAAAAGGCTGGTCAACAATTCTACAAGCAAATGGAAGCAGAAAACAGGCAGGGGTAGCCATTATGCTATCAGACAAAGTGGATTTCAAACCAAAGAAAATTATAAGAGACACGGATGGATACTACATTTTAGTCACAGGTACAATTCACCAGGAAGACTTCACAATACTGAACATATATGCACCCAATACAGGCCCCTCCACATTCATTAAGAAAACCCTACACAGTCTAAAGCAAGAAATCAATCCCCAAACGATAATTCTTGGGGACTTCAACACCGCCCTCTCAACATGGGATAGATCAACAGGTCAAAAGCTTAACAGAGACACTTTGGAACTTAATCAAACCCTGAAAGAAATGGACCTTACAGATCTCTATCGAACTTTTCACACACGCACCAAAGAATACACATTTTTCTCAGCAGCACACGGAACTTTCTCCAAAATAGACCACATATTGGGCCACAAAATGAATCTACACATATACAAGAAAGTTTAAATTCTAACCTGTGCCCTATCAGACCATCACGGCCTAAAGCTGAACATCCACAACACATCAAACAAGAGAAAATACACTAACTCCTGGAAACTTAACAATATGATGCTGAATGAGAACTGGATTCAGGAAGAAATTAAAAAGGAAATTCAAGATTTCCTGAAAGTGAATGATAACGAAAATACAACTTACCAAAATCTCTGGGACACAATGAAAGCTGTTCTAAGAGGTAAGTTCATAGCTCTTAATGCCTACGTCAAAAAAATGGAAACATCAGAAATAAACAACTTAACAATGCAGCTGAAAGCTTTAGAGAAACTAGAGCAACCTGATCCCAAAAGTAGTAGAAGAGAGGAGATTAGCAAAATAATGGGAGAAATATCTGAAATCGAGATTAAGAAAACGATAGAAAAAATCAACCAGTCAAAAAGCTGGTTCTTTGAAAAAATCAATAAGATTGATACACCCCTAGCTAAACTAACCAAAAGCAAGAAAGAGAAAACCCAAATTAACAAAATTAGAAATGAACATGGAGTTATCACTACTGATACCCAAGAAATCCAGAGAATTATAACATCATATTTCAAAAACTTATACTCTGTGAAGTTTGACAACACAAAAGAGATGGATGAATTTCTAAGTAAACACAACTTACCTAAATTGAATCAGGAAGTTGTGAGTTATTTAAATAGTCCTATAACATATAAGGAAATTGAGGAAGTAATCTTGAATCTTCCCACCAAAAAATGTCCTGGACCAGATGGATTCAGCACAGAGTTCTACCAGACATTTAAGGAGTTAATAACACCAATACTCCTTAAACTGTTCCATCAAATAGCAAAGGAAGGAACACTACCAAATTCCTTCTATGAAGCTAATATCGTTTTAATCCCAAAACCTAGTAAAGATTCTCTTAAAAAAGAAAACTATAGGCCGATCTCCCTGATGAACACAGACGCAAAGATTCTCAACAAAGTTTTAGCAAATCGGATTCAAAAACATATTAAAAAGATCATTCATGGGGACCAAGTAGGCTTCATGCCCGGCACACAAGGTTGGTTCAACATATGCAAATCAATAAATGTAATTCATCATGTAAACAAGTCCAAAGTCCAAGACCACATGATACTCTCGATAGATGCAGAAAAAGCTTTTGACAAGATCCAACAGCCTTTTATGATCAAAACGCTAGAGACAGTAGGAATGGAAGGAACCTTTATCAATATAATAAAAGCTATATACAACAAGCCGACAGCAAGGATTATGCTCAATGGGGAACAACTGGAAGCATTCCCACTTCGATCAGGAACTAGACAAGGCTGTCCACTCTCACCACTTCTATTCAATATTGTACTTGAAGTCTTAGCTGAAGCCATAAGACAAGAAAGGGACATAAGAGGGATTCAAATCGGCAAGGAAGAAGTCAAGCTATCCCTATTTGCAGATGACATGATCTTATACCTGAGTGATCCCAAAAACTCCACCAGGAAGCTCCTGGAACTAATTGAGAAGTTCAGCAGGGTGGCAGGATACAAAATAAATGTGCAAAAATCAGAGGCCTTCCTATATGCCCAGAATGAAAGAAGTGAAAAAGCCTTGAGAGAAACAATACCATTTATTATAGCCCCTAAAAAAATGAAATACCTTGGTATAAACCTAACTAAGGAGGTAAAAGACCTTTACAATGAAAACTTTAAAACCCTAAAGAAAGAAATAGCAGAAGACACCAGAAGGTGGAAAGACCTCCCTTGTTCCTGGATTGGCAGAATCAACATCGTAAAAATGACCATCCTACCAAAGGCAATATACAGATTCAATGCTATACCAATCAAAATCCCAAAGCAATTCTTCAAAGAAGTTGACCAAACAATCTCAAAGTTCATATGGAGGCAGAAAAGACCCAGGATAGCAAAAACAATCCTGAGTAACAAAAACACAGCTGGAGGTATAACCATACCAAACCTTAGTCTATACTACAAATCCATAGTTGTAAAGACAGCCTGGTACTGGCTCCAAAATAGACACACAGATCAATGGATAAGGATTGAAGACCCAGATATAAGCCCACAAAGTTACAGCCATTTGGTCTTTGACAAAGGGGCCCAAAGAATCCAATGGAAAAAGAACAGCATCTTCAACAAATGGTTCTGGCAAAACTGGATCTCCACATGCAGAAGATTAAAGCTGGACCCGTACTTGTCACCATGTACAAGACTTAACTCCAAATGGATCAAGGACCTTGATATCAGGCCAGAGACTATAAAAACCATAGTTGAAAGGATAGGGAACTCCCTCGAGCTGATTGGGCTAGGCCAACAGTTCCTAAACAGACATCCAATGGCACAGTCACTGCTACCAACTCTCAACAGTTGGGATCTTGTGAAATTAAAGAGCTTCTGTTCAGATAAAGAGATTGTAACGCGAGCTCAAAGGCAACCCACAGAATGGGAGAAAATCTTCACTAACCACATATCTGATAGAGCTCTATTGTCCAGAGTGCACAAAGAACTTAGAAAACTAAACACCAAGGAAACCAATGGCCCAATTAAAAAATGGGCCCTGGAACTTAAAAGAAACTTTACCAGGGATGAAATTAAAATGTCTAACAAATATCTTAAAAAATGCTCCACTTCTTTAGCCATCAGGGAAATGCAAATCAAAACTTCCCTGAGATATCATCTCAACCCAGGTCAGGATGGCAAAAATCCACAATACTAACAAGGACAAATGCTGGAGAGGATGTGGAGAGAGGGGAACTCTCCTACATTGCTGGTGGGAATGCAGGCTCATACAGCCACTCTGGCGAGCCGTCTGGAGATTCTTAAAGAAATTAAAGATTGAAATGCCATATGACCCTGCTATTCCACTTTTGGGAATAACCCCCCATACAGCAGAGGTTCACCTCGATAGCACAAGCACGACCATGTTCATAGCAGCACTGTTTACAATAGCAAAGTCATGGAATCAGCCCAAATGTCCAACAGTTGACGAGTGGATAAGGAAACTGTGGTACATCTATACAATGGAGTACTACTCAGCCATCAAAAATGATGAATTACTGGAATTTGCGGGAAATGGATGTCATTAGAAACAATTATATTAAGCTGAAGTATCCCAGACCCAGAAAATTAAGCGCCGTATGTACTCCCTAATAGGTGGCTCCTAGTACCAAACCCACCCAGCCCACCTAGAGACAGTAATTCCAAGGATAATGAACAGGAGGGATGGGATAGGAGGGCCACACCAGAAAGAAGGAGAGAAGGGACCATGTTACAGCAGGGAAAATAGGCCTCCACCAAGGACCCAAATAAGTAATGAGACATCTGATTAAGTTCACAGACTTTTGTTCCTGATCATTTACTACTGAGGGGGAGTGATCTCACCAGAAGAGGAGGGCATATAGTCTGGCAGATAAAAAGTAACCATTTTGCAAATGGGTGATAGACCCCTTCCTCACTGTGGTTTCCCACTTTTATTATATCTACCTTTGAATGTGCTTTTATCACAAGACTCTAACAGCTTTTTGTCTCTGGCCAGGGGGTAATATACAATGCCCACCAGGATGGAGTGAAGGGCATTGTAGGAGCAGTAAAACTGCAAAAGAAAATCAACATACCACAATCCAGAACTTCAGAGACTCTATATCAACCACCTAGAACTAGGCCAGCTTAGTCTCTCCCCATCTTGAAGCTCAGGGAAATTTGCGGAAGAGGGGGCGGTAAGAGTGTAAGAGCACAAGGATGGGAGGAGCAATGATATGTAAGATACTCTATACTAGTTAGGGCTGAAGCAATCATAATTTGACTTTGCATGTCCTGCGCATTGTCCAACACACTGTTGACCTCACAAATTCTAGCATCTGCTAAAGGCACAAGATCCTTGGAGGCAAAGGACTGGCAGCCACAGCAGTGTTCCTATACCTAAGGGGAACACGGGAAAGGGTTCGGGAAAGGCCACTGGGTCCTTGTACTTCATCGGAGAGGAGGGCCCAGAGGAAAATCAGTCATGCACAAGAAAGGACTCTCTGGGAATTGGGGTGGGAGGCACTGGGGTATGGGGAGGGAGAGGAGTGGGGAGGGGGAGCAGGGGGTACGGGGGGAGGAGGAGGGAGGGAGGGAACTGGTGTACCTAATAAGTTTGTATGAGCTGAAAAAAAAATCAACAAACCGTAAAAAAAAAAATGTTTCATAGTTTTTACTATAATTATGTTGCCCTTAAATTTATTTTTAATATTTTATTTTTTTTGTACTGTAAGCTACTTTCCTTATTTTTGGATTTTTCATAACTAATACAAATTATAATTAGCTTTGTGTGATGAAATTGTGCTCTGCAACATTACTAAATTTAATTATTATCTCTAGAGGTTTTTTCATTAAAGTTTCTTAAGATCTAGACAGACAGACAGACAGACAGACAGATAGATAGATAGATAGATGAGTAATAGATACATAGATTGGTAGATGTTAGAAAGATATCGATGTTGACTATCAGTAGTGAAAGTGTACACCTTTGCCTTGTTTCTAATATTACGGAGTAAAAACATTCACCATGACATCTGATATTATCTTTGGGAATTTCATAAATTTCCTTCATTAATTTGAGAAAGTTCCATTATTTCTAGTTTGTTGGTGTTTTTATTAAGGAAAAGTGCTGAATTGTTTCTAATTCTTTACTTGCATGGCTTGAGATGAACATGATTTCCTTTCTTTGTTATATAAATATAAATTTAAGGAAAATGGGTGATTTATAGTAGTTGTACCAACCATACATTCCAAGTGCAAATTATTGCCTTTGTCTCTACTCAGTACTCAGATAATACTAGCTTCCTATCATGATTAGGAATTGTTACTGTCCATTTATTTATTGGGAATAGTTGTCACTAATTCTTGTTCAGATGCTTGGTAAAATTCACCAGTGAATGCTGAGTGTCTTCTTCCATCATTTCTCCATATTATTTTAATAAAATATTTCTCACTGAACTTGAAATTCAGACATTTGGCTAGAGTGGCAGGACAGCAAATTCTAGGGATTCTCCTGTTGGATTAATGGATTAATTTGTGCTAAGACATCTGATTTCTTAAGTGGGTGCTGGGCATCCAAAACTCCAATCCTTATGTTTGTGTGAAAGCACTTTACAAACTGAGCCATCTCTCAAGCCCGTAGTTGTAGTTTTTTAAGACTTATCTCTTCACCATTATTTCTATAGTGGTAACCCAAATTTACATTCTTACAAGCAGTATAAAATAATAACTTTCACCACATTTTTGACTGCATGCATTGTGTGTTTGTTTGTTTCTCATTCTGACTTGCATTAGATGAGTCTGGCATTTCCTTGATGATTATGGGTGTTCAACACAAGTAAAAATATGTATTTGCTTGAACATTTGCTTTTCTTATTTTAATATTGATCTATTCAACTTGTTGACTCATCTATCAAATGGATGACTTTTTGTGTTTAGTTTTTTGGAATTCTTCATAAAGACTAAAGATCGATTACCTTTCAGACTTAACCATGGAAGTAAAGACAATGAGAAATTTAGGAAACTGAGGAAATTGAAAAAGACACTGGAAGATATAAATATCATTCATGTTCATGGATTGACATAATATTGTGAAAATGGCTATATTAAAAATGTAATCTTCAGATTCAATGCAATCCCCATCAGAATTCCAATGTATTCTCCATAGAACTAGAAAAAGTAATCTAAATGTAATACAAACATAGAAGACCCTAAGCAATCCTAAGCAGAAAAAAACAAAGCAGAAGGCATCACAATATCAGATCTCAAATCATATTACAGAGACATAGTAACCAAACAGCATGGTACTGGCACTGAAACAGACATGAAGATCATTAAAAATAGAAGACTTAGACGTAAGTCAACATAGCTACAGTGTCATCATGGTTTGAAATGTGTCCCCCACAGTCTCATGTGTTTGGCAAGGTCATGGCACCTTGAGAGGTTGAGCGTTGTGGAGGAAGGCAGTCACAAGAGGTGGGCCTTGAGGTGGATTAGTCCCACCCTACCTCCAGGAGAAGTCGGCCTTTGCTGCAAGCGTCTGCAGGTCTCAGCTTCTAAGATTCTGCAGTAACTTAGCCTCCTCCAGCTTTGGCCAGCCAGCCATGCCGCCTCTGCTTTGAGAGACTGTACCTTCCCTCTGGAACTATAAGCTGAATAAACTTCCCTTTCTCCCTGAAGTTGATTGACTTTGGGTGTTCTCTCACAGCAATAGTTAACAGTAACTGTTACATACAGCAATCAATTTTTTTCTGTTACTAGTTCATGTGTATGTATGTAGGATAGGGATGTATTGTGTGCATGTGCACGTGCAGACCTGAGGTTGATAATCAAAATCATCCTCGATTATTCTTCTACTTTATTATTTTGAGACTAATTTCCTAATTAAGCACAAACACATCACTAATGTTAATCTGATTGGCAGCTTGTTCTGGGAGATTTCCAAGTTCCTTCTGAGTCTGGAATTTCAGGGGGCTGATGTTTATGTAGGATCTAGGGATCTGAACTCTGGCATTTTTGATTGCATGGCAAGAGCTTTGGCCACTGAACCATCTGCCCCAGCCCCACACAATTAAAAGTATGTGGTGTGTGTGTGTGTGGTGTGTGCACATGCATGCCATTGCATACATATGGAGCATAGAGAAGGATACAAACCACTTTGGGGAGTCAGTTCTCTCCATTTACTTCATTGAGACAGAGTCTCTTTTATTTTCTGTCACTGTGCTGTACGCTCCAGACTACTGAGTCTTGAGTTTCTGTATATTCTTCTGTCTCCACCTCCTATCTTTTCAAGTTTCTCTTTGGATCATTGGACTTTTGCAACACTTTTACTACTGAGTTATGTCCCCAGAACCAGCCATTTAATTTTTGATGAAATTTTCAAAAACATACGCTGTATTTGGCATTAATTTACCCACCTGAAACCATAGCACTTGAGATATAGAGACAGGGAAATCAGAAGTTCAAGGCCATCCCAGACCATGTACAACCATGTTTTAAAAATCTGAGAGAGAAAAAGAAAAGAAGGAAGGAAGGAAGGAAGGAAGGAAGGAAGGAAGGAAGGAAGGAAGGAAGGAAGGAAGGAAGAAAGGAGGGAGGGAGGGAAGGAGGGAGGGAGGAAGGGAGGAAGCTGTTTTACAAAAAATATGCTATTAATGCCATGAAATATATCTGTATACATATGTTCCAATTAGCTTATATTTACTGCATTAAGCAGCTATCTCTTAAGTCAGATAAAATATTTAAGAGTTAAAAGAAAAATTGCACTTGCATCTTCTTTTATACTTATTCCTGTTTCAGAAATAGCCACCAGACAACTCTCCTGCTATTTAGTCTACCAAGATCAGGTTTGCCATGTTCCACCCAGAAGAAGCAATGACATGACCCAGTGATTCATGAACAATAATGTAAGTGTCTACTTTTTTGATTGATTAACACTTGGAATAATTTCTTTTGTGTGTCATTGTAGCTAAATAGATAGAAAACTATTTTTAGACATTCATTTCTATTTGACTTGTGATGTATTCTTCATCATATTGCTTCTTCACAAGCTTATCCTGTATCACCTTTACTGTTTGTTATAGTTGGTGTTAAATGTCAACCCAACAGGATCTTAGCATTCCAAGGAGACAAACCAGTAGTCACACATGTAGAAGATTATCTTGGTTAAACTAACTGATGTGGGAAGACCTCCTCATTGTGGATGGCACCACTGCTTAGAATGGGATATTAGACTTCAAAAAGATAAGCAAGATGAACACAGGCATTCATTCATCTCTTTCTACTTCCTTATTGTGGGTGTGACATGACCATTTACTTCAGGTTTCTACTGCCTTGACTTCTTCACCTTGAAGAACTGTACCTTTGAACTAAAAGCCAAAACAAACCTATTTTCTCCCTTGGGCTACTTTTATACACTAGAACATTTTTATCACAGCAACAGGAAAAGTAACTTAGTGGGAAATTGATATTGAATAAGGGGACCATTGCTCTATAAATCTATGTTTTTTTTAGACTTTTGGAACAGTTTTGTGACTGAAATGTTAAAGAGATTGGTTCATTGGTCTAACAAATCTCTGGTATGTTGGAAACAAAGATTAATGAGAAGACAGTAATGCTGACAGAAACACAGAGATGGAGTCCAGGCTTGTAACATTTCAGAGGAAAACAAGGATTCTATCAAAAACTGTGGGACCTGAACATATTTGTCTCCATTTTGTACTTGTTCACTTGTCCTCCCTATGAAATACCAGACATGCTAGACATAGACTGTTTGACCCAATTGTGTACGTGACTATTACCATAACCAGTCAGCTCCAAATTAGGAAATACTTAATGTTCCAGGAGCCCCCCTAAACTGGAAGAGCAACCTTTACAGTAACATTTGGTCCTTGCATAATCAACTGCCTCACCAACTTTGTCAAGGCCAGAATTAATATGATAGTTTGTAAGAACTGTGGTCAGAGCAGGTGGAACTATCCAATCAGATCTGTCACTATCTGCTCAAGGAATTCCAAGGGCCATGAGTAATGTAGGGGGTACTAGAAACTGTTTATGGAGTACTCAAAAACTGCTGGTGGTCACAGCTGACCTATCCCCACCTGCCAACACGGCTTCTGTCTCAATTTACCCAATCATGTATCTGCTGGGTTAGAAGCCCCTTCCCCTAGAAGTAGCCATATAAAAGACCCCATAAAACAAAGATTAGGGGCTCTCATTTCTGATCTGCTGCATCAGTGACAGTGAGAGCCCAGGTTTGAACTTGAATAAAGGTCCTCCTGTGATTGCATCAGTGTCGGCTCCATGGTGGTCTCTTGGGATTCAGAAATCTGGGCATAACAAAACTAGGCCAGGGACCATTAAGGTAATATTTTGACCAGAATTTTGTTTAATTAACATGTTCTAAGAAGATTAAGGAAATTATTTTAAGTATAATTGATTAATTTGTTTGACAGAGTAAATTTAAAAACAGAAGAGCACTCAGGCTAGTCCCGAGAAATAAGCTGTAAGTGTCAAAGAAGTAAACACCACTGAAGAAAAACCTTCTACATTGCAATGGAACTACATGAAGGACGTACTGAAGGCAAAACTCTATACATTGGAGGCTTCATCTTGTGAAGATATGAATTCAATTAAAGAAAGAAAGCCTAAGCCAAAAGGACACGCATTCCTTCAAGAAACTTCCTAGGAAAGTATTTTCTCAAGATCAGCAAACTTTAGCCAAAATAGTTATGGTCTAAGTGGGGGACCAGACTACATCTTAAACTGTCAGTAGACACTATCCTCAAAATGATACTGACTTTTTAGGCATAAAAGAGGCAAGATTAAGGGAGTCATGAAGTCTTGCTCCATGATTGTAAATTGTAAAGACCACCAAAATATGGCAAGGACAGAGTCCCTACAAGGATACTCTAAGACGCCATCATGTGAAAGTATAAAGATGGTGTTAAGTTGCAAAGGAGACCCTAGGTTATTGAAGATGTCAGAACCATGGAGCATCAACCTAGGAAAGCTTCATTCATGGAATGGAACTAGCCCAGGATAGAATCTATGTGTGCTGCAAAAGAGAATCTATGTGTGCTCGAGGGAAGGAGCCACCTAAGCCTTTTAGAGCCCAGTTGATTATGAGCTCCAGATGCTGGATCTATAGCTGCAAGATTGACATTTATCTTACTGGTCCTGTCTGACTTTGGTCTAGTCATTTTTTGCTATATCCTGAGTCGTCTTTATTGGAATAAGAATGTATAGTTTAGGTTATTATGTGTTGAAATGTGTAATTTGATTTTGATTATACTTTGAGATGTTGGACTTATCGAAGTGTCAAAACTGATAATGACTGAAACTTTTGATGTTGCACTAAATAATTTTTCTAAAATGTGTGTGTCTGTGTCTGTGTCTGTGTGTTTGTGTGAGTCAGAGGGTATTGTGTATGCCTGTGAAGGTACAAAGGTCACCCTGGATTGTAATGCATCCTTTTTAGCTTTGCTCTAGAGTTTCCCAGGTTCTACCTTCTAGAATAGGCCACTGCCATTTACGCCTAGCATTCTTATGTAGGATCTGGGGTCTGAAATCAGGACCTTCTGCATACAAGACAGAGGTTTCATCCCTGATTCATCTCTCTAGCCTCAAAATAAATTTTGTACTATAAATGGTCATGAGCCTCTGAGAAGTAATGACTTAACAGTGACAGGTTTGGATGGCAGTGGACATGGAGTGTGGGGTGATAATTAATGATGTCAACTTGATAAGTTCTAATATCACCTGAGACAAGCCCCCAGGCACAGCTGTGAGTGATGATCTTTTGATTAGGTTAATTGATATGGAAAATCCATATACCAAGGGTTGCATCATTTCCATGGGTTGGGATCCTGGACTGTATAAATAGAGACAACAAGCTGAGTACAAACATTCAACTCCCTCTACTTCCTGACAATGAGGCAATGTACCAGCTGCTTGAACCTCCTGCCACCTTGACTTTCCCACCATGAACAATATGTCATTAAATTTTTTTGGGGGGGGTCAGCGCATTTTATCACAGCAATAGAGAAAGCAACTAAGACATTGTGCCAGTTATTCTTTTCTGCTGCTGTGAGACACCACTCAACCTCAAACAACTAAGAGAGAAAAGGAGATTTATTACAGTTCCAGAGGAGAAATATGGTAAAGGTATGCATGGCTGGCTGGCAGAAGCTTAAGAAGGCCAAAGTCTGGAGTGATTTACTTCAGTATGCTATGGGTAACTGATTAAGTAGCTCAGAAGAATATTTCTGTGTGTTCAAAAATGTATTTTAAGGCAACAAAATATTCTAAAATAGTTACAGGTGTGATGACTCACATCCATAATCTCAGCACTTGAGAGGCTGAGGCAATAGAATCACTGCATGTTTGAGATCAACCTGGGATACAGAGTGAGAGCCTGTTTCCAAAAAATAAAAAATAAATAAAAAAATGAAAGGGGCCAAAGAGATGACTCAAGGATTAAGCCTCTGTCTCAGAAGTAGTAGATCCTGAGTTTTGATCCCAGATCCCATGTAAAAATGCCAGGTGGAAATGCCTGTACTTCAGGTCCTAGAAGGCAGAGCCTGGAAAACTCCAGAACAAAGCAAATAGGAGACAGAAGTAATCCAGGGTGATTCCTGAAGTCATCCTTGGTCCTCCACAGACACACAGAGTGCCCTCTGATATACAGACACACACACACACAGACACCCACACAAAATATAGTAATTAAATTATATTTAAAAAAACAAAAAAGGAAAAAAGAAGGGAGGGAGGGATAGGAAGGAAAGGCAAAGAAAAAGTCAACAGAATTTTTTCATGAAGATAAAACTTGAGGTGCCGGTACTCAAAGGAGAAGACAGTTACTTCTCTATGGTCAGTGTAAGTCACTGAGGCAGCTCAAAAAAGACTGTTCATGCCCAGGCAATGGGCTGCAGCAATGTTTCCATCTGTTCAGCCTCTCCTGTGAATCACAATGTATTCATTCACAGGTGGGAAGTAGCTTAAAGAAACACCAAAGGAAAGCCAAGATACTAAAGCAGAATGCAACAGTTATTAAATGATAAAGTACGCATTAAGAATAAGCAGAAAAATTAAAAATAACGTGAAAATTTCTAGAGATTAAAAAGGGTTTCGGGAACCACCATGTGGTTCTACACACACAGATACACACATACATACATACACACACATACATACATACACATGCACACACACTCACAAATGAATAAATAAAATAAAAAAATTTTTAAAAAAAGGGTTTTATCTAGATACTCTGTTAGAGAAGATTTAATATTTTCCCAGATAAATAACATGACTACTCACGTCTCAATTTTTATGTCAAAACATTGGGTTGTGCTCAACAAAATACTGGGTAGCTCCTTTCTCCAGGCTTTATTTTCCAGAATATCCATCTCAAGGTGGGGGACTGATACCATTGAGTTCCTCCATGCACACTTGAAACAATGGGAAACTACTCAGTGACAAAATGCATCTGTCAATATATCTATGGCACTTACAATATGTCTGTCTTTGCTTTTCATCATTGAATTATTTGCATGAAAAGAATTAGTAAGATTAGTGAAGGCAGATTATAAGAAAAGAAAATTTTCAGACTGTTAGGGAAGCCAGAGTTTTTCAATGAGATTGTAAGTGTCTTAAAAATAATATTGAGCTCAACAAGCAATAGAAAACTTCAGGTCAGACAGAGAGAAATTTTGTCAAAAGCCAGGGAGGTAGAGACACTTCTGCTCATGCCCAGCGATAGTATGGCTTAGCCAATGAGCTGCAATGATCCACACAGATCCTCTCCCAACATCCCAGACACTTTTACATGGCCTATCCTCCTTGTACTTCCCTGGAAACTTTCGCCCAGGGTCTCCGTCTCCTTCTAGACATTACTGAAACAAACAAGCATGCCAACTACACTGGCCTAATGACTACTGAGGCACAGTGCGTAGTTTCCTCTGCATACTTGGGCTTCAACAGAGTCCAGAGAACTTAAGATAAAAGGACACATCCCTAATTCTGGCATTTTCAATCCTATCAGGCAGGAAGAGGATCTATTTTTCAAGAACAAGCCTTCTGGATGCCTCCATTCACCTGATGAGCAGCCGCTCTGTTGTCACCTAAGGCTGGCTCTGTCCCTGGCCCTCATGTCATTGTCTACATTATTATCTTTCTTTCTAAAATGAATCCAGGAACCAAGTGCATCTCTATACTTTATGACATTTGAAGTTTGGCAATGTCTGAAAGGATACCCTTCAGGCCCCAGCACTAAAATGTTTAGAGCAAATTCCAGTAGTACAAATAGATACATGGACAATTCTTATTTATAAAAACCTGTATGGATTAACTTCAGAGTCAATCAGTGTAGTCAGGAATTGATTTCCTTGGTGGTACCCATTACATTCATTAAATCCCACATAAAATAATCTTCAACTCCAAGCAGAGAGAGAAGTTAAATTCAGTAATGATTCAGAATCAGAGAGAAAAACACACTCACCTTTGTTACAAAACAGTCTAAAGACAGAAAGTGATTGACAGAAGAATATTTCTCCTTTAGGTTATTAGATTTGTGATGTTCTTGTAAGAAAATGATAAAAGGTCATTTTCATCTGAGAACTTACATTAAAGAATGAATGGATCTAACTAGCTGAAAAAAGCACTAAAGTTCAAGAATACTTAGATTTCCTAGTTACTTGTAACATCATAAAGACAAGTTACATTAGAAAATGAGTTAATAGATCACTACTGTATTATTCATGCTTGCAGTGTAGTGTTACCATAGTAGATAATAATGAAAATAACATTCCAGATTTAATAACCAAGTTGCAAGAGAACAAATGGAGGATGAGGTTTGCATAATAAAATAATAATAAAGAAACTATTTTATAGGCTTCAGAATAAGCTTATAATTTGAACAGTTAAGAAAGAGTAATAGTAGTGCAAGTTAATAAAATATGTAAGGTAAGGAACTGGGCAGGGACACTCAGGGACCAGAGAGGTAAGAGAAGGAGAAAGTCTGGAACATGCATGATTTGCAGGAAAGAATGGTCAAGTATATGGCTGCTCATACAAATTTAGAACTCTGTAAATTTGGACAAAAGACAAATGTAGTAGCAGTGTACAGGAGAAAAACTGTAGTTTTGTACAGTGCATACATGCACAGTAGTTGCTTGGTATTAAAGACATTATTTTTGGGACTTCCAAAAGTATATACCAAAGTCCATACATGTTCAAGTTTCTTACTAAAAAAAGTTGGCCTAGAGAGTTGGCTCAGTAGAAAAAGTATTTGCCACACTGAGTTAGATTCTGAAGAACTCACATAAAGCTGGATGTACTAATGTACATCTATACTCCCAGCATTCCTATCAGAAGATGGAAGGTAAAGACAGAATCCCCACAAGTCTTCAGGTTAGCTAGCCTGACATAGGCAGCAGCAAACAAGAGACCCTGTTTCAAACACACAGTGTGATCTGCACATGCAAACCACAGTACACACACACACACACACACACACACACACACACACACACACACACACATGCTCCTACAGAGGAGCTCATGCATGTATGTGCACATAAATGAACACAAAGATGAAAAAGATAGTTTGTATATAGCTTATTAATATCCTTCTGAACATTTTAAATAGTCTCTACATTATATACAATAGAGTAGCATCAATGTTATGTAAATAACTGTTATACTGTATTGCTCAGAGACTAATAATAATAATGTCTATAATTATCACAAATTCAGAATTCTCCATATTTTCCAAGATAATTCAATCATAATTGGTTGAATTAGCAGATGTGGAATCTGAGGGTTTACAAGGGGTTTTCAGGCCTCTCGAAATCACGGTGTTCATGAAGGATTTTGTGGGCTCTGAGTGATGTGTGATTTGGCAACAGCATTGGCAAGAGATGGCAGATCATCTGAGATCATGCAAAGCTACCCAGCTCAAGCTCAAAGGAAAACAACAGAAGGAACCAGAAAACCAGGAAAGCACCCAGGAGCCCTACCACTACCCGAAGAGTATGAGTCCACTATGGATCCACTATGAGTCCAGCCCTTGATGGACAAACACAGCCACTTCCTGGCTCAGTCCAGCACACCACCCCATCTGTCTTCCATGTCTGCTGTTGAACAATCCTCGTGGAAACTGGTACTGAGGCATTTATGAAACTGTCTGAAAACCAGTCTTCAGATCACAGTGAAGGGGAGAACAGATCTGGAAGGGACACTGACAATGTCAAACATACGACATTAAAATCCATTCACAATGGACCAACGTAAGTGGTTACAGCATACTTTCCATTTTACATTATTAAGCTAGCTTCCATCTGCCATTCTGACTTTTTATTAACATGTATTAACATTAACATGTGTATTAATGGCATTGCATGCATATGTACAACATGCACTTATCAAACCTTCTTTTATCCACCTCTACCTACCCTTGTCAGCCTCCATTGATCACTATTTTACACTGAAGTTTGCTGTTTTAGTTTTCCTGCATGAGTGACAACACACAATACTTGTTTCTGTGTCTGATTTGTTTTTGTAAAACAGTCTCCTCCAGCTGGACTGGTTGGCACATACCTATCTATAATCCCTGCATTCAGTAGTGCAAAGTAGGATAATCATCATGTATTCAAAGCCACATAATGAATTCTAAGATGACTAGAATAAAGTTAACTCTCAAAAATAATGGGGAAAAAAGGAAAAAGCCCAATGTCCTCTATTTCCACTTATTTTGCTGCAATTAACAGAATCCCGTTCTTTATGACTGAATAATGTTCCATTGTGAACATATACCATATTTTCTTTGTTCATCCATCTGACAATGGGCATCCCAATGATCCCGTATTTTAGTTAATATGGATGTTGCCACAGTAAACAGGGATGGTCATGCGGGTCTCTCCTTGGCATGTTGATTCCATTCCCTTTGATTTACACTCATAAATGGATTGCAGGATCAGGTGATCACTCCATGTTTAGTTTTCTTAGGATTCCATTCACTACAATGGTTGTTAAAATTTACATTCTCACCAACTAATGTCTGAGAGGACTTTATGACTTAGTAAGATGATACAGCAAGTAAAGACACCTGCATGAAAACCTGGAGATCTGGATTTAATCTTGAGAGCCCATAAAGTGGAAGGAGTAAACTGACTTCTGAAAGATGTTCTCTGTCCTCTGACCTCCACGTGCACACAGCATTCATGTGCCTGCTCTTTTTCTATGTCTCTCTCTCTCAAATATTTTTAAAAGTTCTTTATTCTTTGCATTCTTACTAGCATTTTATTTTTAACAACCATATTAACAGAGCTGAGGTGACTGCTCATCTTGGTTTTGATTTGCTTTTCCCCAATGGCAGTGTTCTTGATATTCTTCTTTGTATTTGTTGAACATTTATAATTTTTTCTTTGGCAATGTATGGTGTTCAGATCATTTGCACATTTTCGAAAAGGATTCTTTGAATTTTGCTGTCATTATAATTTTTTTAGTTCTTTGTGTATTCTGGATATTAATCCTTGCCAGATTTGTTCCTGCACTGTGGCTTGTCTCTACTGTATGGGCTTCCGTTACTTAGTTGCTGTGATTCCATTTGTCAATTTTGGCTTTTGTTTCCTGTGCTTCTGGAGTCTAATCCATAAAATCATCAACTGTGGTGATGTTTTATCATGTTTTCCCCATGTTTGTTTCTAAGAATTTCAGAAACTCAGGCTTTATATTCAGTTCTCTGACCCATTCGGAGTTGAGTTTTTTATTATTATATGTTAGTTCACAAAATAGTGGGTCTCTTTATGATGTTTCCATGTAGCCACAAAATATGCTCTGCTCTTATTCGCTCACCACCCTCATTTACCCCTTCTTTCTCCCGAGCAACTTCATTTTTCCTAGCATCCCACCTTCTGCTTTCATGAACTCCTCCCACAGATTTTACATATAAGAAAAGGTATGTAAGACTTATACAGGGCAAGAGATAGAGGTCATATGTCCATACTCAACATGTGAATATCATTTTCCCCACTACTGCTTATTTAAAACAATGTTCTTTATCTAGTGGATGCTTCTGTGGAGAATCAGCTGATTGTACATCTCCACTCTGTTGCATTGGTTTGTATGTCTTTTTACTCCAGTTCCCATCAGGTTTGGTTGCTGTGGCTTGTGACCCTCAAGTCCAATGCTGCATGTCATTTTCTCCATCTAGACAGCACCATCTGTGCCTGGATTTTACCTTTAGCTACCTTCAGTGTCATCACACTTCCCATTGCCTGTTTTGGAAAATTATTAGAAAATATAAGTATGAAGATGGTTGCTGTGCAAATACACCTCATATCTTCTTTTTATGCATCTTAGAATTTCACACTGTCGGAACAAAACTGGGAAATAAGGCATGTTAAACTAAATTAAATAAAAGTCTGTGTTGAATTTCCATTATTAAGTATAAAGCAGAAGAATAAAATGAATTGTCTGAAACATAAGAAAAGGATGCCAGGGATCACTGCCTGGCATCATTGCATACTGGGATCATTGAGGGAAGGCAGAGTAAAATTCATCACTGTCCTTTCTTCTGGATTTTATTTTTTAATAAGTAAACTATACTATGTACTATTTTGTATACAGCATACTATACTGGTTAACTCTGTGTGTTTCTGTTGCCCATATGGTTGCTGGTATGAATAAACTGCTTTTCTCTATTGCTAAGCAGTAAAAATTTTTAAAAAGTATGTGTCATGGTTTGAAATGTGAGTTGCCCCCCCACAGATTCATGTGTGTGAATCTTTAGTTGTTCGTTAAAGTGATGGCACCTTTAACATGTAGAGCCTTGCTGGCAGAAAGCAGTCATAGAAAATAGACCTTGAGGTTGATTATCCTTGTCCTGCTTGATTTAGTTAGTCTACTCTTGCAGTTTGCAGCAGCTGTAGCCTCCAAGAAGGATCTAACCTAGACCACCCTGTTTCTGCCAGACAACCATGTCTTTTTCACTGTAATGCTTTTATCACTGCATCTACCCTCTGGAACCATAAGCTGAATAAATCTCTCTTTCTCCCCTTAAGTTGCTTGAAACTAACAGTTATCTCACAGCAAAAGAGAAACAATAACTACTAGTAAATAAATTGATACTGAAAGTGAGACATTGTTGTGAGATTCTGTACATCTGGTACCAGAATGTAAAGTGCTTTGAAGTTGAGAGAAATTGGTGCCATGCCAGAGAAGTAGGGTATTCTGTATAAAACTAAGAATTTCCAGTACCAGAAATTAAAGTGCTTGTGAAGTTGAGAGCAGCTGGTTGTCAGTAGTATGGCCATTGCTGAGATCTGGCTGATATGTCTTTGGAATTGTGTGTTGGGAGAAATATGGAGAACTTTGGAACCTTACACCAGAAAAGTCTTCATATCTTGGAGACTGGGCCTAAGGGGCCATTCTAGTGAGAGCTTGGAAGAACTTAATGCTGTTGGAGATGCAAGCAGTGGAAGCCCAACTTGTGTTGGTCCAGAGGGCAACAGAGACCGTATTGGGAACTGGATAGGGGACAAATGGAAAGATGCTTTGGCAGAGTTTAGCAAAGCTTTGTCCTCATCTTAAAAATTAGCCTGAAGTTAAATTTGTATGCTTGGCAAAAGAAGTTTCAAGGCAATTATGAGGCAAAGGAGCAAGGAATCAGGCAGGCTAAGATGAAAATTTTAAAGTTGGATGAAGGGAAATGTGACGATAAGCCTACAGAGAAGGCAGACAGCAAAATGGTGACTATTGTTAAGGAGATGAGCTCCATTAGTGAATCAAAGTCTCCTCTCAATTTGAATAATAGGAAAGGTCCTACCCATAAGAATACAAATTCTTTCAGAAGAGAAAAACTGAAGGTTAGAGATCTAAGGGAATTGCCTGTTCCTCTGAAGCAAAGGCCCAAGAAAGATTTTGCCAAGTGTCAGCACCAAAAAAGGTGAACCAATTGTGATTCTAGGTGACCAATCTACTTCTGGAGGTTATAGCAGAACTTGGTAATGTCATTCCTGGTTTTAGAGGCATCAAAAAAAAGCAATTAGGAGGAAGTGTGGAAAGGGCTTTGGAAATGAAATTATTTCAATTAGAAGTTAATTTATTGGACATGGGCTGCAGGATTTGGAGTTTTTCCTACTGGTTTTCAATCCTGTTAAGGACTGATCTTTCCTGAATATGCCCTCATTTCTCACTTTTGGAATGGGAATGTCATTTTATGCCACTCACTGTACGTTAGAAGTATGTAATTTGTCTTTTGATTTTATAGTAGGCTTTGGACTTTGAACTTTTGGACCATTAGGACTACTGATATAGTCTAGGAGGACTTTTAAAATTGGACTGAGCATGGTTTGCACAATGAGATAGCAATGAGCCCATGGGATGGGGTATCATCGTTTGAATGTGAGTTGGGATGGGGTATCATCGTTTGAATGTGAGTTACCTTTCAAACCTTGATTAAAGAGGAAAGTCAGAAAGAATTTGAATATTTGCTCAAATATACCTAGGCAACACTTGGCACTGGGAAACCTGACCTGGAGTGCTGAATGCTACACCAGGACCTGCTTGCACCAGAGTAGTATCAAGTCCCTCAATAATGTTATCTTACCATATCTCTGGCATGCCCACTGATATCACAGTCAGCTTGCTACATAGTCCTTTTGGAAGAAATGAGCCTCATGGCAAGGATAGTAAACTTCATAGAACTTCCATCTGATCTTAAGAAAGTTGAGACAATCTTTGCTAGGTGAGCTTTCTAAACTCAGGCTTGATTTCCCACAATTCATCTCTCAGGTGGTTCCCTCTAAAACCTCAGAGAGGCCCATCTAATGCATGACTCTGATGTGACCATTGAAACAATTGCCAAGGAAAAGCATCATGCTGGACATGAAAAAAACTTCAAGTTGTTCTTTTGCTAGTTTAAAAATAATTACCAAGTTCATGCATAAAATCTAATGGGTTATGAGAACCACAAAGGTTCCAGAAATCTTGTGAATCAATAGCAAAACAGCAGTCTTAAACCTTCCTAGATTAATGACTTACATTTTTGGAGCATTAAGATAGATAATGAGTTACCTTAGCCATGTTTAACTCTAAAATCAAAGCCTGCTCTCACTTAGATAGTAGAAGAGGCTGCACCCTGAGGACAAGATCCGTAAGGAAGGCTCATACCCATAAGAACACAAATTATCGTGGAAGAGAAGAGCTAAAGGGTAGCATTCCAAAGTAAAGGTCTGTTCCTCCTCTGAAGCAATTGCCCAAGAGTTAGAGATTTTCTTCCCAGTGTCAACACAAAGAAATTGAAACAACTATTAGTCAAAGAGGGGGGCAATCAATACCTGAATGTTATAGCAGAACTTGGCAATGTCATCCACGTGGTCCTGATTTTAGAAGCATCAAAGATTGAAGAGGGAATAGGTTGTGGATCCTTCCTCTAAGGTTTCAGAGAATGGCAGAAGCAAAGCAGTATATGGCAGGAAGCCTACAGTTTAGAGGCCCAGAAGGAGGAGTAGAACCAAAGCCTTTTGGAACTGAGATGATTTCAATGAGAAATTCATCTGTTGCATATAGAGTTGTAGGCTTTAGAGTTTGTCCTGCTGTTTTTCAGTCCTGTTAAAGACTGATCTTTCCTGTATATGCTCCAACTCCTCCCTGTTGGAATGGGAATGTTTATTCAGTGCCATCGTTTATGTTGGAAGTATGTAACTTATCTTTTGATTTCATTAAGAGGCTTTAGACTTTGTTCTTTTAGACAATGTTGGGACTGCTGATGTAGTCTATGAGGACTTTTAAAGTTGAACTGAGTATAATTTGCCTAATGAGGTAAGAATGAGTCTGTGAGGGCTAGGGGAGAAGTGTCATAGGTTGAATGTGAATTGTCCCCTAATAGGCTCATGTGTTTGATCTTTAGTTGTTTGGGAAAGTCATGGCATCTTTAGAAGGTGGATCCTTGTCAAAAGAGGGCAGTCAAAGGGAGTGAGCATTGAGGTTGGTTAGCCCTGCTCTGCTTGAGAGAATGAATCTGCTCTTGAGCTTGCATGCAACAGCTCTTGGTCTCCATGATCTCTATAGTGACTTAGGCCTCTTCCAGATTCTCCTATAATCCATGCTTTTTCCAAAATAATGGACTGGATTTCTCTCTGGAACTGTAAGCTGTATAAAACTCCCTTTCTCCTTTTAAATTTCTTGACTTTGAGTGGTGTCTCAATAGCAAAAGAGAAAAGTAGCCAGTATATCACCTAACAAAAAATGAAACTATACCATCTAATATAACAAAGATATAAATAATGAGTTTATGTAAGTAATGAACTCATAACAAACAAGGATTTTTTTTGCTTTTTAAAGAAGTCCACAAATTATGTTTGCCCTTTTAAAAGAAGTTGTAGAAGCTTCTCTACCAGTTTTCTACACATATTACTCACTTGCACACACTTGCTTCCCCAAGAAAGTACTGCCATATGCATCTATTTGTTTCAAGTGTTTCCAAATTCTGTATATATGCCTATGATATCTTCTGGAAGCTTTACAGCTTTGGGGTATGTGTGTGTGTGTGTTTGCATGTATTATAAATGCATGTATTATAAATACATGAACCTACATACTAGTTGTTTAATCAGTAAGCATTTTGTAGATGTTTTTTAGTTCATTAGAAAAATACCATGCTGAAATCATTGTATACACAGTTAAATTTATCAAATAAAGAAAAGGATATATGCCTATGATATCTTCTGGAAGCTTTACAGCTTTGCATTATATATTAACCCAAAAGAGAGATCACATATATCATATATAATATGTGTAATATATTAATTTTATTAATGGTATAAGGTGTGCATAGATATTTGTTTGTATGTATGTATATGTGTTTCTATACAGTTGTTAATTTAATAAAAGCATCATCATTTTTCCATTGCATTCTACTTGTTTCTTTGTGCAAGACCACCTAAATAAATGTGTGGATCCATGTTCAGCCCTCTGATCTGTCCCACTTACGTGCCTCTACTCTTTTGCCAGCACCTCATTGTTTATTTGTGGTAACCCTGTAGAAGGTCTTATAACAGAGTGGTTTCAGTCCTCCAACTTATTTTATTCTCAAGTAGTCTCATGTGCCTGTCATTACAAACTTTAGTGTTACTTTCAATATACATGAAATAATTTTCTGGGATTTTGATTAGAAATTGAATTTCTAGGTCAATTGAGAAGATATGACATCTTGACAATAGTAATCTACCATGAATGAGGAATGACATTTTATTTAGCATTCCTTCTAGCACTCTCAAGTTTTGTAGTTTTTTTCATGTAGTTGGGAATATTCTTGCTATACTCATATCTAAGTGTTTTGTCACATTTGGTGATGTAAGTGGTATAGTTCTTAAAATTTGAAAGTCTAATTATTGCTTATTATTATATTGCAACAATGAATAATTATATTAAAGGATATCTTTTATGTATGTATGTGTGTATATGTGTGGGGTGTGTGTGTGTGTGTGTGTGTGTGTGTGTGTGTGTGTGTGTGTTTGCACGTATGTAGGCCCATGGGTACATACGCTGCCTGCATGTGGAGGCCTGAAAGTGACTTCAGGTATCTTCTTCAATTTCTCTCCACTTTTCTTATTAAGGCAGATCTCATAATTGGACACAAAGCTCACCAATTGGCTAATGCAGCTAGCCATCTTGTCCTGAGGTAGGTGTCCACCTTTTGTGTCAGTTTGGGAAATCCAAAATGTAATCTTTACAGATTCACAGTATACAGCAATTGCCTTATCCACTGAGCTATCTCTATAGCCCTATGGGATATTTTAAAAGCAAAACATTCTGCAAATGGCATTTAAGTGGCATTCTATTTTAAGCTTCACTGTAATATACACTGCAACCAGATCCTCCCATTAAAGTGGAGCTCCCATGGTCTAACTACTGAAACCACTCAGGCTTACATTTCTCTTTAGGAATTGTCCTCAGCAATAAGAACTACCATGTAAAGGCTATGGTCTCTCCAAAGCTGTAATGACAGACTGACAGAAGCTTACAAAGGCCTTGCATTCTACAAGATTCAAGACAACTCTGAAAAGTCCTTCTGTCCCCAGGGATCTTTATTGAGTTGGCTGGGACATCAGACACAATTTCACAGTTGGCTAGCTTACCACCACCCTCCTTTCTCACACAGGTGAATCTCCTGTGGGCATTTTTCACAACGTCCTGTCTGTTTCTGATCTATTCTAAAAAATAAAAAAAGAAAAATGAAGAAAGGAAGGAAGGAAGGAAGGAAGGAAGGAAGGAAGGAAGGAAGGAGGAGGAAGGAAGGAAGGAAGGAGGAAGGAAGGAAGGAGGAAGGAAGGAAGGAAGGAAGGAAGGAAGGAAGGAAGGAAGGAAGGAGAAGGAGGGAGGGGGAAAGAAAGAAAGAAGAAAGAAAGAAAGAAAGAAAGAAAGAAAGAAAGAAAGAAGAAAGAAAGAAAAGAAGAAAGAAAGAAAGAAAGAAAGAAAGAAAGAAAGAAAAAAGAAAGAAAGAAAAAGAAAGAAAGAAAGAAAGAAAGAAAGCTAGCTCAGTCTAACAGTGTGATCTACACAAATGACCTCGTAAGCTGATGCTATGATGGACTTTGTAGTAAATCACTCACTGGAAGCCTGGCATCCAGGACATTATGGCCAGTGTGAAGTTTGCATACCACCTGCCATCCTCTATTGATATAATTTTAATTGCTTTCCACCAGTGTTGAAATGAGAGAACATATGATGGCTCTGAATGCAATTACTTTCCCTCCATAAGTTCATGCGTTTGAATCTTTAGCTGTTGTTAATGTTTGGGAAAGTTGTGGCACCATTGACAGGTAAGTCTTGCTGGAGGAAGGCATGCTGCCTGTGTGTGTGAGGGAAGAAGGGGTCTGGAGGTGTGGTAGCCCAGTCCTGCTTCTCAGTTTCTTCTTGTTCTCTCTGGTGACCTGAACCAAAATCCTACTCACTTCTGCCTCCAGCCATGCTTTGTGTTATACAATTCCCATCATAATGAACTATATGTTCTCTTGAACTATAAGCCAAATAAGTATCCCTTTCTTTCCTAAGTTTCTTGAGTCAGAGTACTGTCTCACAGCCAAAAAAAAAAAAAGGAAAGAAAAGTAATTGCAATACATATCAATTAGAAAAGACACACTGACTGAAGTGCTATGTCTTACACTGGAAAGGTTTGAAGGAGGGCTTAGGGGATGACTTGGGGTAAAGACTTTGCTTCACAAACATGGATCCCAAAATCTCATGTAAAAATAAAAACCATGTGGCATATAATTCATGTCCTGGAAGGCTGAGCCTTGGAAATGCCAGTGTAAATCATTAAGCCAGAATGATTCCCACTGTCACCCATGGGCCCCCACCAGTACAAACACTCAAGTGACCTCTGATACAGAGAGAGAGACAGAGAGAGACAGAGAGAGAGAGAGAGATAAAAAAAGGCCACATTGACACTGAAGGCCCTAGAATGAGGAACTTGAGTTTGGTACATTTATCAGCTGAGCAGAGCTTCTGAAGGGTCGAACTTTTGTCCCAGCATCTTTTCCTCTATGAAAAGGTCAGACCTGAGAGATCCCTCCTGTCCCTTCTACCTTACTCTTCTCCTTGCTTACCATCTAATTCTTCCCATGATGCACAAGGTTCGGGGTCTTTGGTCCTTGTTCTTTAGAGCATATTTAAGTTGTATTCTTTCCATGTATCCTACCATCTTTAAGAAATGATAAAACAGCACCCTCATCTCACCTTCCAAATCATAGGCTACAGAGAATGAGACCTAAACAGCTCTTTTTCCATCATAATTCTTCTCTTACATGGGTAAATTCTTTCTGGGCAGACAGCTCTTTCCCCCAGTTTGATCTCTAGCTCTATCAGCCTCTGTTCAAGCATCAGTTGTGTTCTACTATGTGACTTTCCCTGAGGAGATGTGAACAAATGTCTACTCAGACAGGTCACTAATGACAGAGCAAAGAAATTATTCCAGTTAAGTCTATCTTGACGAACCAGTGAGCTTATTGGGGCTACTTACAAGAACATGGGTGACTCAGAGCAACTGTATCACCTCTCATCTCAGCATGGGTGCAAACTCATAAAAGCTCCCTATACAGTTTGCAGGCCATTCCACCAGAGTCACTTGACTCACACTATCTGCTACACAGGTGGGCTCCTTAGGCCTCTCAAGTCTTGCAGCTCCCTTGTGAGTTCTAGAAAGTGTCTCATGAGCTTTGAGGGCCTGTCCACTTCTCCAGGGAATTTTCAATCCAGAGTAGGCAAGGATCTGTGGTCATACCTACAGAGGAACGCTATATCCTATTGGAGACACCAGGTCCAGCTCACAGTGGGCTCCCGGGAAACTCAGATTTGCTGTTCGTTTCCAGTCCCGAATTACCACTGCAATGAATTCATCTGAACAAGGACCAAAACACATTTGCTTTGCTTTTCCTGCCTCCAGCACTTCAATCATGACAGTTACATAGAGCACTAACAACTTCAGTACTGGAAAGCAGAACTTTTGTAGTCCCGGCTGATCATGGAAACTGTCTCTCTACTCTCATGCTAACATGGAAGACAACTTTATCTCATCTCGAATCCTCTGTTCCCTTAAAACAAGAACTAACACTGAGAAAGAAAAAAGTATGCAATGGTTTAAGAGGGAGATGGGATTAGGCAGTAAAGGGTGATGAATTTATTGCATTCATGTATGAAAGTTTCAAAAATGTATTGAAATTAACACTTAACAGTCACAAGTTTTATAAGCAATTATGATTTGGGGAAAACCTGAGAAACATCTTTGTAGCCAGTGAACAGAACTTAAAGAGGATTTAGGAGACTCTGAAATGAGTTTCATAAAACAAAATGAGAAAAAAGAGGTCCTTTATTTTTAAAATATGCCCTAGAATTGCTAAAAGGTCCATTCTTTTGTCTCTTCAAAGCAAATTAAAGACTCACTTGGTTCTATCATAACCAAAATCTAGTATTCAGAAGTAAGTGGCCAAATCCTAAAGTGCTTTTACTTGTTTGAGGGGCTTCAAAATGTTTCTAACTGCACAATATATTAATGTGAACAGCATGGGGGCAGGTACTAAATATTTAGGACTGTGAGTAACATGATAAATTGTTAAAGTCACTTAAAACAAAGTTTTGTGTAATAAACTGAATTAAAATAAAATTAGTTATTACAGCTTTTGATTGAAATGCATTTTATTAATTTTATCACATTGCTTTTGATTAATAAAAAGTTTGTGTTGTCAACCTACATAATGTCTGTTTCTTTTTTTTTCTTATTTTTTTGAAACAAAGTTTTAAATTGTAACAAAGGTCAGCCCCAAACTTATGATCCTCTGGTTGTAGCCTCCTAAGTGCTAGGCTTATAGACATGTTCCACCTTATCCGACCTGACCTGACTTGTACAATTTCTAAGTATTGAAATCTGCCTTTGTTAAATGTTTGTGTTTGATGTGGTTTGGATTTTAAGGATATTTTCCTACTAAGACAAGAAAATATAAGCAATTAATCATTTTCTTAAAAATTTCTTGGATTAAAAAATTAATTTTTCTTCCCTTTCCCTGTTAAACTTTGACAACTGGTGAATTCTGGGAGAAGGGCAGTGACTGTCTTGAACCATGTACCTGCTGTTCAGCCCCACAGGTTCCAAAGGGTAGTTCCAACCCCATGGCCACACGGAGGACCCTGGTTAAAGTAGTAGTTCTCATAACAGAACAAAAGACTTCTACAAAAGTGGAAACCAGGGGGCAAGAGAACTAGGGTGGATTTATAGTAATCAGAATGCACAATATACGTGTAAGAAATTGTCAAAGGACAAATTTAAGAAAAATTAAAATGTAACCATTTTCTTCTCAATGAGCTTAATTTCCCACCTTTATCATGCTAACAACAAAAACTTCTATTACATATGTTTATTGCAATAACATGTGCAAACTTTTCTTAGTTGATCTATAAATAACACCAAAAACATTAAAAAATTCTTGGGCTGAAGGTATGTAGTTCATTAATAAAGTTTATACTTAGCATACATGAGAAACTCAGTTCAAACTCCTACACCAGAAAGTTATAACCTAAAATAATTCCTAAAATTGAGAATTTCTGAATATCATAAAATTAAAATCCACTAAGGAGGTGCAATGAATCATTTTTATGTAACTTTAACAAATGTCTTCATTAAATCTTAAGAAGGGTTTCCTTTTTCTTTACTAAAATGCTATGATTTATATTTAAAAAAATAATGATTTTTATTCTTTCTCTTTGGTAAAATGGCAGATTTGGCTACCAGCTGTCAGGAGAGTCAGGGATTATGGAAGACCAAGATCTTGCTGTAAACTCAAATGAATGCACTGGCATCTCCTTAAGAACCTCCTTCCCAAGAGGGGGTGGTAAGATTGTAAGAGCAAAAGGATGGGGGGAGCAATGATTTGAAGAGTCTCCACACTAGATAGGGCTGAAGCAATCATAATAGGACTTTGCATGCCCTGCGCCATGTCCGTCACACTATTGACCTCACAAAGTCTAACATCGGCTAAAAGCACCAAGATCTTTGGAGGCAAGGGATTGATGGCCACAGTAGTGTTCCTATGCTTAAGGGGAACACGAGAAAGGGTTCAGGGAAATGCCACTGGGTCCTTTTACGTCATCGGAAAGGAGGACCAAGAGGAGAGTTAGGAATACACAATTCTCTGGGAATTGGGGG
Source organism: Typhlomys cinereus (assembly GCA_023101885.1). Classification (NCBI taxonomy): domain Eukaryota; kingdom Metazoa; phylum Chordata; class Mammalia; order Rodentia; family Platacanthomyidae; genus Typhlomys; species Typhlomys cinereus. The sequence continues at coordinate 1,190,590 of JALPQD010000400.1, forward strand.
GGGAGGCACTGGGAGATGGGGAGGGAGGGAGGGGGAGCAGAGGGTTCGGGGGGAGGAGGAGGGGGGAGGGAACTAGTCTACCTATTAAGTTTGTATGAGCGGAAATAATAATAAAAATGTTATATAAAAAAAAAGAACCTCCTTCCCAGATAATTCAATGTTTAACCAAGAGTTGAATTCAATCCCTCTCCAGACACAAAATCTATGAAAAGTGACTTTTATGTATGAGACTGGGTGGCACAAGACAGTGAAGGAGAAGGGCTCTGTCTTGTTCCACCAGGAGAAAGAAACTTAATGTTCCAGCTGTTCTGACACAGGCAGAAGAATCCAGCTCCTGGATTTGGAGAACAGGAGCTGGATGGGCAGATTCTACATGGGTGGCATCAGAAGAGGGAGCTGCACAAGAATGGTCTGAAGAGGCTGTGTCAGGAGCTTCCTCTGCTGGCATGTATGTGTGTGTGTGTGTGTGTGTGTGTGTCTGAGTGTGTGTCTGTGTGTGTGTCTCTGTGAGTGTGTGTGTCTGTGAGTGTGTGTGTGTGTGTGCACCCCACAGATAAAGACACATCCAGAGGAGCAGTCTCTGACACTCAGGAGGAATAGGAGTCACATGTGTCTCAACATGCTACTTATATGCTTACAGCTCACAGACCCCCCAGAGTCCTCATGTGACTAATATTTAAAGTGAGTCTTGAAAAACTGTTTTCTTCCCTTAAGACATGATACTCTCCACTAAAATTCTAGTAATAAACTGTAAAAAAAAGTACTCAAAATGAAAAATACACTGAGTTGAAATATATCTAAGAAGCTCAATATCTCAAGTGTAATGAGCATTATGAAAATTAGACTCACACACATTGTGATTACATTGTTGGAAACCAGCAGTTAGAAAACAGTTCATCAGGGTTTGGAAACCATGTCATTACAACACTGAGCTGAATTAAACACTTTTACTCAAAGAACTTATTCATTTTGTATAATAAAATATGTTCTGTAAATAGCTTTTTATATAATAAGTACTGTATTATAAATTTGCAGCCAAAGAGGCTGAAATATGAAGTAAATCATGATCAATTTTCATCAGTTCATTAATCTGGGCACTTTCCTATTATGGAGACCCAATAACTGAGAAACTGCTCAAAGTGTTTGCTATTGAGTCTCCTGCTTATTTGCTAATGACCTCACATGGGTCAGGATTTTAATTTTGCTTATTAGTGTGTTGATTTTTAAGAGGATTTTTAAGAAGGATGGCAGAGATGTTAATTTTCCAAGAAAAGAATCATACTAAATTTAGAGAAGGAAATCCAAGAAGAAAAAAAAAAAAGGAATAATAGGTGCTGGCAGATGGCTCCTCAGAATAGTGTTTGCATTGCAAACAAGAGGACTTGAATTCCACCCCCAGAACCCAGGTGAACCCCAGCTCTCCTGCAGTGAGATTGTTAAGCAAAATTACAAATCAACATTCCAAGGTACAGAATAGCAAGGTTTATTTCAACACTGTGCTTAGTTCAGGAAGAATTTCTTTCTCCAAGAATTGGGCTCAATTCTTTGTTTCATTTGTCTTTTATATAGTATAACTTTCTGACCTTGAAAACTTTTGCCCAAGCAACCACAACCCCTCCCCAAATACCAGTAACCCAAGCTCCTTCCCACTGCAGTTGGGCAGGCTAAATTATAGAAGCAGAAAACAGAAAAAAGAAAAATATTTTACATGAAGCTCACCACTTCAAGATGGCTAGTGGAAGAGAAAGTAGAATCCCAAGGAAGCTCTGGAGTCAGCTAGCCTGGACCACTGTTATAGTTAGATCTAGGTCTATTAGCAAATGAAGGCTTGAGATCTGGACAAAGTTGTGAAGAACTAGTAGTTGAGTTGAGTCTTGGGAAAACCTGAAGGAGTTTGTCTGATTGATTGAGAGGGCTGAGTCCACCATGGGTGAGACTAGAAGTTGGTATTCTTTGGTATACTTGGATAGAAGTGCTGGTCTGTCAAAAAGGATTGCCCTTCTCTCAGCAGCCTTCTGAATATATTATAGGATGTAGCCAGTGCCCTCTGGTATTGATATGGACTCTCCTGCCAATCTAGATTAAGAACTATAACTAGACTACCATAAAAAAATAAAATACCTTGTTCCCTAGAGCCATTTAGTCATTATTTATCAGTAATATACAAAATAACTGCAACAAGTACACTGAATAGTGGCAAAAATGAGAGGGTCCAGATGCTGCCTCAACAAGGTGGAAAACAAGAAAGTTGTCTCCTCATTACCACCTGCATGTTATGGCACGCATACATGTGTACACACACACACACACACACACACACACACACACACACACACACACAAGTAAAATAAGCACCAGGTACTAGGGAGATAACTCAGTTAATGCAGTGCTTGACTTCAGGCATGAGGGATGAGTTTCAGTCACAGCGCCCAGGTAAAACATCAAGCTTACCGGAGTGCAACTGTAATCCTAGCACTGAGGAAGTAGACACAGGCGGATTCCTGGAATTCACTGCCCAGCAAGTCTGCCTAATTGGTGAGCTCCAAATTCAGTAAGAGGCCCTATCTCAAAAACTAAGGTAGACAGTGACTGAGGAAGACACCTGACAGAACCTCTGGCCTCCACATGTATATTCACACATATCTACAATGGACCTGCATATACACATGTACACAAATACAAGTCAGAGATAGAGAGACAGAGAGAAAGACAGAGAGAGAGACAGAGACAGAAAGACAGAGACTTAAAAACTGTGGGTCTCCCTTTCACCCCACCCCGCTCCGCCGGTCGGGATGCGCGCTCGCGGTCCAGCCGGGCCTCGCCCCGCAACGTAGGGTAAGCTCTATCCCTACCCACCCCCAGAACCCCAGGCCAAATAATTCAGTTTAGTGAAATTGAAAGATCTTAAGAGTTAAAACGACAATGCCAAAGTCAAAGTGCAAATCCATGAGAAGCAACACTCAAGTAAACAAATTTCCCACTGAAGAAATTAATCCCATAATGTTAGACTCCAATCAGAACAAACCCGCGGAAAAAGGCCAAGAAAGCCTGACCCAGGATAACGACTCTCAAAATATGATCATTACCATGTTCAATACTATGAAAGAGGAAATCCGGGAGGAATTACATAATCGAATCAATCCCTTTGAAGAGGAACACAACAGACACTTGGAGGAGTTGAGAAAAACAGTGCAAGAAACAAAAACTGGCATAGAGCAGTTAAAACAGACTCAAGCAGAGTTTAAAACTGAGCTATAAGACAAGTTATCTTCAACCCAGAACTCCACAGTGAGTCTTATCAGCAGAACTAATGAAGCAGAAAACAGAATTTCAGACCTTGAAGATAAAGTGGGAGTACTAACCAGCTCAATGGAAGAGGTTGTTAAAGCCAAAAAGATACTTGAGAGAAATATCCAAGAGATATGCAACACCCTGAAGAAGCCTAACATGCATATTCATGGAATACCAGACCAAGAATCTCAAAATACCACCCCTGAGGAAATTTTTCAAACGATCATCAAGGAAAACTCTCCTCATATAAAAAAAGAGAGGCCCATCCATATACAAGAGGCATTCCGCACCCCAAACAGATACAACCAAAACAGAAGCAAGCCACAGCAAATAATAGTTAAAACACTCCACATTCAAGATAAAGAACTGGTGCTGAGAGCTTCAAGGGAGAAAAAACAAGTCACTTTTAAAGGTAAACCTATTAAAATAACAAATGACTTCTCAGCAGAAACAGTAAAAGCAAGAAGAGCTTGGAGAGACATACTTCAAGTATTGAATGAGCAAAAGTGTCAACCCAGGCTGATTTACCCTGCAAAACTATCAGTCATGATCGAGGGAGAAAGAAAAATTTTCCAGCACAAAGACAACTTGAAGGGATACATGTCCACCAAACCAGGCCTTCAAAAAATGCTAGAAATGATACTCAAGCGTGAAGAAAAAAACAGGCATATCCAGGAGAACAGAAGGCAAGTATAACACCATTAAAAGCGAAGCAATATACTTATAAAAACTACTAAACATAATAAATGTCTGGAATTAAAAATAGTTTCTCCATTATAACACTAAATGTTAATGGAATTAACTCACCAATCAAGAGACACAGATTACAAACTTGGATTAAAAATCACAATCCATCAATCTGCTGCCTGCAGGAAACCCATCTCACCACAAAAGATAGGCACACTCTAAAAATATAAGGCTGGTCAACAATTCTACAAGCAAATGGAAGCAGAAAACAGGCAGGGGTAGCCATTATACTATCAGACAAAGTGGACTTCAAACCAAAGAAAATTATAAGAGACATGGATGGATACTACATTTTAGTCACAGGTACAATTCACCAGGAAGACTTCACAATACTGAACATATATGCACCCAATATGGGCCCCTTCATTAAGAAGACCCTACAGCGTCTAAAGCAAGAAATCAACCCCCAAACTTTAATTCTTGGGGACTTCAACACCTCCCTCTCAACACGGGATAGATCAACAGGTCAAAAGCTTAACAGAGACACTGTGGAACTTAATCATACCCTGAAAGAAATGGACCTTACAGATCTATATCGAACTTTTCACCCACGTACCAAAGAATACACATTTTTCTCAGCAGCACACGGAACTTTCTCCAAAATAGATCACATACTGAGCCACAAAACGAATCTACACAAATACAAAAAAGTTGAAATTCTAACCTGTGCCCTATCAGACCACCACAGCCTAAAGCTGGACATCCACAACACATCAAACAAGAGAAAATACACTAACTCCTGGAAACTTAACAATATGATGCTGAATGAGAACTGGATTCAGGAAGAAATTAAAAAGGAAATTCAAGATTTCCTGAAAGTGAACGATAATGAAAATACAACTTACCAAAATCTCTGGGACACAATGAAAGCTGTTCTAAGAGGTAAGTTCATAGCTCTTAATGCCTACATCAAAAAAATGGAAACATCAGAAATAAACAATTTAACAATGCAGCTTAAAGCTTTAGAGAAACTAGAGCAATCTGATCCCAAAAGTAGTAGAAGAGAGGAGATTAGCAAAATAAGGGGAGAAATATCTGAAATCGAGATTAAGAAAACGATAGAAAAAAATCAACCAGTCAAAAAGCTGGTTCTTTGAAAAAAAATCAATAAGATTGATACACCCCTAGCTAAATTAACCAAAAGCAGGAGAGAGAAAACCCAAATTAACAAAATCAGAAATGAACATGGAGTTATCACTACTGATACCCAAGAAATCCAGAGAATTATAACATCATGTTTCAAAAAATAACACTCTGTGAAATTTGACAACACAAAAGAGATGGATGAATTTCTAAGTAAACACAACTTACCTAAATTGAATCAGGAAGTTGTGAATTATTTAAATAGTCCTATAACATATAAGGAAATTGAGGAAGTAATCTTGAATCTTCCCACCAAAAAATGTCCTGGACCAGATGGATTCAGCACAGAGTTCTACCAGACATGTAAGGAGTTAATAATACCAATACTCCTTAAACTGTTCCATCAAATAGCAAAGGAAGGAACACTACCAAATTCCTTCTATGAAGCTAATATCGTTTTAATCCCAAAACCTAATAAAGACTCACTTAAAAAAGAAAACTATAGGCCGATCTCTCTGATGAACACAGACGCAAAGATTCTCAACAAAGTCTTAGCAAATCGGATTCAAAAACATATTAAAAAGATTATTCACGGGGACCAAGTAGGCTTCATCCATGGCACACAAGGTTGGTTCAACATACGCAAATCAATAAATGTAATTCATCATGTAAACCAGTCCAAAGTCCAAGACCACATGATACTTTCGATAGATGCAGAAAAAGCTTTTGACAAGATCCAACAGCCTTTTATGATCAAAACGCTAGAGACAGTAGGAATGGAAGGAACCTTTATCAATATAATAAAAGCTGTATACAACAAGCCCACAGCAAGGATTATGCTAAATAGGGAACAATTGGAAGCATTCCCACTCCAATCAGGAACTAGACAAGGCTGTCCACTCTCACCACTTCTATTCAATATTGTACTTGAAGTCTTAGCTGAAGCCATAAGACAAGAAAGGGACATAAGAGGGATTTAAATTGGCAAGGAAGAAGTCAAGCTATGCCTATTTACAGATGACATGATCTTATACCTGAGGGATCCCAAAAACTCCACCAGGAAGCTCCTGGAACTAATTGAGAAGTTCAGCAGGGTGGCAGGATACAAAATAAATGTGCAAAAATCAGAGGCCTTCCTATATGCCCAGAATGAAAGAAGTGAAAAAGCCTTGAGAGAAATCATCCCATTCACTATAGCCTCTAAAAATAAGAAATACCTTGGTATAAACCTAACCAAGGAGGTAAAAGACCTTTATAATGAAAACTTTAAAACCCTAAAGAAAGTAATAGCAGAAGACACCAGAAGGTGGAAAGACCTCCCATGTTCCTGGATTGGCAGAATCAACATCGTAAAAATGACCATTCTACCAAAGGCAACATACAGATTTAATGCTATACCAATTAAAATCCCAAAGCAATTCTTTAAAGAAGTTGACCAAACAATCTCAAAATTCATATGGAGGCACAAAAGACCCAGGATAGCAAAGACAATCCTGAGTAACAAAAACACTGCAGGAGGTATTACATACCGAACCTTAGTCTATATTAAAAATCCATAGTTATAAAAACAGCCTGGTACTGGCTCCAAAATAGACACACAGATCAATGGATAAAGATTGAAGACCCAGATATAAGCCCACACAACTACAGCCATCTGATCTTTGACAAAGGGGCCCAAAGAATCCAATGGAAAAAGAACAGCATCTTCAACAAATGGTTCTGGCAAAACTGGATCTCCACATGCAGAAGATTAAAGCTCAACCCGTACTTGTCACCATGTACAAGACTTAATTCCAAATGGATCAAGGACCTTGATATAAGGCCAGAGACTTTAAAAACCATAGTTGAAATGATAGGGAACTCCCTCGAGCTGATTGGGCTAGGCCAACAGTTCCTAAACAGACATCCAATGGCACAGTCACTGCTACCAACTCTCAACAGTTGGGATCTTGTGAAATTAAAGAGCTTCTGTTCAGATAAAGAGATTGTAACACGATCTCAAAGGCAACCCACAGAATGGGAGAAAATCTTCACTAACCACATATCTGATAGAGCTCTACTGTCCAGAGTGCACAAAGAACTTAGAAAACTAAACACCAAGGAAACCAATGGCCCAGTTAAAAAATGGGCCCTGGAACTTAAAGGAAATTTTACCAGGGATGAAATTAAAATGTCTAACAAATATCTTAAAAAATGCTCCACTTCTTTAGCCATCAGGGAAATGCAAATCAAAACTTCCCTGAGATATCATCTCACCCTGGTCAGGATGGCAAAAATCCACAACACAAACAACAACAAATGCTGGAGAGGATGTGGAGAGAGGGGAACTCTCCTACATTGCTGGTGGGAGTGCAGGCTCATACAGCCACTCTGGCGAGCCGTCTGGAGATTCTTAAAGAAATTAAAGATTGAAATGCCATATGACCCTGCGATTCAACTTTTGGGTATAACCCCCCATACAGCAGAGGTTCACCTCGATAGCACAAGCACAACCATGTTTACAATAGCAAAGACATGGAATCAACCCAAATGTCCAACAGTTGACAAGTGGATAAGGAAACTGTGGTACATCTATACAATAGAGTACTACTCAGCCATCAAAAATGAATTACTGGAATTTGCTGGGAAATGGATGTCATTAGAAACAATTATATTAAGTGAAGTATCCCAGACACACAAAATTAAGTGCCGTATGTACTCCCTAATAGGTGGCTCCTAATACCAAACCCACCCAGCCCACCTTGAGACACTCATAGGTAAATCTATGTATTACCTACAGTAATTGCAAGGATTATGAACAGGAGGGATGGGGTTGGAGGGCCACACCAGAAACAAGGAGAGAAGTGACCATGTTACAGTAGAGAAAATAGGCCTCCATCAAGGACTGCAAGAAGGTAATGTGACACCTAGTTAAGTTCACAATTCGTTCCTGATCATTTACAACTAAAGGAGTATGAACTCACCAGAAGGGGAGGGCACATAGTCCGGCAGATTAAAAAGTAACCATTTTGCAAATGGGTGATTGACCCCTCCCATTGCCTAATGCTGTACGACCCTGCGATTCCAATTTTGGGTATAAGTATTACATCTACCCTTGAATGTGCTCTTATAGTAAGACTCTAGTTTAACAGCTTTCTGTCTCTGGCCAGGGGGTGACATACAATGCCCATCACGATGGAGTGAAGGGCATTGCAGGAGCAACAAAACTGCAAAAGAAAATCAACGAACCACTATCCAGAACTTCAAAGACTCTATATCAACCACCTAGAACTAGGCCAGACTAATCTCTCCCCATCCTGAAGCTCAGGGACATTTGCGGAAGAGGGGGCAGTAAGAGTGTAAGAGCAAAAGGATGGGAGGAGCAATGATTTGCAAGATACTCCACACAAGTTAGGGCCGAAGCAATCATAATTGGACATTGCATGCCCGGCGCAATGTCCAACACACTATTGACCTCACAAAGTCTAGCATCTGCTAAAGGCACCAAGATCCTTGGAGGCAAGGGATTGACAGCCACAGTAGTGTTCCTATGCTTAAGGGGAACACAGGAAGGGGTTCAGGGAAATGCCACTGGGTCCTTGTACGTCATCGGAGAGGAGGGCCCAGAGGAGAGTCAGGCATGCACAAGAAAGGACTCTGGGAATTGGGGCAGGAGGCACCGGGGGATGTGGCGGGAGGGGTGAAGGGAGGGGGAGTAGGGGGCTCGGGGGGGGGGGGAGGAGGAGGGAGGGAGGGAACTGGTGTACCTATTAAGTTTGTATGAGCTGAAATACTAATAAAAAAGGTATTATATAAAAAAAAAACCTGTGGGTCTGACTCAGTCCCATCCTTCTAGTCTTATCCTTCCAAGTCTCAAGTCCCTCCCAGCTAACACTCCTACCACCCACAGGAATTTCTGTCAGCACTTCCTATAGCCTACAGAATTATTTCTACATACATTTACTTCACTTGTGTACCATCTCAGTAAGGTTAAGCCACAAAAGAAAAAACTCCATTCTCCCTTTGTCTGTCACCACTGTCTATACAACACAGATGGCAGTGATTTTGTAAAACTGTACTTTGTGCCATGTAAGCACTTCTGCGTTTACCAGTGCAGAAACCGACTGGAGCATTGTGTAGAAGGCTCTGTCATCTTGGCAGAAACTATGATACAATGTGAAAAATGTGTGTGAGTGTGTGTGCATGAGCACATGTGTGTGTGTGCACATGCGCACAGATTGTGATTTAAAAAAGCAAGACATTTAATGTAAACCCAGTTCAAATGATCACTCCTGATTGTTGCTTACTGGCTTTCTCATAGATCAGGCTCCTGTTGCAGAAATGGTTCCTTTTCTTGGAAGCTGCCATTTTCAATGCTTGAAGCTCTACTTTAGCTCAAGGAACTTATAATGGCTCAGCAGTATTTCAGGATGTAACAAAATAAACATCCTCTAAAGAGGATAAATGCTTTAGAAAGCATAAATGCTTTCTAAGACATTTATGTGGTGCTTTGAAAGTAAGTAATAGATTAATGCCTTTTGGATACTTTATACCATGAGATATCCCTATTCCTGCTTTCCTGATTCCCTCAAACATTCAGTTATTGGTCAGTTGGATTATGGCTTCATTTAATAATGTAAGAGTTCTTCAAGTATTTAATATAAAACATGCACCCAGAAACAATTAAGTCAATGGGAAAATCAGAATGTTATATGGCCCTTACACCTTGGGAGTGAGTGCTTGAATTGGGACAGAAAAGCAAACACAGAAGGAGTTTCTTTGTGAAGACTTTCTCCCATTCTGTAGGTTGCCTTTTTGCTTGGTTTACAATCTCTTTAGCTGAACAGAAGCTTTTTAACAGAATCTTAATTTCATAAGATCCCATTTGTTGTGTATGGGTTCTAGTGCCTGTGCTATTGGATTTTTGTTTAGGAACTGTTGGCCTAGCTTAATCAGCTTGAGAGAATACCCTACCCTTTCAACTAGGGTTTTTATAGTCTCTGACCTAATACTAAGGTCCTTGATCCATTTGGAATTAATTATTGTGCATGTTGACAAGTACGAGTCCAGTTTTAATCTTCTCCATGTGGATATCCAGTTTTGCCAGCACCATTTGTTGAAGATGCTGTTCTTTTACCATTGAATTTTTTGGGCCCCTTTGTCAAAGATCAGATGGCTGTAGTTGTGTGGGCTTATATCTGAGTCGTCAATCTTTATGCATCGATTTATGTGTCTATTTTGGAGTCAGTACCAGGCTGTTTTTATTACTATGGATTTGTAGTATAGATTAAGGTTTAGTATGGTGATACCTCCAGCAGTGTTTTTGTTAGTCAGGACTGTTTTTGCTATCCTGAGCCTTTTGTGCTTCCATATGAATTTTGAGATTGTTTGGTCAATTACTTTAAAGAATTGCTTTGGGATTTTGATTGGTATAGCGTTAAAGCTATATATTACTTTTCGTAAGATGATCGTTTTTATGATGTTGATTCTGTCAATTCAGGAGGAAAGACCTTTCCACCTTCTGGCATCTTCTGTAATTTCTTTCTTTAGGGTTTTAACATTTTCATTTTAAAGGTCTCTCACTTCTTGATTAGATTTATATCAAGATGATAAATAGGCCAATTAAAAAATGGGTCTCAGAACTGAAAAAAAAGCTTTTCCAAGGACAAAATCAAAAGGTCTAACAAATATCTTTAAAATTGCTCCACATCCTTAGCCATCAGGGAAACGCAAACCAAAACTACCCTGAGATATCATCTCACTCCTGTCAGGATGGCGAAAATCCACAATACAAACACTGACTACTATAGAGGATGTGGAGAAAAAGAAACTCTCATACATTGCATATAAAACCACTCTGATGATCAGTATGGCAATTTTTTAAAAAGTTAAGCATTGAAATGCCATATGGCCCTACTATATCACTACCAGGAACAATCCCCCATAATTCAAAAATTCACTACAGTGACATGAGCACAACCATGTTCATTGCAGCACTATTTACAATAGCAAAGTCATGGAATCAACCCAAATGCCCAACAGTTGACAAATGGATAATGAAAATGTGGTACACTTATATAATGGAATACTACTCAGCCATCAAAAAAGGTGAAGTAATGAAATTTTCAGGGAAGTGGATGGAATTAGAAAAAATTTTATTGAGTCAAGTATCCCAGACACAGAAAGTTAGATGCCATATATACTCCCTAATAAGTTGATCCTAGTTCCAAACCCACTTAATGACATAGTCAAAGGTAAATCTCTATAATACCCACTGTACTTGCAAAGGATTATAAATAGGAGGGACAGGGAAGGAGGACCTCAAAAGAAAGGAGATAAGGGAACATACTTCAGTAGAAAAAACAGGCCACAGTCATGTATTGCATATAAGTAGCAAGACATTTGGTGCAGCTCATTCTCACTTCCCTTCCTGGTCCCTTGAGGCTGAAAAAGTTTGATTTCACCAATCAGGGAGGATATAGGGTCTGGCAGATACACTGGCAAATTGGAGACTGACCCCCCCACACACAAACACTGTTGTGTCCTACTCCTTCCGTCTACCTTTGACTCTCCTTTTATATTAAGATCTTCATTTAAAAAGTCTTTAACTTTGGTTAGGAGATTACCTTCCATACCAGTCAGGATGCAGCCAAGGGCACTGCAGGAATAGCAAACTGAAAACAACAACAAACCATAATTCAGAACATCAAAGACCCTACATTATTCACCTGGAACCAAACCAGCCAAATCTTTCCCCATCCTGAAGCTCAGGGAACCTTGCAGAAGAGGGGACAGCAAGATTGTAAGAGCCTAAAGATGAGGAAGACCAATGATATGTGCCACGTCCTATGTCAACCAGGCTGGTAGACAAGGTCCCAACCTGGTGAAGAACTTCAAGAAAGTACCTTCTGGAAATGGGCTTATTTCGAAATAAATAATAAAGATATGATACATATGGGAGTTGTCGGGCTTGCAACCTGCTCTGTGGAATGGGCAGTTGCTAAGGGTCTGAGGGGTTACTAGGGTCCACTTCCCTCAGAGTCTTGCCTCTTATCTTTGACAGACAAGTTCCTCTCTTTTTGTGATTGTGTGTGCCTATTATCTCTGCCAGAGGAGTTCTTCCCTTTTTTGTGGATTGGGAGCTCTCCTATCTTTTCCCAGGCTTCCTTTTTGTTTTTTCCCAAAAAACTACCTAGGATAATACCTTCCCCTAGTTTCCTGCTTCCGGAACTACAGATGTCAAGCAATTTGCCTTAAGTCTTTTGTTTCCTAAATGCATACCAAGCCTGCTTTTAACTTTAAATTAAAATTCTAACTAGAAATTTTATGTCCAACCATACACAGTAAACAGGCTTGTTAGCCAGAATATATACACTACTTGTAAAGAAATTAGAGAATAATTTCAAGAGTCCTAAAACATAGATAGAATTCCTTAAAATTATGACTCTTGTGAAATTAATGCAGAAATTCTACATATATGAGACTATGCCATCTGTTCCCTAAAATTATTAAACAACTATTTCTTATAAAACACATAGTTAATAGAAAATAATGATTCCTAAAATTAATGCACAACTATTTTCATATAGAGCATAAAATAAAGTATAAATAAATAAAATAAATTCTAATATAGTTCTTACCATTATAACCTAATATAGGCCAACTTATATGATACCAGCCAGAATCTAATATCATCCAAAAGGAAAAAGTAATGTATAATATATGCCCCCTCCAACAGCTTCACCTTTACCATTTACAAAAATATATAATACCTATAACACAAATTAATAAGGAGCTCAATCTCAGTATACCTTAACTAAACTTCAAATAAAGTCTTTGTTAAATACAACAATACAGACTTAGACCCTGTGACTGTTTGGTGAGAAATTGTAAGACAGATAATTTAGAGAGACGGAGGGCTGGACAAAACCTGTTGTAGGGCTGGGAAAAAAACCTGTTAAGATGTGATAAGGATTTGTTTGTGTCTCATCCTTAAACAATGAGTTAAATTCTTAAAGAATGTTTATCCTAAAGGTGATTCCTGTGTCTGTCTGCAGGTGCAGCATTCTCTGCCCCAAAATTTTCTAGCATAAAAAGCTGTTACAATATTCAAATAAATGGATTTGGATTCACCCAGCCCAGAGTTGTGTGTTTATCTGTTTCTCATTCGCCGAAGCCTTGCCCACCTTGTCGAGGGGAGCCCTGGATTCGAGGATGCAGTGCTTGGACTGCAACCGATATGCAAGATATTCCACATAAGTCAGGGCTTCAGCAGCCAGGATTGGACTTTACCTGACCTGCACAACAGCTGACATGTCAACGACCCCCCAAAATCTAGCATGGATCACTGGGGAGAAGGCTTCAGGCAGTGGCTTCGGGCAGTAGGATCCTTAGAGGCAAGGGATTAAACAGTCATAATAGAGTTCCCATGCTAATGGGGAGTCCAAGAAGGGGCCCTGAGCTCTGCCATTGAGTCCTGAACCCTCACTAAGGGGGAAGACTCAAAGGGAGGTTCAGAGCCCTCATAAATGGCTGCTCCAGGGGATGGGAGGGAGAAAGGAGGAAGCAACGGGAGAAGGGGAGGAAAGAAGGGGGTGAAAGGAGGGAGAGTGCAATAGGGACATGGGGGAGGGGCGGGAGAGGAAGAGGATGGGAGTACCTACTGAGCTTGTACGATTAGGAAAAAATAAAATGTGGGGAAAAAAATACAAATCATTTCTAAAAATCATCAAGTACTATTAATTCTGTTTTAAAAACAGCTAGCATTGAGCTGTGGAGATGACTCAGGGGTTAAAGCCTTTACCTTGTAAGCAAGAGAACCTGAATGTGAGTTGATCCCACATAAAAATGTGAGGTCAAAATGGTGGCACCTGCACTCCACCCCTGGGCCTCCACAGGCACATACACAAAGCACATATGCATGCAAAACACACATAAAGGCAGATACCACTTTCCCTTATTGTCAGGTCAGTGGTCTCTCTTTGCTACGAAAGGTTTCTACAAGGTTACCAAGTCTGGCATTCCTCCTAGGCCATGGTTTAGGTGACTTCTGCATTGAAGGTTAATTCAGAACAAGTAAGTCATTGGTAGTGAGTATATGCTGATCTTATCCTGCAGAGTTAAGTACAAATGTGCTCCTATAAAGTGCTCCTATAAGTTTCATAATGTATAAACTTTGGTACTGATAACATAAAATGTGGAAGGGAAGATGTTAAAGGGTAGAGGCGTTGTGTACAGTTAATGTTAAGCTGCTACCAACTTGAACTACAATCACAAGGGAAGATATATAATACTTATACATAAGAGAAAGGAATCAAAGTGCTTCACACAGACACTATCAAATCACAAAGGAGGACAATAGAGGAAGAAAAGAAATATCAAACAGATTATTTACAAAATAGTAGTAAATTTTTAACCTACCAATTATTACCTTAAATGTAAATGGATTAAAACACCAATCAGGAGACTTAGAGTGATGAAACTGATCAAATATAATCCAGCTACATGCTGCCTACAAGACACTCACAAGAGCTTTCAGAACACAGATAGGATGAAAGTGAAGAGATACAGAAAGGGCTCCATGCAAATAGAAACCTGAAGAGCAAAGCCTTCTTTTCTTGTCAGCAAAACAATAGGCTGTAAGTCAAAACACAATTATAAGAAACAAAAGAGGTCATCAAACTGTGGTAATGGGTAGATTTATCACAATGATAATGCATATGCATTCAATATAAGGCATACATAAAATACAACTTCTCTTAACAGAAGTGAAAGGGGAAACAGATGCAGTACCGTAACAGTGTAGATTTCAATACTCCGTTTTCAATAATGGATGAGTTCTGCAGGCTGAACATCATTAATGAACTACTGGACTTAAACTACAAGTGCACTCTTATAATATCTAATGCTGGCGAGATTGCTGGGAAGAGTATGGAATGGCACAGGCACTTGGAGATAGTTTTGCAAATGAGTGCAAAGCTAAGCATAAGCTCAGCATAGCAGCCAGCAGCCATGCTCCTTGATATTTACTCAAAGGACATGAAAATCTATACTCACACAGAGCTTTATTCAGAGATTTCTTTTATACAATGGCCTTCATTATTTCACCAAACTGGGAGAAATCATGATATTTTTCAATACTCAAATGAACAAGCAATTGCAGTATATTCATACAATAAATATTTTGCAACAATAAAAAGAAATAAGCTAGAAGACACAAAGCTAGAAGACACATGTGAGAACCTTTAGTGGAATTTTCCACTCTGAAAGGCTATATAACTATATGACTTCAACTTCATGGCAACCTGGTCAAGACAAAACTATCCAAAACTTGCCATTTGCTAAGGACCAGAAGGATAGCATGCAGGTATAAATGGTGAATAGGGAGCAGACAGGACAGTTTCAGTCAAACATTTGTCATGCTACTGTCATGGAAACGAGACATTTTGCATTGATAAATGAAAAAGAGAATTATAGATTTCCTGCCCACCGGCTTTCCACATATTCCACTCTTGCTCTAAGCACAAGTTCTTAAGGCAATTACGATACTACTGGAAACGAGTCAACTTTGCCCCTTTCCCAGAGGTGCTTGTACTATAAAAAGGACTTGGGCTAGAGGTGGGGGAAAGGGAGAAGGAATAGATGGTAGGGTGGACAGTGAGGTAATTCAGTGGGTTAAGATGCCTGCTTGCAAACCTAGTAACCTTAGTTCAACTCTACGGTGAAAGGAGAGCACTGACTTCTGGAAATTGTCCACTCTCTCCACCTGTGCACCACAGCAAGCATCTTTCTCTCTCATAAATAAGTAAATTCATTACATAAAAGGATTTTAGGCCTGGAGATATACCTCAGTAAGTACAGTATTTGTCTAGTGTGCATGAGGCTTTAATCTCATAACCCCAGCCCTCAGGAGGCAAGAGGATCAGAAGTTCACAGCCATCTTCAGTGATATAACAAACTCCTTTTAAGCTACATAGTAAGTTCTAAACCAGAATGAGATATATGAAACATCACCTGAATGAATGAATGAACGAATGAATATAAATGAATGAATAAATGCTTTAATGGCATTCTGGCAATGAAAACAGAAATAGAACAAAATTGGTTTTATTTAAAATAATTTGTCAGATTTTTGGAAGAATTTACTAGAAGCCCAGAATTCATTTTGTTCAAAGAAACTTAAAATGTGAACCACCACCTTTGTATTCTATCTAATTTGAACCTCAGGACAGGCCTGGGGGTGGTCTGGGTCACTGTTTCACACACAAGGAGGCTGATAGCGAAACATAAGCAGTTATCTAGACTGGTAAGATGGCTCAACATGTAAAAGCAATGAGTTAAGCTCCTGGAGTCCATATAAATGTGGATGGAGATAACCAGCCCTATAAAGTTGTCCTCTGACCTCCACTTGTGCATACACACACACAACACATACACACACATGCACAAAATATATTCTATCCACACATATACAAAGCAATAATAATAATAATAACATAGGGATTGGCAAGATGGCTCAGCAGATAAGAATTTTACTTTCAAATCTAATGACCTGAGTTCAATTCCCAGAAGCCCACATGGTGAAAGGAGAGAATTAATTATAAAAAAAAATTCTCTGATCTCCATCCATGTGCTGTTGAATGCATGTGTTTTCTCTCTCTCTCTCTCTCTCTCTCTCTCTCCCCCCCCTGCTTTTTCCTCATTCCTTCCCTTCCCCCATTTTTCTTGTACCAGTTAATTCTTATCTGTCCCTGTGAGAGAACATCCAAAGTCAAACAACTTAAGGGAGAAATGGAGATTTATTCAGCTCATACTTCCAGAGAGGAAATACAGATTTTCATAACAGAAGCAGCATGGGTAGCTGGCGGGAGCTAGAGGAGACCTAATTCACTGCCATAATGGAAGCTGAGAGTTGCAAAACTGTCAACTGCAGGAGCAGATCTCTCCTCAGAAGTAGAGTGGAATTAATCTACCTCAAGGCCTGTGACAGTCTTCCTCCAGCAAGAGTCTACCTCTTAAAGGTGCCATGATCTACCCAATTAACTAAAGATTCAAATATATGAGCCTGTGGGGGATTACTCACATTTCAAATCATGACACTCTGTGACACCCACAGGCTCAATGCCATTTGATTGTGCAAATCATACTCAGTCCAACATACATCGGTAGTTTCAACATGGTCAAAAGACAGGTAGCACTCTTCCAAAATACTATGTCACAGAATAAACATTCCCATTATAAAAGGGATGAATAAGGGCATATCCAGGGAAGATAGGTTTATAATAAGACCAAAAACCCTTTTTGCCACAGACCAGACCAGGGTGGACTCCCTAGACCATGCCCCAGGCCCCAGGTCACTCACCCATCCCACCAGCCAGCCAGCCAGAGCAGCAGCCAGTCTGCTCTGGTGCTGGGGAAGAACCCAGGTCCCAGGTGATCTGCACAACAGACTAGACACACGGCCATTTTTACCCCGGACCCTGACCAGGGCAGACTCCTTGCTCCTCAGAATTCAACAGAGTCCAAAGAAAACCCAAGTAAAGCTCTAGAGGACAAATGCTATACATCTGAAGTCCTCTAAAATCATCCCATCACATGGGAGAGATTCTTCACATCCAGCTCAAAGATAAGTAAACCCTTTTTACCATCTCGTTCTTTTCAATTATTAGTCACTGTAGTTTAACTTTTCCATAGAGCCACCCAAAAACAGATACAACTTCTGGGACTATACCTTTCACCCTCCCATACCACCAAAGTAGTAAACTGAAAAGGTGCACTATCATACTAATCTTCACTACCTGTCTACTAAAACTGATTAATTGGTGTACTAATAGTCTAATAGCCTCATCTAGGAAAGAACACCAATACCAAAAAAGCATACCCAACTCCAAGGCAAATACTAGTAATAATTGCTCAAGAGTAGTAAAACCATCTAATTCAGTTTAGTCAAAAACACACAGAAACTGAAAGAAGGTCTTAAGAGATAAAACCACAATGCCCAGGTCACAGCCCAAATCCATGAGAAACAAAAACCAAGACAACAAATCTCCTACCGAAAGAGTTAATCCCATAATGATAGATTCCAACCAGAAAAAAACCTCAGAGAAAATAGCCAAGAAAGCCATACCCAAGATAATGATTTTTAAAGCTTGATCTTTACTCTGATTAATGCTATGAAAGAGGAAATCCAGGAAGGGTTAAATAGCCGCATCAACCACTTTGAACAGGAACACAACAGACACTTGGAGGAGTTGAGAAAAGCAGTTGAAGAAACAAAAATAGGCAAAGAGCAGTTAAAGCAATCTCAAGCAGAGGTAAGACAAGTTATCTTCAACCCAGAACTCAACAGAGAGTCTTTTTTGTATTTATTCAATTGTGCGTGTGTGCGTATGTATGTGCACATGTGTGTATGTGTGTCTGTGTGTGTAGAATCACGGACGAACTTGGGAACCACCATGGACCACCTCCACCTCCTCCTTGTTTACTCTGCCCCGGGATTCACAGGCTCCGCCCTACCAGGACCAGAAACGCAGGCCGCCCCCGTTTCCGCCAGGCGCCTATAGTGGGATCTGGAATCTGAACTCAGGACCTTCCGCCTGCAAGGCAGAGGCTTAACCCCCGAGCCACCTCTCCAGCCCTCAACAGAGAGTCTTATCAACAGGACTAATGAAGCAGAAAATAGAATATCAGACCTTGAAGACAAAGCGGAAGTACAATCTAGTTTAATGCAAGACGTTGTTAAAGCCGAAAAGACACTTGAGAGGAATATTCAGGAATTATGTGACACCTTGCCTAACATGCACGTTCATGGAATACTAGAACAAGAATCACAAAACATCACACCTTAAGAAATTTTAGAAATTATCATAAAGGAAAACTTTCCTCATCTAAAGAAAGGGAGGCCCATCCAAATACAAGAGGCATTCCACACCCCAAACAGATATGACCAAAATAGAAACTCACCACAGCAAATAATAGTCAAAACACTCCACATACAAAACAAAGAAAATGTGCTGAGAGCTTCAAGGGAAAAAAAAGTCACTTTGAAAGGTAAACCTATTAAAATAACCAATGATTTTTCAATGGAAACAGTAAAAGCAAAAAGAGCTTGAAAAGACATATTTCAAGTATTAAATGAGCAAAAATATCAACCAAGGCTGATAGACCCAGCAAAACTATCAGTCATGATCCAGGGTGAAAGAAAAATTTTCCAGCACAAAGACACTTGAAAGCTTACATGACTACCAAACTGGGCCTTCAAAAATTGCTAGGAAAGATACTCAAGCTTGAAGAAAAGAACAAGCATATCCAGGAGGACAGAAGGCAAGTATAATACCACCAAAACCTACAAGCTAAATAATACATTCATGAAAGCAACTAAACACAAAAAGTTTCAGGAATTAAAAGTAATTTCTCCATTATAGCACTAAATGTGAATGGAATTAACTCACCAATCAAAAGATACAGATTACAAACATGTACTTTGCCGCCTTCAGGAAACACATCTCACCACAAAAGATAGGCACATTCTGAAAGTAAAAGGCTGGTCAAAATTTCTGCAAGCTAATGGAACCAGGAAACAAGCAGGGGTAGCAATTATGATATCTGACAAAGTGGACCTCAAACCAAAAAAAAAAAAAAATACTATGAGACACATAAGGATACTGTTGCAGTCAGCCTGCATGGTTGCTGATAAATGACCATCAAACAGCTTAAAGGAACAAGGGTATATTCTCTCTTATGATTCCTGGTTACAGTTCTTTGTCCAGCTTGACAGAAGAGCATGCACCAACACCAGGGTGGAGGGATCTGGAAACACCATCACCATATAACAGCTGGACAATCCTTACTTGCCAGACCAGCATGTCTGGCCAAGTGTACAGAGGATGCCAACTTCCTCATCCAGCTCTCAGTATTTTAGTCAATTGTTCAGGGTCTAGTCCCACCCACCATGGACTGGGCCTTCCCCATCAGCTAGACAATCGCTTGTAGGTTTGCTCTGGAGTTAACTCAACCATTAATTCTCCACAAATATGAACAGAGTTCAAACCCTCAACTGTCAAGTTGACACCTGTGCTTAACTATTACAGATACTACGTTTTAGTCACAGGTACAATTCACCAAGAAGAACTGACAACACTGAATATATACACACCTAATATGGGCTCTTCCACATTCATTAAGCAAACACTACAACATCAAAAGCAAGAAATCAATTCCAAATGATAATATTGGGGATTTCAATACTACCCTCTCAAAACAGGATAGATCAACAAGTCAAAAACTTAACAGAGACACATTAGAACTTAATCAAACCCTTACTGAAATGGACCTTACAGATTTCTATCTAACGTTCCATGCACACACCAAACAATACACATTTTTCTCAGCAGCCCATGGAATTTTCTCTAAAATAGACCACATACTGGACCGCAAAACGAATCTCCAAATATAAGGAAAGTTGAAATTCTAGCCTGTACTCTATTAGACCACCATGATCTAAAGCTTGACATCTGCAACACAACAAACAGAAAATACACTAACTCCTGGAAACTAAACACTATGATACTAAATTGGGTTCAGGAAGAAATCAGAAAGTAAATTCAAGATTTCCTAGAAGCAAATGATAATGAAAATACAACATATCAAAATCTCTGGGACACAATGAAAGCTGTCCTAAGAGGTAAGTTTATAGTTCTTAATGCCTATACCAAAAAAATAGAAACATCACAAATAACAATGCAGCTTAAAACTTTAGAGACACAAGAGAAATCCAATCCCAAAAGCAATAGGAGAGAGGAGATTAACAAAATCAGGGGAGAAATATCTGAATTTGAGATAAGAAAGATGATACAAAGAATCAACCAGTCGAAAAGCTGGTTATTTGAAAAAATCAGTAAGATTGAACACCTCTAGCTAAATTATCCAAAATCAAGAGACAGAAAACCCAAATTAACAAAATTAGAAATGAAAATGGAGGTATCAGAACTGATACCCAAGAAATTCAGTACTGATACCCAAGAAATTTAGAGAATTATAAGGTCATATTTCAAAAACTTATACTCCATGAAATTTGATAACACAAAAGAAATGGGCATATTCCTAAATAAGCACAACTTACCTAAATTGAATCAGGAAATTTTGAATTATCTAAATAGTCCTATAACATATGAGAAAATCGAGGAAGTAATCTTGAATCTTCCTACCAAAAAATGTCCTGGACCAGATGGATTCAGTACAGAATTCTACCAGACATTTAAGGAACAACTAACACCAATACTCCTTAAACTGTTCCATCAAATTGCAAAAGAAGAAACACTGCCAAATTCTTTCTATGAAGCTAATATCATACTAATCCCAAAACCTAATAAAGATACGCTTAAAAAAGAAAACTATAGACCAATCTCTTTGATGAACCCAGATGCAAAGATTCTCAACAAAATCTTAGCAAATCAGAATCAAAAAGATCATTCACTGTGATCAAGTAGTCTTTACTGCAGGCACACAAAGTTGGTTCAACATATGCAAATCAATAAATGTAATCCATCATATAAACCAATCCAGAGTCCAAGACCAAACTCCGATAGATGCAGAAAAAGCTTTGACAAGAACCAACATCCTTTTATAATCAAATCTCTAGAGACAGTTGGAATGGAAGGAACCTTTATCAACATAACAAAAGCTGTATACAACAATCCAACAGCAAGGATTATACTCAATGGTGAAAAACCTGAAGTAGTCCCACTTTGATCAGGAGTTAGACAAGGCTGTCCACTCTCACTACTTTTATTCAATATTGTACTTGAAATCTTAGCTGGAGCCATAAGATAAGAGAGGGAGATTCAAATCAGCAAGGAAGAAGTCAAAATATCTCTATTTGCAGATGACATGATTGTATGCCTGAATGATTCTAAAAACTATACAAGTTAATTCCTGAAACTAATACAGAGGTTCAGCAGAGTGTAAGGTTACAAGATAATAGTGCAAAAATCAGTAGTCTTCCTATATGCCAAGGATGAAAGAAGTGAAAAAGCCCTAAGAGAAACAGTTCCATTTAATATAGCCCCTAAAAAATGAAATACCTTGGTATATACCTAACTAAGGAAGTGAGAGACCTTTACCATGAAAACTTTAAAGCCTTAGAGAAAAAAATTACAGAAGACACCAGAAGGTGGGAAGACTTCCCATCCTCCTGGATTGGCAGAATCAACATCATAAAAGTGGCCATCCTACCAAAAGCAATATACAAATTTAATGCTATACCAACCAAAATCCCCAAGCAATTTTTTACAGAAAAGCAATCTCAAAATTCATATGGAAGCACAAAAGGCCCAGGATATCAAAAACAGTCCTGAGTAACAAAAACACTGCTGGAGGTATCACCATATCAAACCTTTATCTATACTACAAATCCATAGTAATAAAAACAGCCTAATAATAGATCCAAAACAGACATGTAGATCAATGGGTATGGATTGAGGGCCCAGATATAAGCCCACACAATTACAGTCATTTGATTTATGACAAAGGGGTCCAAAAAAATCAGTGGACAAGGAACAGTATCTTCAACAAATGGTGCTGGCAAAACTGGATGTCCACATGCAGAAGATTAAAACTGGACCCGTATTTGTCACCATGCACAAAAATTAATTACAAATGGACAAGGACATAAATACTAGGCCAGAGACTATAAAACCCTTAGTTGAAAGGATAGGAAGCTCCCTTGAACTGATTGGGCTTGGCCGACAAAATTCCTAAACAGAAATCCAATAGCACAGTCACTAGAACCAACCAAAGAGCTTCTGGTCAGATAAAGAGATTGTAAACAGCAAAAAAGGCAACCCACAGAATGGGAGAAAATCTTCACTAACCATGTATCTGATAGAGCTCTATTAATCTAGAATGGACAGAGAACTTAGAAAATTAAATACCAAGTAGAAAGTGAACGTGCAAAAATCAGTGGCCCTCCTATATACCCAGGATGAAAAAAGTGAAAAAATCCAAAGAGAAACAATCCCACTTGCTATAGCCCCTAAAAAAAAGTAAATACCTTGGTATAAATATAACCAAAGAAGCAAGAGACCTGTATAATGAAAACTTTAAAGAAATTACAGAAGACAACAGAAGGTGGAAAGACATGATTCTGGAATGACAGAATTAACATCATAAAAATGACCATCCTTCCAAAGCAATACATAGATTCAACACTATACCAATCAAAATCCCCAAGCAATTCTTTAAAGAAAATGACCAAACAATTTCAAAATTCATATGGAAGCACAAAAAGGCCTATGTTGCAGTCAGCCTGCATGGTTGCTGATAAATGATCATCAAACGGCTTAACGGAACAAGACATTTATTTTCTTACTGACAGTCAGGTTACATACAGTTCATAGTCTAGCTTGACAGGAGAGCATGCACCAGCACTAGGCCAAGGAAACTGGCCACAACCATCTCTTCTACATAATGGCTGAAAGAGGGATGATCCTTACTTGTCAGACCAGTATCTCTGGCCAAGTGTACAGAGGATGCCAACTTCCTCATCCAGCTCTCAGTATTTTATTCAATTGTTCAGGGTCTAGTCCCACCCACCACGCACTGGGCCTTCCCCATCAGCTAGACAATCTCTTGCAGGTTTGCTCTAGGCTTAACTCAACCATTTATTCTCTACATATGTGCCTGAAACTCAAACCCTGAACTGTCAAGTTGACACCTGTGTCTAACTATAATACTTCGCTCCTTGTCAACTTGACACAAAAACATAGCACTTGTAAACTGTAACCTTCAATCTCATCCCCATAGGTGCTAAAATTTATGTTAAAAATACAAATACATTTAATTTTATTAATTCTAAAAGTCCCAAATTAAAAATATCTATAGTCCAATTTAAAATGTCAGTCATTAAAAGTTCAAATATTACAATGTTGGAACTGAAAGTCTTTCTTTAAATATTTCAAATCTTTTAGCCATAGGAATATATTAGGTCAAAATAAGTTAAATACTCCAACATAGATAAAATATCAAAATAGAAGCATCTTGACACAATGAGAAAATATCAAATTAGAATCAAGTTCAGCAAATCAAATACCGCATCCTGTATTTCAGTGTCCATCTTCTATTGTTTATCATGTAGTCATGCTGGTTCAAAGATTCTAGGCATTCCCTGTTTGCATCTCCAAGTTATAGAAGCAGAGGTTTTCTAAACCAGACTAAATCTCCACTTGCAGCCTTCCTCAGCATACATCCCATGGTTCTGGCACCTCCAACAGTACTCTGGGTTCACCTCTGCAGCTATAAGCTTCACCTTTCAAACAGCAAAAAGGCAACCCACAGAATGGGAGAAAATCTTCACTAACCATGTATCTGATAGAGCTCTATTAATCTAGAATGGACAGAGAACTTAGAAAATTAAATACCAAGGAGGTTACAAAGTAAACGTGCAAAAATCAGTGGCCCTCCTATATACCCAGGATGAAAAAAGTGATAGGCCTCTATGCCTGCTACTTGGTGCCAATCTTTTACTACTTTCCATGACCCTCAACTGTACATAAAAACCATTACTACCTGGGGGATACTGCCAGATTCCGAAGGAAGGTTGAAATGTAGCTTGGTCCACTCAAGCTGCATCTGTACCAACTTTAGCATGCTGACTCTGGAAAAAACTCTCTCTAGATAGCCAAAACTTCCAAAAGGAAGAAATGGCTTTAACATGGGCTTTCGGTCCCTGAAGGAATCCTGGTTTTCAAACCATGGAATCACCATACAGTGGTGTTCATGTCTTCCACTGTCTCAATGCAAAGCACTTTTTCCTTCAATGACAGCTGCTCTGCTGCCTGCCCTTTCCACATCCAGAGCTTCATGGCACTCAACACAACTCTCCTTTACCAAGCAAACCAGTCTTTTATCTCTAAATTCAACTCCACCAAAGTCCTCATTCCCCTAATCACAAACTGGGCTCAAGCAATCTGCAACTCTCTCAGCATCTTCATTATCCAAATGGCCCATTAAGTTCTGAAGAAGGGTATTTGTAATCCACAAGCTCAAAAGCTTCAAATGATTAAAAGTTGCTTCAACAAAACCATTCAGAATAAACATAGCCATATTTATCAGCAACTCCCCACTTCTCGGGTAACAAATTTTGTTGCAGTCAGCCTGCATGGTTGCTGATAAATGAACATCAAATGGTTTAAGGGAACAAGGCATTTATTTTCTTACTGACTCTGGCTACAGTTCATAGTCCAGCTTGATGGGAGAGCATGTACCAACACCAAGATGAGGGAACTGGCCACACCATCTCTATATAATGGCTGAGAGAGGGATGATTCTTACTTGCCAGACCAGCATGTCTGACCAAGTATACAGAAGGATGTCAACTTCCTCAACCAGCTCTCAGTATTTTATTTACTTGTTCAGGGCCTTGTCCCACCCAGCATGGACTGGACCTTCCCCATCAGCTAGAAAATCTATTGCCAGTTTGCTTTGGGCTTAACTCAACCATTAATTCTCTACAAATGTGCCTGGAACTCAAACCCTCAACTGTGAGTTGACACCTGTGCCTAACTATAACAGCCCAGGATAGCAAAAACAATTCTAAGTAACAAAAACACTGCTAGAGGTATCACTATACCAAACCTTAATCCACACTACAAATCCATAGTAATAAAAACAGCCTGGTACTGGCTCTAAGATAGACACATAGATCAATGAATAAGGGTCAAAGATCCAGATATAAGCCTATACAATTATAGCCATTTGATCTTTGACAAAGGAGTCCAAACAATTCAGTGGAAAAAGAATGACATCTTCAACAAATGGTGGTGGCAAAACTGGATATCCACATGCAGAAGATTAAAACTAGACTTTTCACCATGCAGAAAAAATAATTCCAAATGGATCAAGGACCTTAATATTAGCCCAGAAACTATAAAAACCCTAGTTGAAAGGATAGAAAGCTCCCTCAAAATTGGGCTAGGCCAACAGCCCCTAAACAGAAATCCAATAGCACAGTCACTAGAACCAACACTCAACAAATGGGATCTTATGAAATTAAAGAGCTTCTGGTCAGATAAAGAGATTGTAAACTGAGCAAAAAGGCAACCCGAAGAATGGGAGAAAATCTTCACTAACCACATATCTGTTAGAGCTCTATTATCCAGAGTGCACAAAGAACTTAAAAAACTAAACACCAAGGAGATAAATAGCCCAATTTAAAAAAATGGGCCTAGGAACTCAAAAGAAACTTTTCCAAGGACGAAATTGAAGGATGCTCCGGGAATTGGGGGTGGGGAGGCACTGGGGGATGGGGAGGGAGGGGAGAGGGGAGCAGGAGGGTTGGGGAGGGAGAGAGGGGATCGGTGTACCTGTTAAGTTTGTATGAGTGGAAATAATAATAATAAAAAGAAAAAAAAGAAATGTCTAACAAATATCTTTTAAAAATGCTCCACATCTCTAGCCATCAAGGAAATGCAAATCAAAACTATCCTGAGATATTATCTCTCCCTGGTCAGGATGGCAAAAATCCACAATACAAACACCAAATGCTGGAGAGGATGTGGAGAGAGAGGAACTCTCATACATTGCTGATGGGAATGCAGGCTTATACAACCACTCTGGCAATCGCTTTGACAATTTCTAAAAAAATTAAAGATTGAAATGTCATATGACCCCTGCTATACCACTACTGGGAATAATCCCCCATAAGGCAGAAATT
Source organism: Typhlomys cinereus (assembly GCA_023101885.1). Taxonomy (NCBI): domain Eukaryota; kingdom Metazoa; phylum Chordata; class Mammalia; order Rodentia; family Platacanthomyidae; genus Typhlomys; species Typhlomys cinereus. The sequence goes on from JALPQD010000400.1 coordinate 1,217,399, forward strand.
CACTATAGTGACATGAGCATAGCCATGTCCATTGCAGCACTATTTACAATAGCAAAGTCATGGAATCAATCAAATGTCCAACAGTTGACGAATGGATAATGAAAATGTAGTACATTTATACACTGGAATACTACTCAGCCAGCAAAAAAAAAAAAATGAATTAATGAAATCTTCTGGGAAATAATGGAGTTAGAAAAAATTATATTGAGTGAAGTATCCAAGACACAGAAAGTTAGACACTTCCTAATAAGTGGATCCTAGTTCCAAACCCACTTAATGGCATATTCAACGGTAAATCTCTGTAATGCCTATGGTAATCACAAAGAATTATAAACAGGAAGGAAGAGGAAGGAGGACCTCAAAAGAAAGGAGATAGGAGATAATGCTACAGTAAAGAATATAGGCGACGGTGAAGTATTGCATGTAAGTAGGGAGACATCCTGTGCAGCTCACTATCACTTCCCTTCCTGGTCAAGTAGGACTGAGCAGATTTGATCTTATCAATCAGGGAGGATATCGGAACAGGCAGATATATAGCAACCATTAGGCAAATAAGACATTGACCTCCCACCCCCTACTGCTGTGTCCTACTCCTATTCTTCCATCTACTTTGAGTCTCCTCTTATATTAAGATCTTCATTTAAACAGTCTTTTATCTTTGGTTAGGAGGTGACTTTCCATACCAATGGGGATGAAGCCAAGGGCAGTGCAGGAAAAGCAAAACTGAAAATGACAACAAACCATAATTCAGAACACCAAAGACCCTGCATTAGTCACCTGGAAACCAGACCAGCCAAATCTCTCCTCATCCTAAAGCTAAGGGAACCTTGCAGAAGAGGAAACAGCAAGATTGTGAGAGCCTACTGACAGGAAAGACCAACAATATGCAAGATACTCCACACAAGTTAGTGCTGCAGCAGAGAGGATTGGACTTTGCCTGACCTTCACAATGGCTGACATGTCAGTGAACACCCAAAGTTTAGCATGGATCACAGGGGAGAAAGCTCCAGGCAGTAGGATCTTCAGAGGCAAGGGATTAAACAGTCATAATAGAGTTCCCCAAGAAGGGGTTCTGGGCTGTGCCACCGAGTCCCTGAACTCTCACTAATGTTGAGGATTCAGAGGAGGTTTGGCTTTCATGTAAAAGGATGCTCTGGGAGATGTGAGAGAGGAAGGGGAGATGCTGGGAGAGGGGAAGGGAAGGATGGGATTAAAGGAAGGGGAGAAAGGAGAAAAGTGCAATTAGGAATGACCTGGGGGGGAAGGTGGAGGAAGAGGACGGGGGTACCTATTGAGCTTGTATGATTACAAAAAAAATAAAATGTAGGAAAATATCTTTCAGTTAAATCACTCATAGTCTGGTTGAATGGTGAAAATATTTCACTGAACTTTGAGACAAATTCTAATAAGTGAATCAAGGCAAGGGAAAATATATTCTGTATTGCTACAGAATATACCTGGCTGAGATTCTGAAAGGATATTTGAAGAATGAAGGGTTGTGATAAAATTAGTGTAGCAGTACTCCTGCTACTATGGAATGAAGATGTCTAAACTGTTATTAAAATGTTTATTATTGTAAAAAACAGTGCCTGTGTATACAGTGCTTGGATACTTACAGATTGACATCAACATTTATGTCATATTTATAAGCAATGGAGCAGGCTCATTCCAAATACTGGACTCTTCCATGTACCCTCATATTTGCCTTTGAGGTATGGCTCCAGGAAGGCCATGGGCTGCCTCCACAGACTACAACAACTGGAGTTGAGATGACAGGGTCCATGGAAACAACAACAACAAAGCCACCCACACACATTAAATGGAAGATTAGCTTGGAATACAATTATAATTTGTCTTTCCTATCACAATATTGGGACCACACACATTTCCTGTCAAGCTGGACTCATGAGCTCTGATGGCACATTGTGATGTATACTGGAATGTATACAATGTATATTGTGAATAACGGTGCAAGTACAAGTCACATTTTTCACCAATCTTCAGTATATGCAGACATCAGATGACACAAATTATTGGGAAACCAATTCTCTTTTCTGCCACTTAACACAAGCATCATGAAACCTCTCAATGGCATCAACAATCTACTCCTTTCATTAAAAACCAATGTGGGTGTGGAGTATACGTTCCAGAACCATAAGGTGTGAATATATGAGATACCCAATGACCTACCCAGATCCACCTGTAAGGATTCAGCAGAAAGAAAGTTCATGTCAGCATTCTTTGCACCATGGACATACCAAATGTTGCCAAGGATCTGATACAGATAGATCATCAACAAGTATAACAGAGGATATGGACTTCAGTCTGGACCTAGAGGACCTACAGGACTTAGATCTAGAAAACAAAATTATGGAGGTGACTGAAACAACGTCTGACACCACCAAAAGCATCACAGGGAACCCATGCAATCCCATGAATTCAACCAAATGTGCATGAGTCTACAACACAGATTTTGATTGGCAGACCATCCTGGCTGAATTTGAAGGACTGGGAACCAGTCAACATACCACATAGAATGCCATGTCCCAAGTCTTTATTCACCAGATACCTAGAACTAAAAAATCACTTGGTGTTTATGCCTTTCACCACAGCACAGCAAGCAAAAGTATATGCCAACAGAAACACCTCGGCATACAATGTTTCTACAGGTAGGCATATATGCTCCACCTACAGGCAGACTGACTGCATATACTGTTGTAGTTCACTGCCACAGGAGTACTCGTAGCAGGAACAATGCTGGGAACAATCATCACATCTGCAAAGATATCAGATGTATGAGCAGACATCACCATCCTCCGACACACTACAGAACTACAAACCCAAGCTATAAGCTCACTGTCGAATCACTTGGCATCAGCATATAGAATGACTTGGCGTCAGCACGTAAGCTGATTAGTACCCTGCATCTAGAAATGATGGCTTTACTAAAAAATACAATGGAGAAGACGGTAAACACAGAGAACAGACAATGATGAGAACCATCAGATAACGCGTGAGACCCTGGTACTTGAACAGGTCGATTTGCCCATAGCATTTCACATTTTTTGGAAACTGCTTCAAGACAATATGCACACTGATGGAATTTGATATGGTAACGAGATTATTCATGAAATTTCCATATACTAACAAATGTCCTTTTTGAAAAAAAAAGTAATCAGTATACATTGGTGTTCACAAAACTGACAAATATGTATACCTTTTCTCATTAACATACCACCTGCTGGAAGATGATATGTCACTATATCTATCAAGCACAGACCAATATAGACTGTTCCGCATGGTAGCAGAGCTCACTGGATTATTGTTAAGTGTCTGTTACACGAAAGAAGAAAATGTCTACCCATTAATGTGGGTCAATCTGATCCCGCATGATGCAAGGGAGGCTGTCTCCTTAATGGAGATGGATCGGTACAGATGGACTGATCAACATATATTATTCAATTCCACCTTTGCAGTATGCATGCCTCCAAATGTGGTCCAAGTCTTTAACCAAAGAATGTTTTCCAGGTCGGCACATAGTACAGCCGACAGGAGTCATGGAAACTTCATGGAAGATTTAGATAATTATCTGGATATGTTACTCCTGTTGTGGCTAATCATGAACACACAAAATTTCCTGCAATGACTTATTTGGTTATTTTGATTGATATTCATGACTGGGTGATTTGACCTTTGATGTGATCTTTGTTGTGATACTATGATTTGTGTAATCATTTAAGTTTGGAACTGTCATAAAGCTCATGTATGACCCCCTTAGCAAATCTTAGGGCATCAGGGGATGAAATGTTTTGAAGAAGTTAGTAAACAGAAGATGGGCCACCTCCACTGAATAGCTGTTCAGAGAAGATAAGAGGATGCTATCCAAAGACACCCCTACAGACAGTATATAAAGAGAAAATGAAGAATAAAAGGTGTGACATATTCTCCCAACAGTAAAGTACGAGTTGCAAGTATCCAAGTGGTGACCCTTGATTGTCTGGGGTCCTTTCTCTGCTTGCACTTCAGAAACACTAGGGAACTTGACACCGAAGACAACAAGACTGTGACTATGGCAGAATCTTGATCTGTGGGATGGCAGAGAAGAGATGTCTGGACCAAACCAGCATGACCCGAAGACCAGCACAACCTTACCAGGGTAGGTGGGCCATCGAGTTAGGTTTGGGGCGAGTATGTATGAATGCATGAATAAACTACTTGAAGCAGATCAGAGTCTGAAGTGTGTATTATTCGGGACAGGTTGACTGAGGGAGCAAGGTCTGGAGGTGATTTCTGGGATCTTTACCTAGCCCAGGAAGTGTGACCAGGATTGGTTTTGACCTTGAACCAACTAGGACTTTAAGGGTCAGGCAAGCATGTGCTCTTACAAGCACCAACTGTTAGGAGGCAGCAATCACTAAGCTGTAGTGTTGTCCTGAGTATGTGGGGATGAGGAGCAGGATTCCTATCAGACACCTGTCTAGGTACACTCTACTGCTTCCTGACCAATACAAATTGAAAATGCATATTGCCCTTGTTGCAGTTCGCCTACATGGTTGCCGATAAATGATTATCAAACAGCTTAACGGAACAAGAGTTTACAGTTCTCAGTCCAGCTTGATGGGAGAGCATGCACCAACACCAGGGCCAAGGGAACTGGAGACACCATCGCCATATAACAGCTGAGAGAGGGACTATCCTTACTTGCCAGACCAACATGTCTGGCCAAGTGTACACAAGGATGCCAACTCTCTCAATTTATTCCAGGGCTTAATCCCACCCTCAATGGCTGGACCTTCCCCATCAGCTAGACAATCACTTGTAGGTTTGCTGGGCTTAGTTCAACCATCAACTCTCCACAACTGTGCCCAGAGCTCAAACCCTCAACTGTCAAGTTGACTCCTGTGCCTAACTATGACAGCCATCAATCCCTGAACTGAGCAGCTTCAGAATCCCAGGACGAGTGAGTGAGATGGCTCAGTGAGTAAAAGCACTTGCTGCCAAGCTTGACAACCTGAGTTTGGTCCCTGGAACCCACACAGAAGGACAGACCTAACCTGTGGGTTGTTCTCTGATCCCCACATGGACATGCCACATGTACTCACAAAAGTGACATCAGTAAATTTAAAAAAATTCAAAGAGTCCCATCTAAAAAAAAGGAACTATACCCTGAATGAAGCAACCTGTCACTAGGAGAGCACACAGGCTGGGCAATCTAGCACTCACTCTTCCTTTGATTTACAGCAGCTCATCACATGGCAGCTCAGTTGGCACAATTCAGTTGGTACAAATTAAGAAGAATCCTTATTCTGGGCTGGAGAGATGGCTCAGGGGTTAAAACTCTGCCTCACAAGCAGAAAATTCTGTATTCTGAGGAAACGGCAATGGCCTACACATCTGTCCCTGGTGGGCAGAGACTGGGAATCCTAGAGGGAAGCAAAAAGGACGTGGAAGCAATCCAGGAGTAGTCATGTAGTCACCCTTGATGCTCCACAGGGACACACAGTGCTATCTGATACACGCAAATCCCCAACATACACAGCAAAATAAATAAACAAGTAAATAAATATTTTTTAAAAGATAAGAATCCTTATTCTAAATTTCTTTAAAACTGTAGGGAATGAATATCAAGTTATGTGGAATATGTAAGGTTTATTTGTCCGTACAAGAAAATGAACTCATGTCTGTTCATAATCACAGCTACCCACAAATCAGGTCTGCCTGTGATCTCATCAAGTGCTTCCAGGCAGCAAATTGTAAGTACCTTGCACTACTGCCAAGACCAGGACATCAAACAAATATCTGAAGTCAGACAAAGGCAGTATCAAGACAGGTTACTTTAGAGTGGAGTTTAGACTCATGTCCATGTAGAAACTGGCCACATTTAGGGGCACTTTCTTATGCTATTCCTGAGAATTCTGAAACTAAATTACTATAGACCAAGGTGGAGGTTTTGAATCAGAGGTCTTATCATCCAGCTCACAGGATTTCTTGCATTGAAAGGAAATATCTTTCCAGAAACAGCTGAAGCAGCAAGAGATTGATAATGAGAAATTCAAACATTCTCTTAAATATCAAACATTCCCTGCCCTTTTCCCAGAGATACCAAGATTCTTGATACAATGACTGTCCTCCCCTTCCCGCCCACCCCCAGAGAATCCCAAGCTATGAGCATGGTGGGGCACTCATAGTGGAGAAACTATGATTTAGTTTCAGTGGAAATTTCCCAGTTGCATGAACTCCACAATAATGNTCGCTCTGTGACATTGGATAAAACCGAGACACACTGGACCATAAAAGGAAAGTCAGTGAGGCCTCAGCCACATATTAAGTCTTGGAGCAGCCAACTTTTGAGGTCATGGGTACATACCAGAGAAGCCCATGTCTTGCCTATAGTCCATAAGTCATTCCACCTTACTTGTCCTAAAGCACACAGCCATGAGCATGCTCTTGGTCCTTTCACTTTCATTGCACTGAACTCCCTGACTCAGAACAACACAGTCAGAAATGGTCAGCATAAGAACCACCCTTTCTACCGATGCTCTTGACCAATCAGAGAAGAAGACACCCACTTGCAACAAACACCCCCATCATGTTCCTTGGTTGCTCCCCTGAACACTGCCAGAGGTGGAGTGTTGGGAAGACAAGAGAGCAGAAAGTACTTAGAGCATACATTATCGGAAGAAAAAGCCTCCACCTGGAAATCACATGGCTGATAGAGTCAAGACAGAAGGATGTGGATAGAAGAATTGCTACCTGTGTGCTATGATTATGTTGTTCCTGCCTGCTCAAGCCATGTACATGTGATTCAGATTCCTGGAGAGAGATGTATAGCAGATCCAGACAGGAAACAATCAGTTTGATGGTCCAGTGAGTAGTGTGTCCACTGGGCATGGAGCGCAGGGACAGTAGTACCCTTGTCACAGTCCCTTCATGGTTGCTGATAAGTGATCATCAAATGGCTTAAGGGAACAAGGGATTTATTTTCTTACTGGTAGTCCGGTTATAGATCATAGTCCAGCTTGATGGGAAAGCACACACCAACACCAGCACTGAAAGAAGGTGACCATGCTATCTCTAAGTAATGGCTGGAGAGGGATGATCCTTACTTGCCAGACCAGCATGTCTGGCCAAGTATACACAAGGATGCCAACTTCCTCAACCGGCTCTCAGTATTTCATCTGTTCAGGGCCCAGTCCCACCCACTTGGGCCTTCCCCATCAGCTATCTCCTGTAGGTTTGCTCTGGGCTTCATCAAACACTAATTCTCTACACATGTGCCCAGAGCTCAAACCATCAACCGTCAAGTTGACATACCTATAGCTCATAATTCATGGTGCTTGGCCTGTCCCCTTCAGATATCTTCATAGCATTGCATCTCCACCTTCTGCTGACTATTGAGACACTCTGGGATCATCCCCCTTACACACTTCATGTAAGAACACCTCATCCAAACACTCAACTCATCACTGGCATGGGGCCACATCAGTTTTCCTATCTCTCTGTCACTATATGTTGATGCAGGAAAACTTTGGATCATTTTGTTTCCCACATTTTGAATCATGGAACACAATGGATCACAGAGCTCCATGAGCAGTGTTGTGGTTAACCTGCATGGTTGCTAATAAAGTCATGACCAAATGGCTTAAAGGAACAAGGGCTTTTATTTTGGCTTATGATAATCTGGTTACAGTTCCTTATCCAGTTTTACACGAGAGCCCACACCAACACCAAAGGACAAGGAAACTAGCCATACCATAGCCAAATAATGTCTGAGAGAGGGAAAGTCCTTACTTTCCAGAGCAGCTTGTCTGGCTAAGTCTACAGAAAGATGCCTCTTTCTCAACCAGTTGCTTCCATCTTATTCACCTGGCATGGGTTGAACATCCCCATTAAACAGACAATGTCCTCCAGGTTGTTCTGGGCTTAACTACTAATTCTCTACAAATGTGTTCAGAGTTTGAAGCCTCAACGTCAGGTTGACACTTATACCTAACTATGACAACCAATGTGAAGATCTACCCTCAGATAGCCAGTGGTAACCTGACATCTGGTTCGGTCCTACTGCTTTCTGTATTTGACACTTCAGTGCCTGAGTTTTGCAAGATCGTCTTTCCCAGCCTGTTTGCTCATTAGTTTTCCATACAACCAGAAGCAGGGGATGGACCATTTGCAGGCTCCTACCACAGCCTTATGCATAGCCTGGCAGAAGAGACAGGAAACCCCTAGCTGGTCTTCTCTGCACCTTCTGAATAATTTCTGAATAATATCATTGGTGCCTTTCATCCTGTACAGGGACTAGCAAAATCGGGCCAGATGATTGTGACCCTGAGACTTTTCGGTCATTTTCCCCACCAGAGAGAGTGAACCTTTCTACCCACCTAGACCCTGGCAGTCACCTCTCCCAAACTGACAAGGTCAAGATGTTTTGCAAATAAGGGGAAGCTCTTCCTCTGGGTCCCTGAACTCAGCAATCAGTAAAATGGATATTATGTTTTCCCACTATGTGCATCTATGTGGACCTAGGCCCTGGATGGCCTAGATGGCTGGGAGGGTATCGAACTAGAACATCAGACAGAGTCTGATTCTGTGAAGAATCACACAGAAGATGCCATAGCTGCCTTCTGTTCAGACACAGAATTACCAGAACATTCAGAGTGAAAGTGTTGCTGAGCCTGGCAAAAGAGGACGAAGTCACTGAATCAAGTTCAAGGACTGAGGTCCCTGAAAGTCAGGCAAGGCCTGCCATCTATGAGAGGGAGGGAAACGTCCTATTACAAATAAACCATAACAGCAGCAAATGACTTTGTTTTCCCACCTCTAAAACAGATAGGTCCTTAATTACAGTGCCCTCTGTGAGAATTGGGACTTGGCTATGGAAAAACAGCAGCTTGGGCAGAGGTGGCTGTCCAGGCTGAGGATTCTGCCACTATAGTGTGCGAGCACAACTGGCTCTCAGAGACGCACAATAGCAAGCTTATTTGTATACTTATGCAGCCCAGGGGGAATTCTTTTCTATAAAATTTAGGTATTGTTATTGGTTTCTTGATCTTTTCTATAGTATAACTTTTTGACACTTGTTTTCTTGATCTTTTATGTAGTATAACTTGACACTGAGAATTCTGTTATATCTTTTTATTATTTTATTTTTCAAGTTTTAAAAGCATATTAAATACTTATCCCCACTTCCCTCTCTTCCCCTTCCCTCCCATTTCCCTTCTTCCCTTCATCAACCTATCACACTCCCTCCTGCCCACCTGCCTCCACACTTCTATGGACCCCAAGGATCCTTTTGGCTTGTCTACTCTTGTGAGAGTTCAGGACTCCTGTGACGTACCAAGTTCCCTCTCTTCAGGACACCCCACCGATAGGGGCGTTCCCCTTCACTCACCCAGCTTTAGTCCCCAAGGTTCATGTTCTTCTCTCTCGAGTTACTCCATAGTCCAAGGGGGCATGTTGGTATGTCAGTCGTTATGTAGGTCTGGTAAAGACAAGTCTCTTTGCCTTGAGTTCCTGGATGCAGCACTCCTGCCTTGAATGAAATGTCTTGTCTAATGGTGAACCTTCCCATCTTTAGGTTCTTACAATAGCACCACCTCCTCTTCCTCAAGGTTCCTAAGCCTTAGGATGGGAGACAATGAAAAGTCTATCTGATCATCACTAATCCCTGAAGCAAAAGCTATGAGCATCTATCATCAGTAGTTCAGGACGGATAAAACCAGTGAGGCCAAAGACAGCCAACACCTGTGGGTATGCCCAGTAGTGATTGGTGCATTTCTTGATGACCTCACAAGGAGAAATTGTGAGGGCACAATCAAGAGCATGCATAAAAGGGAGTGGGCTGGGCTGGAGTTTTGTCCCTCAAGATTACTCTGAGTAACTTGTGGGACTCTTTGCTCTGATAGATATTTGGCTTTTACAGTGTTTGTGGTATTTTATTATTTCATATTTCATTATTTAATTTGTATTTTATATTTTATATATTTTATATTTACTTTACATTTTATATTTTATATTTTAATTTTATATATTAATTTTATATTTTATATTTTATATTTTTTATATATTTTCCCTGCTTCCCTCTCCCCCCTCCGTCTCCCCCCTCCCTCCTTCTCCCCTCCCTCCCATTCCTCTCCTTCCCATTACAACCCAGCATCATGGCCAGCTGTTCTCTCCAGGAAAAATTGACAGATCAGTATATAATACTGAAACCCATCGGACATGGTGCCTTTGGCTCTGTTCAATTAGCTGTGGACCGTGTAACAGGGATCTTGGTCGCTGTAAAAGTTCTGAGGAACGAAGAAAAGAACCTGCGATTGATTTTTTCGGAAATGAGCATTCTAAAAGAACTCGACCATCCCCACGTTATCTGGTTATACGAGATTATTATAACGCCAGAAAACTTTTATTTCATTATGGAGTATGCTAATCGTGGGACTCTGGACTGGTGGATTAAACGAGTTGGCCAACTCGAAGAAGATGAAGCCCAACGACTGTTTGGACAGATTGTAGCAGCGCTGGACTACTGTCACGCAAAAAACATAGTTCACCGGGACCTCAAGCCTCACAACATCCTATTAAATTCACAAGGTCACATCAAGGTATCAGACTTCGGCCTAGCGACAAGAACTGCACCTGGAAGAATATTACGCCGACACTGTGGCACAGAAGCATTTACTGCACCTGAACTGTTACTAAAGCAAGGTTACGAAGGGGAGAAAGCTGACATTTGGAGTCTGGGCGTTGTTCTCTATACAATGGTTTCAGGGCAAGTCCCGTTCCGAGGGACGACACATGATGACCGTCAAGATAAGATTCTGAGGTGGGCATATGAGCTACCCAAGCTTCTGTCTGGGGCACTGGAAAATCTGCTCCACCAGATGCTGACCCCTGATCCGGGCAAGAGGCCAACGATCAAAGAGATACGAAAGCACCCCTGGGTTCGGCAATGCAATTACTGCTTGGATCACAAAAGCAAGCCAGACCAAGAAGCCAACATCTTAATCCTAATGTCTCAGTTAGGCTACGATATCAATAATGTTATTCAATCCTTACAGCTTAAAAAGTATGACAAGGAGATGGGGGCGTACCTCCTCTTAGAGAACGCAAATCGCCAGGGGCTTGGGATTGACTGGACTACTATGGAAAATGCTGTACACCCTGGCCACGTACCATCTACGACCACTCTTCCCCTCGGGCATCATGCAAACGATCCTGCCCCTGAATGCTGCGCCACAGAGACCACCAAACAGAGTCTGCCCAACAAAGACACAACTCTGCATTCTGTCCCTGTGTGCCGCCCCCAGGAGGGGCCTGCCGGTACCAGGAAGCCATCAGCTGAGCCACCTGAAGTAATACAACATCTGGAAGTGGAAGCAGCCTCCCCTCCTGAGAGGAGCTGGTGCTGGAAGAGGCTGAAGAGAATGGGGCGACGTGTGCTTAAATTATGCTGCTGCTGCCTGCCAATCAGACACACAGGAAACAGTCGACGTCCGTCTGGAAACAAAGTGGCCCCTATGAAGGAGGCAGAAAACACAGACAACCAAAAAGCAAGTAAGTGGGGATGTAGCATCTTTCAATGGACAGACCACACGCTACACATGCATGGGGTAGGGTGTGATGTCATATACACGTATACACTGGCTTGGTTAAAGCACGCTCCTGGGCATATCACCTCAGGAAGAAATCTTGCCGGGACTTCCTGATGTGCAACTTAGCAAGGCTTAGTAGAAGCAGACAGAAATAAGGCAGGTGAGAAGAGACTGGGGAGGAGTGGAAGTGGAGGTGCTGTCACAGGGGAGCCAAGGTCCAGACAGGACTCACCAGAGGGTCCATAGTCAAAGTAACAAAGGTCCTCCTCAATGTCTCCCCACAGTTCCAGGGTACGGGCAGAGCATGCTGACCGCCACAGATCCTGACAGCCTTGTGCAGGGCCTGGCAGCATATCCAGGCTGCTGTGGGCCCTGCATACCAGCTCCAGTGAGGTCCAAGCAGAGCACGAGAGAGGTACTGGGCAGCGCCTTAGGACTCTCACCAAGGGGAATCCAGCCCAGCACACGTCGTCCAATTCTCTTCAGCTTCTTCCAGCACCGGCTCCACAGGAGGGGAGGCTGCTTCCACTTCCAGGTGTTCTTTTATTTCAATGCCCATCACTGCCCTTCAGAACATCAAGGCACAAGAGCTGAAAGGATGGTCATGGCAGCCCCGATGGCAGCACCAGAAGCCCCCAACCCGACCAGGACTATGGGCAGATGGTATCTCCTGACCCTCATCAGCTGCCTTCAGGGCATTCATCTCATTTTCCCATCCCCTCAATCCAGGGGACATCTCCTCCTCCTAGGGCCCCACAGAAGCCTGATGTGGAACACAGGACAAGCCAAGTAGGGAAGGAAATCTGTCCAGCTCTAGACTTTGTACTGAAACTGAAACCAGCACTTGTGCTGGCTGCTCTACCAGGCAGCTCTCTAGGGACCCACGGGAGAGGATGACTGACAACGTCTTCTCAGTAGGCCAGGAGCTGTGTACAAGGAATACAGAATCAGCATTCTCACACTGTGGTCCAGGGAGGCTGGAACTCACAAGCATCCTCCAGATACAGCATCCCAACACTGATGGGAGAATAAGCATCCTCTTCTGCCTGACAGCAGGCAGCTCCATCAACCCGAATCCTCGTGTAGCCAGTGCTGATGAAGTCACAGACTCTGGATGGCAGGTCATCCTGTCCACATCAGGACTGTGGTGAGTCTTGGACCTACCATGAAGGCCCACTTGTCCACATGTGTGCATATGTGCATGGGCACATAAATGCACTGCCTATGTGTGTACGATCTGCTTCCATGTGAGGCACGGGGGAGGAGGGATGAACACAACCCACTTCTGAAAGAGTGGTGGGTTATGGTAACACTATTTGTGAGTGAGCCTCAGATGTTGAACCACTCACAATGTACGGAACAAAAGTACCAGAAACTCCTAACTACTTGTGGATAGCATTCCAAAGGCACTCAAGGGTAAAAGGAACAATGGTGGGAAGACAGAGACCCAACACAGTTATCATGGTCCTTCCCCACCCACATATTGGTGTCCATACCATGTGGCCTCAGTAAAGCTGATCCGAGAGTAGCTAGAGTATCCCCAGAGTTGTTGCTGAAGGCAGAAGGGAGGACGATTTTCCCTACTTTTTATCTTTTGAAGGACAGTCAAAGTCGTCCCTGTAGAATCCTCTACCTCCCCAGAATTGGCTCACAAGTGTGCTTCACACCAAAGCTCTAGGAGGAAGAATTGGGTCTTCTACGGCCAACTTAGGACCAGCTTGGATTCCACATAGGTGAGCATCCATGGCAAGAAGATAGCGTGTAAGCCAGTAGTCCCAGGTGAGCACGCTGCACCATCCTCATCCATAGGAAACCTACTGGGAGAACATAGATGCAGGGTCACCAGAAGATCCTTCTGGAGATGATGGGTGCTTTTTTATCGGTGCCCCAACATGGACAGGCAATGCTGACATGGCGCGCAAGACATTTTATGCTTTGTGGAACACAAGGTAAAGGGGAGTATCTGAGGAAATCTGAGCAATAGCTGAATGTGCCAGGTGGTGCTTCTTGGATGTGCATGGGACCCTTTACCTTGGACAGGCAACACTGGCTCCATGGCCCTTGGGAGCTTGCTTAGTGGGCCACCGTCACACCTGTCTTGGGTTCTCTCTTCAGCTTCAAGAGGCTCTTTCGCAGAATGACAGGATAGGATGAAGAGGGTCAACTTGGTAACATGTTATGAATCTTTTCTGGTATGTTTTTATTAATTGCAGCTTCCATGGGACAGGTTATCCTGGCTGGGAGAACCGTGGGTCTTGGTCAGCCTTTAGGGGGAGCATCTGTAGTTTCTGGCCCAGAGTGATACGTAGGAGGCAGGTGGAGGCATGCTTCTGGACATACCCTACCACCCCCATCTTTTGCTGACTTTTGAGGAATCATTTGCAGGCCAAGAACATAATGGACAGAAAGCAGTTACTGGAGAAGTTGGCGATACTCAAGAAGTCTTGTCCCTGGGCTCACTCCTGGCCTGCAAGTGTCCTCACTCTTTTCCTTAGATGTCAGTTATGACCACTGGGTCTGGGTCCAGATCTAGTTTAGTGAGATGTCTGGCTTCAGATAATTTGGATCTTTAGAATCCTGCTCTTTTAACCCCCATGAGACCTACTGCTCCTTTGCCAGACCTCGCCTGGTGCTCTTGGAGTGGTTCATTGGGTGAGTGAATAATGTGTTATAAGGTATTGCCACACTGGAATGTTCAGAGCCCTTGTATGTGGGAAGCTTTATCTGATCCTGCGAGAACAGCCGAAGATTCCACGCTGTCCTTCTTGAAGGAGAACCTAACGCTCAGAGCAGGAGGCACCGGTGAGTAGAAGCTAGCTGCTCCAAAGCCACATTGCTTGAGTTTTACTTAGGCTGTGAAAAGGGGATGTTTTCCAGGAAGACCCTCCCTTCTCATGGGCCCACAGGGAGTCTGTGGATCCTGCCTGCTTCTCTCTGCTGCCCTGGCTTCTCTGTGTCCTCATTCCACAGTGTGGAGTGGTGGCCTGGTAGAAGATGGGTGAGTTGCCTAGAGGCCGGCAGGTGACTCTGGGTCAGAGTGGTTTGCCATTCCTGTCACTGGTGCTCTCCTCTCTACATGGCCAATTCCGTGGTGCCTGCACCCCAGGTCCACTAAGAAGAGACTGGTGGATCAGAAGGAAGAGGCTGTCATGGGCCCTGGACAAGAATATAGATGAGACCTCTGCAGGGTATTCCAAATACCACTAGTACAGGATCTGTGGACCCCATGGAGGAGGCCAGTCAGAGCTGCCTGATGTGCAGCCCTCACTGATGCATTGGAAACCTTGGTTGTTCTCACCACCGCTGAGCAGGACAGCAGGCTCATCCTGTGTTGCCATGGTGATCAACTGCTTGCATGGTCAGGAGCTACTTTGGGGCCGGTAAACCTTAGGGGTAAGATGCTGCCTGTCCTGCCCCTACTTGAGCACTGAGAAGCTCTATGCCTGGGGAACTAGAAACCTGTAGCTCAATGTTGCAGTTGGCTTGAGTTTGAGTCTTGGTTCCAGTGTTCTGTGACTAGCACCAGCCTCTGCACCTGCTTCCTCATGGCAAAAGGAGACAGATCAAATTTTTCCTGGAGACCAAATGGGTTTGTCTTAAAGGAAAAGTGTCACCTCAGACTTCTCCTTCGTGTATCCCATGGAAGTCCCTGTTCTCAGGATGGCCCATACCATGTCTCCCATGCCTCTGTTCTTTCAGGCAGCCATAGTTAGAGCAGTCAGAAGGTTCAGATGAAGACATCATGATTGCAGCCAGGATGGACTATGTCCCAACCTCTGTTGCACAGGTGTTGGGATGGAAGTAGGGAAGGACACACCGATGAGCCCTTTTCTTGTCCCAGCATCCTCCCAAAGAGAATGTACCAGCACACACAGGCCTTGCAGGGCCCAGCAGCAGCTGCTGTGCTGTGTCTTATAGTTGTGGTCGGTCGTTATATTGATGAGGTGGGGAACTGTGGCTCTTGTCTTCTAAAGCCCCAGGAGCAGAAATTCCCTAGAGAAAGCTTTTGCTGTAATCCCTACCATGTCCTTCCTGTACCAACCTTTTATCTTTCTTTCTTGCCTCGTAGAATGCAAGGATGAACAAATAGATCATAATTTTGGCAAGAGAAGATTCATCTTCATGCATGAAAAGTGATGCTGTTGGGACTACATGGGTAAAGTGCGATTCCAGGAACCCAGATGATGGACTGGGAGAATTGACTGTCCCCAAAGTTGCCTTTTACTGCTCAAATGAATTGCACGTGCTCATGGCTGTGCCCTTTACACATTCAAAGTAATTTCTAATTTTTAGGAGTACAGTCTCTATATTTAATCTCAGCTGGACCTTATACACATGCACCACATACTCTTGTGTTTCAGATCTTGTTGAAAGTCTTGGTATCGACACTCTGCATGTGCTTCTCAAACTTGGTGACCTCTTCTTCCAGCAGGTTGGTACCCACTTGGTCATCTTCCAGCACACGCTGTATCTGCAGCTTTCTGCCATAGTAGCCCACAGGCCGTAGCTTGGAGTCTCTCCACACCAGCCTATCCAACTGGAAGAAACACACACAAGCCTTAAGCTGTGCCATGTCTGTCTCCTCATCCCAGGCTGAGGGATGGAACACTTGGCCACTAGTGATGCCTTCTTGACTTCTTAGCATACTGAGCAGCCTCTCCTCATGTAGTCAGGCCACTTCCTTGTCCTCCTCCTACTCCTCCTCCTCACTGCCAACCAGGTCGATGTCATTGTCCTCATCATCCTCTGCTGGTGTGGCTGCCTTCTTGCTTGGAGGCTCCACTTGTTGCGTGAGAGACACATGTTGGTCTGTGGAGCTGTGGCTCCGTGGGTGGGTAAGCTTTTCTCCAGGGAGCCCAGCCAGGCCTCCAATCTGGAAATGGCCAACTGCAGATCCCGCACCACATCATGAAGGTTCTGGTTATACATTATCAGGCTGGCAATGTGTACAGTGAACTAACTGTGATCTCTAACAGACTCACCAGAGGCCCCAGGGCCTGAGCTCTGGCAGGAGCCACCAGCCACAGGCCCATGTATCTGCTCATAGAAATTCCTCCTTGCCTCAAACCAGATAGACAAGAAAGTTGCTGGCCATTTTTCTCACGCCAGACAAGGACACAGCTGCAATAGGAGGGACTGCAGGCAAGGACCATGAAGGAAAAACTTAAAATTTTCATTAAATGATAAATAGGTGCATATTGTTATAACTTTCCTTTTCTCTTTGCATATTCTTGTGAGAATTAATTTTGCCGTGTCACACTGTGCTGTGTGCCACTAGTTAATGTTACATTGCATATCCAACTCTACCTGCACACAGATTCATTACTAAGGATTAGTTACCAGTGTTGTCCTCAGGTGCCATGCATCCTGGTTATTCATCTAGGGTCTCTCACTTGGTATGGAAGTGGACAGTAAGACTGAGTAGTCGGGATGCCCCAGGAATCCAGGTATCTGGGCCTTTCCAGCACTGAGATGACAAGTGTGTGCACCACGCCCTGCTCTGAATGCCTTTGGCCTTAGTTGTTACAACACACTGTGTTGAGGGATGTGTCCTTATTGATGGGGACAAATATCCAGACATGTTGCTTTTGGGGAACATTTACTGCCTCATTATATTGAAATAGCACATTAAGTGTGGTATCCTACCAGGTTATATTCCTTCCAGCAGTAAGTCCACAACCAGTGGTTTAACTATTCTGCTTTTGATTTTTCACTTGGATGAATGTACAAGTAAGATTTTCTCTGGGCAGTAGTATTCTTAAGTCCCTGGGATTTTCTGTTGTTCTGGAATATTTAAAGCTTGCTGTTCCTGTGCTTTGCCTTAGGGAAACACTGCAGTGGTTCAACGCTAAAACTGTAATGCAGACAAGACATAGTCTCACTCCTATTGTTTCTCAGCATATTAGTTCCTATTCTTCCAGGTAGTGATGCCTAGTACTAGTGTTCCCTCTTGCTGGTGTTTTTGCTTGTGTCTTACTCAAGATGATTTATCTGGTGGCTACCCCAAGCTGAAAGACTTTGGGTAAGTGTGTCACACGTGGTGGTTCCTAGTGTGTGAGCAAGAAGCACCTTCAATGGAATCACAGAGCAATCTTGGTCCATTGACCCCTGAAGGCAATCCCTTTCCCTCATCCTCACAATTGCTTTCCACAGAGTAGCTGGGATCCATGTGCTGGTAAAGACTGATGCCTCTTGATCTCACAGTGGGCTCACGTCTCTATACAGCAATGCAAGTTCTGGCCTGTCCTGGGGGAAATGAGTAGCATCACCTGAGTGTTTATGAAGGCAGATCTGTACTGACCACACCCCACAAGCTGCTAGGTTTTGAAGAGGTCCAGATATCTCCTTAGAGCACAGTGATGTCCCTTGGGGTTTGGGCCCCTTGCTTTGCCCTAGGCAGGACACAAGTCTGGGGGCACATCTCCAGTGGCATGCCTGAGGGGACTCATGTCTCTTTCATCAGGTCATTGTGTCTCAATGGCGATATTGGGACATGAAGGGGATATGGTGGCATACTGATAGTCTGTTTTGCCTGTTGGGTATGAGGTTAGGCATGTGTGTCCAAATGTGCAAATGGCAAGCAGCCACCAGAACCACCAATGGGCATGTCATCTACTCTGTTGAAGAACCCCTTGCCATCATAACATAGTACTCTATTCCCTTGGTTTTGTGACCCTAAAACAAGGAGGTGCAGGGACTACTTTCTGGGGACTCCCCTGTTTACCGCCTAGAGATGGTTGAAACACTTGGCACTTCTGTATCCTATAGTCTGTCATCTAGATGGGTGAGGTGTATCTAGCCCTCTGTGAGGACCTTCAACTGGTGCATGCACACAGCGACATCAGTGGACTCCTGGTGATTTGGCCATCTTGAAAATGTGAGTGGCCCTGCAGGGAGACCCTTCTTTGTGAGAATAGTGCCACCCAGAGCTTCTGATATGTTTCATCCACGTTGCAGACTTGGGACACCTTAAGTTTCCTGGCATCTTTCCACCACTTCCAGTCCTGAGGCTGAGGGTTCCCCAAAGCCTGCATCCTGGAGATTCCAATCCCAGGCTTCTAAACTCAGGTCTTGAGCAGAATCAAGACCCAATCTTCAGAAGCCCTTTCCTGGACAGCGTTGTCTTCTCCTGCCAGATTCTCCAACAGTCCAAGACAGCAAGCCAGGTGGAACAGTTGCTGATGGTGTGTGCTGGGTGCTTTACAGTGATTCAAGAAATTGAAGTGGTCACTTCATCTATCAGCCTGCAGTGGGGCAGCAGCATCTGCGATGCGAAGAGGATCTGCAGTGCCAACTGCAGTGTCATGCTATCCAGTCTCTACTGACCAGTTTCTGTGGTTTGGTTTAGTGAATCACTTACTTTGGCTTCCACTTTTGATATTCTGTTTTTGAGACTTTCTACTGAATTCTTACTTGGATAGCAGGAATGTCAATTTTCCAGTTTTAATTCAGTTTGGTTTTTTTTTCTTCAGCATTTCCATGTTTGTTTGCAGATCAATTGGGTTTTCTCAATGTTTTCAAAATTATTTTTCTCAAATCTAATTGATTCTGGTTGATCGTGTTTTCTAGGTCTTTCCTGGATTTATTGTGTTCTTCATATTTGCTTAAGTATTTTTCTCTGTTCTCTCAGAATTGCCTGATCATAGTTTTTTTTTTTAATTCATGGTCTTGATTGTTGTTCTCTTTGATATTATCTGATAAGTCTCCATTTTTATGATACGACATAGATTTGTAGTTTAGGTTGTTGCTTCTTTTCTTTTTTATTTGTAATTTCCTTAGGCATGCTGTATGGATTAGAGTCTTTATTCAGTTTTACTGCTTTTTACATGGAGAGATGCGGATGAAAGATTAATCCAGAGTCCTTTGTTATTAATTCTTGGTTAGGATGGCTATTTTCAACCTGGGATGCTGAGCTTCAGTATTTAAATGATGGTAGCATGTATAATTGGTTTTTTGTTAATAAAAGTAGAAATAGTAAAGATACAGGGTGGTAATGAGTATGATAAGTATTAGATCGCACTTGAGAAGAAGTCGTAGGTGTAGGACACTTGGATTGTTTGCAGAGTTGACTAGTTTTAAATTTTGTCATAGATGAGAGGATAAACATTAGAGGTATGAGATCAGGGAGGATGATAAGTCTCAGCGGAGGGAATTAGGGGCGAAATAGATGAAGGAGAATGGCAAGAAATAACACATAGCAACCTGAATGGAGAATTTTAGGTTACAATACTAATTGAGTAATATATCACCAAGAAGCCCATTTCTCACAGGATGTCTAGGAGTGTAAAATTAGGCAGGCAAATGAAAAACTAAAAAGAAGACAAGAAAAAAAAAGAAGTACAAAATAGGGTGGAAAAACTACAAACAAAAGGTAAGAGAAGAAAAGAAAAAGAACCACTTATCTTCTCAGATGTGGGCACATTTGGCTTGAGACAAAGGTCAAAGTTCTCAGGATTCTATGGTTGTAAGAGACAGTAGGTACTTCTCAGGTGAGTTGTTAGAAGGCAGTGATATCTGACGACATGTCACGAGACCTCACACGTCATAGAGCTCTGCCAATCACCATCACCAGGGATTAAGAATATGGAAAGACACAATGGTCCAAAGTCCATCCTGCATCTACAGATAGTCAGAGAGCCAGGAAGGCTGAGGTGGTCCCATGCCTATCATGAGTTCAGGGTTTAGGGCTTGGGTGAGGGTGTTCTTATGTACAGTCTATGAAGAAAATGAGCCCACAGTGATTTGTGACAATCACAAGTCAGAAGAAGGCAGGAACTACCTCATCAAGATGTCCAAAGCGGGACTTTCGCTCACCCCTCATGTTTTCCAAGTCTGGAGTCCCTGAGTTCTTCTTAGGCTTCCTTGCCCCTCAGGGATTCTATGTCCAGAGTCCATGTCAATGTCTGTGAGTTCTGTTCTGTCTTTACTAAACTCTGCAACAAACCAAAAACAACAACAAAAGATATCCAAATGGTACATGTCCTGTCACCTGAAATATGAACCTTAAGTGCCACTAACCCTGGACTCCATCCCTAGCTCACTACTTACTAGGAAGGCCAAACTATTTGTTCTTGTGTGTGGTTTTGCTGTTCACCCCAATTTCTGGAGCCATGTTTATGAATCATGTGCATATATTCTGAGGAGACAGGAACACCATAATCATAGCGTACAGGTGAATTCATCCAGCTACCCCCTTCTGCCTTGGCCCTGTGATACCATGGGGCTATGGAGGGGGAAGGGTTTCTTCTGACAATATTCTCCAAAAGGGCTTGCTGTGCTCTTTCCTTCAGACGTTCCTCATGCCATGGTTGTAGGGAGGAACCACGGAGCATGGCAGGGGTCTATGTTGCGAATGGGTATTTTCTCTGGTTGGTCAAGAGCACTTGCAAGGAAGGGTGGCTCTTAGACTGACAGTTTCTGAGAGTGTAGCATCTTGAGTCAGGTGAGTCCAGAGTCAAGAAAGTGAAAGAGCCAAGAGCGTTCCCATGGCTGTATGCTTTAGGGAGAAAGAAGTGGAAGGTCCTGTCCACTATGCGCAAGACATGACTGAGGGATGCTTGGGCTTCCCTGGTGTGCAGCCTTGACCTCACACATCTGCTGGTCCGAAATTCTGTCATAGTCTAAATGTGAGTTGTCTCCCATTGGCTTGTGCGTTTGTATCCTTAAGACAATTTCTATTGGACAGTTCATGTAGTTAGGAATGTTGGTTCTGTGGAACCGCCCTCACCAGACATCCAGTCTTTACTAACTCAGTTCTCAAGTAACTTCCTTAGCAATGCCTGACTAGAAAAAATGCATCTCCATCTATCCTCCTCTCTTCCCTGCTGTCTCCAGCTGGCATACAGTTATGATGCCTCTCGCCATGTGGTCACGGAGACTTCCTCCCCATTCCCTCTGACTTTCATCTCTCTCCTCTGCTCTAACAATACTCTCCCACCTTAAGGCTAAACTGTTGATTCCTGGGCTGGAGAAATGGATCAGAGGTTAAGATTCTGCCTTGCAAGCAGAAAGCCCAGAGGTCAGATCCCAGAACCCATTTAAAAACAAGTGGAATCAGTGGTGGTCTGCATTGCTGATCCTAGTGGGAAAAGTCTGGGAAATCCAAGAGTAAAGCTAAAAGGAGGTAGAAGCCATCCAGGATGATTCCTGAAGTCACCCTTGTTTCTTCACAAGGACACACAAACACACACACACACACACACACACACACACACACACACACACACACTGTGACTACTTCCTTGCCCGGTGGCAGGAGTAAATTTAGAATAATTTCTTAGACACCAGTTGGGGTGGAAATATGAGCCTTTAATTATACTCAATCTGGAGCTGAGCTCTCTCTCCAAAGAGCTCTAGCAGTCAGTTTAATTTTCATTTCCATTGTACAGTAAAGGGGGGAGCAAGCCAAGCAGATCTTTCAGAAGCAGCTGTAATGATTACTCTGCAAAAGCCAAGGCAGATTGACCACAGACTGTACAGAACTTCATATGGCTCTTATTGTTTACTAAGTAACTCAAGTGCAGGCTACAGGAGTGGAGCATAACTCTGGGACTCAGGAAATTTTTCTTTCAACCCATGCTTAGCAGTAATTTCCTAACTCATGCTTAACTTTTGCTTGATCTTGTAACCATGTAACAGTTTGTATTTTTCTGTCTCATTCCCCCCTCTTCACTTTTATAATTTCTTATGATGAATCAGTATAACACATAAGAGCTCTCCTCATTTGAACAGGAGGGAGGGTCTCCACTTGTGCCACCACCTAAAACCCATGATGTGTGGGGCAGTTCCCAGATACTGCCCAGGCACTAACTAATGAATTCCAAATGTGCTCCATTGGATTGCATAGCCACTGAGATACGGGAGAGGAAGTAAACAGAATAAAGGGGAAAACGGGTGGGTAAGGATGGGATAAGGGGGGATAAGGGAGATGATGAAATTACATAAATTCATTGTTACTGTAATTAAAAGTAAATATGTGAAAAATGTCTTACTTATTTGAAAATCGAGGGAGAGAGAGAAGGTATAGAAATGCATTCCATCCATGGTACATGAGTGTTGAGAGTAGGGGTCAGAGGACAACTTTCAGTAGTCAGTTTTCTTTCTTCACCATGTGGGCTTCTAGGAACTGAACTCAAGTCGCCAGGCTTGGGAACTGAAACCTTTCTTGCTGAGCTATCTTTCCAGCCCCACTACACTATTTGTGGCATGAAGTCAGATAGTGTGTAGGTCCTTGCTGAAAATGGAGATGATTCCCTCAAAGTTCCCATGCAGAATTCCTAGAAGGGGGAAGAATCATTGGAATTATGATGAGCTAGTGTAAGGCAATTTGAGCATATACTGGGGTCCTTATGGAAAAGGGAAATTTTGACTCAGACCTGCGTGGAAGAAAGATAGTGTGATGAGACACAGGACAGGCACCTAGAGGGGGCCTTCCAGCACAGGTCACAAGAATGAAACAACCTGCTAACACACTGAATCCCAACCTGAGCCTGAAGAACTCTAAGGTGTCTGATCTGCAGCCCCCAGTCTATGGTACTCTGCTATGGAGTCTGAGGAACTGGGCACATTTCTAGAGAGGAGACTGGGGAGTATCCTAGGCTGCTACTCTTACGATCCACTGGTTGAAGAGCAGGCTTTGGCTTATCAATGGGAATAATCTCTTTAACAACAGCCACAATTCTGCTATCTGTGTTCTCCTACTTCAATTCTTCTGTTTGCCCTCACAAATTTTCACATCAAACTCAGATTTTTTAAGCTTGATTCCTTGTTCCTGTTTGTCATAAATTTGAGTAAGTACACTAAAAAGTATCCACACCCCACTGTCAAGATTATATTGTCTTGTAACTTCCTCTGCCAAATATTTTAATTCAACTTCAGACAAGATTTTAGGAAGAGCAAAAATTGAGGCCAACGAAGCAATCATAAGTGGACTTTGCATGCCCTGCACAATGTCCAACACACTATTGACCCCACAAAGTCTAGCATTTGCTAAAAGCACTAAGATCCTTGGAGGCAAGGGATTGACAACCAAAATAGTGTTCCTATGCTTAAGGGGAACAAAGGAAAGGGTTCAGGGAAATGCCGCTGGGTCCTTGTACTTCATCAGAGAGGAGGACCCAGAGGAGAGTTTGGCATGCACATTAAAGGATTCTCTGGGGATTGGGAGAGGGGAGGCACTGGGGTGTGTGGAGGGAGGGGTAAGGGGAGGGCGAACAGAGGGGTCGGGGGTAGGAGGAGGGAGGGAGGGAACCGGTGTACCTATTAAGCTTGTATGAGTGGAGATAATAAAAAATGTTTAAAAAATAAAAAAAATTGAGGACAAAATCATGGTCAAAGCATCACTCCACCTATCCTTAGACCAGTTCTCAAAACAGTCTCCATTGGCCTCTGCAACATCATGAAAAGGGCTTCAACTGTCTGCTTCTCTCTTAGTGTTACTGCTTCAAAGCTCGAATTAGGGCTGGAGAGGAGGCTCCTCAAGAGTTAAGACTCTACCATGCAAAGCTCTAATAGTGGTCCTTTAAGTTCTGTCTCCAAGATACGATACAAAGCCTTTCCTAGTCCCAATTTCAAAGTTTCTCATATTTCTCCCAAAAAAAAAAAAAAACCCAGCTCAAGGTGCATCAGCCATATCACAGCAATGGTCATACTTCTTGGTACCAAGTTTTTTCAGTTTCGCAGCAACATCTCCCTTAATAGCCTGTGGGGAACAATTCACATTCGAACCATGGCATCCTGTGAGGTGGCATCTGTCATCTTTCATTTATACAATGAAAGGACTGTGGCAGGATCATACTTGTGAAAGGCTTCAGGAAAGCCTTATGTGCACCATGTCTCTCAGTCTCTAATGGTCATTAAATAGAATGGGGAAGAAATCTAGGCAGTGCTCCGGGAACAACCTAAGGATAGTGGTCCTCTGCTGGCTGTGGATGAGAAGCCATTGCCTTTAGCAATGGACACCGCTGGAAAGATATCATCTAAAAACGGCCCAGGTACACATCTGAGGTACAGAACTGCTACAGAATCTCCATGTAAAATAGGGAAAAAAAGGCTACCAAAATAGTTTTGTGGGATATGTGCCTTTTACCAAATCTGGAGACTCAATTTCAATGTCTGGTAACATAGAGAAAATGGTATGAAACCTTTCGGGGTGAGAACAGGACCAGGCCACAAGGCAACGGGATTTTAACTGTCGGTGAATTTCCCAGTAAAAACTAAGAATGCCATTATGAGAAAAAATACTTTCAACTTAGATTTCTAAATAATCAGTATAAACACAGTGAAAACATAAAATAAAAACATTCCAGGTTGGCAAATCCTCAAACATATCCTGTATAACCTCCAAAGATGTTTCTCAGTCTCAACACAGGTGTGTGTCAGAGATACCTGGAAACCACTGGAGCTGTGAGTCATGGTTTGCATGACCCCCATCAGGTGCCTTCAGTTCAGCTTTTCTCAGATTTTGCTGCTATGTTTAACTACTGAGGAAGCAATAGCTCTGCAGAAAGAGGATCTCTGCCCGGTTTCTTCTCCAAATGAAAATTTAGACACAGGTGAACAGTCAAGACAAGACAGGAAGACTCCAAGGTGTCTGCGTTGGACTCTCAATATTCCCATCTGCCCAGCCTCCAAAATTGGTACAGCGCTGCCAGGAACATCCTGTGGATGGAATAGGGCATGCGGGGAAAGAGAAATGAATACCACCTATCTGCTTCCTGCACACCTAGGCCCCACTCCCCTCAAGGCCTCACCTGGTTCTAGGTTCTGCCCTCCCGGTCTCATGGCCCTGAGACTGTGTCCTCAGCTGTGTCACCAACACTACTGTACTCACCCTCCACAGCAGGGCCGCCAGGAATGCAGGAGGACTCCAGAGACCCTGAATCAAGTCACTACAAGGGGAACTTCTGCTCAGATGTCCCGCTATGTCCCCCTTTCCAGGCATGTGCACTTCAGAGCACAGTCACTTGATACCAGATGACCTGCATTTGCAGAGGTGTGTGTGTGTGTGTGTGTGTGTGTGTGTGTGTGTGTGTGTGTTCTCTAGGATATTGTACATGAGCCCAGTCTGTAGCCATACACTTGGTTAGATTTTTTGAAAATGTTTCTATTTCTAGTTTACAGGAGTTCTATTGTAAATGGAAATAATCTGAAAGAATTTTAAATGTAAAGATATTAAAGTATGAGCTCGACACCAGACCTTTAGGAGGTCTTCTGTGGAGTCATTAGTTCACCTACTCGCAGATGTTTCAATACTTTAGATACTGGATATGACAGCAGTGAAGCCACAGGGTTTTCTTGCAGTATGTTCACTGTAAAGTACATGTTCTTGCTAGAAGAAAGTTCAGTAGTACAAAGGCAAACTGGCTCTGAGGTTGAGTTGATTTGTTCAGCTTGGTTTCTGTTATCACATCCAAAAAAGCTCAACAATGAGGAGTGAGGCACACAGTAAGTCGACCCTCTTCACCTTACATTTTTTTATTTAATACATTTTTATTATTATTTCAGCTCATACAAACTTAATAGGTACACCAGTTCCCTCCCTCCTTCCTCCTCCCCCCCCGAACCCTCTGCTCCCCTTCCCCTCACCCCTTCCACCCCATCCACCCGTGCCTCCCGCCCCAATTCCCAGAGTCCTTTCTTGTGCATGCCTGAATCTCCTCTGGGCCCTCCTCTCCGATGATGTACAAGGACCCAGTGGCATTTCCCTGAACCATTTCCTGTGTTCCCCTTAAGCATAGGAAACACTACTGTGGCTGTCAATCCCTTGCCTCCTAGGATCTTGGTGCCTTTAGCAGATACTAGACTTTGTGAGGTCAATAGTGTGTTGGACATTGCGCCGGGTATGCAATGTCCAATTATGATTGCTTCAGCCTTAACTTGTGTGGAGTATCTTGCAAATCATTGCTCCTCCCCTCCTTTTGCTCTTACACTCTTACCGCCCCCTCTTCCGCAAATGTCCCTGAGCTTCAGGATGGGGAGAGATTAGTCTGGCCTAGTTCTATCTTCACCTTACTTTTAAATGTATTACTGTTTTCCGCTGTCTGTCTCCGTGAGCATGCAGGCAATGTGTCCCTTGTGGAGGAGTGGACATGCCACGGAGCAGGCAGAAGTCAGAATTGTATTTTAAGTTCTGTCCTGTCATTTTTTTAAGTGTTTCAAGGATGGAACCTGTGTCTTTAGGTTTAAGGATCAAGCTCTATTATCAGTTTTCTCTGGCTATGAACCTCTTTTCTATGGCACTAGGAAAATAACATGATCCACCTTCACAGTATATGGTTAGAAATCCTGACCACACATCTGGGCTTGTTCCTCTCCTCCCTCTACTTTCCCAAGAGGTGTAAGAGTGGCTGATTCTCTAACAATGCGCATCCATTAGTACATGAGGAGCTGGTAGTTGTTGCACCAATTTCAGATTGACAATCTTTACTAAAACCCTAAAGGATTGTAGCATATCTGGACCTCAGTAATATTCTGGGGCCAGTTCTTTATATTATAGGGTTAGCAACCCCTTTCTGATTGGCCCTGAAGAGTGTTCGCACAAAGGCATTCACATTTGGTCAAAAGTCCACAGCAGTGGAAGTCAGATGGCATGGGAGGAACTATTGTTGTTATTGTGCTGAAAAGATGTGCCATCAAACTGTCCCCCCATAAAAATATTTATGTTTAAAAAGTAGTGCTGCTCCCAACATTGGTCAGAGAAGCTCTTTTTGCTGTGAGCAGTGGTTAATGTTGACACCCATAGGTGGTGAAAGTGACAAGAAAATGTTGCTGTTGAGTCCTTGATCTGAAATGGGACAGCTTCATCCATTGTCCTTCCAAGACTTAGGAAACACAGCAGAAGAGGGGCCAGATAGGATGCAAGAGGCGAGGGTGGAGATGAGTGTGATGCAGCACTGTCCTTTGGATGTGAAATGGGTATTGCGCTCCTGATCTCACAGCAGCTCTGCCACCTGCACAGAACTGCCTGTGGGCAACCAAGGTGGAGGGGGAGCAGCTTCTGGAGATGCAGCCCTAGCTGAGAAGTTCATTAATGGCAGCTGGGAATAGGAGAGTCCATTTTCTTTGTAGCTATGGCCACTGACTGCTTTCCCATGCTCCTGTGTATGTTTCAACATGCATGAGCACATGAAAGGTTAGAAAAATGTGCTTGGTGGGGTTAGGAGGTACTGTGGGAAAAGATGGATTTCTGTTATCAAAATATGTTATATTGTGCATATTATTATAATTATTTTACTTCTGTAAGACAACACTCAGATAGATGCAATTGAAGGGAGAAAGGGAGATTTATTTGGCTTAAGGTGCCAGAGGAGACATAGAGTCCACTGAGCTGGCAATCTCATAGCAGAAGGCATGGGTGGGGGCAGAGGCAGCAAGGCTGGCTAAGGTCCCAGCCATCATCCTGGAGGCAGAGAGAGCAAGAGCACCCAGCAAGAGGAAACCTTCCTGGGTCACCAGAACATCAAGGTCCAACCTCTGGGTGTCCTTTCCTCCAGCAAAGCTCTACCTCCTGAAGGTGTCATGACTTTCCCAAACATTATTAACAGCAGCTAAGGATGAAAACACATGAGCCTGCGGAGCACAACTCACATTCAGGTCATGGCATATGTTGCGTATGTATGAAATTACCAAAGAATAAAAATATGCAAAGAGAAGAAACTCCCTTAAGATTCCTGTGAGATACAACGAGAAATCCCAGTAGCAGAAGTTGTCACTGAAGGCAGTAGATGACTCCAGAAAGTCTGCCAGGCCAGAACACAGGAACAAAATGTGTACATCTAAAGAGTAATTAAACAGCCAGCCACCACAGCTTCACACTGCCTGGAGATGGAACAAATAGAAACTGTGAGTCACATGTTTTCCCATCCTTTTCCCCCTAACTCTAAGCTATAAAACCTTGGCCAAAAATCCCCACTGGTACATTCCCCTGAGTAACTCATGGGTCATGTGAGTAGGGGGTGTCCTTCCCCAGAAAAGAAATAAAGGTTTGATCCTTGCTGCTGAGATTGGCCTCTCTCTTATTTTCTGGTTTAGCATTGGCTAATACTTTTTTTGGTTAGCATAATACATACGAGACTTGAAAATCTCACTACGATTAGCTTTGACTTGCATTGAGTTCCATTTTGTCCTCCTAGTGTTCTAGTTTTTAGTTTTCTCAGATAAACTTGTTGTCTATTTCAGCCCATGTACTTTTCTTATGTGTGTATGTGTATAAGTGTGCATATTATGACTGGACTTCCTTTTTCAGACAGGGACTCACTATATAGCCCAGGCTATCCTTGAATGTGATCTTTGTACCTGTGAATCCTGAGCATTGGAATCCCAGGAGTGTATCACCATGCCAGGCATGATTTTTACTTTAAAGAGAGTTTAGTTTTCATGATTATGCAATATATCATTATGCAGCCATACAAACATTTTTGTTTGTTTACTTTGCTTTTTAAATGTATGTTTGGGACTAGAGAAATGGCTCAGGGGTTAAGCTTCTTGTCTCACTGTAGAAGTTCCTGAGTTCAGATCCCAGAACCCAAATAAAAATGCCAGGAGAGGGGAAGAGCATGGAAGAAACCTATCAGACAGGTCTTCAACACAAGGAAGTACAGAAACTATTTTAGAAACTCTTACACCAGTTCAATACTTATGCAGATAATGCCCGAGAACTCTTTCTTTGTGAAGATGATGCTAGAGAGAAATGTGATGTGTGGAGTTAGGCAGCAGTGCTGTTACTTGAAATGACAAGAACGCAGCTCTCCTCTCTTTCCAAAACTACAGGAGAAGGTCCATAGGAGGGTATATATTGTTTCAGTTTATCTGTCAGTGCAGGGTGATATCATAAACCAATGATTAGCAGTGGGTCCAGGAAAAATCAAAGCAGTTAGGAGGCACCTATGGACCAGAACCTGTGAGCAATGCTCAGTATGCTAAATGAGACCTACAGCAAAACTATCAGTCATGATTGAAGATGAAAGAAAAATTTTCCAGCACAAAGACAACTTGAAGGCTTACCGGTCTACCAAACTAGGCCTTCAAAAATTGCTAGAAAACATATTCAAACTTGAAAAAAAAAACAAGCATATCCAAGAGGACAGAAGGTAAATATAAATGCCACCAAAAGCTAAAGGCCAAATGAAAGCCACTAAACACAAAAAGTTTCAGGAATTAAAAGTAATTTCTCCATTATAACTCTAAATGCCAAAGGAATTAACTCACCAATCAAAAGACAGAGATTACAAATTTGGATTAGAAATCACAACCCATCCATCTGAAACATATCTCACCACAAAGATAGGAACATTCTAAAAGTAAAAGGTTGGTCAAAAATTCTGCAAGTTAATGGAACCAGGAAACAGGCAGGGATAGCTATTATTCTATCTGACAAAGTGGACTTCAAACCAAAAAAAAAATCATAAAAGATACAGAAGGATGCTACATTTTAGCCACGAGAATTCACCAGGAAGACTTCATAATACTGAACATATATGCACCTGAAATGGGCTCCTCCACATTCATTAAACAAACAGTACAACATCAAAAGCAAGAAAACAATTCCAAAATGATAACACTCGGGGATTTCAATACTGCCCTTTCAAGGTGGGATAGATCAACAGGTCAAAAACTTAACTGAGGCACATTGGAACTTAATCAAACCCCTACTGAAATGGACCTTACAGATCTCTATTGAACTTTCCATCCACACACCAAAGAATACACATTTTTCTCAGCAGCACATGGAACTTTCTCTAAAATAGACCACATATTGGACCACAAAACGAATCTCCACATATACAGGAAGGTTGAAATTCTAGCCTGTTCCCTATCAGACCACCATGGTCTAAAGTTTGACATCCGCAACATAACAAACAGCAGAAATAAGCTAACTCCTGGAAATTAAACACTATGATGCTGAATGAGAATTTGGTTCAGTAAGAAATTACAAAAGAAATTCAAGATTTCCCAGAAGTGAACAATAATGAAAATACAACATATCAAAATCTCTGGGACACAATGAAAGAGGTAAATTTATAGCCCTTAATGCCTATATAAAAAAATTGAAAACATCACAAATAAATAAGTTAACAATGCAGCTTAAAGCTTTAAAGACTAGAGCAATCCAATCCCAAAGCAGTGGACAAGAGGAGATTAGCAAAATCAGGGGAGAAATATCCGAAATTGAGATAAGGAAAACAGTACAGAGAATCAACCAGTCAAAAAGCTGGTTCTTTGGAAAATCAGTAGATTGATACACCCCTAGCTATATTAACCACAAACAAGAGAGAGAAAACCTAAATTAACAAAGTTAGAAATGAAAACGGAGTTATCACTACTGATACCCAAGAAATTCAGAGAATTATAAGGTCATATTTCAAAAACTTATACTCTGTGAAATTTGCTATCACAAAAGAAATGGATGAATTCCTAAGTAAGTATAAATTATCTAAATTGAATTACAAAGTTTTGAATTATTTAAATAGTCCTATAACATATGAGGAAATTGAGGAAGTAATCTTGAATCTTCCCACGAAAATGTCCTGGACCCGATGGATTCAGCATAGAGTTCTACCAGACTTTTAAGGAGCTAATAACACCGATACTCCTTAAACTGTTCCATCAAATAGCAAAGGAAGGAACACTACCAAATTCCTTCTATGAAGCTAATATCGTCTTAATCCCAAAACCTAATAAAGATAAACTTTAAAAAGAAAACGTTAGGCCAATCTCTCTGATAAACACAGATGCAAAGATTCTCAATAAAGTCTTAGCAAATCGGATTCAAAAACATATCAAAAAGATCATCCATAGGGATCCAGTAGGCTTTATCCCAGGCACACAAGGTTGGTTCCACATATGCAAATCGATAAATCTAATTCACCATATAAACCAGTCCAAAGTGCAAGACCACATGATACTCTCGATAGATGCAGAAAAAGCTTTTGACAAGATCCAACAGCCCTTTATGATCAAAACCCTAGAGAAGGTTGGAATGGAAGGAACCTTTATCAATATAATAAAAGCTGTATACAACAAGCCAACAGCAAGGATTATACTCAATGGGTAAAAACTTGAAGCATTCCCACTTCGATCAGGAACTAGATAAAGCTGTCCACTGTCAACACTTCTTTTCAATATTGTACTTGAAATCTTAGCTGAAGCCATAAGACAAGAAAGGGACATAAAAGGGATTCAAATTGGCAAGAAAGAAGTCAAGTTATCTCTATTTAGAGATGGCATGATCCTATACCTGAGTGATCCCAAAAACTCCACCATGAAGCTCCTGGAACTAATACAGAAGTTCAGCAGGGTGGCAGGATACAAAATGAATGTACAAAAAAATCAGTGGCCTTCCTATATGCCCAGAATGAAAGAAGTGAAAAAGCCTTGAAAGAAACCATCCCATTCACTATAGCTCCTAAAAAAATGAACTACCTTGATATAAACCTAACCAAGGAGGTAAAAGACCTTTACAATGAAAACTTTAAAACCCTAAAGAAAGAAATTGCAGAAGACACCAGAAGGTGGAAAGACCTCCCATGTTCCTGGATTGGCAGAATCAACATCGTAAAAATGACCATCCTACCAAAGGCAATATACAAATTCAGTGCTATACCAATTAAAATCCCAAAGCAATTCTTTAAAGAAGTTGACCAAACAATCTCAAAATTCATATGGAGGCACAAAAACCCAGGATAGCAAAGACAATCCTGAGTAACAAAAACACTGCTGGAGGTATCACCATACCAAACCTTAGTCTGTACTATAAACCCATAGTTATAAAAACAGCCTGGTACTGGCTCCAAAATAGACACACAGATCAATGGATAAGGGTTGAAGACCCAGATATAAGCCCACAAAATTACAGCCATTTGATATTTGACAAAGGGACCCACAAAATCCAATGGAAAAAGAACAGCATCTTCAACAAATGGTGCTGGCAAAACTGGATCTCCACATGCAGAAGATTAAAACTGGACCCGTACTTGTCACCATGTACAAGACTTAATTCCAAATGGATCAAGACCTTAATATAAGGCCAGATACCATAAAACCATAGGTGAAAGGATAGGGAACTCCCTCGAGATGATTGGGCTAGGCCAACATTTCCTAAACAGACATCCAATAGCCCAGTCACTGGTACCAACTATCAACAGTTGAGATATGCTGATATTAAAGAGCTTCTGTTCAGATAAAGAGCTTGTAACATGAGCTCAAAGGCAACCCACAGAATGGGAGAAAATCTTCACTAACCACATATCTGATAGAGCTCTACTGTCCAGAGTGCACAAAGAACTTAGAAAACTAAACACTAAGGAAACAAATGGCCCAATTAAAAAATGGGCCCTGGAACTGAAAAGAAATTTTACCAGGGATGAAATTAAAATGTCTAAAAAATATCTTTAAAAATGCTCCACTTCCTTAGCCATCAGGGAAATGCAAATCAAAACTTCCCTGAGATATCATCTCACCCCGGTCAGGATGGCAAAAATCCACAATATAAACAACACCAACTGCTGGAAAGGATGTGGAGAGAAGGGGAACTCTCCTACATTGCTGGTGGGAATGCAGGCTCATACAGCCACTCTGGCAAGCCATCTTGCAATTCTTAAAGAAATTAAAGATTGCAATGCCATATGACCCTGCTAACTCACTTTTGGGACTAATCCCCCATAGAGCAAAAATTCACCTCGATAGCACAAGCACGACCATGTTCATAGCAGCACTGTTTACAATAGCAAAGTCATGGAATCAACCCAAATGGCCAACAGTTGACGAGTGGATAAGGAAAATGTGGTACATGTATACAATGGAGTACTACTCAGCCATCAAAAATGCCAAATTAATAGAATTTGCTGGGAAATGGATGGGATTAGAAACAATTATATTGAGTGAAGTATCCCAGACACAGAAAATTAAGCACCATATGCACTCCCTAATAGGTGGTTCCTAGTACGAAACCCACTTAGAGACACTCAAGGATAAATCTCTGTAATAACTACAGTAATTGCTAAGATTATGAACAGGTGGGATTGGGTAGGAGGGCCACACCAGAAACAAGGAGAGAGAGGACCATGTTTCAGCAGAGAAAATAGGCATCATCAAGGACTGCAAGTAAGTAATGCGACATGTGCTTAAGTTCACAGACTTTTCTTCCTGATCATTTACAACTGATGGGGTATGATCTTATCAAAAGGGAAGGGAGTATAGTCTGGCAGATAGAAAGTAACCATTTTGCAAATGGGTGATTGACCCCTCCCTCACCGCGGTTTCCTACTTTTATTACATCTACCTTTGAATATACTCTTATAACAAGACTCTAATTTAACAGGTTTTTATCTCTGGCCATGGGGTGACATCCAATACCCATCAGGGTCAAGCCAAGGGCATTGCGGGAGCAGCAAAACTGGAAAAAACAACAACAAATCATAATCCAGAACATCAGAGACTATATCAATCAACTGGAACTTGGCCAGCCTAATCTCTCCCCATCCTGAAGCTCAGGGAAATTTGCTAAGAGGGGGCGATAAGATTGTAAGAGCACAAGGAGGGGAGGAGCAATGATATGCAAGATACTCCACACAAGTTAGGGCCGAAGCAATCATATTTGGACTTTACATGCCCTGCACAATGTCCAACACACTATTGACCTCACAAAGTCTAGCATTTGCTAAAGGCACTAGCATCCTGGGAGGCAAGGGATTGACAGCCATAGTTGTGTTCCTATGCTTAAAGGTAACACAGGAAAGGGTTCTGGGGAATGCCACTGGGTCCTTGCACCTCATCGGAGAGGAGGACCCAGAGGAGAGTTTGCCATGCACATTTATGGATGCTCCAAGGATGGGAGGGGGAGGCACTGGGGGATGGGGAGGGAAGGGGGAGGGGAGGGAGGCACAGGGGGATAGGTGGTTTGAGGGAGGGGGGGACCGGTGTACTTGTTAAGTTTGTATGAGTGGAAAAATAAATAAATAAATAAATAAATAAATAAATAAATAAATAAAGGAAAAAAACCCTGGATGTCAACATGCAGAAGATTAAAACTGGACCTATACTTGTCACCATATACAAGACTTAATTCCAAATGGATCAAGATCCTCAATATAAGGCCAGAGACTATAAAAACCTTGGTTGAAAGGGTAGGGAACTCCCTTGAGCTGATTGGACTAGGCCAACAGTTCCTAAACAGAAATCCAGTAGCACAGTCACTATAACCAACACTCAACAAATGAGATCTTAAGAAATTAAAGAGCTTCTTCTGGTCAGATAAAGAGATTGTATACTGAGCAAAAAGGCAACCCACAGAATGGGAGAAAATCTACACTAACCACATATCTGTTAGAGCTCTATTATCCACAGTGCACAAAAAACTTAGAAAACTAAACACTAAGGAAACAAATGGCCCAATTAAAAAAAATGGGCCTGGGAACTCAAAAGAAACTTTTCCAGGGACGAAATTGAAATGTCTAACAAATATCTTAAAAATGCTCCGCATCCTTGCCATCAGGAAATACAAATCAGAACTTCCCTGAGACATCATCTCACCCCTGTCAGGATGGCAAAAATCCACAATACAAACAACATCAAATGATGGAGAGGATGTGGCAAGAAGGGAACTCTCCTACATTGCTGGTGGGAATGCAGGCTTATACAATCAGTCTTGAGATTTTTTAAAAAGATAAAGATTGAAAGCCCATATGACCCTGCTATTCCACTTCTGGGAATAATCCCCCATAAAGCAAAAATTCACCTCAATGACACAAGCACGACCATGTTCATAGCAGCACTATTTACAATAGCAAAGTCATGGAATCAACCCAAATGGCCAACAGTTGATGAGTGGATAAGGAAAATGTGGTACATTTATACAATGGAATACTACTCAGTCTCAAAAAAGATGAATTAATTAAATTTGTGGGGAAATGGATGAAATTAGGAAAAAATTATATCAAGTGAAGTATCCCAGACACAGAAAATTAAGCGCCATGTGTACTCCCTAATAAGTGGATCCTAGTACCAAACCCATTTAATGACATATTAAAAGATAAATCTCTGTAATACCTACAGTAATTACAAGGATTATAAAGAGGAGGGAAAGGGAAGGAGGATCCCCCAAGAAATAAGGAGAGAGGAAATCATGCTACAGTAGAGAAAATAGGCCACCATCAAGTATTGCAAGTATGTAGCAAAACATCTGATTAAGCTCACTCTCACTTTCCTTCCTGGTCACTTGCTACTGAGGGAGTTTGATCTCACCAGTCAGGGAGGGTATAGAGTCTAGCAGATAGATGGTAACCATCCTGCGAATGGGAGACTGACCCCATCTCACTGCAGTCTCCTACACCTATTCCATCTATTTTTGAATCTACTCATAGTATGATTCCATTTAAACAGCCTTTTATCTCTGGTTAGGAGGTGACCTCCAATACCCATCAGGATTGAGCTAAGGGCAGTGCAGGAACATCAAAACTGAAAACAACAAACCATAATTCAGAACACCAGAGACCCTACATTAATCACCTGGAACTAGACCAATCAAATCTCACCCCAGCCTAAAGTTCAGGGAAACTTGCAGAACAGGGGGTGGCAAGATTGTAAGAGCCTAAAGATGGGGAGGAGCAAAGATATGCAAGATACTCCACACAAGTTAGGGCTGAAATAGCCATAATCAGACTTTGCATGGCCTGTGCAATGACTGACATGTCAACGACCCCCCAAAGTCTAGCATGGATCACAGGCACCAGGATTCTTAGAGGCAAAGGATTAAGTCATAATAATGTTCCCATACTAAAGGGGAGTCCAAGAAAGGGCTCTGGGCAATGCCACTGAGTCCTTAACCTCACTAGAGTGGAAGACTCAGAGGAAAGTTTGACATTCACACTAAAGGATGCTCCAGGTAATGGGACGGGGCGATAGAGGGGGCACTGAAAGAAAGGGAGGGAGGGAGGTGAAAGGAAGGGGAAAGGAGGGAAGGGGTCTAGGGAGACTGGGGAAGGGTGAAAAGAGGGAGGTGTCTGGGGTACCTACTAAGCTTGTATGATTGGGAAAAAATAAATAAATAAAATTAAAAATTTTAAAAAGGCCAAGAACCAGCTGGACAAACTCAAAATCCTATAGCTCCATGTCCAGCAGGTAAGCCTCTTGCTGAAATCATCTCAGTTTCAATGGGCTTTGGTTCTACCCCTCCAGTGCACCTGCTTGTATAATACATCGTTTTCTTTGGCTGGTTCCTCCCACAATGCATAGCTTTCTTTGGCAAATGTCCCACACTGACTCTGGTATCCCTAACACTTTCACTTCTGAATGGCAAACCAGGCTTTAACTCCACAGTACAAAAAATCCTCCTTGGGCCTCTTGGCAGATTTTTCCAGTCTTGACTTATGTTGCCTGACTTTTGTCATTCTCTGAAGCCTTTGAGGAGGTATCCATGACCTTCTCCCTTTTGCAACTTTGATGCCTCTAAAACCAGGACCATGTGGATGACTTTGACAACTTCTGCTATAACTTCCAGGTGGAGATATTGGCCCCCTTAAACCACATCTGGTTCAGATTCTCTATGCTGATGCTGCGAAGAATTTTTCTTGGGCAGTTGCTTCAGAAGAACTTCACCTTTTAGTCTTTTAGTTCGTTCCTTCCAAAAAGATTTGCATCCTTATGGGTGGGATCCTTCCCTGAGGAATTTGTTCTCAAGGTATAATATCCTGTTACCCAAATGAAGAACAGGTTTTGACTCACTTATGGTACTAATCTCTTTAACAATAACTGCCAGTTTGCTGTCTGCATTTGCTTTAAGCTTGCTCTCACTTTTTTCTTTTATCAAATTTCAGTTTTTGTCTCTTTCTGCCTAATTCCTTGCTCTTTTACTGCATAACTCTGAACAAGATTGCTAAAAAAAGTAGCCATGCCTAACTGTCAAGAGTACATTTCCTTGAAACTTCTTCCATCAGACACTCAATTTTAACATCAGCTTTCAGGAAGAAGGAAAAACTTAATCAAACTTTTTACCAAAGCATCACTTCATTTTCCCCTCATACAGTTCCAAACATAGTCTCTGCTCCCCTATAAACCATAACAAGGTGGGCTTCCCTTCCATTGTCTGCATCTCCAATAGCATCAGTCTCTCCCAAGCTCTCACTAGAATGGTTCTTTTCTTCAAGACATAAAGGTTTTACCAGCACAAAGTCCCAAGGCTCTCCATATTTCTCCCAACAAACAGTTCCAAAGGCTTACAAGCATATCATAGCAATGATCATACTTCTTTACTTCTCAGTACCAATTTCTTCAAGCTTCACAAAAACATTCTGGCACCAGGTTCACAGTCTAACAGCAATACCCCTCCTCTCTGGTACCAATTTCCCTCAACTTTAAAACACTCATGTTGTGATACCAGAAGCTCTTAATTTCACAACAAAACTCCACTTATTGATACCAATTTCTTTAACAGTTATTCTCCTGTGTTGCTACAAGGCTCAAAAAACTTAAGGGAAGTAAGGGAGATTATTAAGCTTAAAATTCCAAAGGGGTGACATAGTCCTCTGTCCTGGAAAAGCATGGCTGGCTGGCAGAAGCTGGAGGAGACCTAAGTAAGTCACTGTCGTCATTGAGGCTGAGAGTTAGAAAACTGCCAACTGCAGGAATGGACCTCTCCAAGAAGAAACTCACATTCGAAACCATGACATTTCCCAAATAAAATCTTTAAAAAGAGAAAAAAGCAGAATTATGCAATGTAAATTTAAATGGTGGATTAACAATAATCTTTCAAATTTGGTTCAGTGATGATATAAATTAAGCCAAAATAATTCAAGTTGACCATAGGTTTAATTGTGGTTCAGAAGAGAATTATATGGGGACTCTCTGTGCCATATTCTCATTTCATGTTACAAATCTTAAATTATTCCAAATATAAAAGCTATTCATTATAATTGAAAATTTAATTCCTTAAGTACCCAGAAAAATAACCTCAGCACTCACTTCATCCAACAGGGAGACCTGCTGATACATTGATGGCAAATGTATTGCAGAGAACAAACAGAGGAGAGGAAAGAAGAAAGTCAGAGTAGCATCCACTGCAGTGTTACAGAGGGGATGGAATTGCCAGTAGACAGCATAGCCAGAAGTAAGCTAAAAGAAAGGCTTTCTCTACAAAATTGGAGGTAAATAATATTCACCCTCCAATATCAACAAATGCAGAGGGAAGGACAATACTTGCCTTTAGGGATGTAGTAGATACCTGTAAGGAAATGTAAGAAATAAGCCTGTGATCTGGGTTTCCAGGTCTCTGAGATGAGGGCGTCTAGGAAGAAGGCTGAGTCTCTCAGTGATTGGGTTATTCACATGTCTCTCCAATTTCCCAGGCCCTTTCCCAGGAATGCAACCTTGGGTCATGCTCAGGAAAATAGAAGTGCTTCTGCTGTCTTCTGGAGGAAAAGAGTCAGTCTCAGCTTCAAGGAGACAGATATTTGTAATATAATGAAGCAACATGAAAAGCCCAAAATTTCTAGGGCAAGTAAAGCATTCTCTAGCCTTGGAGTATAGCATTTGCAGTGGCTCAGGAGGTCAGAGCTTTGCAGAAATAAAAACATAAAGAGAAGATTTATTTTTCCATTCATGCATTTTAAGACTATAAAATTCCCTGGGTTGGCTACATTAAGAGCATATCTCAAATACGGTTTTGAATTTATATTTTCTTCAAAATATTTCTCAGTTCCTCAATGAATTCTTTCTTCTCTCTTTCTCCTTTGAAATATGTTAAGTATGCATCTTAGTTTCTGACTGTTTTGAGGAGAAAAGGATTTTTTGGCTTTCATTCTACTACTCAGTTGAAATTAGTGTGTGATCAAATAACCTAACCAGAAACTGAAGCCAGCATTTTGTCAGATTGTGCCAAGTGCAATTAAGCAGCATTCTGCCTTCACACTTGCTTTGTTGTTTTTGGAGGGGTTGTTTGTTTTGTACTGTGGTTCCAAACATGTCATCCCCAAACACGACACCTCAGCATTTGAGAAAATAGAAGCAGGAAGCTTCCCCTAAGCTTTCATGGTCTTTTCTCCAGATCAGGTTTTTAGATCTTTCTCTGAGAAATGCCCTTTTACCTGGAAGCAAGGAACATCTTTAGCCCTAAAGACATA
Source organism: Typhlomys cinereus (assembly GCA_023101885.1). NCBI lineage: Eukaryota > Metazoa > Chordata > Mammalia > Rodentia > Platacanthomyidae > Typhlomys > Typhlomys cinereus. Next base: position 1,257,099 of record JALPQD010000400.1, read on the forward strand.
GGAGCTCAGATAAAGTCTGAACAATTAGTCGTATTAATTTTTCCTCAGTGGACGTTCCCTGGCTCAGACCCACATGTCCAGGAACATTTTTCCATAACTGTCCTTTCCTAATAAGCTTCAACACAAAACTAGCAGGTTCAGCTTCTTCTTTGGGTCCTTGTCTCCTTGTGAATATTCTCATGTCTCATGAAATTTATGTAAAAATAAATATGATGGTTCAATTCTATAATGTCTTCTGTAACATCACCCCTGGCTGATGGCAATACTATAAGAAGTGATGGAAACTCTGGGAATGAGCCCTCACCAGAGGAAGTTCCTTTGGGAGGCACATTTTGCTTTTGACCTCTTCCTCCATACCCTTGACTTCCAGACCACAATGAGTTGCACAGCATTCTGCTACAGGCTACCATGATTGTCTTCGTTTCCCTTGGCCCAAAGAAATAGTATCAACACATCTTTGTAGTCAATGAAAATCTTTGAAACTGTGTGCCAAAATAAGTCTTTCTTCTTTTAAAATGTTTCTCCTGGCATTTATCACAACAGAAAGACAACTAAAATAAATATTTTTTTCTTGATAACTGTGTTTTGTTAGAGAGGCCTCATCTCTGATTGTTAAGTTATAGATAGATAGATGAGTAGATAGACAATAGATATATTTAGAGAGATGATAAATAGATCATAAATATAGATAGATGATAGATTCATGGTAGATATAGATTGATGGTAGTAAAGATAGATAATAGATAACTAGAGGTAGATAAATAATGAAAGATAAACTAGATAGATGAAAGAGAGATGTCAGAAATGTTCCATTTCAGCCATCTTAATGATACTAATAAGGATTTATAGTCTTTAATTTTTAATTTCAAATTTATATCATTACCGTGTTGCTCTTAACATATAGCCTTATTAACTTTCCATACTGCTTTTTGTAATTATGATTAGAAGAACAAATTCTATCATAATTTCATGATTTTTTTTTTCTGGAAATGTGTAGGGTTTTTTGCCTTATGTATTTGGATGCTAGGTTTCAAGAGCTACAATATTTCTGGGAAATTACTCATTTTAGCAGTATATAATTAACTTTCATAAGTTTTTGCTTTAAATTTTATTGTATTTTATGTGATATTACCACCAGGGTAGTTGAAAAACTAAAGGATGAGGGTTTGGCTAGCCCAATGTGACCAGATGTATTTCCCTTCTCATGAGTGACCATGTGAAAGTAGCTCTAAACCACACAGGCGAAGAGGGAATTCTGTGGAATGAAAAACAAAGGCAAGCTTGCACATGACTCAGTCCCTGAGGGATCTCTGTACTTTCTCTTCTCTGTGGTCAATGCTTCTCAAAGATAGACCGACACACTGCTGTGAGTCTGGGTCGGCTTCCCAGAAGCTTCAGTGTTGGGCTCATCCCAATACCTGATCTTTTCCTTCTCTCCGTGTCTGTGCTATTTGCAGCCTCCAGGAAATTTTTACAATTTATTCTCTCCGACATCACTCCCTGAAGAAAGTTCCACCTCTTGCTTCACGCCCTGGGTGGAGGCCGGGAGAGGAAACCACAGTCCTTTCGATGGCACTTTCTATTTTTACAGCCTTCAGCTTAGCATTCCCTGTGGCTTCCCCACACAACAATCCCAGCAGACTCGTCACATTTTATTTTGGTTCAGTAAGAAGGAAACTGGAGGGTGAGACAGTTGGCCTTTGGGACAGCAGCAGTGAGAATGAGGACAAAGTGCTGTAAGATGTGCACAACTAGGTTGTCTCCGAGTGTAGAGATGCTGGTGGGACTAAGTAGACCCCAAAAGCCTCAAACTTATGGCGGTGCTCCTGTCTCTGCTTCCAAAGTACTGCCATTACCAGTGTTATCTACCATGCCTAATTTTTGATGCACACCCTTTCTTTTCTTTTTTTCTCTCTTTTACTTGATTGATTGATTGACTGACTGACTGATTGATTGATTGATTGATTTGAGGCAGGGTCTTATGTGCCCATAACTGACTTTAAATTCTCTGTGTATTGAAGAACAGCTTTGAATTCCTGATACCCTTGCCTCTGCCTTTCCAGAACTGGGATTATACGTGCACACCCTTAGTCCCAGCTATTTGAAAGGATTTAGAGGGCAAGACAAGAGCATGGCTTGGGCCCTGGAGCTTAACATGACACAGTAGCATGGCTGGAAAGAGAGCAGGGAGGAGGGGTGGGGCAAGGACCAAAGCAGGGTTGTTTGGGTCTCGCTTCAAGGGAAGACAGCTCTGTTTTCACTGGTCCTTTGAAGAGGTGTCTAAAGCACCCTGCTGCAGTTCACCAAAGAGTTCATTTGTTCCATCCACTTCACTCCTATTCTCTCTTGAGAACACGTTTCCACTTGTGATTATTTGAACTTTGTTTATATTCCTGGAAACTGCCCAAATTATACAAAAACATCCTTTCCTATATGCCAGGGTGGCTGTCATTTGTCTCTTTGGATTTCATCAATCAGAATGAAAATCAATGACTATCTCTTCATCTATGTCCTTTTTTATTCGAACATTTTTATTGAGAATTTTATTATACAAATTAAATGGGTTTATGTCCTCACCCCGCTCCACTATCACACTTTACTACCACTCCTTACTTACTAGCACAGAACCCTGAAGGGAGCCCTGGTTATATTTGGGTTTTTACTTCTAAGCCATTGGTCTGTATCTTTTTTTTTTTTTTTTTTGGAGTCAGTACCATGTTGTTTTTGATATAGTATAGTTTAAAGTCTGGTATGATGATATCTCCCACAGAGTTTTTTTATTCAGTATTGTTTTTGCTATCCTGGGATTTTTATGTTTTCATATGCTATTTAATATTGTTTTACCAATTTCTGTGAAGAATTATGTTGGAATTTTGATTGGTATTGCATTGAATCAGAATATTGCCAATTCAGAAACGTGAGAGGTTGTTTCAGCATGTTACTGCATGGTTGCTGATAAATTACCACCAAACAGCTTAAGGGTACAGGGGGTTTATTTTCTCTTATAATTCATGGTTATGGTTTTTTGTTCAGCTCGGCAGAACTCAAGCCAACACCATGGCTGAGGAAAAAGACCACACCACCTCCCCATAACAGCTGGGAGGGGGACAATCCTTACTTGCCAGATCAGCATATCTGGCCAAGTATACAGAAAGATGCTCTTTTCTCAAACCTGTCTGGGGACTAGTCCTATTCATCATGGGCTAGGCTTTCCACTAAAAAATATTCTTGCACGTTTGCTCTGGGTTTAATTCAACTACCAATTCCCTAAAAAATGTGCTCAGATCTCAAACCAATCAAGTTGACACCTATATCTAACTATGGCAGAGGTCCTTCTATTTTCTGGAGTCTTCTGTAACCTCTTTTTTTAGGGCTTTAAGTTTTAATTGTATAGCTCTTTCCCATCTTTGGTTAGGTTTACTCCAAGGTATTTCATTTTTTAGGGGCAATGGTAAACGGCATTGTTTCTTACAGGTCTTTCTCACTTTGTTCATCCTTGTGATTTTTTAACATTAATTTTATGTCTTGACGCTCTATTGAACTTATTAGTTCTAGGACTTTTCTGGAAGAATCTTTAAGGTCCTTGAGGTATAGGATCATGTCATCTGCAAATAGGGATAACTTGATTTCTTCTCTTCCAAGTTAAATCTTTTATTTCCTCGCCTTATGGCTCTAGCTAAGACTTCAAGTATAATGTTGAATAGGAATGGTGAGAGTTGTGTATATCCTGGTCTGAGTGGGAATGTCTGCAGTTTTTCAACATTTAGGTTGATTCTTGTCACGGAGTTGTTATATATGGCCTTCATTATTTTGATAAATCTTCCTTCCATATTTTCCCCAGAGCCTTTATCATGAAATAGTGTTGGATGCTATCAAAAGCTTTTCCAGCAACAATTGAAAGAATCATGTGATTTTTGTCTTTATTTTTGTTTATATAGTGAATTATATTTATAGATTTACCTATATTGAGCCAACCTTGTGTTTCTGGAATGAACCCAACCCATAGTGGATGATCTGTTTGATATATTTTGTATCCAGTTTGCTAGAATTTTGTTGAGGACTTTGCATCTGTGTTCATCGATGAAATTGGGCTATAGCTTTCTTTTCATTGTTGTTGTATCTTTATTTGGTTTGGGTATCAATGAATTGCTGCTTTTGCATAAAGAGTTTAGAAGTATTCCTTCCTTATCTATTTTGTGAAATAATTGAAGGAGCATTGGTGCTATTTGTTCTTTAAATATCTGGTAGAATTCTGTACTGAATCCATCTGGTCTCAGGCTTTCATAATTACCATATATAAAGAAAGCGACAGTGGCTGGTTTTTGCCATGAATAGTTCTGGATCTGATCACCTCTCAATATTTGATCTGCTCCAAGTAAGTTGGACACAGAACCAATGGATAAAGTTAAATGGCTTGTATAAGATATAAAGTACAAAGTTGAATTTGATCTTTAAAATGTTTTATTATTGCATTTTTATATTGGTATGGCGTGATATCTAGCATAAAGAGATGGATACAAGGCCAAAAAAGGTGGTTTAAGATCCACTTTTTAGTCTTCATGATGAACTATATAGACGTATATAGTTATGTCCTCTAACATATTTGATTTACATAGGAAAATCTGCCTTAAAAAGTCACTTTATCTGTTTATCTGTTGTTATAGGACTCTTTAAATAAGTTAATTCATTGTGGTTTAATTTTGGTGTGTTATATGGGTTTAGAAATTTGTTCATTTCTCTGTGACTGTCAAACTTGGTGGTATATAAATTTTTAAAGTATGACCTTATGAGTTTTTTAATTTCCTTGATATCTGTTATGATATATCCATCTTCATATCTAATTTTATTAATTTGTTTTTTTCCCTTTTGATTTTGGTTAATTGGCTGTCAATCTTGTTAAATTTTTCACTTTGGCTTTTTTTTTTTAACTTGTTCTAACCTTGTTCTTTTTTCCTCTGTTTCTTTTTCATCTTATATATTTTTTATTATTTTCCAATTCATATGAGCTCATAAGCTTTTCCATTTGTTTTTTGAGTTCTTCACATTATTTATCCATTCCTCACTTTCCTTTTATATTTCTTCTTGAAGTTTGTTGATAATATCAAAAAAAATTTTTCGGAAGACATTATCTTCAGTATTGGTTTCCTGACTGACGTCCAATCTTCTGATTGAAATCTGTACTATGCAGATTGGTGCCTTTTATAAGAGACATGTTTTCTTGATATTTAGTGTATTTTGTAGTTTTATGATGTGATTTGGATATTTTCTATGAAGTCTGTGTCTGTTTTCTTTGGTACTTGTTTTTTACACTCCTGAATCAATGTGATTGTCTGATTTGGGGAAAGGTTCTCTGAGTTTGAATGGAATCTACTGGTCTTGGGGCATTGGGGTGGAATATAAACTCCATACTAGCTCCCCAGCACCTCTCACGTGGCTTGGGGCTTGGGAGCCAGGTTGCTGGCTCTGCTGCCCCCTCGTGCCTCTTGCCTATCTAGGGCCTTGGGGCCCAGGTAGCTGCCTTTGGTTACTAATTCTCATTTTCAATTTGATGCTTCTGTGTTTTCTTATTTTGGTGTCTAGTTTTGTCAATTTTATTGTTTGTTCTGACATACAGCCTTTGACATTTATATCAATTCTGATAGTTTTCCACTTAACAATCGAATGAATCTTTTCTTTTTGTTTTACTTAGGCTTGTTTTTCAGTATTTTTTGCCACCTTAGTTTTGTTCTAAATTTTATTCCTGTCACTAAAATCAGGTTTTTATTTGTACTGTACCTATTATTGCCTTTTAATAAATATTCACCTTTCCAGACTGACTTCCTCTATGATACTGTTATTGTCAAAATGTTTTTATAATTTCAAAATCTAGGTGCCTTCATTTCAGAGCAATGTCTTAGTTTTTTATTGTCTTAGTTTCATATTTACATGTCTTAGTTTCATATTTACATTTCTATAATGAATACATGACCTCAAACATTTTAGAAAAATAAGGGGAATTTTTATTCATATTCAGGTTTTCAAATTACAGCCCATTATGGCAGGAACGATACCAACAAAGACTAAGGGAACTGGCCACATTATATCCATGGAAAGTCCAGTGACTTTTTAAGGCAGATTTTTCTATGTAAATCAAATATATTAGAGGACATAACTATATACGTCTATATAGTTCATCATGAAGACTAAAAAGTCGATCTTAAACTACCCTTTTTGGCCTTGTATCCATCTCTTTATGCTAGATATCACTCCATACCAATATAAAAATGCAATAATAAAATATATTTTAAAGATCAATTTCAACTTTGTACTTTATATCTTATACAAGCCATTTAACTTTATCCATTGGTTCTGTGTCCAATTTACTTGGAGCAGATCAAATATTGAGAGGTGACCAGATCCAGAACTATTCATGGCAGAAACTAGACACTGTCTCTTTCTTATCAATCCTGTCCTCTTCAATCTTACCAAGTTCCTGTGCTTTGTCCACTCTACAAGGGCTTCCCTCCACTAATGCAGAGTAGCTCTGGATAAGTGATAGGTGTGAAATGCTGCAAGAAGCTCCACCATCTAGGAACTATTTATTTCCTAGCCATAGCCAAAATCTCAGTGAGTAAATTGGTTTCCATGAGGACAATAGAAGTTAACTTAGGTACAGAACATGCCCTCAAGATTGTGAGGTCGCACTGTTCCTCATGCTCACTACCCTCTCTCTCATCTTTGCTGTTTCCTAGTGTCACAGCACCATGCTTCCATGATTGTGGGGGGTCTTACATATCTTTTATCTAAACTATAAGACAGAATGCTTCTTCAGTGTGTTGTGAAAATACCGCTTAACATTATTGGACTGTGGCTTGACAAACACAGCTGTAGACCATCAAAAAACTTTTGTTCTGCTAACAATAGCTTATTAACATTTTGTTAAATTCCTAGAACTCAATGATAATGGAAACACATCATATCAAAACCTCTGATATACAATGAAGGTGGTCCTAAGAGGAAAATTCATTGCACTCAATACTTACATCAAAAAAAAAAAATATGGAGATATCACAAGTGAACAATTTAACAATGCAGCTTAAAACTTTAGATAAATATAAGCACAAACCAACTCCAACAGAAGTAGATGTGTAGAGATTAGCAGGATCAGAGGAGAATAACTGAAATGAGACATTGAAAACAATACGAAGACTCAATCAAACAAAAAGCTGGTTCTTTGAAAAACATAACAAGATTGACAAATCTTTAGTTGAATAAACCAAAACAGAAGGAAAGAAAACCTAAATTAATAAAACTAGAGATGAAGATAGAACTATTTCAACAGAGGTCAAGGAAATTCAGGAAATCATAAGGTCATTCTTTAAAAATTTATACACCACCAAGTTTGACAATCATAAAGAAATGGAAGAATTTCTAAACACATACAACACACCAAAGTTAAACCACAATGAATTGAATTATTTTAAAAGTCTTCTAATAAGGGATAGAGTTGAAACAGTAATTATGAATCTACATACCAAGAAAAGCCTGCACCAGATGGATTCAGTGCAGAACTCTACCAGATATTAAAGAAAAATTAATACCAATACTCCTTCAATTATTTCACAAAATAGACAAGGAAAAAACACTTCCAAACTCTTTCTACAAAGCCAACATCACAATGACCTCAAAACCAAATAAAGACAACAAAAAAGAAAACTATAGGCCAATCTCATTGATAAACATAGACAAAGATTTTCAACACAACTCTAGTAAACCGAATACAAAAACATATCAGCAAAAATCATTCATTATGACTGGTTTGGGTTTATTCCAGAAATACAAGGTTAGTTCAATATACACATATATATAAATATAATTCAACATATAAACAAATGAAGAACCAAAAACCACATTATTCTCTTTATTGATGCTGAAAAGGCTTTTGACAAAAAGCCTTTTGACACTCACTTTTGATTAAGACTTTACAGAAAATGTGGTTGGAAGGAACATTTATCAACATAATAGAGGTCACTTACAACAAGCCTCTGACAAAAATCATCGTAAAAGTTGGAAAACTGAAAACATTCCCACTCAGATCTGGAACTACACAAGGCTGCCCACTGTCACCACTTCTATTTTAACATTTTATTTGAATTCTTAACTAGAGCCATAAAGCAAGAGAGAGAGAGATAAGGATATAACTTAGAAAAGAAGAAATTAAGTTATTCTTATTCACGGATGACATAATCATATACCTTAAGAACCTTAAGAGTCTTCCAGAAAAATTCCGGAGCTAAAAAATAAGTTCAGTAGAGTGTCAGGATACAAAATTAACATTCAAAAATCAGTGCTTTCCTACACAGCAAGGATAAACAAAGTGAGAAAGACCAGAGAGAACAATACCATTTAGCATTAAGTCATAAAAAATGAAATACCTTGGAGTAAACCTAACCAAGAATGTGAAAGATCTACTACAATGACCTGTGAAACTTAAACATAGGTTATAGAAGAAACCAGATGAAAAGACCTCCTGTGCACCTGAATGAGCAGAATTAACATTGTTAAAATGATCATTCTGCCAAAAGCTTTATACAGATTCAAAATTCCAAACCAGTTCTTCGTGGACATTTGTAAGACAATTTCAAATTTCATATGGAAACATAAAAGACCCAAGACAGCAAAAACAATACTGAGTAATAAAAACTCTGCAGGAGGTATCATACCAGACCTTAAACTATGCTATGAAGACATAGTGTTAAAAACAGCATAGTACTAACTCCGAAACAGAGATAGAGACCAGTGGATTAGAATCAAAAACTCAAAACATAAAAGCATTCACCTACAGTCAACTGATCTTTGACACAGGTGCAAAAAAAGAGAAACCACTGAGAAAAGGAGAGCCTCTGCAGCAAATGGTGCTGGCAAAATTGGATATCTACATGCAGAAGAATGAAACTGGAACCTTCTTTGTCTCCCTGCATGAAAATCAAATGGATGTAAGCTAAATAGATGAAAGACTTCAATATTAGACCAGATATTATAAAACTCCTAAAATAAAAAATATAGAATACCTTCAGATTGTCCTCAGTCAAATTTTCTCAAAAGAACCCCAAAGACACAGAGAGTAAGTCCAACACTAAACAAGCAGAACTATATGAAATTAAAAAGCTTTCGCTTAGCAAAGGAAACTGTTAAGAGAGCAAAAAGGCAACTTATAGAATAGGGGAGCATCTTCACTAACTACACATCTGATAGAGGGCTAATATTCAGAGTACATAAAGAACTTGATCAATTAAAAACCAAGGAAGTAAACAACCCCATTAAAAATGGGCTATAGAACTGAAAAGAAACTTCTCACAAGACAAAATTCAAATATCTAACAAACATCTTTTTAAAAGTTCTACCTCCAAACCATCTTGAAATATCATCTCTAGTCAGAATGGCTGTGATGGAAAACACAAACAACGGCAAAATGCTGGTATGGCTATGGGGAGAAGAGGAACCCTCATAACTTTGCTGGTGGGATTGTAAATTCATAGAACCGCTTTGCAGTTCAATTTTGAGGTTCCTAAAAGGATTAAAAATTGAAATTCTATATAATCCAGATATACCACTCTTAGGTATAATCTCAAAGAACACTGCAACAGAGTCAGATATACAACCATGTTAATGCAGCCCTTTTCAAATAGCAAAACAATGGAACCAACCTAGATGTCCAACAGCTGATGATGGTTAATGATAACATGGTACAATGTTTCCTGCGGTCAGGAAAGATGAACTAATGAAATCTGCCAGTAAATGGATGGAATTGAAGAAATCATACTGAGTGAAATACCCCAGAAACAGAAAGACGGACGCTATGTGTTCTCCCTTACAAGAGGATCCCAGCATTAAATCTTCACTTTCATGTAATCAAACAGAAACTTTTACAACATCCACAAATCCAAATGAACATAATACTGAGGGAACGGGGAATGGAGGAAATCCCAAAAGAACAGAAACAAAAGAACATGGGTTAACAGTTAAAAAAAAAAGGCTTTCATCTAAGAAAAGTCTTAAAGGAGAGGGAAGAACAGGAATAGGACACAGTAGAGAGTGGGGTTAGCTTTCAGGTAACAAATCACCTGCTTACTAGCCCCTTATCCCCTTCGCCCCCTCAATGACAGGGAGCACAGGCCTAGCTCCGTAAACCAGTCTGAGTAAGAGTAGATTTGGAGAAAACTGACAGTAGACAGGTTCAGATGCTGCAGTACTAACCACAAACACTGGAGAGTAAACTTCCATCTAAATAACTCTCATTTTATCTTTACATAAGAAAAAAATCCCAACACCCAAACAAGAAGCAGTCTAGTGCAATGGAAGAGAAGTGAAATAGACAACAGCAACCAACCAGAATGCAGAGTTCTGGTAACCCTGAAACACTAAGCTGGGATCAGAACAACCTAACTCTCTTCCCATCCTAAGGCTCAGGGAATCTTGAGGAAGAGGGTGCGGTAAGAATGTAAAAGCCTAAAGATGGGAAGATCCACCACAGTCCAACACATTCCATTCATGGCAAGACTGCTGCATCCAGGAATTCACTGCAGGGTGAATTAACCTCATCAGATCTCCACAATGGCTGACATATCAACATTCCCTCATAGACTATTGAGGATCTCAAGAGAAATAATTACATCCATGTGGAATCTTAGCAGTTAGAGCTCTACAGGTGAAGGGGAGTGCCCCTATAAGTGGGTCTGCCCAAGGAAGGGACACTTAATCTGGCACAGAGTCCTGAGCCCCTACTAGAGCAGACAATCAAAAGGGAACCTTGGAGCCCACAAAATCAGACAGACAGGAGGATGTGAGGAAATGGGATGTATTGATGAGGGGAGAAGAAGGTGGGAGAGGAAACAGGAGAAGAAGGAAGGGGAAAAGAAGTGAAGGTAGGGACAGCCCCTTATTGTACTTGTAACCCTAAAAAAAGAAAAAGGTAGAACAATGAATCAAAGTAAAAACTCTTTCCCTAGAAAATAAATGCTAGTTGCATCCCAGACCACCTTCCTAACCCTACTTTTTCCATGAAGATATTTTTATTGAACACAGAGGATTCTTTATTCTTCTTGAAGTTATAAAAGGAAGAATAAATTGATGACTGCTTGACCCTAAAAAGATGTGGGTTGTGGATTAAAAATGAGTAGCATCAACTAATTGGTCAATTACAGCTTTCAAAGTAAAGACCACAAAAATCTTGAGTGGTGTTAATACAGATACAGCCCATTTATCAGTCTAAAAGCTTCAGTTTTCCTCAAAGGCTCATTCTTCATGACAACCACAGAAAACAGATGAAAAGCCAAGTTCAGAGCAAAGAAACATGCAAAGGTTTCTATTCCTTATCTGGATGTTTAACTTTAGACAGCCAGCCAAATTTTCTGTGCCTTAATTTACCTATTGTATTAATTAATTTTCTGTTATTTTAACAAATACATGAAGTAATCAACCCAAGAGAAAGGGTTATCCTGGCTCATCTTTGTAGAGAATTCATCCCAGGAAGTTTATTGCTTCAAACCTATGGCGAGACACACATCACAGCAGGAGTGTGGCATATTGCAAAACTATTCATCTTCATGGTATGGCCCCAGAAAAAATAAAGGAAAAGAAAGGTTTTACTCTTCACTTTGAGCACAAGCCCTCCCCTCCCACAACCTACAGACATCCTACTAGACCCCATCTCCTAAGAATTCCACCATCTTCCAATGTCACTACATGGTAACAGGACTTTAACACATTGGCTTTTATAGGACATTCCAGAAATAAACTGTAGTATTTATGTAAAAGAAAATTTATGTCATCAACTTGGAAAACAGTATGAAGATAAAAATGGATGCTATGTAATTTGTTCCCTGTTTAACATTCCTATTAAACCCCAGTCTGTGAGATGAAGCAACAGTAACAGCACAGACTGTTGAGACCCTTATTCTGCCATGAGACAATACTTTAGCCTATCAGCTTAAGGGAGAAAAGGTTATTTGACATGACAGCCAGCAGCCAGAGACTAATTTATAACATAGAAGCCAAGAAGAGGCCAAGAGATCAATGCAGCAAGAGAAATCTAACCAGGCTAACGAACCTCAAGATCTGTCCCCAGCCACCTGCCTTCCTCCAGGAAAACCACCTCTTAAAGGTTCTACAATGTTTCCAAATGTTAGCAACCAGCTAAGGATTCAAACATATAAGCCTGTGAGGGAAAAACTGACATTCATACCATGACATAGACCAAGGTCACTTTTCTAAAATCAGAGCATTGTAGTTTTATGTGGGTATCAGTGCTTAATCATTCAACTCCTAGCATCATCCAATAACCTCTGATTCTCATAAAACATACATTGTAAAATATTTTGTATCCTGAAACAGATGGTGGCTATTTAACAGATGAGTTCAACGGAAAGTGAAAGGCACCTAGAGAATTTGGATCCAGGAGTCTGAAATGCCACTGAAAGAATAATTTAATTTCTATTGGACAGTACCACCCCTCCAGTCTTGACCTCACTTTCCTAGTAACTCTGGGCCACTCATTAGCAATGCATGAGCTATGAAGGACTGTAGCTCCACCCATCACCCTTCTCTTCTTCCAAATTTCCTGCCACGTGGTGGCAACACGAAAGCTCTGTCCTCTCCTAGCCGTGTCTTACGGTGGCTCTCTCCCTGTTCTCTCTGACCTGAAATCACCTCCTGTGCGCTCATGCTCTCCCATCTTAAGGCTATGACTTCTTCCTTGCCTCCCTTGAATCAAGAATTCAAGAGTTTTTTCCATTTTTCTCTGTTTCAATAAAAATCCCTGCTTGTATATGTTGTGGTTTCAATCTTGGGCTCTGAAACACAAGAACCCCACAGAACAGCAACCCTGTAACACCACCACCTCAAGTCTAGGAGCCTTCAGAGCTTTCAGAGGATGGACCTGGGTTTCTCAGCCAATTTTCTTTGAACTCTAATCTTTGGGAAAATAAATGTAGATATAGTCAAAAATGGCTTGAAGACAAGTCAATCAGGAATTCAGTCCTTGAATTACACAAAGAGACAGGTTTCACCTCTGCCCTCTTCATGTGCTAGTAAGGTAAGAGTCTTAATATTTTTTAGGAAATTTTAAAAGATCCTTTTGGTTATTATTTTTAATAATTTTGTGACCCAAATTAAATTTATTTTGAACATTTTTCTTTCTGATGTGAAACTGAGCTTATTTATAAAAAGCTGTAAGGCAATAGATTTTTAGTCATTCAGTGAAAGTGCATTTTATATCCTAAGCTACCTGCATACCCAACTTGTTTTAACCTTCTGAATGAGTCTAAGAAGCACATTCCAAAAATCACAGCCTGCCTGTTCACTTGACTTCCTGCCTCTTGTGCGAGGAAGTCTTGAGAATTTTGGAGGCAAAGGTCTGGTGGAAAGAAGAGCAGGAAATCCATAGCACTCAAGCATTACATATTGAAATGAAAGTCTTGAATTGAAATATATTTAATTCATGATCAAATTTGGGCTTAAGCTACTAATCTCCGTGCCATGCAGAAAAAGCAAAGATGTGTTATTTTAACTGATGTTCATTATCCTCATCAATTTGTAGGTCCACACCATTCGCCAGGCCCCAACATGCTGAGCCTGGAAAGAAAAAGATGGGAGTTAATCTTTCTTACCCCAAAGCACATTGGCAGGCTTTCTGCTTCATATCACTGCTTCCCCTGTGAAACAGCAAATGAAACTAATGTTTTTCCCTGAGGTCTCTCTTATCTTCTTCAAGGGAGATGAGGGGGTTACGCAAATTAGGAAGAGGAGGTCATACTCTCCAGGTGCTGAGGTACGGTGCTGCCTGTGCACTAAAATCAGTTCAAAGCACACTAAGTTACCCAGTGCTACAGAACCTATTATTGTTATTTTGTCTGTAGCTTAGATACACTAGAAATGCATCTCTGGTGTTATAGTACATGAGAAGGTTATTTTGGTTGCTCTGAATCTTGTAAAGAGGATCTTAATATGATCACAAAGAATTTAAATGTAGCATCCCAAAAGATGTTTGCAACATTTCCATGCTCAGTCCCTGGAAAGCATTCAGTGTGCTGCTCTGCAGGCATTTCTGTACTAGACACAGATAGGGCAGAAGTGTGGAAGGATTCGGTGGACAGCAGTGTGGACAGCTCTTCACAGGGATGTGGGAAGAGGGTAGACAGAGGCCTGAGTGGCAATGGGCAGGAGGGTCAGAGGCCTGGGAACCAGAGGGCGTAGGGATCTCAACAGAGGCTGCCAATCAGACAAGCAGGGCAACAGAAGTCTGGTTGAAATCCTTCTCTCTTGTCATCCAAGCCTGGATGGGAGCTCACAAATCTGAATCTGCACCCAACCCTGCACTGTTGGTCTGCCTGGCTCTGGCAGATGATTTTACTTTAAGGGGTCAATTTCCTCATTTGTTACCCACTCCTGATCCAAAAGCGGGGAGGCGGGAACAGGTAACAGTTTCTATGGTGCCTGAATCAGAGTCTCAACTCTGCAAAAGTCACCTGTGTTGGCTTTTGATAGTCCTTGCTGCCCTATGTGAGTGGGATCCAATGAGTATGGTACTCAAATCACTAAGGAGATGTCCCTGCACACAAAGCATTAGAAAACCCATGAACAAATCGCTGCTGCTGGGGTAAGGTATAGCAATGTGAGGATTGAAACATCTGGCATCGCCATACAGAGCAAACTCCAGGAAGGGAAGATGGCCCCCTATATCGGAAAAGACATCACCTTCAGTTTAGCCAGTGAGAATGCCTTCTATACCGAGTGAGACTCTGCCTAAGGGCACTGAAAGACCACCAGCTGATGCAGGTCTAAGGAGTACAGGTTAGTTTTCTCTGCGAAATAAAGGATCATTAAGCTGCAAAAGAGTTGAAAATGTTTGTGCTTTTGGTTAAAAGTAGAAAACAATAGGACCAGAGACTAGGACTCAAGCAGCTGCAGATCCCTGGAGGAGGCAAATGGCCACGTGGTGAAGTTAGAAGTTATGGTCATCAGGGGAGCTGTATAGCCTTGAATATTAAAGAGAGCGTGTTTATATTTTAAACGTTTGGAAAGAATGAGAGAGAGGAGAGAGAGGGAGAGAGAGAGAAAGAGAGAGAGAGTTTTGTTGCTCTTTTGAAAGTTCAAAGAGCATGTTGCCTACAAAAATTACATCTTGGAAATTTTGTCCTACTCGTGCCTTGATGAAAGGAAGAGGAGAGATAGAGAGCGAAAAGGAAGGGCTGAAAGATAGCTTTTAGGAGTAGAGGAGAAAGACTCCCCTACACCCCATCTCTTTGGCTTGCCTTCAGATGGATCAAATCTTGTCCTGGTAATAAACTTAAAAGTGGAGAAGATTCCAGTGTTACAAAGGAAGCAGGAGTCAGGGTTTAGTTGAATCCCCAATAATGGGACTTCAGAAAAGAAGTCTTTGCAATGGCCAGGAGAGGTTTAGATGCAAAACCAGGAAATCAGTACACAGGTAAATGAGCCTGACTGCAAGCCTGGTCCACCTGAGTTGGATCCCAAGTGGTAGAAGGGAAGAAATGACTTCTAAAAGTCATCTTCTAATCTTCACATCTCTCCCTTCTCTTTCTCAAATAAAATGTCTAAAAAGTATAAGCACACAGAAAACCTCTGTTTTTCAACTCCAAGTGAGCAAAGACAGCTCCGTAAATCTCAAGAGCTGGGCCCTATAGAGATCAGCTACTCCCGCCATGCGTGCTGTCCCCAAGACCATGAATTGCTACTCAGTAGCAAAGCTCAGTGCTGTTTGGTTCAAGCTGTCAGTAACCCCACCAGATTCCTGCTTGCTGTCTGTCATGAAGACTATGACTAACTTGTAGAATATCCAAACGTGGGGGTGGGGTTACAGGCTGCCATGCCTCAGACCAGCTTAAACGGCTAAGCTGTAGGAATGTCTTGAGAAAAGAAAACTATTCTCCTCTCAGAAAATTTCTCAGCATGAGTAAGTGGACTATGTGTTGACTTGGCAAGTTTCTGCACTCTGTCTTCAGAAGATCAAGCAGAAGAGCACACAAAATGTGGGGTCATGAGGAGCTGTGTCCTATTTGGATTCTAAGTGAAGAGTTAATGGATGGGCACTGTACCTGCCGTGCTATTACAGGTCATAATTTACAATGTGCTTCAAAAAACAGTATACTATGTAAATTTTTAAATATTTTATATATTTATTTACTTATTTAGTGTGTGTGTGTGTGTGTGTGTGTGTGTGTGTGTGTATCAGAGAGCAATGTGTGTCCCTATGGAGGACACAGGATGAATTCGGGAATCATCCTACATTGCTTTCTACCTCCTTTTTGCTTCACTCTGGGATTTCCTAGACTCTGCCACCAGGGTCAGAAGTGCAGGTCACCCTTTCTGCCTGGCATGTTTACATGGGACCTAGGATCTGAACTCAGGACTTTATGCTTATGGAACAGAGTCTTAACCCCTAAGCCATCTCTCCAGTCCCAAATAATCTGTAAGTTTTATACTGAGATTTGTTTAGTCTATCACTGAATTATATTCCCAGTCCCCAGTGGTCCATATAAGAAGAGGTGGAAATGCTCATTGCTCTGATTTGATTGTTCATGATATATGATAAACGTGTTGAGTTATCAAACTATACCCCATAAAAATGAAAATATTGTATGTAAAATATACATGTATATGTATATATATGCTATCTATCTAGATGTCTCCTTCTTCAAAAAGTTAATGGAGAGAGAAGTTGGTAATTGAAAATGTCATGAATTTGTAATCATGTATAAATAAGTACCAGGGCTCATAATCTGAAACTATAACTAAATGGTCCAGTGATTCAAGGCAATAAATCAATTATTCTTGTTGGATTGGAGACTTATCTCAATAGTAGAATGATTGCCTGAATTTTTGTGTGGCAATTTTCCTGACTGTAACTTAATGCCATCTTGGAGTTTACCCTCAATCTAACCAAAGGAACATGTAGCTTAGCACTTTGAAACATTTCAGGGGTTAAGCCTCTGACTCATAAGTTGAAGGTCTTGAGTTCAGATCCCACGTCCCATGTAAAAATACCAGGCAGAAAAGGCAGCAGCCTGCACTTCCGGCCCTGGTGGGTGGAGCCTGAGAAATCCCACAGTGAAGCAGAAAAGAGGTAGAAGCAATCCAGGATGATTCCAGAAAATCACCTTTGGGCCTCCACAGAGATACACAGTGACTTCACACACACACACACACACACACACACACACACACACACACACACACACACACAAAATAAAAAAAAAGTCCTAAATTAAAATCAAGAAGAGACTTCTACAGGGGGAGAAAACAATAAATAACTGCTGGGGCAGAGGACTCTCTGGCCAGCAAGCAGTCTGAAAGTGACTCCAAGTAGCATAGAACTGAAAGAGGAGCAAGTCGTGCAGCAGAAATTTCCCAGAGATGCAGCTTCCAGGGGTCTTATCCATGGACCTTCTGCGGTGCAGCTGCCTATGTGTCATCCGTGCTCCTGCAAGGAGCACTCCTCGCATCCCACTCCTGCAAGAAAAACACACCCGGTTGCCCAAGTTGGATTTCACTCTAATTATCCTTCGATTTGTTGTCAGATTCTTCTCTGGGATGAATAGATACTTGGAGAACATCTCCCAAGGAAAAATGCCACACAATATGAGTTCAGTCCCCCGCGATGGAACAAAATTCTTGGTTCAAGATCATTTGGATTACAGTAAAGAGGTAAACAAGTTCCCCTTTAGTGGAGTCCAGCTCTTGTTGAAAAATGGCCATTGATTAATGTATCAACATTTACCCTCACTCTGGGTAAATATTTCTAAACCTTAACTTGCTTCTTTCTTTTGTAGGATTAGTCAAAAGTAAAATACTCTGCAAAGGAGCAGTTATCCTCATAACAAGGAAATTAAGGCATTATTTTACTGTCACCATCATTATGGTGACAGTAAAGCTTATCAGGGACATTGAGGAACCAACAGGAAACAAAGATTCTGTCATCAAGAATATTTGGTTTTCATTTATTAGTAAAGATATGCCAAAAGCACTCAAGTCAAAAAGAAAAAGAGAGAGAATTACCAGTGGGTGGAAGCACAGCTGTGGAAGAAAGTGATGGTGAGGAATTGGAACTGGTGGTGAAAAAGAATCAGAAATAATGGCCGTCATGTGCCCAGATGGAGGAAAAGGGATCCTAGCAAGGAGAACAAGGGCCATAACTATGGCTTGACAAGATCCAGTCAGTTTTCCCTTGAGAGGTCTTCAGGGACATGCAGGTGTCCCACTGTGCTAGGCAGGGCCATGGCAAGAAGTAGAGACACAGTTCAATTTTGCAATTCATGAAATATGTGGAAAGGATGATTCACCAAAGTACAGATAGCCAAGAGGGGCATCAGGAAAGACTGGGGCTAAGAACATTTGACAGCCTTAAATGGCTCAGATTTGGCATGAAGACAAGAACGAAGAACTAAAACTTAGGAGGTAGAGTTCTCCACAGCAAGGCGACTGCAGAAAGTTGAGCAGGGAGCCAGAATATGCCGCCTACAGTCAAGGTCACAGCCCTGACTTCCCTGGGAGCCAACCACAGCAGCCCACTCAGGCATTCATCTGAGGCACAGGATGGGACAAAGGTTGAATGGTGCTTGGATGCGTTGAATGGAAACAGTTCGGCATTCTCAGCTATTAACCATCAGCTGCACCAGCTAGTTCTGCTTACTGCCCCGGGAAGATACATTTGAGAGGCCAGTGGGTCTAGAGACTTGCAGTAGGAGGTTGTACAGACATGCTCCACTGCAGGACCCTGGTTCCCCAAACATGTGTAAATGGCAGAGAGCAATGCAGAGTACTCAGGAGGAGACAGCCAAGCAAGTGTCCAGTGCCCTAAGGTAAGCTAGCTGTCACTGTCGTGGATTCCAGGATGGGCTGGAAGGGAGACTTATGACTTTGCATGGTGGCTAAGCTGTCAGAACTTCCAAGTACTAAGAAAGAGGGATCTGAACTAAGGCTCAAGCTTGCCTTCATTTGCATATGTATCCAAAGCCTTGAGAGGGAACTTAAACCACACTTTCACCCCTTTCACACAGATATCTACATGATGGGAAGAGATCACAAACATCCTCCAGAACAAGCTCTGCCCCATTACTACCAAAAGTATTGTTGGGTACCTCCTGTGTGCTTGGCCTTACACAAGCTAGAGGGCAGTGGGACAAGCTTGACTGCATGTGTCAGTGAGCTCGTTTGATGACAGATCTAACGCTAAAATTACCTGTTTGCAGGTTAGTTCAGTGTTGGAGCAGTAACTTGGTATATTCCAGGCTCTAAGGTCCATCAAGCTTCTGATTCTTTAAGAACAGGGACATTGGCACTCTGTTATTATGAACTCTGGACCCAGAACAATCTGAGCCACAACGAATCCACAATAGACTCTGTACGTAGCTTGGCTAATAAAAGTCTTTGCATCTGGTGGTGCATAAGCTATACAATACATACCAAAAATCCAAAACTGAGAATGCACATAAAGCAGAATGGAGCACTATGGTAAGTGATGATAACTATTACCACTAACTACAGGAGATAAAAGAATTCCTTTACATTGTGGGTAAACATGCCACATTTTATCAGACCAGAAAAGAAAAAAGTAACAGGAGACAACAATGTTAGATTTTGTCCCTCCCATCTGTTTGGGAGTCAGATAAATATGTCGTCACTATTTTACTGGCCTACGTATTCAAAATTCCATGTCAGCCAAGTTTGTGCTCTTGGAGACTCCTAGATGGGGGAAAGCATTTTCAAGAGAAATTACATGTTACAAAGTTTTTAGTACATATAAGCTTGGTGCCCATCTTTATCTCCATCAATTTAATTTGTTTCCATGACACTTAAATATAACATTAACACTTTAAAATTCCCAGAGCATTTCTTTTCCAATCATTCATTATCAAGGCATCTTCATTCTTGCATCCATAGTCCTTGCATCCCATGTTGATGGATTTATGAGATGACTTTATGCACCTAGCAGTGTTCTGGAATTGGGTACATTCACACACAAAAGGGATGACAGTGGTTGATTTCAAAAATCTGGACAGCAAAGAATTTTGTAAAACTTGAGTCACCCAGTTCAAGAAACAGAAATGGGTAAAATATTTCTCATAAAGAGCGAACTTTGATTTCTGATATTTATTTTTCTTCTCTGCAATATCAGCAGTTGCATATATTTGCACATAAAATGATTGGAAAGGCCTCATTTTTTGTGGAAAAAGTACTTTTTAAGAACTATAATTTTGTGTGTCCCTGGGAAACCTGGAGTGGAAAGCCAAAAAAATGAAGGAGATCTCCAATTTCAGGGAGAGATCTGGCAGTGAGTCCCTCAGAACACGAAAGGATGTCTTCACAGCTGTGTGCTGAGGAGGAAAGCAGAAAGACCGGAGCCTCCACAACCAAAACCCCAGAGAGGACTGGGGTCCCCCTTACTCCTGGGACCCTTCCTGCCAGAACAGAGACTCAGGGTGAATTCCATAGCTGCTGAACACCAACACAAATTCCTGCTGTATTTGGCATAGAAGTGGATGTGTCCATGAAATTTTCAGAATATGGTGTCCTTTGCACAACTGTAAAGCACAATATGCTTTAATGAACACCCATCACAGTAGTAAGTGTTAAATATCTTCACCTGACAGCTGAGGGGCAGCAATGAAAGGAAAAAAATCAGCCATTGCATATATAGGCAGGTTACTCCTATGCCAACAACGTCTATAAGTCCACTTCCTGTTTCTCCCAAACGCTGAGGGAAATTATTACATCATAGTGGAGGCAAAATAAACAGAGAAACAAAGCAAACAAAGCAAGTCCCTACAGTAAAATGTCACTGAGTGCTGAAGCACAGCATTGAGATTTTGTCTCTCCCTATGAAATTCTCTCTCTCTCTCTCTCTCTCTTAGATGTGTCTGCGCTTAACACTAGAACTGATAATAAATAAAAGGACTAAATCCAAAAAGGAAATTGACAAGTGCATTAATGGATTCCATTCCCATCAATTGTTTGCAAAGCAAGCAGCCAGCAGGAAGAGTTTCCCAGAGAAGTTAAGGAAAGCGAGTGACTAGGGTCACATGAGCATCCCTGTAGGGAACAAGGCAGCACCATTCTGACTCCACTGGACTAGGGACCAGTGAGACTATAAATGTTTATCTATCCTTGCTGGTGGTCAGAATCCTAGGGAGGAAGTTTTTTTCTTTGGCAGGGACTGTATAGGGAATCAGTGGAAAATATCATCTGTAAATGAGAACATAAAACTTTAAGGACATTATCAATGCAGAGATAAGGATAAAATATTAGAAATGAAGACCCAGTGTACAAAGCATCTGTGGCTATTTCCTTGCTGTGCATCTGTGGCAGCCATCAATAGTCAGTAACTTTAAACTGAGAGGACACCTATATATTTTTTTTT
The DNA here is from genome assembly GCA_023101885.1 of Typhlomys cinereus. NCBI lineage: Eukaryota > Metazoa > Chordata > Mammalia > Rodentia > Platacanthomyidae > Typhlomys > Typhlomys cinereus. The sequence goes on from JALPQD010000400.1 coordinate 1,278,514, forward strand.
TCTGCTCATACAAACGGAATAGGAACCCCTGTCCCTCCCTCCCTTCACCCCTCCCTGGACCTCCTTGTTCCCTCCCCCCCTTTCCCCCTTCCTTTCCCCCCTCCCTCCCTTTCTCCCAGTGCCCTGTCCCCCATTTCTGAAGCATCCTTTAATGAGTATATCAAACTTTACTCTGGGTCCTCCTCTCTGATGAGGTGTAAGGACTCAGTGGCAATTCCTAGAACTCAAATGTTCCCCTTAAGTATAGGAACACTATTGTGACTGTTAATCCCTTGCTTCTAAGGATCCTAGTGCCTTTAGTCCATGCTAGACTTTGAGGGGTCAATGATATGTTGGTCATTGCGCAGATCATGCAGAGTCCTGTTATAATTGCTTTGGCCCTAACTTGTGTGGATTATCTTGCATATCATGACTCCTCCCATCCTTGTGCTCTTACAATTTTACCTGTATATTGCCTTTGGTAGGATAGTCATTTTTTATTATTATTTATTCAACTGTGCACATGTGCGTGGGTTCGTGCGCGCTTGTGTGTGTGTGTGTGTGTGTGTGTGTGTGTGTGTGTGTAGAACCACGGACGAATTCGCGAACCACCATGGACGCCTCCACCTCCTTCTGCCCCGGGATTCACAGGCTCTGCCCTACCAGGACCAGAAGCGCAGACCGCCCCCACTTCCACCTGGCGTCTATACGTGGGATCTGGGATGTGAATTCAGGACCTTCTGCCTGCAAGGCGGAGGCTTAACCCCTGAGCCACCTCTCCAGCCCAGGATGGCCAATTTTATGATGCTGATTCTGCATCATACATGGGAGGTCTTTCCACCTTCTGGTGTCTTCTGCTATTTCTTTCTTTAGGGTTTTAAAGTTTTCATTATAGAGGTCTCTTACTTCCTTGGTTAGGTTTATACCAAGGTATTTCTTTTTTTTTAGGGGCTATAGTAAATGGGATTGTTTCTCTCAGGGCTTTTTCACTTCTTTCATTCTGAGCATATAGGAAGGCCACTGATTTTTGTACATTTGTTTTGTATCCTGCCACCCTGCTGAACTTCTGTATTAGTTCCAGGAGCTTCCTGGTGGAGTTTTTGGGATCACTCAGGTATAGGATCATGTCATCTGCAAATAGAGATAACTTCACTTCTTCCTTGCCGATATGAATCCCTTTTATGTCCTTTTCTTGTCTTATGGCTTCAGCTAAGACTTCAAGTACAATATTGAATAGAAGTGGTGAGAGTGGACAGCCTTGTAGTTCCTGATTGAAGTAGGAATGCCTCAAGTTTTTCTCCATTGAGTATAATCCTTACTGTTGGCTTGTTGTATACAGCTTTTATTATATTGATAAAGGTTGCTTCTATTCCAACCTTCTCTAGGGTTTTGATCATAAAGGGCTGTTGGCCTTATCAAAAGCTTTTTCTGCATCTATTGAGAGTATCATGTGGTCTTGCACTTTGGACTGGTTTACATGATGAATTACATTTATTGATTTGCATATGTTGAACCAACCTTGTGTGCCTGGGATGAAGCCTACTTGATCCCCATGGATGATCTTTTTGATATGTTTTTTAATCCGATTTGCTAAGACTTTGTTGAGAATCTTTGCATCTGTATTCATCAGAGAGATTGGCCTATAGTTTTCCTTTTTTAAGTGTATCCTTATTAGGTTTTGGGATTAAGATGATATTAGCTTCATAGAAGGAATTTGGTAGTGTTCCTTCCTTTGCTATTTGATGGAACAGTTTAAGGAGTATTGGTGTTATTAGCTCCTTAAATGTCTGGTAGAACTCTGTGCTGAATCTATCGGATCCAGGACATTTTTTGGTGGGAAGATTTGAGGTTACTTCCTCAATTTCCTCATATGTTAAAGGACTATTTAAATAATTCACAACTTCCTGATTCAATTTAGGTAAGTGTGTTTACTTAGGAATTCATCCATCTTTTTTGTGTTGTCAAATTTCACAGAGTATCAGTTTTTGAAATATGACGTTATAATTCTCTGGATTTCTTGGGTATCATTAGTGATAACTCCATTTTCATTTCTAATTTTGTTAATTTGGGTTTTCTCTCTCTTGCTTTTGGTTAATTTAGCTAGGGGTGTATCAATCTTAATGATTTTTTCAAAAAACCAGCTTTTTGACTGGTTCATTTTCTGTATCATTTTCCTAAACTCGATTTCAGGTATTTCTCCCCTGATTTTGTTAATCTCCTTCCTTCTACTGCTTTTGAGATCAGATTGCTCTAGTGATAAGACACCTATATTAACTGAGTTCCATGAACCGCTTTGAAGAGCATGAATAATGTTTTCAGTTAACAACTTAAGAATTGAATCTCAACTGTCAGATTTTTATTTTCTCATTAAGCTTTAAGGCAAGTATGTCTAACCTAAAGATGCCAGAAAACTTCTGTAGGTACAATAAAGCCATAAATAATTACCTCAATTTAGATTTCCCATCTTTTAGCATTTCCTCTCCCAAAACTCCATACATCTGTCATAGTTAGGCACAGGTGTCAACTTGACGGTTGAGGGTTTGAGCTCTGGGCACATTTGTGGAGAATTAGTGGTTGAGTTAAGCCCAGAGCAAGCCCGCAGGAGATTGTCTAGCTGATGGGAAAGGCCCAGTCTATGGTGGGTGGGACTAGGCCCTGGAATAAAAGACAGAGGGCTGGTTGAAGGAGTTGGCATCCCTTTGTACACTTGGCCAGACATGCTAGTCTGGCAAGTACGGATCATGCCTCTCTCAGCTGTTGTGTAGAGATAGTGTGGCCAGTTCCCTCAGCCCTGGTGTTGGTGCATGCTCTCCCATCAAGATGGACTGAGAACTAGTAACCAGTAATCAAAAAAGAAAATAAATGCCTAGTTCTGTTAAGCCTATTTATCAGCAACCATGCAGGCTGACTGCTACAACATCACTTTGCTAAAAGGGTCTCATTTTTGTAAATCCTGATTTTATTCTTGGTCTTTGTGTTTCTACCTGACTTCATGAGTCTGATGCTACAAATATTAAATCGATAACCTGCTCTGCAACGTCACAAGCACCTGACCATCACTCAGTGCTTCCAGCAAGAGGAGGTTCCCCCCAAAACAGATTTCCCAGAAGACCAAATATAATCTTCTCTTTCCTCCAGGAATTTCATTTTCCACACTGACCCAGATTTATAGTCACACTTGATTAATTCTCTTGAGTGAGTTCTTTCTACGTTGGACGCTGTGCATCTGAGAGTGACCACAACTCACTAAATGACTGATCCTCAAGAGCTCTGCTTCATAAAATACTCAAGGTATTTATATGAGTTTATTCTGTTTTCCTCACTTCACAGACTTGGCAGTCTACTGCCATACAGTGCTGATTCTACTGGCATGCCAAACAGTCATGTGATCATGTACGCTTACATCAAGGTTCCAGAAAGGACACCACTAGAGGTCACTGCATGAAGTCTTCAAGGTGAAGCCTAAGTTGCAATGGAGACCCCAGGATGTTGAAGATGCCAAGACTATAAGGTATCCACTAAGGAAAGCTGCAGGCACAGAGAAAGACTACCTGTGCTGCAGGAGGATAGCCTGGGAGTGGGGGTGGGGGTGGAGCCACCCAAGAGTTCTGGAGCCTAGATGATGCCACCAAGAATCCCACATGCTACAAGGAGGCTGTGCAGCTTGTTGTTCTCATTTGGAGAACAATCTCTGCTGGATTTGGTTTTGTTTTAATCTGATTTTTTCTGACTATTCTCACATCTCTTTTTAAATACAAATGTTTATTCTATGTCACTATGACTTTCTAGGGGCTCATACTTAATAGATTTCTCTAAGTTTATGGGTATCCTAAAGTTAAACCTAAAATTCTTCCTAAAAGTTCAATTGGAAGACACAACTTGCCTTACTACATCTGTATCCCAAATCAGTATAACCTGGATTTGCCCCATGTCTACCAACCCTGGAACATTTTGGGATATAAATGAGGCATTACAAAGTAACTTACCTTCATTGTTTGAAGTGTGGTATACGCACAACTCAAGATAGACAGGAACTCCCACATTGCCAGTAAGATGCTAGGACATTGCATATAATGGCCAAATCAAGTTCAGTCACAGTTTTCCAAACTGTTGCCATTCTTCTCCACCTCAGTTACTGCCATTATCATTACAGATATAAACATAGAGACATAAACATACACAATCAGATAACTTTGGGTCCCTTTATTAACTGAAGAAAAAATGTTTCTTGGTATATTCCTCCATTTATAAGATGGCAGTATACTGTGGACCAAAGTGGATTCAGGAAATTTTGAAATGAGGAGTTTGGCTATTAGTAAATTGGAAGGACAAGAATACAAACTGAAAGTTGAAAAGATGAATGCTTTTTTTATTCTACAACAAAAAAGGAGCAGAAAGAAACTGTTGCTCAATTGGAGCCAAAGACTCCAGTTAGTTGTTCCTCCTTGCCTTTCTAATACTGTTATGCATGTATTTTTAGATATGTGCATTGCACTCATCTAATCTGGATGGCAAATGATAGGAGTTTAACTTTGGAAGAGACACTTTTTAAAATCTCTTTGTACACTTTTTTATTTCTTGCAGCTAAATTTCAATGTAAGGAGGCATCACAGGGGCTGCCGACAACCACAGCCTACTGAGGGACTGGCACAGCCTACTGAGGGACTGGCACAGCCTACCGAGGGACTGGCACAGTCTACCGAGGGACGGGCACAGTGTACCGAGGGACGGGCACAGTGTACCGAGGGACTGGCACTTAAAAGTCCTCAGCTTTATAAAATGATCCAAATTAAGGCAAGAAAATAAGCATGTAGCAACCACAGAATAAATCTCTTGAAATGAAGACTATCTATTTAAAATAACCTCAGGAATTAACTAATTACTACCAAAGCAGAGAGAATGAATGACGCTGGAGAGAGGAGATGCCAATTCCCTGGGATGCTTTCCATTTATAAGACTCGAGCATTAGCGGATGAACTTCAATAAATGCCAGAAGGGTTAGTATGCACCTCCATGGCTGCAGCCGGTGGTGGCTCGCTACATTTTTGGTGCTTCCAAAGAGTTTAATTGAAGAACCAACCAGTCACCACTACAGGCATCTTATGTCACAGAAAACTCAGCTCTCAATGGATAAAAGACTAGCAGAGCTCATGTGTGGGAGAGCCTCACTGTGTGGTGGAGGGTACTGCTCCTGGACCCAGCTGCCAGCCACAGCATTTTGTCATTATGTCTGCCACAAAGCTGCTGCAGAAAAGATCCAGGCCGAGGCACAGGCCCAAACTCTAGGCCAGTCCTTGGTGAGAAGAGGGGACCTACTTGTTCATTAACACAGTCAAAAGGCAGTATCCTAAAGTCAACACCAGCTTTCTTCTAAGTCCAAGAATTTACTGGGGAGAAGCAGAAACCATGAATGAGCATCTGGATGCTGTTTGAGAGGGTCAGAAGAGGACTAGGTGCTGAGGAGCAAAGGAGGTAAGCAAGTGCCAAGAAGATATACTAAGCCACATTTATCCAGAATGTCTCTCATCTTTATAAACTCCAACTAGTTCCTATCAGTCAGGAAATTAGCCTGAGATGGAGAACTGATTTGTGCTACAACAGAAACAAAACAGACTACAACTTCTTTTCTAAAATCAACAAAATAAATAAATAAATCATAGAACCATTGTGAGGAAGGAGTGAGGCTACAGGCGTAAGAACCACCCCCCCAAAAAAAGAAATTGAGTTAAGCAAACTCAATCATGAAAGAATCCAGACAAGACCTGGTATGGTACCACCGTGAGGAAAAATCAGGGGAAGTAATGACAGCTACTTAGTGCATTGTCAGGCTCCTTGCTGTGCTCTGCACCCCAACATCTCATCACTGAACGTATCTATTAAAGACACTGTCTAATAGAACTGCTGCATTCCAAACAAGGATGAGCAAAAAGAATCCAAGAAACACAAAAAGGGCTTCTGATACTTCCACCTTTCAAAGTTGCTTTCTTGGCACTTCTGCATACCACTTAAACTTGAATCCTACAGGCAAGCATCATTCACATGACCATAGGAAGAACAAAGCAGGATGCTGGGAAATGTAGTCTCTCAAAAGGATACAGAGTACAAATTTATGAACTGAAGGACCAAGAAAAGAAGCATAGGAAACTATAGATGACATCATGCCCAGAACCTATATAATGAGCTAGAAGATTAAAAGAAGTCTGAGGAGAGTACATCCAGAAGATTTATATTATTAGTCTGAAGAATAATAATGAAACTAACAACTGAAAGAATACATTACTGAAAAAAATATATATCCTAAAATAGATGCACACATGGTCAGACAGCTTTTAACAAAGAATCCAGTGTCAAGAAGTACTTTTTTCAATGAATCGTGACTTTAACAACTGTTCATTGATTTGGATTTTAAAATCTTAATTATAGTCTCACAGTACACTTTATTCTTTCCCAGGGTAGGCCAAGTCCAGGATCTTGCACTTCCTAAGTGTGTACTTGTCACTAAACTAAATCTCCACCCCTTAGCACACACCAAGTTGCCCTCTGAGCTCCACTTGTGTCTGTGTGCCATGGCATTCATGTATGGGCCTCTCTCTCAAATACATAAATATAAATACATGAAAAGAATGGATGGCTAGTGAGACAGAAAGCTATGTCTGGCCAGAGTGTAGAGTATCAGTGAAGAACCTAGAAAGACCAGCCCTAGTCACTCCATCAAAATCTTATCCCATACCAAAGCTCAGGGAACCTTGCAAAAGAGGGGGCGATAAGATAGGTATAAACCACAAGGTGAGGGTGAGTTACTTTTGACCAGCACGTTCAGGCCATGACAGGACTGCTGTATCCAGAAGGTCATTGCAATGAGAACTTCCACCACCAGATCTACACAAGTACCCCCAAAGACTAACTAAGATCTTAGAAAAACAACTCCACTCAAAGGAGCAGGTCCTGGACAAGAGTAAAGGAACTCCACCTTATGACTTTGTCACTGAAGAGGCACAAATACTACAACAGATATCTGACTTCCTTACCAACACAGGCACCCTAAAGGGAGCCCTGTGATCCACAAGCAGAGGGACAGGAGGGTGAGTGGGACAGCAGGATTGGTGAGGGGAGGGCAGGGTTGGAGAGGGATGTATGTGGGAAGGGAGGTTGGAAAAGACAAGAGTGAGGAAGAAGTCAGAGCAAAGACATAAACCCACTTTGTCTGAAAATGAAAATTGTCAATTAAAAAATTTAATGTAAGCTTTAGCTGAAATGAGTACTATTTAAAAATATAAGGAATTAGAAAAAATTAAATGGAGTCATTAAATTAAATTAATCTCAACAAATGTTTAAAAAATTGATGAATTTGTTTGAGGCAAAGTCTAATGAATCTCAGGCTGGCCTCAAACAAACACATCTTTCTACTTCCCTTCCCAGTGCAAGGATACCATGCTTGCACTCTAATGCACAGGTTGAATGATTTAAATTTAATTTAAATAGCTGTTTTTGTTCAGGACAGAAAAAAATTGTACATTAAGGGGTCATCCAAGTTTCAATCTGTGTAGTATATGGTTCTCATGAATTTTACATCTGTAATACAAAATGCATTTTTCTATAATATTGTTCTACATATACACATGGTCAATAGATGCACAATGAAAAATTAATAATTGTCCTCAGAATACAAATATTAGCCTAGTAATTACTCCCTTATAAAGGGTGATCTCCAGATCATCATGTAGTCATAAAAATAAACAGATTAAAATGTGTTTCCAAAACATTGTCATAGTTTGCACACTATTATAAACTTAAAAATAATATAATTTGGGCTTGTGAGACAGCTCAGTGGTAATATGCCTGTTCTTGATTCCTGGGAGCCCATATGATGTCCTCTGACGTCCTTCACCCATATACTATCGCATGTATGTGTATTCCTCCTATCATATCTTTTCTCTCTCTTCTCTTCATGTCTTTCTCTTTCAATGAAAATATATTTTTAAAATTTTTTTATTTTATTATTATTTATTCAACTGTCAACATGTGCGTGTGTATGTGCGCGCATGTGTGTGTCTGTGTGTGTGTGTGTGTGTCTGTGTATGTGTAGAACCACGGACGAATTCACGAACCACCATGGACGCCTCTACCTCCTTCTGCCCTGGGATTCACAGGCTCCACCCTACCAGGACCAGAAGCGCAGGCCGCCCCCACTTCCGCCTGGCATCTATACGTGGGATCTGGGATCCGAACTCAGGACCTTCCGCCTGCAAGGCAGAGGCTTAACCTCTGAGCCACCTCTCCAGCCCCTCAATTAAAATATATTTAAAGTGATAAAATTTTAGTTTAACTGCAAAAGAAAATCAACGAACCACTATCCAGAACTCCAGAGACTCTATATCAACCACCTAGAACTAGGCCAGACTAATCTCTCCCCATCCTGAAGCTCAGGGACATTTGCGGAAGAGGGGGCAGGTAAGAGTGTAAGAGCAAAAGGATGGGAGGCGCAATGATTTGCAAGATATTCCACACAAGTTAGGACCAAAGCAATCATAATTGGACATTGCATGCCCGGCGCAATGTCCAACACACTATTGACCTCACAAAGTCTAGCAGCTGCTAAAGGCACCAAGATCCTTGGAGGCAAAGGATTGACAGCCACAGTAGTGTTCCTATGCTTAAGGGGAACACAGGAAAGGGTTCAGGGAAATGCCACTGGGTCCTTGTATGTCATCGGAGAGGAGGGCCCAGAGGAGAGTCAGGCATGCACAAGAAAGGACTCTGGGAATCGGGGCGGGAGGCACGGGGGGATGGGGCGGAAGGGGTGAGGGGAGGGGGAGCAGGGGATTCGGGGGGGAGGAGGAGGGAGGGAGGGAACTGGTGTACCTATTAAGTTTGTATGAGCTGAAATAATAATAAAAAATGTATTATAAAAAATTTTAGTTTAAGCTATCAGAAGAAAACTAAATACTACATACTAAAGAATTTATACTTCAATAGCTAATTTTAAAATTATTTGAGCCAAGTAACCAAAGATTAAAACTTTGCTGCTTAAAAATTGAAGCTAAAGCTCATACCCATGCTCACATGAGTGAATCAAACTAAGCTCAATAGATCAAAAGGAACATGAAAGTAGGAAAATGACTAGTTGGGAAAAAGAAAGTGTTCAGAGAGAAAGGGACAGAGATGAGAAAGGAAATGGAAGGAGAGAAGCATAATGAAGCACAATACATCTTTTCTACTTTAGTCATTCTCCTCTAATGCTTTGTTTAAATTTAGCATAAAGCGTATACGTGAGTGCTTCAGATCCCGAAAGAGTTAACAATATAAGTGATTCTTTAATTAGTGTGTTCATTACCCTCACGAAGATCACAGATGAGGGAAAGGAAATAATTCAACAAGTAGCAAGACTCTTTAGGCCACAAATAGTCTTTTATATGAAGGACATGTTGTTTTTAATGCAATCTCTTGGCCTGACTGGCATAACTTCTCAGGCATTCGCTCTGAGGAATATTTATTTGTTCATCATTTCTCATTATAAACAGGAAGGCAGGGATTTTTTCTCTGTGCTTTGTTTTCCTCACAAGTCATTAATTAGTGGCTTTAGAGATTACCAGATAGATTTCAGAACCACGATGCAGATGTTATGTGTTAGTATTTGCAATTTATCTAAAACAGATAAATTGGGAATTGGGCAATGGGCCAAAGTACCCACAACATACACAAGAGAAAGCTGACTGACAGAGAACAAGGCACACATTATTCCTTTGTGACAAATACAATCAAGTATAGAAACCTGAAAATTAGATATGCTGACCTTAAAAGAGAAAGGCAAACCAGAAGAAAAAGTGGAGATGGCAGGAAGATCATGTGTGTATGTTTCTCATTACAGACTGAGCCTCCCAATAAAGATTAAAAATTTGACTCCCAATCGTGGCTTGGCTTTTGGGAAATATGGCCTTTTCAAGTGCCCAGGCCCACAAACCAGTGCAAACCCATGCAATACAGGAGAAACATGAATGGGAGGGGAAGGAATGAAAATGAGGCTAGTTTAGAGGAAGCAAGGATGTCTCTGATCAAAACCATCTAAGCCAACTTTATTTGCAGTAAGCACAAGTATTTATATCCCCAAACCAAGGAAAAACTTGGGAAAAGCACAGCTACATTCTTTACAGAATATGCTAAACATACACATTGTAAAACTTATCTGGGCTGGCAAAAAAAGATGTGACATGTAGTTACTATATGGTGATAAACATGATGTCTCTAGGCAGAGTTATCTGGTTACTTTATGGGGACAGACACGGTGTCTCCATGAGTTAATTTTACAATATGACTTATGTCCATAGCCTATGATCCATAGATAACATTCCTCAGGGTCTCAATATGCACAGGGAAGGAACTGCAGAAAGAACACCTTGACCCCCAAAACTGGTCTTGAGCAGAGCAAGGACAAATCTGGTCTCAAGAATTATGGGGGATTTTTTGCTCAGGGCCTGTGCATGGCATTGGGCTCCTGGTTGCTGCTCAGCCACTCCCCTAGGCTCTGGGACACCAGAAGGCTTTGGCCGATCAAATTTCCTCTCTCAGAAGTTCAGAAGGCCCCTTGGCCGTGTCCCTAGGCTCTGGTCATCAGCAGGCCTTAGCAGATTGGAGTTCCTTTTGGACTCAGAGGGTGCACACAGCACTGGGTGCTTGGATAATCCTCAGCCACTCCCCTAGGCTCTGGGAAACCAACAGGCTTTGGCAGATTGGATTTCCCCTCTCCCAAGAATCAGTGCAAAGCAGCCTTAATCAACACCCCCCTTCAGTTAACCAATAATAGAACCTCCAAGATTTTAACAGAGCCCACAGGCACCACAAACCTGAGACCAGAGCACCAACAACTTGCTACTGATGACCCTAAAGTTCCTTCCATCACACAGAAAGTAATCTTCACATCTAACCCTAAAATAAGTAACCCTTTGCACCTTCCTTCTCATCTCAGTTGAGTCACCCTTGCTTCAGAGCTCTGTACAGCACACCCAAAACCCCACACACCTACCCCTTAGGGCATTAATTATCCGTCCTCATAAACCTGGAAGGAACTAATAGTTGGTATAGTACTCTAAGCTCTACCCCCTGACTACTAAACCCATCCTATTTCATAATAAAAAGTTGATCTAATTCTTAACCCAAACTACACATAGCAAACATTGACACCCAATCCCAAACATCCAGGCAGGCAAATACAGACCTAAACTCTGTCGTCCCCAGAATTAGAGTAGGGCCGTCACACTTTTTTTTTGGTTGCATATAACCTTGCCCATGAAATAACAGCAAGAAATGCTAGACTGAGACCTTAAACACTTAAGTAAACAGTGGTGATAACAATCCAAGTGCAGAAATTCTGTCTGATTTACAACATTCATAAATACTCACCAGGAAAGATTCTAGAAATCAAGCACCAAATGATTAAGTCACACTGTAAATCCACAAGAAACAACAAAAACCATGACAATAACTCCCCCACAAAAACCGTTGACCTATAACAATGGATCCATACCAGAACAACTCCTTGGATATTATTCAAGACTTCAATAACCAAGATAAGGGTTTTTCTAAACATGATCTTTACCAAAATGAAAACAATGAAAGAGGAAATGAAATCAGAGAAATTAAATAACCACATTAGCCAATACAAACAGGAGCACAACGACACCTAGATGAAATGAAAAAGGCAGTTGAAGAAACAAAAGTAGGCATAGAGCAGTTTAAAAAACTCGCACAGAGATTAAGTATGAAATTAAAAATAAGATATCTATAATCTAAAATTCAACAGAAAGTCTTAGCAGCAAAACCAACAAAGCATAAAGTAGAATATCAAAACTATAAACAAGATGGCAGAACAAATTAGTTCAATCAAAAAGGTTGAAAAAGCAAAAAAAAAAAAAAAATGGAAAAGAATAGTCAACAGTTATGGGATTCCTTGAAGAATCCAAACCTGAGCTTGGGAAAATATACTTCAAGTCATGAATGAGCACAAATGCCAACCAGACTAATGTACCCATCAAAACTATTGCTCATGATTGTAGGCAAAATAAAAAAAAAATTCCATCATAAGGACACCAAACCAGGCCTACAAAAGATGCTAGAAAAGACACTTACACTCAAAGAAAAGGACAAACATATCTATGAGGACAGAAGGGAAAAATAATACCAACACAACTTCCTAGCAAAGAAATACACACATAAAACCCACAAAACACAGAAAATGATGGAACCAACAAGCATTTCTCAATTATAACCCTAAATATTAATGGAATTAACTCTCCAAACAAAAGCCAGAATTACAAACATGGATCAAATATCACAACCCAACAATCTGCTGCCTTCAGGAAATACATCTCACCATGAAAGATAGGTGCATTCTCAGAGCAAAAGGCTGGTCAAAAGTTCTGCAAGCTAACTGAAAAAGGAAGCAAGAAAGAGTAGCAATTCTGATGTCTGACCAAAAAAAAAAAAAAAAAAGAAATCATAAGTGTACTACATATTAGTCAAAGGAACATGGACACACCTAATATAGGCTCAGCCACCTTCATTAAACACAGATTACAATATTTAAAATGACAAATCAATTCAAACATAATAAGGGAATTTAACACCCTACTCTCACCATTTAATAGGTCAACAAGCCAAAAACTGAACAGAGATACACTGGAGCTTAATCAAACCATAACCCAGCACACCCAAAATCCCACACACCCACCCCATAGGGAATTAACTACTCACCCTCATAAACCTGGAAGAAACTAATAATAATTGCCCCCTTAGTAAAACCCATCTTAAGTCATAATATAAATTTAATCTAATACTTAACTCAAACTACACATAACAATGGATCTGATACACCTCTACTGAACCTTCCATCCCACCAATAAAGAATATACATCCTTTTCAGCAGCCCATGGAACCTTCTCCAAAATAGATTACATGTTGGGGCACAAAGCAAACCTTCACATATGCATGAAAGTTGAAATAATATCCTGCACCTTTCTGACAACCATGGAATAAATCTAGACATCCACAACAAAGCGCATGTCAGAATATACACAAATTCATGGACTTTAAATACGATGATACTGAATGAGAAATGGGTTCAGGCAGAAATCAAAAGGGAAATCCAAAAATTTCTAGAAATAAATGATAATGAAAATATAACATATCAAAATCTTTGAGATGTGTTGAAGGCATTCTTAAGAAGAAAAATTATAGCACCAATGCCTATATAAAAAAATGGAAACATCATAAGTAGACAACAAGGCTTAAAGCTTTAGAGAGAAAAGAACAATCCAATCCTGAAAGCAGAAAAATAGCAGAAAATAGTAAAATTGGAGGAGAAATAGCCAAAATTGAGATAAAGAAAATGATGCAAAACATCAACCAAATAAAAAGCTGGTTCTTTGAAAAAATTAACAAGATTGATAAACCCTTTGCCAAATTAACCAAAGCCAAAAGAAAGAAAACAAAAATTTGAGATGAAAATGGAATCATGGAAGTTCAGAGAATCATAAGGTCATACTTCAAAAACTTGTTTGACAATCAAAAAGAAATGGATGAAGTTTCTTAATATACACAACTTACTGAAATTAAATTAGGATGAATTAAATTATTTAAACAGTCCTATAACAAGTGATAAAAATTAAAGAAGTAATTACAAATTCCACTCTAACAGTTACTCTTAACTATTGCAGTGAGAGAGCATTCAAAGTCAATCGACTTAAGAGAGAAAGGGAGATTTATTCAGCTTATGGTTTCAGAGGGAAGATACAGTCTTTCAAAGCAGAGGCGGCATGGCTGACTGGTCAAAACTGGAAGAGGCTATGTCACTGCAGACATCTTTGAGGGTGAGAGCTGCAAGACTGTTTGCTGCAAAGGCAGACTTCTTCTCCTGGAGGTAGGGTGGAACTAATCCACCTCAAGGCCCACCCCTTGTGCCTGCCTTCCTCCAGCAAGGCTCCACCTCTCAAGGTGCCATGACCTTGCCAAACACATGAGACTGTGGGGGACACATTTCAAACCATGACACCCACCAAAAAAAATCAGGATCAAATGGATTCAATGCAGAATTGTACCAAACATTTGAACAACAACTAACACCAATACTTCTTAAACTATTACATAAAATAACAAGGAAGGAACACTCCCAAATTCTTTCTACAAAGCTAATATATTACACTAATACCAAAATCAAATAAAAACACAATAAAAGGAAAACTATAGGCCAACCTCATTGATGACCACAGATACAAAGATCCTCAACAAAATCTTAGCAAAATGGATTCAAACTAAAACATAAGTTCAGCAGAGTATCAGAGTACAAAGTCAATTTTTAAAAATCAAGAACGAAAAAAGTGAGAAAGTCCTAAGAGAAACAATTCCACTTACCATAGCCCCTAAAAAATGAAATGCCTTGGTATAAATCTAACCAAGGAAGTGCGAGAACTGTACAATGAAAACGTTAAAGCCCTAAAGACATTTCAGAAGACACCAGAAGGTGGAAAGACCTTCTATGTTACTAGGTCAGTAGAATTAACATCATAAAAAAGGCCATTCTACCAAGAGCAATATGTAGATTCAATGCTATACCAATCGAAATTCCAAGGCAATTCTTCATGGAAATTAACAAAGCAATCTCAAAACTCATATGGAAGCATAAAAGGTCCAAGACAGCTAACGTAATCCTGAGTAATAAAAACTATGCCAGAAGTATCACCATACCAGACCTTAAGCTATACTACAAATCCATAGTAACAAAGACAGCATGATACCATCTCCAAATCAGATACAAAGATCAATGGATAAGGGTCAAAGACCCAGAAATAAGCCCCCACACATACAATCACCTTATTTTTGACGTAGGGGGCTGAGAAAACTCAATGACAAAGAACAGTATCTTCAACAAATGGTGCTGGCAAACCTGGATAATTACATGCATAAGAGTGAAACTGGAGCCTTAACTTGCCACCATTCACAAAAATCAACTCCAAATGAATCCAAGACCATAACATTAGACTAGAGACTATAAAAAATCCTAAAGGAAAGAGTAGGTGACTCCCTCGAACTGACTGACCTAGGCCAACACTTTCTAAAAAGGAACCCAGTTACTCAGGATGCAGAACCAACTCTCAGCAAATGGGATCTCATGAAATTAAACAACTCTTGTTCAGCTAGAGATATTGCCAACCTGAGTATAAAGACAACCCACAAAATGGGAGAAAATCTTCACTAACCACACATTTGATAGAGGTTTAATATCTAGAGTGTAAAAAAAAACTCAAAAAATTAAACACCAAGGTGATAAACAGTCCAATTTTACAGTGGGCCATGGAACTTGAAATTTTTCCCAGGAAGAAATTGAAATGACCAACGAATACCTTCAAAAATTTTCCACCTCCCTAGCCATCAGGGAAATGCAAATCGAAACTACCCTGAGATATCATTTCACACCAGTCAAATGACAAAAATCCAAAAGACATGCAACAACACATGCTGGAAAGGATGTGGGGAGAAGGGAACCCTCATACATAGCTGGTGGGAATGAAGACTTGCACATCTACTGTGGCAATCAGTAAGGTACTTCCTAAAGAAAGTTAAAAATTGAAATGCCATATGACCTTGCTCTACCACTGCTGGGAATATTCCAAAAAAATGCTTCATCATGCTATAGAGACACATGTACATCCATGTTCATTGCAGCACTATTCGAAATAGCAAAGTCACGGAATCAACCTAGAGTTGATGAATGGATATTGAAACTGTGGCACATGTACATGATGGAATACTACACAGCCATCAAAAAAACGAATTAATGTAATCTGCTGCTAAACAGATGGAACTGAAAGAAATCATATTGAGCAAAGTATCCCAAGCATAAAAAACCAGACCTTGCATGTTCTCTCTTCTTAGTGGAACCTTATTCCAAGACCTCATAAGGGAAAATCTTCTTTTAATCTTTTACAACCACAAAGGATTCAAAATAGAAAGGTAAGGCAAAGAAGACCCAAAGAGAATGAAGACAAAGGAACAAAGTTCAATAGAGAAATAAGGCCACCCTCAAGAAAGTCTCGTAATTAGCAAGACATCTGATCTAATCCACAGTCAGTCTCCTTCCTGATCTCTTGTGGTTGGAGTGGTTTGAAGAACTGGACATGTGTTCCCCGTTGTGGGAAGGGGAAGGTCAGTGATTAGTAGACAGCTGGGTGATGACCTGAGGCTAACCCCACCCACCACTGTGCCCTACTCCTGATCCTCCCTCTCCTTGAAGCCTTCTCTTATACAAAGGCCTCTCTTTAACAGTTTCTGTATTGTTGAATAAGAGAGGATCTCAACACCCAGACAGGATGCAGCCTTGTGCAGTGCAAGAACAGCAAAATGTACAACAGCAAATAACTGCAACCCTACACAGGCAACCTTAGCAGGCCAGCCAAATCTCTCCCCATCTGGATGCTCAGGGAGCCGAAAGACTGTAAAAGCCTAAAGATGGAGAGTTCTTATGCTAGACAGGTCACTCCACTTAAGATAGGGCAGCAACAGACAGGGACTAATGGCAGTGGGAGTGGGAGTTCAACTCATCAGACTCGCACAATGGGGGACATGTCAACATGCCCCCATGGACTTTCACGGGTGTCAGTAAAAACAGTTTCAGGAAATAAGATCCTTAGGGCCAAGGGCTCAGACAGACGTAGGTGAGTACCCATTTCAGCAGATTCAGGAAGGGTCTCTTGATCTGCCACAGAGGCCTGAACCCCCATGATAACAGATGATATAGAGGGAACCCCAGAACTCATAGAACCAAAGGACAGGAGAATAAAAGGGAATTAACTGAATCTGTGTAAGGATAAACTGAATCCATGTAAGAGGGCAGCATGGGATGAGGGTAGGAGGAAAGGGAGGAAGAAAAGGAGGAGGCAATGAGGAAGGTAAGAAGCATGTATGTAAAAATGTAATTTGGTAAATTTATTCAAAAATTATTGTGAGTGGGAGCCTTGGTGCCCCCCACAAAGAATGAATAAAACAAAACAGGAGACGTCCATCTCTCCCTAATGGGGAGGAGATGCCCCCACCTGCAACTGTCTTCTCAGACATGTGCCAAGCATCTGACTCAAGAGATCAGGCCTAGGCCTTATTGCCTCCCAAGTTCAAGTAAAAGACTTTTCAGAGTAGCTGTCTTCTAGTCCCTAAAAAACAAAATGACCTTCTTGGTAATCAAAAGATTTTTCTCTGATCAAGCCTCAGAAAAATTTGTAGGAAAAGAATAATATTGATTCTATCTTTGATCCTACTTTTTCATTACATAAAAAGGTCTGTACTCCATAGATACCATCGTGAGCATTGTTTTCCAGAAAATACGATGGCTTAAAATATGAAAGAAAATTTGTGTATCTCTTTCAAAAACGATGCATGATTCAATAGCAGTGAAATTTTCTGACAATTTTCTATCTATTCTCTACACCAGCTCAGATGCCAAACATCACCATATGTTATGTGGTGACCTTGAGACCCTAGGAGTAGACATGCTCTTGTTAGCCATTATCCAGACATTACAAGATCCTTCATAGGATCATCAAGCATAAGTCCCCAGTCATCCTGTCACCTTTGCAGCTGAAGAGAGAGCAAAACTTCAGGTTGGCTTGCAGAACATGAGCCAGGAAAGCAAGAAATAAGGTGTATCAATTCCTATGCAAGCAACAAATGAGCTCAACTACGGGTCTTCAAGCAGTAGAGATGTTTTGTGGTCCATCTCTCCATGTTCAGATTGGGAACTCAAACCCTTTTTCCTTTTTTTTTTAACATTTTTTATTATTATTTCTGCTCATACAAACTTAATAGGTACACCAGTTCCCTCCCTCCCTTCTCCTCCCCCAGAACCCTCTGCTCCCCCTCCTCTCACCCCTTCCTCCCCATCCCCCAGTGCCCCCCAATCCCCAGAGAGTCCTTTAATGTGCACGCCAGACTCTCCTCTAGGCCGTCCTCTCCGATGACGTACAAGGACCCAGTTGTATTTCCCTGAACCCTTTCCTGTGCTCCCCTTAAGCATAGGAACACTACTGTGGCTGTCAATCCCTTGTCTCCAAGGATCTTGGTGCCTTTAGTAGATGCTAGACTTTGTGAGGTCAATAGTGTGTTGGACATTGCACAGGGCATACAAAGTCCAATTATGATTGCTTCGGCCCTAACTTGTGTGGAGTATCTTGCAAGCCATTGCTCCTCCCATCCTTGTGCTCTTACAATCTTACCGCCCCCTCTTCCGCAAATGTCCGAGCTTCAGGATGGGGAGAGATTAAGCTGGCCTAGTTCTAGGTGGTTGATATAGAGTCTCTAAAGTTCTGGATTGTGGTTTGTTGATTTTCTTTTGCAGTTTTGCTGCTCCTGCAATGCCCTTCACTCCATCGTGATGGGCATTGTATGTCACCCCCTGGCCAGAGACAAAAAGCTGTTAAACTGGAGTCTTGTTATAAGAGCACATTCAAGGGTAGATGTAATAAAAGGAGGAAACCACAGTGAGGGAGGGGTCAATCTCCCATTTGCAAAATGGTTACTTTTTATCTGCCAGACTATATGCCCTCCCCTTCTGGTGAGATCTTACCCCCTCAGTTGTAAATGATCAGGAACGAACTGTCTGAGAACTTAACCAGTCAAACCCTTTTTCCTAAAGGGTTGTATTTGCAGGTTCTAAAGTTTAGAACCCTATGTTGGAGTGGTCATTAGTCAGCCTGTTATCTTGAGCAAGAGATTTTCCTTTATTTAGCTCAATCTGCTTCTTTTTCTAGCTATCTTAGTGTGCTCAGGCATGCTGAGCGGCTGATACGGCAAAGTAACACTAGACTAGGTGACTCAAACAACAGGCATTGCTCATCTCACAGTGATAGATGCTGTAACTCTTAGGTCAGGGAGCCAACATGAATGAGTTCCCATTGTTCGCAGAGGTCACCATCTTTGGCTACTATCGGGGAGAGAAAGTGTACTGTCTGGGGTCTCTACCTGAAAACCCACTAATCCCCCTACAGAACTCCACCTTCAGGACCACATTAATCATCCTAATCTCTTCACAAAAGGTCTCACATCTGAATGCTCTATTACTGTATTGCCATCATATCATACCCCAAGTTCTTAAAGACATGCACAAATTTTATCTTTAAGGTTTTTATACTACTTTATTTTGTAGAAAGATTGCCTAAGACAGTATTTCTGGGGAAGAGACACTTTTGCGTGGCTACCAAATCTGGTGAGGGCATATGTATTCCACGCAAAACACCTTGTTCAAAGTTGAAATGGGCACTGAAAGTATATAACATTAACCCCTCCCCCCCAAAAAATCTCAGTCCCCTCCCCCTCCTCAAATCACCTGAGACTTGTGGATCTTAACTCCATCCAAAACGGAGGTAACTATCTGAGAAATGAAAACTCAGTTCATAAGGAGCAGGGCATGTTCTTTCAGTGTTGAATTAGAGGGCTAGACTTCCTCAGCCTTGAGTAGAGGCAGAATAAACATTTCACAGGGCAAACTTTTATGTTACTATATTTTGTTTACCCCCTCCAGTATTTTGTTATTTTCAAATCAATGGAATGAAATTAATTAAGAAGTACAGACATCTATGAGTCACTTTGCTTTATAACATCTAAACCATAATGTTCCAGAAAACCAGAGTTTCATAACTTTCATGAGAATTGTATACCATACACTGAACATTACTCTCTGCAGCTTTACATTTTGTATATACATCTGTGCCTAATCCAAAAACATAATGTAATTCTTCTTCAGGGCAATAACGTCTATTACAACCAAAAAGTGCTACCTTCTAACATAAAGGTATTTTTTTTTATTTCTAAAGAGCAACCCTATTCCCACTACCCTATCCAGCTCACCTCCACGGTCTCACAATAAAAACATGTAAACTATCAGTGTTTCTACTTCATCATGACCTGTGGGGGGGGGGACTAGCAAAGTTTATATTGGGCAGTGATCACAACAGAGTGCATAGTAAAACTTTTGAGTGAGAGTCTCAGAGAAAGAAAAGGGAGACATGTGGAAATGTGCTCAGAGCAGAAAGGCTATCCTCAGGACCGAGCTGGTCTCTCTGACGCACTTTTGACCTGTTTGCTAAGTAGCTTTTTAGTATTTATTAAGAAATTTTCTTAAAGACATTGCTCAACTCATTGTGACCAATTCTATTTTATGGAAATAAAGACAATGCATAAGTTGAAAAATACGTAATAAACATTAAGAGCTCTAGTGCTATTTGTTTCTCTGAAAGGTTAGCTACACTTCAAAATAGGCTGCATTTTGCTTCAGATAAAACCAGGACCACAAACCTCATCTATCTTATGTACTATATCCTCTTCCCCTTGTTAGTAAAATTGGTTATTTTTGCTGAGTGTGATGAAGATGGAATTTTGCAGTGTGTGTGTGTGTGTGTGTGTGTGTGTGTGTGTGTGTGCGCGCGCGCGGATGCATGTGTGTTCCTCTACAGATCATAGGAGCATTATACTGAGTGTGATGGAAACAATTTATAAACATCATGTCCATAATGCTTCACCCTTTTAGGCAAGAACCAATGTGATGTGAGATTTCCAAAAGAGAAATGGTTCTTGTCTTTTAAGAAGAACAGTGTGGATGCCATTCCTCAGCTTTCAGTGTCTGGGCCTTAGTGATTCTCAGGGTGTCCGGAGGAGCTGCTTCGCTATATGCATTAGGAAATGTGCATAAAACTGTCTTGATCAGAAGGAGTACATTCGCACTAAGGGTAGCCCCCCCTCCAAGGATGGACTGTGCTCTCCCCTCACCTTCTTCGCAAATAAACTCTCCACACTCACAGGCAAGTTCGGGGTAAGGATCACATATGTAATGGTTGTCACCCAGGCAACAGACTCTCTGTAGTTGGGAACATGCAGAGAGGGGAAGCCAGAAATGTCTCCATGGGATACTGGTGACTCATTAATGGAGGCACAATTGATGTGAGGCCTATCGGTCCATACTGCCTCTTTCTACATGTCTGTCTTTATGGAAAATTCTAGAGCTTTCATATCATCAGAGTCTTTCAGAAGAAAAAGATGCTAAAACCATTTGTCTGGTGTGTGCAGTACTTTCTATTATTAGAAATACTATGGTATTTTTGTTTCAAATTATTATAGTCTAATTACATTACATAAAAATAAAAAACATTTGTTCTCAAAATAGTAGCCATTAAGTAAGTTAAGAAGTCAAAGTATATATGAAGAACAGTTGGGCCTTTCTACACTATGGCAATACAGAACTTGTATAAACAAATGTTTCTGAAGCAACTAGAGTATATGTGAACACGCAATTATCCAAACTAGGAGCTTTTTAAAGGCAACCATTTGCCATCGAATTAGCTGCAAATTGGCCCCAGACCGCTCTTGTCAGCCTGCCTAGACTGTGGTTTTATGATTACTATTGCCTGTATCATCAATTTGTATTTACTATGTTCTACTCTTAAGTGAAAACACAGTTTACTGCATAAGCCACAAAAGCCTCTTGTTATTCTTCTCAGTTCAGCATTAATAATGCATACTGATGCACTGCTCATGAACACAAGTGCATTTACCAACTGCGCGTTAACCATTAAGACCTGTGAAGCCTCCGGAGAGCCTGGTGCCCCTGGCAAAAAAGACACACAGTCCAGGCCTTTGCTCAGCAGCAGACATCTGCCAACTGTCCAGTGCCCACCACTCAGGAAAGACCCAAGCTGTCACTATCTTCCCCAGCCTCCTGGAAGACACTCAGACTCTGAGTCTAACTCATTTGTCTCCTTTACAAAGAATATGTTTTAAAATGACAGTGTTCAGAATGTGATTGATCATATTTCCATCATGAAATGCTGAAGCCAACGAGTAAAATGCTGTAGACCCTTGAAAGAGTTTTTGCAAATAAACTCTTCTTTCCTTTAACATCCATTTTACTATTTCAGATCAACACTAACACAACTCGAATGGGAAACCTGGTGCCTATTATAATTGATATTAACCTGAATTGATTTTATGTTATCTTGGCATCTATTTAATGTCTGACATACATCATCATTTGGGACCAATTAAAACTTCTCTCCCCCATGCCCACCATGAGATGGTTTATTGTGTCTGTCCAATGTTGTTCACCCAAATTACCCCAAATCCAATATACCCCACACCTTGAAACACGATAAAATCTAATGTCCCTCCCCCACCCAAAAAAAAGGCCAGGAGAACATATTCTCCCTTTCACGCCCATTTTCTTTTTTCAAAAGAGTAAGAGGTAGTTTATTCTGGAGCCAAATATGAATGATCATGGCCCAGCTCACTGTGGTAAAAGTTTATTGGGTTTTATAGCCATGGAACAAAGAATATCATAATTCAAGACACTTTTCAAATGCATTGCACACCCATTTTCTTTAGGATGGCCAGTCTTCTGTCCCCATGGGAAACTGAAGGAAACTTTTCCAGTGTCACCACTAAAGAATGGCCCCCACAGTCCCCTTACCTCTCATTCCTGGTTCTGTGCCTTTCTATCTCTGGACTTCCTGTTGGGTATCTCTGGAATCTTCTCTTCTTCCAGGTCCTGCAAGTAGAATAAACCTTGAGTTATTGTTTTGCCATCTCCTGAGTTTGTCATACCCCTCCCCTGCCTCTAATACACACACACACACACACACACACACACACACACACACACACACACAGAGTGTAAACCTGTTTCCTGGTCAGGGCTGCTCTAGAAAATGGCTGCCATGGGTTGATCTACTCTGTAGATAGACTTCAGATAAAGTTAGAGAAAATCACAGCAGACAGCATCACCTCCAACAATATTCTGGCTCACGTAGGAATTTCCCTTTCCAACCTGAATCCAGACATCAATGTGAGAGAAGAGCAATAGAAAAATATGCAGTGAAAATAATTCACACTTCCTGTTCTTCTTATTCACCTTAGATGAATTCCTGAATTCCCTGATTCTCAGGTTCACTGTGACACAACCCTTAGACATCCAGATGACTAAGAAGCCTATGTGATCTCATATATGCTCTGTAAAGGTATTCCTAAATTAAAGCACCCGTCCAGTTAACAGTGAATGTCAGCTGCACAGGACTTGAAGAGTTAAACTCCATCCTGGCAATGGCATTGGATTTTTAGTAGAATTATCTAGATGAACTCATCCTTAGGAAATGCTTTTTATGACCACTGAGATAACATAAGTAAAATGGGATGGGTTCTTAATAGCACAGGAAGAAACTTCTCTTTCTGTGGGCTTGTTCAGCTATCAATAAGTGGTGTTTCCCCTACTAACTAATTTATAGGGTCTCAGGAAGAAACATACTGACCATCAGCCCTTGAACTACTTCAAATATGAAAGTCATCTTCCCAATATACTACTGGGGAACTCTCTAGAAGGGAGATAGTATCTAGTTGTCTCATGCTACTTTGTTGCTATAAACAATAAATGCCTAAGTAGTGAAAAGCAACTCCAAGAAGATTTCACTAAACTATGAGTGGATACTAAAATGGTGAATGAGCCTCATCACCAGCAATTAGGTGTACAAGCAACATTATCTGAATATTTTTTGTTCCTTTCTTACTTTTTTTGAGTTTTATCTTTTTTATTACTAATTTTTATACAAATTTGATAGGTACCCCATTCCCCTCCCTCCCTCCACCCCTTCCTGTATCCCTTTGCTCCCTCCCTTCTATTCCCCTTCCTTCCCCCCCTCTCTTCCTTTCTCTCAGTGCCCCCCCATTCTTGGAGCATCCTTTAGTATGCATGTCAAACTTCCCTCTGGGTCCTCCTCTCTGATGGAGTGTAGGGACTCAATAGCATTGCCTAGAGCTCTTTTTTGTGTTCCCCCTTAGTATAGGAACATTATTGTGGCTGTTAATCCCTTGCCTCTAAGGATCATAGTGCCTGTGATCCATGCTAGACTTTGGGGGGGTCAGTGACATGTTGGTCATTGCGCAGGTCATGCAAAGTCCTATTATAATTACTTCAGCCCTAACGTGTGTTGAGTATCTTGCATATATTGCTCCTCCCCATCTTTAGGCTCTTACAATCTTACCGCCCCCTCCTCCGCAAAGTTCCCTGAGCTTTAGAATGGGGAGAGATTAGTCTGCCCTGGTTCCTGGTGATTAACGTAGGGTCTCTGATGATCTGAATTTTGGTTTGTTATTCTTTTTTTCTTCTTCTTCCAATTTTGCTGTTCCTACACTGCCCTTGGCTCCATCCTGATGGGTATTGGATGTCACCTCCTAGGCAGAGATAAAAGGCTGTTAAAATAGTGTCTTATTATAAGAGTAGATTCAAAGGTACATGGAATATGAAGAGGAGACCACGGTGAGGGCGGGTCAGTCTCCCATTTGCAGGATGGTTACCTTTTATCTCCAGACTCTATGCCCTCCCTTTCTGTTGAGAAACATTTGTTTGACTACTCTTTTACATTTGAGCATATTTTAAACAAGGTGGGACAAATGAAGGTAACACTACATGGTTTGCTCTTGGAGATTACAGCCTGCTAGTTATTTCCAGAAAATTTTTTTAAACTACGAATTGAAACATCAGTACCATCATAAAGGTATAAGCAAAATGTGTTGCGTGTTCAAGGTAGAGAAAAATTCCTTCTTATAGAAGGGATGGGTATAAATTGTTGGTAAAATTTAAAAAGAAGAGTTTTATCTCCCCCTTAAACACATTGCTCATCCCAGTGTACTACAGACCTAGTCAGGGCAAGTGCATTATCTTCTGGACATGAAGGGCTGTTGCATCCATGAATTCACTGCATCTATGCATATTTCCACAAAACCTACATGGCATTTGTCCTGTCAATATTTTATCATAGAAGGGAAACAATCTCAAAAGGTCCCACATTTCCCTGAGAGACTGATAAGGGTTAATAATGATGGGTGATGGGAAAGATGATGTTTTTTCAATGATATATAATTCATGGTCTGGCGAGTATGCAGGTACATAATGTCAAAAGCAACCCAGATGAAATTCAGTGGACAACACATGCAAAACTGAATGAAAATAAGAAAGAGTATGATTGGGAAGAAGAGTTATAATGGGAAAGAAAGGTAATAAGATTGGGGACTAAGGTGTAAAAATATCATAAATTCACTTTGTTCATGTATGAAACTCAAAAAAAAATTTTTTTAAACTAAAAAAAGATGTGTAACTTTATCCTGAGATCCAGCATGACTATGGGATTCTAAAAGAGACAATGTCACTAACCATGAAGAAAATCAAACTTTTTATGTTGATATATTAAATTGACCAAGATCCTTCAGAATTCATCTAATCATATTCTGACTTTTTCTTGAAGCTTGACTCTAATTCACATAGAACGATACACATTTCAAGTTTAACTCACTGAAACCTCTTCAAGACTGAGATAAGAGCACCTAGAGAGGGGAACGCAGAGGAGTCATCGGATGACGGAAAGAAGGCGGGTCTCTCTTTCCTAGCTGACAGCAAGTGCACTGTGAGCACCACAGCCTAGACCACCAGTGGCCAAGCACAGGTCAGTGGCAGGATGGGCGTCACCTTAGTTTCTCTAGGTCAGCGCTCAGCCCTGCCCAGATGTCTACTGAAGGTTGTTTCATCTGTGCCAAGCTCAGTTCATGATACCCACTGGACAGAGATGGTTGCACACATAGTGTACTGCGCAAGTAAAGAACGCATTGTGATGAGGGTAGAGGGGACTCACAGCAAAGCAGGTGGCCAGAACAAATGCATTATCAACCTCGTTACCCCCGAGGGTCCTGGGGAACTGTGGGAACCAGCGATGAATTCAGCCACAGGTTTTCCATGAGAGGAAATAAACTGGGGTTTTTGCATACTAAGCACTTATGCAAGTGAGGGAGTTCTCATGGGGGAGTTGATTCCCGCCAAATAGTTCCTTTGCTGCTATATGGGACAGTTAAGTAGGAATTTGGAGGCCTTAGGTAGGTAGAGAATGTTAAACAGATGTTGTTAGATTCAGGCTTCAATAAGAACAAGACTTTGGGGGAGACTATAGCATTTGCTGCTTATGAAATGCAAGTCATAGAAAAAACATATGGCAAGTAGTGTCTAAGGGACAGTGGGAAACCTTCAAACCCTGGGAAACACCAGAGCAAACAATGAGACAGAATAATCCGGGATGACTCCTGACGTCACCCTTGAGCCTCTCCAGGCACATACACTCAGCCCTCCTATGCACACACAAAGGAAGCAGGGAAAAGTTCCTTTGGCTCTGCCATGAAGTGCTGGTCATGAGCGAATTCACTCGCTCTTCTGCTTTGCTCCTCTTCTCGTCCCTTTCAATAGAAGAACATGGAGTAATCCTAGAATCCAATCTAGGAACAATGTCAGATCACTGAAGTCACCACAGAGACATGAGCTTTCTCACTGGACAAGTTTCCCCTTCCCATTTCCCAAGCTGCAAAGAGAAAGCTGCTGCAGACAGCCCTGCCAGGCTCTCCCAGGACATGTGCAGACATCCTGGCCAGGCTCAGGCAGTTTCTGAAAAGGTAGAAAAAAATTCCGCCAACCAAGCTATGAACATCACTCAAAGCGATTCTAAAATAAATTATATCTGAGGCCTCCGATGGCTTCTGTTGACCATCTAGAGATTTAAGCAGAAAGTTTCCCACTAATGTCAAACAGCTGCCTGCTCTGCACAGCCTACGTCCCTCAGCAGCCCTGACAAATGCCTTTGTCAGACTAACAGCCACACAGCACAGTCAGCAGAAGAGCCCCCTGCCAGGTTACACTTCAAAGAGCTGTGCTAACAGTTATCATCACATTGCTCTCTGCACTCATGCAGAAACAGCAGGCTTGGCTCAACTCTGAGGCAGGAGGAATAGTTTCCATTCATTCTTGGGGTCCCTGGGAAAGCATTCCATTTTCTGGGCTACAATTTTTGAACTTCTGCAAGAAAATATATTCTCTATATTATCTGTACTCTGCCCATGTCTTCATTAGTGTGGCCTCTGTAAGACTGCAGATGTCTGGAGAGAGAGCTCCATCCAGAGAGAATCTGGGCAGGTGTTGGACAGGTGAAGAGGAGGAAGTTTCTCCACTTGCAGGTTTTTCCACTGATAGGTCATTTGTGCCACCATGGATGCCCAGGCACTTGCGAGTGCAGGCTTTATGAACAGAGCCCTGTGGTCCACACATGCTGAGGGACATGAGAGCAGGAGAGAGAGGACCAAAAGGAAAACCTGGAGGGATGATGGGAGAGAAGGGGATGAGAAGCAAAGCCATAATTTCATTTGGTTTACATATCCACGTTTCAAAGGATAAAGAGAAAAAAATAAAACAAGGAAGCATAAAAAGAAACTTGAGCTATACATTCCAGAACACTGCCTTAGTTCACAGAAAAGCTCAAAAATAAAGTGTAGACATGAATGCAGTAAGGCAAAGCTTCCCAATTTCAGGGCGCACACTTGCATTTTAAACTCTGAAAGATTCTGAAACTATTCAGGAAAAGTCATCTTCTCATGCCCCTGATTTAACGATCTGAAATCATGGCTAGACCTGTTTATACATTGGATGTGGCTCTTGCTGTCCCAGCAGCTGGGAGACTGACACAGAACTGCACTGAGTTTGAGGCCAGCTGCAGAGTGAGAACCTGTCTCAAAATACAGAACAAAAAAATCATCTTTGCATTCACCATAAAACTATTACCAATTAGCCATTTCTTCAGTCATGTGTAGTTCTCTAAGACATTCAGAAAGGCTTTCTTTTTCCTTAAAAATTTCTTTGACTTGGAAACCTAAGCTAAGAAACATTAAAAAAAAAAAAAAAAACACTGTTTTCTAAAGTACCCTGAGGGCTGGAGAGATGGCTCAGGCTCAGGAGTTAAAACTCTTACCTCGTAAGCAGAAGGTCCTGAATTCGGATCCCAGACTCCATGTAAAAAATGCCAGGTGAAGAAGACAAGAGGCCTGCACTTCTTGCCCTGATAGGTATAAATTTCAGAGCAAAACAAAAAGGAGACAAAAACAATCCAAGATGATTCTCTAAATCACCCTTAATCCTCCACAAGGACACACAGTGTCCTCTGATGCACGCACACGCACACACACACACACACACGCACATGCAAAATAAGTAAATAAATAAATAAAGCTTAAAAAATAAATGACTGTTAATAAAATAAAGTACCCTGAGTTCATTTTGGCTAATTCATTCAAGACTTGGGTCATGGCTTGAGTATTAGTGATTCCCCACAGGCTCTTGTGTTTAAATCCTTAGTTGACGTGTGGGAACATCAAGGCCACTATAGGAGGCAGACATTGGTGGAGGAAGCCCTGTCACAGGAGGTGGCCTGAGCCCCACCTTGTTTCTGTGAGGAGTCTGCGCTTCGAGTTTGAAGCTACTTCTCCCAGCCTCCACGATGGACGTGACAGGCTGCCTCCAGCTTCTGCTAGCCAGCCACGCCTTTTCTGCCACAATAGACTGCATCTCCCCTCTGTAACTATATACCAAGTAAATCCCCCTTTTCCCCTTTAAGTTGTTTGAGTCTCAGTGGCATCTCAAAGCACCACACAGAGTAACAGACGATGGGGGAGAACGCAGGTGTCTCCTTTTTGAACCATGTATGTCCAGCGTCATGGAAGCTCTTCACAGTGATCCAGGAGCTCTTGTAGAGAATCAGAAGCCGTCTTTCCCACCGAGTTTCCCAGTAAACTGGTAGAGTGAACAGGGGCAGAATATCTCAGTGTGGGAACTACAGGATGATCCTATCTCCAACAGGAAGTCCTTAGCCCTAAACGCCAATGGTTCTGACTAGAACAGAATAGAAAAAAATGGGTTTAGAGAGATAGAACAGGGATGATCTCAAGCCTTTGCCTCAAAAGCAAAAGGACCTAAGTACAAATCCCCAGAACTCACATAAAAATGCCTAGCAGAGACAAAAATGGTGGGATGGTGGCCTGCAATTCTATCCTAGAAGGTGAAACCTGGGAAGTTCCAGAAAAAAAACAATAAGGAGGTAGAGTAATCCAGGATGATCCCCAAAGTCACCTTTGGGCCTTATTAGGCACAAATATCAAGTGTCCTCTTGTATGCGAAAACATATATGCACACATGCAGAAAAAATTTCTCTTAACTGAGGATGATATTGATGGTAAAAAAATTTTTCCTACTGAAGGAGACAAATTAAGACCAGACGTTATAAAAATAAATGGTATTATCATCCCTTGGACTCAAAGTGTATCAATGGTTATCCAGGTATAAATAATATCATGAAGTTATAAGCAACCACAGACTTGTTTTCACAAACAACAAAAAGATAAATAAGATGTAGCATTTCTGTGTAATGTAATTCAGCTACTAAAACATTTAAAATATTTAAGCCACATTTTCATCAAGAAACCAAAACATGATATATTTTTACATCAGAGTTGTTTTGTTCAGTTTCCTAATTCCAACTCCTCTTTGAGGATATGAAAGTCCTTCAGTAGTAAGACAGTCTGATTGGCATGATGACATTAAAGGAAGTAAGAAGTTGCAAGAAACCAACTGAACAACAAATCCATGTAGCAGGAATTATTCTGCAGGTCAAACCCACTGGGCCAGGCTAAGACAGCAGCTGTGCCTTCCTGAATTCCTGTTCTGTTCTAAAGTATGGTGCCTGCTCACCACTCTGTCCCTTTGGCAAACGCTTTGTGTTCTTTTCCATCCCCTCTTTCTTTCCCCTCACCTGTGAACTTGGCAGCCAGGTGCTCTAGCCAGCACGGCTACAGAGATGGAAGCATTTAGCAACACATATGCCAAAATGGTAACCCAGACTGTTTCTATTATTCTGTCTTATGCCTAAGACTGACTATAGACTCACTAAAATCACACCACTTGCCCCCACGCACTCCCTAGGTAGATGCCATTTTTCAACCACAGTTTCAAATGTGACAGTAATGTATAATGATAGGCAAAGAAGAAACGGTGCTCATTCCTTCCAAGCCTGACCCATTAAATTCCCCTGAGCAACTGTCCACTCAATCTTCTGCTCTGACTAAGGTTAGTAGCAGAGTGTCCAAAGAGGACAGAGACCTGGGAGCCAGGGGAGCCACATGAAGAAAGGGAGCACCCCTGCATTGCAATGAGCCCAGATGCCTGCTGCTCACTTGCTTCTAACACAGATGAGAACAAAACAGAGGCACGTAGAATATTTGCCTAATGTGTGGAAGAGCAGATTGCGAATTTGTCCTAAGTAATAATCTGCTACTCTGAAAATTTCTCTGAGTTTCTCAGTGCAGTGTTTTACTGACTACCTAAATAAAGAGCTGGTGTTTTTGGTTTTACTCTTTAAACCTCAAACCTAATATAGGCTGATAATTTCTAAGATATAATAATAAATTATAAAAAAGAAACATAAAAAACTGTACCCAAAGATACAGACACAAATTTACTTCAGGAATAACAGACGTCAAACTGTTATAGATCATCTAAGCTCATCTAAGCTCACTTAGCTCTGAGCTATCATTTCATACTATCTTTTTTTTTATTCAATTGTGCGTGTATGCATGTGTGCGCGTGTGTATGTATGTGTGTGTGTAGAACCACGGATGAATTCGGGAACCCCCATGGACCGCCTCCACCTCCTTCTTGTTTACTCTGCCCGGGATTCACAGGCTCCGCCCTACCAGGATCAGAAACACAGGCCGCCCCCACTTCTGCCCAGCGTCTATACGTGGGGTCTAGGATCCAAACTCAGGACCTTCCGCCTGCAAGGCAGAGACTTAACTCCTGAGCCACCTCTCCAGCCCCTCATACTATCTTTTTTAAAAATACTGTTTTAGGTAACTCTCTTACCAGAAAGATCCAAAATAGCAAGCAACCATGAGAAGATGCTCAGCACCTGACAGGCAAAGCCAAATCAATGCAAGAAAAAGACCACTGCCTCACTGGTATAGTTGCTCTGTAGACTCCACTGAGAGGACACTTTGGAGAAGAAGACATTAAAGAAATGAACAGATACATCAGAGGATGTAAGGAAATCAGGATGGGCAAGAAAGACTGGAATACAGTTGTTTTTCTATTGGCTCTTTATTGCAAGGAACACATGGACATTGTAAGGAACACAAAGACATTTACTTTTCCACCTGTGTTTGTTGAAATAATTCATAAACTTCTTCAAGTGTCCACTGATAAATAAATAGTCTTTCAGCAGTTTTCATTCTCACTTCTTTTAACCTGTTCAAAAGTAAAGGAAGTCTGTAGGCTCTAAAGACTAACTAGACTTGACTGATTAATGGTCAACACCTGGAAGAGAAGTTAAGAACCTCTGCCTTTGAGGCACTTCCAGGCAGCTCTAAAAGTCCACTCAGCATGCATCTAGTCCTAGAAAAAAAAACAACAGATTATTTGATGAGAAATATGGTCACACTGATGGAAAAGTATTAGCTAGAAATCGCAGTATAATGAGAGATGAGACAATGTGGAGAA
Source organism: Typhlomys cinereus (assembly GCA_023101885.1). Taxonomy (NCBI): domain Eukaryota; kingdom Metazoa; phylum Chordata; class Mammalia; order Rodentia; family Platacanthomyidae; genus Typhlomys; species Typhlomys cinereus. Next base: position 1,309,922 of record JALPQD010000400.1, read on the forward strand.
AGACCATGGTGAAGAAAGCAACCTGACATCTTTCATCAATTCCAACAATTGTAAATTTGTGACAGATGCGGATTTCGGCAGCCAGCCCAATAGGTGTGGGCTGAATCCATTAATCAGTCAGTCCAAAGCTGAATGTAATTTTTCTTTTATATATAAAATAACACTTTCCATATGGCAGTGATTTGGGCACCCAGGAGCCTGTCTGTCTTTCCTTGTATTTCTTTCCTCTTCTGGGGCCCTTGCAGTTCTCCAGGGCCAGGCTCTCCCAGACCCAATGTAACTTTCAGAAAGCCCCTGGGTTTGCACAGGGAGCAGGCTGCACCCTGCTTCTCCAAAGTTTCTTGTGGTTTGCTGTGTGGACAGAGTGCTGCAGGTCCTCCATTTAATTAACTAACCAATTTGCTTCTCCATCTCTTATGCCACTCCCCTGAGACACATTGCATTGATGGAAGTGACACTTGTGTGCAAATATGCACATCTCAAAGTTGGAAGGAATCTAAGTGATTATCTAGCACAAAGTAATCTTGATGAGGAAACTTACAACAAAAGAGGTGAAGTAAGCTAGAGAGACAACTCAGGGGTTAAGATTCTGCCTGGAAAGCAGAAGACCTGTGTTTAGATGAGAAAAAGAAGAAAGAAGAAGAGGAAGAAGAAGAAAGAAGAGGAAGAAGAGGAAGAAGAGGAAGAAGAGGAGGAGGAAGAAGAGGAAGAGGAAGAAGAGGAAGAGGAAGAAGAGGAAGAGGAAGAAGAGGAAGAGGAGGAAGAGGAGGAAGAAGAGGAAGAGGAGGAAGAAGAGGAAGAAGAGGAAGAAGAAGAAGAAGAAGAAGAAGAAGAAGAAGAAGAAGAAGAACAACAACAACAACAACAACAACAACAACAACAAGGGAGGGAAGAAGGAGGGGGAAGCAAAAGCAGCCAGTCAGAAAGGGTAATAGGTAGCTTGCAATTCTGGCTCTGTAAGGTGGAACCTGGGAAATCCCAGAGTGAAGGAAAAAAGGAGGTAGAAGCAATCCAGGATGAGTCCCAGAGTCACCCTCAGGCCTACACAGGCCTACACGGTGCCCTCTGATGCACACATACACACACACACACGCACACACACAAATAAATAAACAAATTTTTATTTTAAAAAAAGAGGTGAAGTGGCTTTTTTCCATGTTCCTAAACCTTGAGCAAGTAGTATCTGGCCATTGAAGTCATTCCTTGCATTGCTCAGAATTACTCTCTTCCCTTTCTTCTGAGAGACCTCCTGCCAAGCTTCTACTTCTGTCTGCATGGTGAAGCCCTTCTTTTTCTAGCTGATCTGTCCTCAGCTTTGGTGCTTCCCAGATTCTTCGTGCCAATCTTAAGTCAGGTGGGCAAACTTCAAGTGGTCTTTATGCCAATTCATCTATCATCTTATCAGATGGGTGAATCGCAAATCGTCCATAACAAGTTTGTTCCCTTATTGCCGACATTGGAGATCTCCTTCGGCAGATCTCCTTCTGCAGCACCTCCATGCACACAGGGTATCCAACCCTTCCATATTCCCTGCCTGAGCACGTGATTCAATGACTCCAAGCTTTATCCCAAAGTGGTGTTAAGGAGAAGTAATAATTCTTGAATCATCTCACACACATGCACACATCTTACATACAACATACATGTATACAAATATATGCATATGTGCCATATTCACTTACAGTGGTATTAATAATTTTTGAATCATCTTACATTCATTCATGCATCTTACAAACACACACACACACATCATCCAGTCATTTTCTAATGTTCCCTTGAGTCCCACAGAAGTTTACTCTTTCTTTTTCATCCACTTCACATTATTATGAAGTGGTCCTGTCTCCAGAGGGTTCTATGGTAACCCCTTGTCTTCCTCCCTTTAGCCATTATAATAAGTATGTTGAAAGTATTGCCTTAACTCCTTAGAAGAACTCATCAAAAGAAATGGAGCTATGAAAATTCTGCTTATTGCAGGAGCAACAAAACCAAAAAAAAATCAACAAACCATAATTCAAGACATCAGAGACTCTATATCAACCACATGGAACTGGGCCAGCCTAATCTCTCCCCATCCTGAAGCTCAGGGAAATTTGCTGAAGAGGGGGTGGTAAGATTATAAGAGCACAAGGATGGGAAGAAGTAATGATATGCTATTATGATAAGCAATCATAATAGGACTTTGCATGACCTGCGCTATGTCCAACACATTATTGACCCCACAAAGTCTAGCATGGACTAAAGGCACTAGGATCCTGGAGGCAAGGGACTGACAGTCACAGTAGTGTTCCTAAGCTTAAGGGAACAAGAAAAAGGTTCTGGGAAATGCCCCTGGGTCCTTTGCACTTCATCAGAGAGGAGGACCCAGAGAAGAGTTTGGCATGCACAGTAAAGGATGCTCTGGGGATTGGGGGGGGGGGGCACTGGGGGATAGGGAGGGAGAGGAGAAGGTCGGGGGGAGGTGGAGGGAGGGAGGGGACCGGTGTATCTGTTAAGTTTGTATGAGTGGAAAAATAATAATAATAATAAAGAAATCAAAAATCAGTAATAAAAAAAGAAAATTCTGCTTATTACCACCTCCAAAGATCACAGACACAACAAAGAGAAAAGGTCCAACACCACTATTCCAAGGAGCTAAGTATCCCAGGCTCCCTTCTTGCATTTTTTTTTTTAAATTTGAGACAAGATCTCAGTAGGTTTTTCTGGCTATCCTTGAACACCCCGTCACCTAGACAGGCAACTGTCCCACTGTCTCAACTTCCCAAGAAGGCTTTGATAACCTAGTATAATTTGTGAAGATAAGGAGCACAATAGCACCTTAGTTTAAGGTTGCATCTTATGTTACCTTCATGAAGTGACGCGAGGCTGTCTACCACGGCTGTGATCATCCGCTGTGGTGACTGTGGTCACTAGCATGGCTTCTGCTTCTAGAATCCCTACATCTAGTGAAATCCCTTAACCTCTAGATAGAACAGCTCCATTAACTCCAAATAAACTAAATACAAAGAAACCAAACTAAGGACATCATAGTAATGTTTCTAAAAGCCGAAAGTTAAAAAAATAAAAACTTTGAAATAAGCAAGAAAATGATGTTTTGCATCTAAGCAAGCACTGATTTGATTAGTGGACAATATTCTAAATTGCATCTCATTCCTGCAACTGAATGTCCCCAGAGCAAATAATCTAAGAGAGAATGACCTTTAAAAATGATCACTGGTTTGTATGAGCGGAAATAATAATAAAAAAATGATCACTGGTCACAAAGAACATCTCCAGCATGATACAGAGGTATATACAAGAATATAAATAACAAAAGTTTGGGGATTACATAGGAGGCCTTCTCATAAGATGACTTCCACCAAGTATGGTGTTTTCCAAACATTGAACCACATGCTAGAATTTCTTCTATTTCTTGGTTATCTAAAGGTCTGTTTTTCAGACCATATAATACATGTTTGACTTCGCTCTTGTGACACAAGGGAAAAATCAAATCATATCACACTTCTTGTCAGAGTCATTAAGTTCCTCTGATACCTTGATGAAAATACCTGAATTTTGTCCACTGAGTAGACTGCCCTGACCAATCCTTTATCTGGCATCAATTCAGGCATCAGGGGGACACAGTGCAGCCACTTTTGAAATGCGTATTGACTGTCTATCAAGTAAACCTGCTACTTCTCTGTAATTTTCCAATATTAGCAGCATACAGATAGCAATTTGGCAGCTAGCAAGCTCTTTCAGGAGAGTTATATAGGGATAATAACTATAGTAGCCACCTGTCACATCTCCAGGGGATTCTTCCAGTGAACTCCCCTGTAACATGCTATAGGCATTTACCTCTCAACTGGAATAATTTATTTTTTTGATACAGGCACTTTGATATTTATTTTTTCTTTTAATATTTCAGGATTTTTATAATTTAAAAAAATCTTTAAAATGTTATCAATTACCATTCATTTCTCATCAAAATATGGAACATTTCACAAATTTGCATATTATCCTTGCACAGGGGTCATGCTCATCTCGGTATGGTTTCAATTTTAGTATCTGTGCTGTTAAATTGAACACAACTTTGATATTGTAGGGAAGACTGGAAAGAATGTTCACTCTAGGATGAATACTTTTTTATCACACACACATATGTATAGAGAAAGAGAAGAGAGAGAGAGCCCTGTTTCATAAAAGAATTAAAGCAGTAATCCATTTGTATAACTAAAATTAGAAGCCATTTGAAAGATAGTTACTCCAATATACGGGAATGTGAGCCAGATCTGGGGACACATACCTATAATTCCAGTATAAGGTTAAAGCTAGCCTGAGCTACACAGCAAGATGCTGTCTCACAAGGAGACAAGGAGCTGGATATACTGGTATATGCCTGCAATAAGAACTTGGCCAGTCAGATAAAAAGTAATCATTTTGCAAATGGGTGATTGACCCCTCCCTCACTGAGGTTTCCTACTTTTATTACATCTACCCTTGAATGTGCTCTTATAACAAGACTCCAGTTTAACAGCTTTTTGTCTCTGACCAGGGGGTAACATACAGTGCCCATCAGGATGGAGTGAAGAGCATTGCAGGAGCAGCAAAACTGCAAAAGAAAATCAACAAACCACAATCCAGAACTTCAGAGACTCTATATCAACCACATAGAACTAGGCCAGACTAATCTCTCCCCATCCTGAAGCTCAGGGACATTTGCGGAAGAGGGGGCGGTAAAATTGTAAGAGCACAAGGATGGGAGGAGCAATGATTTGCAAGATTCTCCACACTAGTTAGGGCCGAAGCAATCATAATAAGATTTGCATGCCTTGTGCAATGTCCAACACATTATTGACCTCACAAAGTCTAGCATCTGGTAAAGGCACCAAGATCCTTGGAGGCAAGGGATTGACAGTCACTGTAGTGTTCCTATGCTTAAGGGGAACACGAGAAAGGGTTCAGGGAAATGCCACTGGGTCCTTGTACGTCATCGGAGAGGAGGACCCAGAAGAGAGTTAGGCATACACAATAAAGGACTCTCTGGGATTTGGGGGGGAGACACTGGGGGATGGGAAGGGTGGGGAGGGGGAGCAGGGGATTCAGGGGGAGGAGGAGGGAGGGAGGGAACTGGTCTACCTATTAAGTTTGTATGAGCGGAAATAAAAGAACTTGGCCAGTGGAGACAGAGGATCAGGATGGAATTCAAGTCCATCCTTGGCCATATATCAAATTTGAGGCCAGCCTGAGCTACATGAGACCATGTCAAAAAAAAAAAAAAAAACAAAGACGGCAGAATAAAAAATAAAAAAACTAAACAAAATACCACAGAAGGGAAAGAAAACAAGTAAAACAGATAGAGAATTCACTCTTTATTTCAGGGGAAAATAAGGGCTTTGTTGCCCAGATTGGCTCCCTCAAACTCCCAAGTCATTAGACTACACACAGGTGCCATGGACTCAGCTTTAGAATTCACTCTACAGCAAGAGCATTAAACATCAACTCTGGCTTCCCATAATGCCCTGCAGAAGGAGCTTGCTTTGGCCAAATCTTCAGTCTTGTTTCTCATTATCTCGAAACCAGTAACTCGGTAGGAACAATTCATATTTCTGAGTATGGCAGAGGCTCAAAAAGAGAGAAAAGAAATTTGGCAATTTTACTTCTGTGTTCACCTTTTTCTGTTTTCCTGCTCACTTTATTTGTACTTAACCCCTCTTGTGCCAAGAGAGGAGGTTGGTAGGGCACCTGCCAGTTCTCAAAACCCCATGCTTCGCTACAGCCTGGGTCCTATATTCCTAGAGCTCCTCTCCCACCATCCCACAGTGACATCTCTAACTCCCATTTCTTTGCTGTCTCCATTGTGTACATGGCTCTCTCGATATTTGTTTTCCTCTGGGGGGCTAGGGATGAAGCCTACAGCCTGAGGGTTGCTCAGGGAAGCAAGCACTCTTTAGCTCCACTCTCTGGAGGTAAAGGTGTGGAACTAGATGCCTGGAAATCTCCACATCGAGTTCCCTCTCACAGTTTTCCCAAGAAGCCTTTGGGTCAATACCTCTAACAGACTTTTGGCCTCCCTCCAAGTCTAGCACCACTGCTTTTGGCCTTTTTTTCTCTTTCTTTTTAAATATATGTTTATTTATTTGTTAGAAAGAGAGCACACATGCGTGCCACAGGGTACCGTGATGATCAGAGGACAACTTTCAGAGGTCAAATTTCTTTTTCCCCCGTGTGGGCTTCCAGGCATTGAACTCAGGTCACCAGGTTTTCCAGCAGGCACCTTACCTACTGAGCTATCTCGCTGCCTCGCCCCGCTCTGTCTTTGCTTTTTCTCAGCTTCAGAGACATCAATTCACATTCACAACACTTAGGCAAAAGCAATTCGTGTCAACACAGGTCTTTCTTGATGCAAAGCAGAGTAAAGGCAAGTGAAGGGAAGGAAACCACACACTCAAAAGAACAAGAAAAAAGAATACGACTTCTAGTTACCTATCCTTAGACAGTGTTTTAAAACAGTATAGCATGCACAGTCTCACAAGCTAAGTCAGATCCTGGCTTGATCCTTAACCGGCTATGTAACCATGAACAATTTAATTGTTGAGCCTCAGATTTCCTTGTCTATAAAGCAGGAGCGGGTTCATGCACCCAAGAGGTTGCTGAAGACTAGATTAACTGAGTTTATGAAATACTCAATCAGGCCCAGTATGCAAAAGCTCAACTACAATGAAGTCGTGTGTAAGATTCCCTAATGCCTATACTTTTCCTAAGTAGACTCTATCCTGCCCCCTGCCTCACTTTTTTCCCTTGTAAACAATCAGATCCCCATGTTTCACCCAAGGACAGGTAGGAAGGCATGAAGATTTGTGGAAGAAACCAGCCAACACCGAGTGAGAAACATCATTTCACTGCTAGCGTTATGTTCCAGAATGTGAAATGAGAGGCAGTTACACTTCTGGAAAAATCCCAGTCCCTTGGAGAGCGCTGGCTGACCGGCTGATTCGCTGGGCTCATAAAGTCCTATTTCTCTGGTTAGACCAAGAAAAGGTTAAGCACCTTTACTCTGTGAGGACCTCTGTTGTGCCGTCCACTTTGGAGTGATAAGATGCCTCCACTCTTCCTGTGGCACTAAGGAGACAGCAAGTGAGGGTCCGGCATCAGTTCGGTGCTCCCCTGGATTTTAATTTTTGAGGCCAAGTGCAAAGTCTTTGGGTAATTCTCCACCACCACTGCTCTCTCTGTCTGTCGTCTGGGAGCCAGAGAGGGGCTGCACGCCCACCACGGAGCTAGCCTCCGGATCTGGCTTGCTGCGTTTGGCCAGGTTCTCATTGTGAGCCTTGTGGATGTGGCAGTACAGGTCCCCTGACTGCATGTAACTGCACAGGCAGTAGCGACACTCGTAGGGATGCTCTTGTGCGTGCACTGTGTGGCCTGTCGCCGCAGTATGTGAGGACACGAGAAGGTCTTTCCACAAGTCTTACAGGTAGAAACAGTTTCCAGGGATTGCTTCGTACTCCAAGGGCAGCAGGTAAAGTGGCTCCTGCAAGGCTGGTGGGGGGCGGGCAGTGGTGAGGTCACCAGCCCTCGATAATACTGCCCTGGGCCAGGCATCAATCAGATGGTAGGGCAGCTGAGGTTCTGGAGGCAGGAAGTGGCCACCTGGCTCCACCTCCTCTAGCCCTGTTGCCCCTGGTTCTTCAAAAGCCTCTGGCTGGCTGGCTGGCCCCCATACATTGCTCCTGGGGGTAGGAACAAGCCTTCAGTCACCTGAGGGTGCTCCTCTGACACATCTGTCTCATCAAAGATGATGATAGCCTCTACTTTCACCTGGACCAGCTCAGCTTCCACAGAGGCTGGAGCCTGGGATGCAAGTGGCACTGGAGCCGGAGCTGAGGTTGCCTGATAGAAGCCTTGCAAGGGTGCTCTGGTATCTCCTGGTTCCACCATCCTCAGACCCTCAGGAACCACATTGAGAGTAGTCAAGGGCTCCACAGAAACTGCCAGGAGGGCAGAAGGGAAGTAGTTCACCCAGGGTGGTCTCTGTGGAGCTGCTGGGACTGGCCAGAGAGACAGAGACAACTGTCACCGGAGGGAACGGAAGTGGCCGCAGATGCGGGGAGTCAACTTCCATGCTAGGCTGCGTGGTGTCGGCCCATAAGCATCGGTGGCTCATCTACAAGGTGGGCAACAGGTAAAAGAGTCGCAGGGCCTTTCCATTCCTCTTTGCCCCAGTGGATAGATGTCTCTCAGCAGATGCTAACAAAGGTTGAGGGCCCTGGGAAGTCCCTTGCAAAAGCTCCATAGGAGAAGGAGGAGGAGGAGGATGGCAACTGGTTTCATCCTCCTTCTTGGTACTATCTACCTCTGCCAGAGCCCGGGCTTGCAACCGCTGCTTACACACCTTGATGATGTCATTCATGTGCAAGTAGCTGGCAGCTGCCAGCACATCCTCTAGAAGGGTGTCACCCCTCAGCGCCAGCTGGCCGGCATACATAAAGTCCAAGAGCAGCCCAAAGGCTGGAGCAGTAGCGATCTCATGAATACTTACCAGATCTCTCTTGTCCAATTCCTGCTCCTTGTAGAAAAGCTAGAAGGGCTGCAGGAGGCAAGCACGGCCTGACAGGCCAAAAAGTGGATGCTACCCACCATCACAGTGCAGTCACAAAGGAAACCCTGTGACCGATGCTCCCAGAGGCTTTGCAGCAACTGCTGACTGTGTTCTGGGAACTCCATAGCATCCCAAGAAAGGTGCCCACAAGTAGTTCCCCACGACCTAGCGGCCACCAGGCGAGCACTGGAATAATTTTTTTAAATGATCCAATTTCATGCAAAGCCTGTTAGGTCTAAAGTAGCTTATGTCACTTAGTAATAGATGAAGTTTCAGTGATCAATAACAGGATAATAATTGTTTCTCAAGGAGAAGTTTATCTGGCATCTCAGACAATTTCCTATTATAAAATATTGAAAAGCCGTCACTCAAAGGCAATTGGGGGCTTTTGTCAAACATCCATTCCACACAAATACATGTTGCTGACATTTCTACTATCATTTCTTCAAGTTATTCTTAGAGACTGGTTCAGGCATTACAGGAAACATCACTATCCCAATCAACTTAAAGTCAACTTTCAATTACTTCTGATGAAATGTTGAAACTTTTGACAAGTATATAAAATTTAAAATATATAAATACACACATACTAATACAACCTCATATATATAACATTTGTGATACATCTGTGTCTGTGTTGTACCACTAGGTGTTCTTTTACTTCAGTCTGAAACACTTTAATACAGCTTTAAATACAAGTTGAGATTAATGAAAACTGTTGTTCCTGTGAAAAAGTCTTAACAGTTCAACTTGGAAAGACATTTTCCATGGAAACGGAATTATTGACTGCAAGAGAATTCTATGTAACTTTTAAAACACATATTTTATTTTTGAATACATGAATATAGTGAATTTATGATATTTTCACCTCTTAATTCTCAATGCCATCCCTCCCTCCTTTTCCTCTTAAAAACTTTTTGTCTCATTGCCAGACTCCCTCCTGTTTCCAAGTCCTTTCAATTGTGTGGCCCATCTGTAAGTTTCATCTAGTTTGCCTTTGATGGCATATGCTTAACATAGCTCATGCTCCAGCAAGTATCACAGATCAGTGGGTCTACCATTGAGGAAAGCATCTTCCTTTCCTTCCCCATCAGCGTTAGTCTCTCAGAGAGGTATGGACTTCTTGAGATTTTCTCCTTACATGGTGAGATGTTTGTAAGACAGTTCCCATTTTATTCTTATGTAATATATGCATCTACAATGAAATCATGAATACCACAGCACTGTCATGCCCAGGAGGCAATGGTTGACCCACCGCTCTCTCGCTTCAGGCTCTTATAGTTTTACCACCCCCAATTTGCGATGTGTTCTGAGCCTTGGGGTGGGACTGGGAGTAGCTTAGATGTTCTATTTAGGGCCAAATAGATTATGTGACTTTAAAAAAATACATGAAAAAATTCTTTCTTCCATTATTTCTGTTATCCACTAGTCATACCATTGCTAACCTGTATTTAATATGTCAGTTTCTTGCTTCTTTCAGAGTTTTTCTTCATTTTCAGCCTTTGGAAATTTTTTATGATATATTTAGTTTGGTCTCTGTATTTAATTTCTTTCTTGTTTATCGAACTACTATATTTGTAGGTTAAAGATTTCACTAATTTAGGAATTTCAGCAGCTGTGATGTTTTTTCCAAGTCATTTTAATCTCTCATTCTCTTTCTTTTCTCCTGGAACCTCAGTTTCATATTTACTCCTTATGGTTTGGAGATCCATTGTTACCTCAAAACTCCTGTGTCAAAGTCTTATTCTCTAAGGTAATGTTCAAAGGTGGAAGTTTGGGGAAGTGATTGGATCAAGAGAAAGCCAAGCTTACTAATGGATTAATTAATGGATTAGTTTGTTGTTTTTATTGGAGACAGAAGAAACCAGGAAGTTCAGACCACTGGAGAAAGTAGGTCACACGGGTGTGTCCCCTTAGTATGCCTGCTGACCCAAGGTGGGCAGGTGGGCTCCACTATACCTTCTCTCACCACAGGCCACAGTCATAGGACTATGTAACTGTGGAACACCTCAAACCAAATTGACCTAATTGATATTTATATAACACAAAATCAAATAACTTAATCATATATCATAACTTTTCTTAATCAAAAGAAAAGTTTTTACTTTAAGTTGATTTTTCTCAGACATTTTGGCACAACAACAAAAAGCTAATATAAATCCCTTGATATTGTTCCACAAATACCAGCTGTGTCCTTTTTTCTTCCATATTTGTTATGACTTATAGATTTTTTTTGTTTTTTTATATTTTATTTATTCAATTGTGAATGTGTGTGTGCGTGTGCGTGTGTGTGTGTGGTGTGTGTAGGTAGAACCACGGGCGAATTCGGGAACCACCATGGACGCCTCCACCTCCCTCCTCGTTTACTCTGCCAGAGGATTCACAGGCTTCGCCCTACCAGAACCAGAAACGCAGGCCGCCCCCGCTTCCGCCCGGCATCTATACGTGGGGTCTAGGACCCGAACTCAGGACCTTCCGCCTGCAAGGCAGAGGCTTAACCCCTGAGCCATCTCTCCAGCCCCGACTTACAGATTTTTTGTGTATATCTTCTGTCCCTGAGTTTCATCTGGGTTGCCTTTGCTGCATGTGCTTAGTACTTTCTGGATATGACATAATTTTTTTCATGTTTTCATATTTAACCTATGAATTACAGTCATAAATATTTCTAGAACACTTGCTCTATGAATATTTGTCACCAGAGAATATGTTTGATAAATTTTTCATCTTATAGTACTCATTTTATGATATAGCATATGTTTTATTTCATTGAGAGTTCTTTTATACTAAAAATATATATGATTAAGTTATTTGATTCTGTGTTATATAAATATCAATTAGGTCAGTTTGGTTTGAGGTGTTACTAATACCTATTTAATTTTCTTTTCATTATTGAGAAAGAGTTACAAAGACCTCTCTCCATAGTGTGAACTTTACATATTTTTTTCTCTTAATTCTGTCCAGTTTTGTCTTGCTCTTAATGCTCAATTATTAAACACATACGCATTTAGGACAACTAAACTTTCTTTATCTTTGTGAAATGCTATTCTTTAGAAACACTCCAGTTTAAAATATATTTTGCACTGCAAGTAAGTAATGAGACATCTGGTTAAGTTCACAGACTTTCCTTCCTGATTATATGCAACTGATGGGGTATGATCTCACCAGAAGGGGAGGGCATATAGGCTACCTGATAGAAAGTAACCATTTTGCAAATGGGTGATTGACCCCTCTCTCATTGCCGTCTCCTACTTTTATTCCATCTACCTTTGAATATACTCTTATAACAAGACTTATAATTTAACAGGATTTTATCTCTGGCCAGGGGGTGAATTCCAATACCCATCAGGATGAAGCCAAGGGCATTGCAGGAGCAGAAAAACCGAAAAAAAAATCAACAAACTATAATTCAGAACATTAGAGACTCTGTATCAACCACATGGAACCAGCCTAATCTCTCCCCATCCTGAAGCTCAGGGAAATTTGCGAAAGAGGGGGCAGTAAGATTGTAAGAGCACAAGGATGGGAGGAGTAATGATATGCAAGATACTCCACATAAGTTAGGGCTGAAGTAATCAAAATAGAACTTTGCATGACTGTGATAGTTAAGCCTGGGTGTCAACTTGACACACCCGGTATTAACTAAGCTGGGCTGAGACCACCTCTGAAAAGGATCAACTGAGACTACTTGAAGGATTATACCCGCCCTAGATCCTATCAGAAGTCCAAAGCTCTCAAAGGATTCTCCCAATACTACGTCATATAAAAAGGAGCCACCAAGGAGAACAGATGCCTTCTTGCAGCTGTGCTAGGAATCATTCTTCCTTCCAGCCGCCCGGACTAAGACTCTAGGAGTTCGCCAGCCTTCAACCATCACCCACTTGACTACCGAACTGAGCAGCTAGCTATTGGCAGCCATCGTTAGGCTACCTCGGCTACTGACAGCCTTCGCTGGACTACCTCGGTCATATCTGTAAGCCAAGTCAACAAATTTCCTATATATATATATATTCATTCTGTGAATTCCGTGACTCTAGAGAACCCTAACTAATACAATGACCTGCGCTATGTCCAACACATTATTGACCCCACAAAGTCTAGCATGGACTAAAGGCACTAGGATCCTTGGAGTCTAGGTACTGACAGCACAGTAGTGTTCCTAAGCTTGAGGGGAACACAGAAAAGGGTCCTTTGCACCTCATCAGAGAGGAGGACCCAGAGGAGAGTTTGGCATGCACAGTAAAGGATGCTCTGGGGATTGGGGAGGAGGAGGCACTGGGGGATGGGGAGGGAGGAGAGAGGGGAGCAGGGGTTTTGGGGGAGGTGGAGGGAGGGAGGGGACCGATGTACCTCTTAAGTTTGTGTGGGCGGAAATAGTAATAAAAAAAGATAAAAAAATACACCCTGCACCAAAGGACTATGATGGGTAAATGAGCACACAAGATACTCTACCATAAATAAAATGAGTAAGGCTTTTCACCCCCCCAAAAAAATTAAAAAATAAAATATAATTTTGCAATATTTACAGTTATTTTAAACATAAATGATTTGTTTAATATTAATATACTATTCTGGACTTCTTATGTTTATAGTTTGTAAAGTCTGTTTTTCTGTAATTTTCTTCCCATGTTTTAGAATTACATTGAGCTTCCTAGAAAGAGCATACAGATAAACTCCTTTTTAAAAGTTCACCTAATAGTCTGAAGCTTTGGATCAGGGTCAGCATACAAATCCCTAATGTTGATCTTATTACTCAGACAGAGGTTGCCATACTTTTTTAAACTCTTCCTTGTCTGTATTTCTTCTTCAGTTACTTCTATCATGAATTCCTGAATTGACTGAGGGTTTTCTATTATTGTCCAATTTTATTGGTTCTAATGGAATTTAGATATTTTCTATACTATTTTAAGGGATTGAAGGTCATAATATACACTATAATTGATCGCTTTCCTAGAGTTAATAATGCTCACTTCATATGGCCTCACAAATCTCGATGCAGCATAATTCTGCTTGCTCCCTTCTCAGATGATCCCCTGTATATCTGACCCTTGATCATTTATTTTATATTTGTATCTGTGTAATTCCCAATTTATAACATTTAAATGTCCATAAATTGACAGTTATCTCTTAGAAATTAAGAGAAGAGAAAGCAAGCATTGCTGACATTTGCCCAGTAGTCCTCCTTAATCCTGCCTGCACACCCAGGCCCTACGAGGCTGTATTTGCCCTCAGCCTGAAGTGTGCTTTGAAACGCTTTCACAGCCCGTCTGTGCTGTGAAATTCCCTCACTTCTCATTTACCTTAAATTCTTCATTTAATCTTTTGGGGATTTGTTTTTATACGGATTTCTGCTTTCATAACTGTTTTTCCCTTCGAAGATACTTACTAGATTCATGTTTATTATATAGGATGTTTAAGTTTTTTTTTTCCTTCTCTTTGTGGTGTTCAGCAGGTGGAGACCATGCCACATGGAAAAGGGCATGGAGGGTTTTGTTTGCTTGGTTGGTTTTGATTTTTCATTTATTGGTTTCAAGTTCTCCATGCTTCCTGGATCTGTACGTTAACGTGGGTCTTTTAAAACCAAACCTCAAGAGTCTGGGGTTACCAATTCATGCGTATTCTCCCTTCTCTATCCTCTCTGTCTTCGCTGCCTGGGACTTCAGTTACACATATTCAGTACTATAGGATAAACCACAGTTCATTAAGGTTCTGAAACTTTTTTCCTTCAAGTCAGATAATCTCTGTTGATGATGCTTCAGGATTACTCTCTTTTGTCATCTTTAACTGGCTGCTACATTTTACATCCTATCCATAAATTTAAGTGACTCTTTTCATTCTTTGCATTTGGGATTTGTTTTTTAAGAACCCCAGGTCTTTGCCAGAAAACCAATAGTCATGTTAATTCATTTACTGTGAGTATAGTTAATGAATTATCTGCTAACTATAACATCAAGAAAATTCTATAAAATTTTCTAATGATTAGTATTATAATCAGCTTCCCCAAGGATAATAATTATTCACAATATACTGGACATTATAGGTTTGCTACCAAAAATCCTTGTTAAGTTATTTTGTCCTCCATACTGTTCACACTTGTTCTGAGAACAGGTAAGTTACTTGTTCATTCCCTTGTCCATGCAGAAACTCAATCTTTAATTCAGAATTCATCTTTTCTTTGTTAATGGACTCTGGTATTTCCATGGAAAGACCAAATTTCTGTAATCCAGTGAGACTCAAATTTCAAACCTGTCTCCCAGCTCCTCCAAAGGCCATAACCTCTATATTTTGATATAATATATAATTTGATATATATTATATATCACCCCAACCAGTTCAGTAACTTTTTATTCTTCAATACTTGTAAGAATTGTGGTAAGAAAAACATTTCTCTAAAGTTTGGCAAAGGGTATTCGACTATTTCTGGATCAAGGCCTCCAAGAACTGTGCTTAAACATTTATTGTTTTATGGGATTATGGTTTATCAAGCAGGCAACATATGTGAACCACAAGCCACATGAGAATGGATTTGTGATTACAAATTCTCAGATACAATTCCTCATTTGTAGCTTTACTTAGAATAGTTCATCATAAGCCAAAATAAAATTTTAAGTTTATTATTCCACTGATAGTTTATGTGGTGTTTCAAGGTCCAAATTTCATAGGAAGATTTCAAATCCAACATGCAACCTTACTTTATGACATTATCTAAGCTCTTTGTCCCTATGTGGCCATTTAATCCCATTTTTTGTTTTTGTTTTTAATGCCATTAACTACTGTTAAGGCAGCCAGAGGAAATTTATCACATTTATCTTCCAGTTTCTTCTTGGTTTATTTTTAGGTCAAATCATTTACTTATATGAAATACTGTCCAGATATCTAATAGAACCTTCAAGTGATATGTCCCCAACATAGATAGTTTAAACTTTTCTCTCAACCATCTCTCCAGACTTCTATATTTCAGTAAAATAGCTGAACTCATCTGCATTCTCGATTTCTTTCCATTTTTCTCCAAAACACATCTTCCTTGTGCCTCTAGCATCTAATTTTGATCATCACAATGTCTCATTTAGTCTCTTTATTCTACCCTTCTTGACATATCCTCCATAAGAAGCCAACTCAGAGATCACATTATGTTTGCCTCCTGCTGAAAGCAGGTTGATACTGTTGCTTATAGTGTAATATTCAATCTTTACCATGGACTAAGACCAGCACAACTTAAAGCACGTGCATACACACACACACATCTCTCCAACCACAGCACACATCATTCTTGTCTCTCAGAACATACTGATTTCTAATACTCCTTTCTGCCACTCACTTCAGAAAAATCTTAATTCCCTGTACTGTGAATGGAAGGATTTTGTGCCAAATCCTGGAGCACACAGCAGTGAGGGAGACATCACCCAGCAAGACAACTAGGAACATGTCGAAAACCAGTTTACTATGAACTGATAAGATTAGAATAACTCTGGTTCAGCAAACACTGGTTCAGAGAGCTGAAGTAATGTGGACATTTTCACTTGCACAGTATTTTTATAATAATGGAAAGGTTTTCACTCAATAGTAACTGTCAACAGTTGAACATTTTTAGATTGTGTGATTTTCAAGACAGATAAACTTTTTTGATTAAGGGATTGTATTTCTCTCATGTGAAAATTGGGCATGGTCTAGAGAAATGGTTGGCAAGCCTTGTCTCGGAAGTTGAACACTAAATATTTTCGGTTTGCTAAAATAGGCAGTCTGTTGCAAGGATTTGAATAGTGTGTATGCAGAATCATCTCTACTCAATCCGTCACAAATAAGCAAGGCTACAGACTTATAAAACTTTATGTAAATGGACATTTGGATTTCATATAATTTGGCATCACTAAATATTCTGTTTTGTAACTTTTTTCCAACTATTTAAAAAATCTAAAACCATTCTTGGCTTACAAGCCCCATGAGACCACATTTGGACATTCTGGATCATAGTTTGCAGCTTTTGATCTGGAAGGTACCTGGGCTATATGGAAGATAGCTCTGAATAAATCTATGTATCCTGAGGCTGAGAGTAGATGGAAGTAGGCTGACTCTTCTATTGGGATACTGAACCTCTAGCATGCTCCATAATTGTGTGGATAATGGCCATCTGTGGTCCACATGCATCTCAGAGCATGTGAGCATGAGGCCTCAATCCAGAAGTCAACCTTCAAGCTGCCGCTGCCAGCTGGCTCCAGTCTCGCTTTCCCCGTGGTCTATTATTCCTTCATCCTCTCTCTGCCTTAGGAGCCAAAAGCTTGCTTGGGAGTCGAGGGCACTGCTTTCTCCTCACTGCCATTCGTCATGACTTCAGTTGAGAATGGGCGGCACAGACACTCCTGGGCAGCACTTTCAGGGAGACTGTGGGAAGTTTCCTGTGGCCTGCCTCCAGGACAGTCAGAAGTTTCAGGAATTTTGGAAGGAAGTCCTTCACAGAGGACGGAGTGCCGAGTTAAGCAATGTACAGACAGGTTTGAAACTACCAGACCTTCTGTCACTGTGAACCCAGGGTTAAATTTGTTGGTGCTGAGTGTCCATTAATTCCTGTCACCATAAGAGAAGCGATGATGCTGTAGTTTGGATATTAACTGTCCCCCAAAAGGCCCAGGTATCCAAGTCTTGGTCCCAAGCAGCTGGCACGACTGGTAAGTGACAACTTTAGGAGAGAGGCCGAATGGAAGGAACAAAGGTGATTAGGGTCATTCCCAAGGGATGGACACCTAGAGCAAGACCTTAAAAATGAAGAGTAAGGGCTGGAGAGATAGCTCAGGGGTTAAAACCTTTGTCTCGCAAAGAGGAAGAACCTGAGTTCAGATCCCCAGATCCTCTATGACAACTCCAGGTGGAAATGGCAGCAGCATGCATAAACCACACAGCAAAGCGATGAGGAGGTAGAACAATCCAGGATGATTATCAAAGTCACACTTGAACCTCCATAAGCACAAGAACTTAAGTGCCTTCTGTACAACACATACACACACACACACACACACACACATACACACACGCACACAAATAATGACCAGTAAGATAATCTATTCATGGACCAGTCAGCGGAGGGACACAGCAGAGTCCTTGGCACAGTCACTATCCAGCAGATCTAGGATGTAGTGGTTTTTAGCTACTTTTTTAAGAAAAGATTGCTGTCGAAGTGCGGAAGCTAAGGCTAAGCCATCATGGGATCCTGCAAGATCACCTTTCCTGTCCTCTGAAGCAGAGCAGAGCAAGATGTAAAGGGAAAACAGCTTGCTTTCCTGTAACAGCAAGAGGGTTCACATTAGCTTGACACGGGTCCACTTCCTTCAGGCTTCCAAAAAGTTTACAATTCAAGAATATTGATCTCTCTAAAGTAGAATGTTGGCCTTTAGTAAGCAATAAAAGGCAAGTATAAACAAACTCCTCTCTGCCAAAGGATTTTGTTTTATTACCTAATGTCCTTGCGGAGGCTCCAACTCATTGCTCATCCAGCAGGAAGAGAGAGATGCTAAGGGGCAAAGCAGCAACGGAAAGCCTCTCTTAAGAGCTGCTGAACGGACTTCACTTCTTTATATATTTTAGCATTAATAATAATTCTAATTTTCCTGGTTACCTAAATTAGAAACATTCAGTACATGGCAGGGTTTGACCATGTTTAAGGCTAATCCAGCCACTAATACCTTTAGATCTAAGTGTTCTTTCCATTTCATGATCACAGCAAGGTCTGTATGAAGAAGGAATTACATCCCAGAGCAGCCCATCTGTCTGCTGCTAGCTTTCTGCAAACTAGTTTCCTGTGCTCACAATCTTTTAAAGCAAGATTACATTTAAGCTACACAAGCAAAACCACAATGAGATGGTGCCATGTTCAGGTGATAGACTATTTTCCAAAGAATAGGCTGGAGAGACGACTCAGGGATTATATTTTTTTGCCTTACTAGTGAAAGGACCTGAGTTCAAGTTCCAGGACCCACATAAAAACACTAGGACAAAATAACAGTGGCCTGCATTTCTGGCCCTAGAACTTGGAGCCTGGAAAAACAATAGGAAGCTAGAGTTAATTCAGGATGATTCTTGAAGTCAACCTTGGGCCTCCACAGGTGCACAGTGTCCTCTTCTGTGCCTACACACACACACACACACACACACACACACACACACACACAAATGACAGAAAAAAGCTGGTAAGCATGTAGAGAAAGGGGCCTCCTGTTGCCCTGGCATGGCTGTAAGTCAGCACATCCATATGGGGAACAATACAGAATGTTCAAAGAACTACAAATAGCTCTGCCATTTCATTGTGTGATTCTGCTTCTGACTTTCTATTCAAAGAAAATGATACAAGCATATCAGACACACCAGCATGCTGGCACTTATTGCTTCACTGTGCACAATAGAGTGTGAAATTAACCTACATGACCATAGGGGGATGAACAGACTTGGAAAACACAGCCAATACCATGAAATATATGTTCAGCCATAAAAAGGGTGATATTTTATCACTTACTAAAGGATGGATGACACTGGAGGATATTGTGTTAAGTGAAGAAATACAGACAAAGGAAAACAAATGTCAAATGTTCCAGTCCATATGTAGATCTTTAAAAAGCAGCCCAACCTGAAAGTGGAATACTGATAAGCAGCAGCAATTAGGAATGGGGATAGGGAAAGAGATCAGAGGCCAGTTGGATACAGGCGTAGCTCAAATGCTCCACAACAAAGGTGAGTGCCTAAAGTTCACGAGATTTATGGATAACTGGGGGAAACTTGGAAATTCCAAACACAAAATAATGGCCAAGATATTTAAACATCACTTACCCTGATTTGATTAGAATACACTAAAGACATATATTGAAATAGTTATGCATGGCACACATGTTTTGAAATATAGATGTACTTAATACATACATGTAGTAAAGTTTGAGGTGGGGGTAAGACAGTAGATAAAGGCACTTCATGAAAACCTGGTGACCTGAGTTCACTCTCTGGAACACATGATTAGAAGAAAAGATCTGACTTCCAAAATAATAAATAAATAGATAAAATTCTTAAAAATTTTAAAGTTTGAGCTAGAAACAGCAACTATCCTGACTTATTATACTGCATACATTACCACATTGTTGAATTATCACATTATATTCTACTAATATATAAAATTAAAAATAAATATGTGAACGTACAGCAAGTATATTTCTTTCACTTACTTTTCAGTCAACTACACCAATAAAAGGTTTAGTAGAGACAATGGATATGGCTATTGAACAAAATTAACATCTACAAGTTTGTAATGATCTCAGTGATTACAACTGATTGTATTAATAAGGCTGATAATAATTATGGTGGAAACTACAGCAAGACATTTGAAAGCAAAAATGTTGCAGGTATTTTCCTTATACCATGCAATCAAATATACAACAGATAAATTGAAACACTATATGAGTTGAAATTTTAAAAATAGAATAACAGCCATTATATTTTGGATATCATGGCCCAAAAAATTAAAAGGTATGGAAAAAATCAGCAAAGCAAAAAAAAATTAACCTTAAAGATATTGTGGCAGTTAGCTACAGAAGTCAACTGGACAGCTGAAGGCTGAGCCCTGGGCATGTCTGTGAAGAGTTAGTAGTTAAGACAAGCCCTGAGCAGCCTGTGAAAGATAGTTAGTTGATGAGGAGGCCCCAGACCATGACGTATGGAACCATTCCCTGGGGACATAGATGAGATGAAGAGAGGCGGTTCCGGAAGTCGAGTATATGTTGCTTACTTTGGCAGACTCAGTCTGGCAAGTAAGGAGGTTTGCCCTGTTCTTAGCAGTATTTGTGGATATGGTATGGTCTGATACCTCGGCTCCTGTTTGGTATAAGCTCTCCTTATACTCCTATAGCTGGACTATCATTGTAAAGAAAACCGTAAGTGAGCATAAAACCTTTTTCCTCTAATTTGTTTGGTTGCTTGTTTATCAACAACATACAGACAAACTAGAAGGAATATATAGATGAAAAGGTCCTGGCCTTAAATTTTCAAATAAATAATTGAAAGAACAAAATTATACCAAGCATAACCAAAGAATTATGTAATCCAATTATATAATCCAATAATCACACTGAGGACCCCAACCTAAGAAAAACAAATGAATTCCAGTAGCATTTAAAGTGTAAACCAAGCAGCACTGTTTTACTAGCAGTATGATGAGTAATCAGAGACAAGTGATTGTTTCCTCCCACATCCCATCCTCTCAAATGAGTGCTGATCGCCATTCCTCATTCCTCATCAGGTATTTCTGCATTCAAGAACTTCAGTGTTATCTCAGAGTGTCTACCTGATTCAAGGATGTCTTTTTGATGGTCTTTTGAAGTTTAGATTACGGATACAAACCATGGCATACTCTTTGTGAAGTATTACAAATCTTGTCCCACCTACACCACATACATAGACTTCATGTTTTATTTGGAGGACACATCACATATGATGAGGTTTTATATGAGAAACTACCCTTCCAAACAATAGAGTACGTGTTCTACAATCAACTTGCACACTAACTCTAACCATAAGCGGAAGCTCATTTTGCTCAGTTAGCAAATGAGCAGAGATATAAATTCAAGGGCACATCCTCTTACATGAGGCTACCTGCCATTGCTGTTATAATTTGTGGCTACTGATGTTTCCTGCCTTATTTTTGCTTGCTTTCCATTTCCTCTAGACAGAATTTCAGTATGTAGTTCAGTCTTGCTATGCAAATGAACACAGTGTATTGTAAGTTCTGTTACACTTTCTCCTGCTGTCTGAATCTTTAGACATGGTTCCTGGATTTCCTATCACCTAAGTTTAGTGCTCACCATGATGTCAACTATAAAGGCTCTTTTCCCAAAAACTTTCCCACCTACTCCAGGAACTCAGAAAGCAGAAAGTGTCCATGAGTTAAACACCAAAACACATATTTAACAGATTAGAACAGAGTGACACTCATTCCATCAGCAGAGAAATGGTTCTCAGACCAACAACATCTGAACAGAACTAACAGTCATTGTGAAGACACACTGGCCTGGCAGTAAGATTGTAGAGAGATAGAAGCTGGAGAGATTGTTCGGTAGTTTGCCTAACAAGCAAAAGGATATACATTTAAAAAGAATGCTGGGTGGATATGTAGGAGGTCTGTAATTCTGCCGTGGAAGGCAGAGTCTGGGAAACTTTAGAACAAAACATTAAGATGAAAGAACAATCACTCTTCATTCAAGTGTCCTCTTGTACACATGTACACCCACCAACACGTAAAACACACATACCAAACAAAAACTTATAGGGATGGATTCTGATGTTTCTCAGTACCTGCAGTACAGGGACCACAGTTCAAAAAGCATATATCTTATCAAGAACTAGAAAAGAAGAGCTTAAAGGCACCAAATATAAAGAAATGATAATGAGATGCAAATGCTATCATCCTGATTTTATCTGCACATGTTGCAATATAACCACTGAATCCATAAAAATATGCAAATGTTATGTCAATAAAAATCAAAACTAACAACAATGAAAAGAAATAAAAAAAATTATGCCAAGAAGAGGAGTGATTGATAATACAGGTAGAGAAGAAAAAAGATGAGGTACAGACCTGGCAGTGCATGTCCTGCCCTGTGCAAAGGAAATGAGGTCCTGTGCCGTGGAATCTTTCATGGGATAGCACATGCACTTACTGGAGTAAGATACGGGACTAACCCATCAAACATCCTTTGTTTAGCAAAGCCAGTGTCCCCCAAGCAGCTCCTGGTTACAATATCTGATGTAGATCAGTCTACAAACAGAAAATGGGTTGTGCAGCAGTTTTCCTTGACCTTGAGTTGCCCTGAGGTAATAAATTGTTATTGAGGATTTTAATCATCAGCTCCTGGTCAGCAGTCCCCCAATAGACCAACTCCTTCTGAGAATACTAACTGAACCTAAGAAAGCCAACGGTCAGCATGAGGGCAACCTATCTTGGTCAGGTTGGAGGCAGACATGATAAGGCAGTCAGTCTTTCTTAGAGACATTTAAGGTTTCATTGCTTGTTCCTTTCAGCTGTTGTATAGAACCTTCAGTCAGACTGCCTGATGTACCTGTCGGCTCAAACATAACAGCAGGATTGCCTAGTAGACTTTCACCTGCAAGCCCCATTTAAGTCAATGCCTTAACTTCCCGGAGTTGGCCCCTGGCCATCTGCTTCACCCCTAGGCTTGTCTGGGTCTGCAGACACAGTGCTGGCCAGGAGGCAGACAATCTGATCATAATAGTTTGGATAATTTCAGCTACATTTGCAGTCCATCCAAATATTACAAATCATTACTGCTGTAGAGTTTGAGCCTGACATACTCTGAGAAAAAAAAAAAGCTTGACAGCATTTGATAGTCTCTCAATATTCCAGTGCATAATGGAACTTCATAGACAAGGAGTATTTCTTTTAACAATATAATTGCAAGCATGATTTGTGAACCATGAAAAACAAACCATGTCATAATCTACCATTCAAAGCAGCAAAACACAACTCGCTGTAGAAATCAAGTAATGCTGCTTTAACCCTAAAATCAGTGTCTACACGGGGAATTTTCTGAGGCACAGGGACTTTGTTTTGTGAGTGAATAACTTTATGTGGCTGCCAAGTGACTCACTTCTAAAAACAATAATGTGACTAGAGGTATGTCCAGGGGGTGTCAGTACTGCCTCGTGGGGTCACCAAACTTTTTCTCTCCCACTTACAAGGTCAAATTTAACTCCTCAGGTCCTCAGAAACTGGCCCTGATACCCAAGACTCTCCAAGAACCACGAGATCCAGAGCTGCAGTTCTCAGCAATGCCTACATCAGTCATCACATGTGATACCAAGCTGCACCAAGGGCTACTTCATCCAGCCATGCACTGACATACTCCTTCTTACCTGTTCTCTTTTGAGTTCTGAGATGCCTTGTGGAAATAGTAAATACGAAATGATAATTATTAGATTCACTGAAAAACATCTTAGGTCCAAAATAATAATTTACTTAAACCAGCAGTTCCCAATTTGTCTCTCAGGTTCCAAGGCGTTAGGATAAAAATAAATTCTCATATTCTAGAAAACTTGAAGATGCTGTATAAAATATTCTTGGAGACTCAACAGGAAACATTAGTACATTGAACATCTTAAAGTTTCTGGGAAGTTGGGGCTAGGGTTGAAGTTTTTGCCAAGCAAA
This sequence comes from Typhlomys cinereus, assembly GCA_023101885.1. Classification (NCBI taxonomy): domain Eukaryota; kingdom Metazoa; phylum Chordata; class Mammalia; order Rodentia; family Platacanthomyidae; genus Typhlomys; species Typhlomys cinereus. Next base: position 1,333,687 of record JALPQD010000400.1, read on the forward strand.
AGGACCTGAGTTTGGAGGGTCCACTGGGAATCGGCTCTTATTTGGCATTTGTGTCCTGAGTTTCATTCTAGTTGGCACCCCATAACATTCTCATCATGCCAAAAGTCTCTCAGTGTTCTGATAGATCCTGAACCAGACCTCAAAACCAGAGACCCCACTGACAGATCTGAGATAAAATGAATCTTCAGTGGCGATCCCGCCAAGAATGTTAATAGAATCTTAAGAGAAACAGATACCTGGACAGACACCTACTTATTCTGGCAAAAAGGAACTCAACCAGTCAAACCCAAAATTCCTTCTCCCTGCACTCCAACTGTCAAAAGCTTGCACCCCTGAATTCCTTCTCCCTGCACTCCAACTGTCAAAAGCTTGCACCCCTGACTCCCAAGTCAGTAGCAATTTTCACCTTGAGGGAAATTGCTGCCCCCTTGCTGGAGTTTGGAGGAACTTTTTGGATAAACTTCAGTCTTCATGGATAAAGCCTGTGGCCATGTTCTATCTCCCTTCCCCACCCTCATTCTTTCTTCTCTTTTTCTAACACTCCCCATGACACTTTATTCCCTCTATAGTGATGAGTAGAACAACACATAAACTCTGAACTGAGCAGTACTGAAGAAAACACTTTTGGGGTGTCTCAAAGCTATCAAGCCACAGAAAACAAGGGAAGAATGAGAAACTACCAGACCATAAGACAGGAGGAACTCAACTAATGTTGGAGCAGCCAGAGGGCACTGATGGAACAAAGAAAAAAAATGTGGGTAAGAATAGGTGTAGATTAAGGACAGAGCTTAGTTCTAGCACTGCAACCTAGCAAGACAAGATGATGACAAGAGGACTGAAGGCCGGGTAGGTCCAACAGTCTGCTCAGGGTCTCAGGGGTCAGCACCAGAGTATCAGCCAGGATGCATTCCTTTCAAAGACTCATATCTTCTTATGTGTTCGCATAAGTACAGGAAGGACTCAGTTACTTCATGCTGGTAGTCAGCTACAAGCGACTAGAAACATCTGACAATCACCTATGCCTCCTAGCCATGAGAGGTTCTTTTAACCATAAAATAAATGGCTGCTAAATACTCAAAAGTAGAGCAAGCATCCCTTTCTGAGCCTCATAGATCTGGAGTAGGAACAGATTATTCCATAGCTTCCTACTCCTCATGAGCTCTCTCACAAAGTATAGCTTTCTACTTATATATACTTATATATACTTTCTACACTAGTGGAGAACTTCTCCCCAGCCAGCTAGACAAAGTCCAGTGTAGCAAAAAATAATCAAGGGAATGGTGTCTAATGAGGAATTCAATAGAGCACAAAGTGACCAAGAGAGTGGTGTCTTCCCAACTGTGACATCCCATTAGCTTTGATTGGTACCAAGTCATGGTCCTATTCACATGCTAAATAAAGCAAGATGTCATCTAGCCTTAGGTCAAAGACAGGAAGATGATCATCTCATTTTCTTTTCAGCAAGGTTACCACCCAATCTAACAGAGTTTTAAATACAAGAGACATGAGAACAATTCCAGTCCCAGCTCCTTTGTCACAGAGACAAACACTGAGACAGAATGAGGTGAAGTGACAACTTAAAATACATGTATCACCACTGAGAAAGCAGCGACTAGAACCTCAGGCTTCTAAAGTCCTAAAAATAAAACTGAAGTTTTAAAGCAGCAGATGGTAATTAGACAGTTTTAGAACAGTGTAGCCATGCTAGAAGGTCTTTGAAGATCACCCCCAACTGCTGGGATTATTCTGAAGAAACACACCCTAATAATCTGGAAGCACTGGTTCTAATCCTCCACAGAAATAAGGTCACCAACTTCCCCCAATCCTCTGTTTATGAAAGGATATGGAAATGACGTCTCCACTGCAGACAAGTTAAATTCCTCAAAAGAAGCAACTCACTCCACCATGATATCAACTACAAGGTCGACTGGGCTGGGTCCTGATATGAACATATCAGTAACTAAAAGCCCCAATAATCAGGGTTGCAGAGCTAATCAATATAGGAAAGTCACTTTTTCAGGCCTGCCTAACCCTACAAAAAATACGTCTGACCCTATAATGCCTCCCTTGCTCCTCATGGACTCCATGTCTGTGAGTTCTGTTATTTCTCTCCTCCAATAAACTCTGCCTTAATCTTGTACACATATTCTAATCTCAATCTTGGACTCTGTAACAAGAGAACCTGGACTTAAAATCTTATAACAGTAAGAAATAATAACAATCAGGGCAGAATGTAATGAAATGGAGACTGAAAAAGCAATACATGCAATTCTGTTTGTGGAAAATATACACAAGATTAGTAATCCCATAGATAGCTAATCAAAAGAAAGGTTACTAATTACTTACTAATTAATAAAATTAGTAATAAGAACTTGAGGTTACATTCTAATAAAATACAAATAATCATATAATTAGAGAATACTTTTAAAACATATACCAAAACACTCAAAAATCTATAAAAATTGATAAATTCTTAAGTACATATGACTTGCTAAAATTAAATAAAAAAGATAGAAACAAGCTAAACAAATATGTAACAATTAACAAAATTGAAGCATTAACAAAAAAGAAAGAAAATACAAGGGCCAGAAAAAAGTCTAGCCTTAAAGAAAAGCTAACACTAAGGTGCCTCAAACTGTTCCTTAAAATAGAAAAAGGAAAGAGTACTATCAAACTCATTCTACAAGATGTAAAGTATAAACCGAAGGCATTTACCTCAAAAACACACCACACCATGGACTAGATAGAAGCTTTTAATGGAGATTCAGAACTACTGGGCCAATCATAGGAATAGGGAGAGAAGAAACAAAGAAGGAAAAAAAGTAGAGGAAAGAAAGGAATGGCAGGTTTTATACCCTCAAGATTGGGGAGTGGGCCGAGGAGGCAGGGTCTAGAGGTCATTTCAGGGACCTCTGCCTAGTCCAGGAAGTGTAGCCAGGATCAGTCTTAGACCTTGACCTGCTATCACTGAGGTTCAGGAAAGCACATGCTTTTACAAGAACCAACTATTGAGGGGGCAGCAGCCATCAAGCCGCTATCTTGATTACACAGAGATTTGATTATGCCCCTAAGACTCATAAAATCCTAATTCTGAAAAGGTCTAATTGCTTGTCCCATGAGACCAAGAGGTCTTAATATATGATGCTATGGATTTTAAGTAAAGCATCCTGGCCTAAAGGTAATGCTGCTCTCCCTCACCATCACCTTTACCTCACTGGACCAGACAGTGCAACTGCTTACTTTAATTTTATATATATTATCTCTATTCACAGGTCATGTGTAAATGTTATATCAGATGCAGAAGATGAGAAACAACACACACACACACACACACACACACACATATATCATATCTGGATCATAATGGCTAGTAAATTTAATATGATACAGGTGTTTATCAATTGCTTTGCACCTCTCTACTGAAGACTGCTCTCCCATCTGCTACTCAGCCTTATCTATATGAGATACTAGGAATGATCCTTCCTAGTTATGAGGGACATATGCGGCCAACTCTATGTGGTCTCTTCGTGAAAAAAACTGTGACATTTTACCAACAGAAAACTGAATGTAAGTTTCTGGAAAGAACTTGTAAGACTACACTTGGAAGGCTGATTGACGTAATAGAGCCTCCAATAAAGTGGAGTAATCTGAAAGTCCGTAATGTTTTAAACTCTGGTAAGAATCCACAACTCAAGGAGTGAGGAGGCAGAAAACAGAATGAATAGAAGCAAAACCAAAAAAAAAAAAAAAAAGAACAAAACTGATGTAAATCAACCTGTTAGTTGGTTGCCTCATGCTAAGAAAAAGTATTTTATCAGAGCTTATTGAGCCATCATGACAGAACAGACAATTCTAAGGATCTGTAGGGACTGTCTATATTTTAGGAAAAATATTATAAAAATCAGATTAAGTTTTTAGAACTAGTATCAAAAGCAGAATAGTATTTTCTGTAATAAATGATTGTAAGAATTTGAGAATAACTGATAAACTGGAAAGAAATTGTCTGTAAAGGAAGGGGAAAGTTAACTAGAAATCCGAAAGCTTAAATGTGTAGGGTTTGGGAGGGGAAGAGATGTATTGCCTTGTTGAATAACATCCACAGGGTGAGATACCATGTTGGGTCCACATTGGCAAAGAAGCCATAGCACCCATCTTTGCAAGTCCATGTGGTGTCCCTGTGTTGGTTAAGCATGCAAAGCAAACCAGAGGATGCAGAGAATGGATGGGAAGGAGAAAGAGCATAGGATGTGGGGCCTGCGACACAAAGGGACAGGAAGCACTGGGCCAAAACCACAAGTAAGAGAGGAGGGGTTGAAAACCTGTGTGAGAACTAGCTGGAACCCGAAGCTGCGTGAGGGTTGAGCCACATAGGGTGGGTGGCACCGTATGCCTGGTGCCAGTGGCCAAGATGGCAGCACAGATGGAGAAAGAGCACAATCATGTTGGGGTTCAGTCCAGGTGGAGTCAAGAAAGGTAAGAGGAAGGAGCAGGAGAGTACGATAAAAAAAAAAAAAAAAAAAAGATTGTTGAGCTTTAGGATCCTTAAGACCAAGTGTCTTAAGAGATGTAAGAAGGCCCTTTACCCCACCCCGCTCCGCCGGTCAGAACGCGCGCTGTCCAGCCGGGCCTTACCCCCGACCTAGGTAAGCTCTGCCGGCGCTCGACCACCAGAACCCCAGGTCAGCCCAAAGGGACCCGGCTCCGACCACACCATCCAGCCGAAGCCGCGCGTGGGGCCCTCCCCCTGCGCGCAGGCTCCACCCCAGCTGCCCTCGGGTTAAATAGCTCCACGCCGACGCTTCCATCCTCCCTTTCACCCCACCCCGCTCAGCTGGTCCGGATGCGCGCGTGGTCCAGCCGGGCCTCACCCCACGACCTAGGTAAGCTCTGTCCCTGCCCACTCCCAGAACCCCAGGCCAAATAATTCAGTTTAGTGAAATTGAAAGATCTTAAAGAGTTAAAACGACAATGCCAAAGTCAAAGTGCAAATCCATGAGAAGCAACACTCAAGTAAACAAATTTCCCACTGAAGAAACTAATCCCATAATGTTAGACTCCAACCAGAACAAACCCGTGGAAAAAGGCCAAGAAAGCCTGACCCAGGATAACGACTTTCAAAATATGATCATTACCATGTTCAATACTATGAAAGAGGAAATCCGGGAGGAATTACATAATCGAATCAATCGCTTTGAAGAGGAACACAACAGACATTTGGAGGAGTTGAGAAAAACAGTGCAAGAAACAAAAACTGGTATAGAGCAGTTAAAACAGACTCAAGCAGAGTTTAAAACCGAGCTAAAAGACAAGTTATCTTCAACCCAGAACTCTACGGAGAGCTTTATCAACAGAACTAACGAAGCAGAAAACAGAATTTCAGACCTTGAAGATAAAGTGGAAGTACTAACCAGCTCAATGGAAGAGGTTGTTAAAGCCAAAAAGATATTTGAGAGAAATATCCAAGAGATGTGGGACACCCTGAAGAAGCCTAATATGCATATTCATGGAATACCAGAGCAAGAATCTCAAAATACCACCCCTGAGGAAATTTTTCAAACGATCATCAAGGAAAACTTTCCTCATATAAAAAAAGAGAGGCCCATCGATATACAAGAGGCATTCCGCACCCCAAACAGATACGACCAAAACAGAAGCACCCCACGGCAAATAATAGTTAAAACACTCCACATTCAAGATAAAGAACTGGTGCTGAGAGCTTCAAGGGAGAAAAAACAAGTCACTTTTAAAGGTAAACCTATTAAAATAACAAATGACTTCTCAGCAGAAACAGTAAAAGCAAGAAGAGCTTGGAGAGACATACTTCAAGTATTGAATGAGCAAAAATGTCAACCCAGGCTGATTTACCAGGCAAAACTATCAGTCATGATCGAGGGAGAAAGAAAAATTTTCCAGCACAAAGACAACTTGAAGGGATACATGTCCACCAAACCAGGCCTTCAAAAAATGCTAGAAATGATACTCAAGCGTGAAGAAAAAAATAGGCATATCCAGGAGAACAGAAGGAAAATATAACACCATTAAAAGTGAAGCAATGTACTTATAAAAACTCCTAAACATAATAAATGTCTGGAATTAATAGTTTCTCCATTATAACACTGTTAATGGAATTAATTCACCGATCAAGAGACACAGATTACAAACTTGGATTAAAAATCACAATTCATCAATCTGCTGCCTGCAGGAAACCCATCTCACCACAAAAGATAGGCACGCTCTAAAAATAAAAGGCTGGTCAACAATTCTACAAGCAAATGGAAGCAGAAAACAGGCAGGGGTAGCCATTATGCTATCAGACAAAGTGGACTTCAAACCAAAGAAAATTATAAGAGACACGGATGGATACTACATTTTAGTCACAGGTACAATTCACCAGGAAGACTTCACAATACTGAACATATATGCACCCAATACGGGCCCCTCCACATTCATTAAGAAAACCCTACAGCGTCTAAAGCAAGAAATCAACCCCCAAACGATAATTCTTGGGGACTTCAACACCGCCCTCTCACAACATGGGATAGATCAACAGGTCAAAAACTTAACAGAGACACTTTGGAACTTAATCAAACCCTGAAAGAAATGGACCTTACAGATCTCTATCGAACTTTTCACCCACGTACCAAAGAATACACATTTTTCTCAGCAGCAAACGGAACTTTCTCCAAAATAGCTCACATATTGGGCCACAAAACGAATCTACACAGGTACAAGAAAGTTGAAATTCTAACCTGTGCCCTATCAGACCACCACGGCCTAAAGCTGGACATCCACAACACATCAAACAAGAGAAAATACACTAACCCCTGGAAACTTAACACTATGATGCTGAATGAGGACTGGATTCAGGAAGAAATTAAAAAGGAAATTCAAGATTTCCTGAAAGTGAATGATAACGAAAATACAACCTACCAAAATCTCTGGGACACAATGAAAGCTGTTCTAAGAGGTAAGTTCATAGCTCTTAATGCCTACGTCAAAAAAATGGAAACATCAGAAATAAACAACTTAACAATGCAGCTTAAAGCTTTAGAGAAACTGGACCAATCTGATCCCAAAAGCAAATTAAGGGGAGAAATATCTGAAATCGAGATTAAGAAAACGATAGAAAAAAATCAACCAGTCAAAAAGCTGGTTCTTTGAAAAAATCAAATAAGATTGATACACCCCTAGCTAAATTGACCAAAAGCAGGAGAAAGAAAACCCCAAATTAACAAAATAAGAAATGAACATGGAGTTATCACTACTGATACCCAAGTAATCCAGAGAATTATAACATCATATTTCAAAAACTTATACTCTGTGAAGTTTGACAACACAAAAGAGATGGATGAATTTCTAAGTAAACACCACTTACCTAAATGGAATCAGGAAGTTGTGAATTATTTAAATAGTCCTATAACATATAAGGAAATTGAGGAAGTAATCTTGAATCTTCCCACCAGAAAATGTCCTGGACCAGATGGATTCAGCACAGAGTTCTGCCAGACATTTAAGGAGTTAATAACACCAATACTCCTTAAACTGTTCCATCAAATAGCAAAGGAAGGAACACTACCAAATTCCTTCTATGAAGCTAATATCGTTTTAATCCCAAAACCTAATAAAGATTCACTTAAAAAAGAAAACTATAGACTGCTCTCTCTGATGAACACAGACGCAAAGATTCTCAACAAAGTCCTAGCAAATCGGATTCAAAAACATATTAAAAAGATCATTCACGGGGACCAAGTAGGCTTCATCCCCGGCACACAAGGTTGGTTCAACATACGCAAATCAATAAATGTAATTCATCATGTAAACCAGTCCCAAGTCCAAGACCACATGATACTCTCGATACATGCAGAAAAAGCTTTTGACAAGATCCAACAGCCTTTTATGATCAAAACGCTAGAGACAGTAGGAATGGAAGGAACCTTTATCAATATAATAAAAGCTATATACAACAAGCCCACAGCAAGGATTATGCTCAATGGGGAAAAATTGGAAGCATTCCCACTTCGATCAGGAATCAGACAAGGCTGTCCACTCTCACCACTTCTATTCAATATTGTACTTGAAGTCTTAGCTGAAGCCATAAGACAAGAAAGGGACATAAGAGGGATTCAAATCGGCAAGGAAGAAGTCAAGCTATCCCTATTTGCAGATGACATGATCTTATACCTGAGTGATCCCAAAAACTCCACCAGGAAGCTCCTGGAACTAATTGAGAAGTTCAGCAGGGTGGCAGGATACAAATGTGCAAAAATCAGAGGCCTTCCTATATGCCCAGAATGAAAGAAGTGAAAAAGCCTTGAGAGAAATCATCCCATTCACTATAGCCCCTAAAAAAATGAAATACCTTGGTATAAACCTAACTAAGGAGGTAAAAGACCTTTACAATGAAAACTTTAAAACCCTAAAGAAAGAAATTGCAGAAGACACCAGAAGGTGGAAAGACCTCCCTTGTTCCTGGATTGGCAGAATCAACATTGTAAAAATGACCATCCTACCAAAGGCAATACACAGATTCAATGCTATACCAATCAAAATCCCAAAGCAATTCTTCAAAGAAGTTAACCAAACAATCTCAAAGTTTATATGGAGGCACAAAAGACCCAGGATAGCAAAGACAATCCTGAGTAACAGAAACACTGCTGGAGGTATTGCCATACCAAACCTAAGTCTATACTACAAATCCATAGTTATAAAGACAGCCTGGTACTGGCTCCAAAATAGACACACAGATCAATGGATAAGGATTGAAGACCCAGATATAAGCCCACAAAATTACAGCCATTTGGTTTTTGACAAACGGGCCCAAAGAATCCAATGGAAAAAGAACAGCATCTTCAACAAATGGTGCTGGCAAAACTGGATCTCCACATGCAGAAGATTAAAGCTCCACCCGTACTTGTCACCATGTACAAGACTTAATTCCAAATGGATCAAGGACCTAGATATCAGGCCAGAGACTATAAAAACCATAGTTGAAAGGATAGGGAACTCCCTCGAGCTGATTGGGTTCGGCCAACATTTCCTAAACAGACATCCAATGGCACAGTCACTGCTACCAACTCTCAACAGTTGGGATCTTGTGGAAATTAAAGAGCTTCTGTTCAGATAAAGAGATTGTAACGCGAGCTCAAAGGCAACCCACAGAATGGGAGAAAATCTTCACTAACCACACATCTGATAGAACTCTACTGTGTCCAGAGTGCACAAAGAACTTAGAAAACTAAACATCAAGGAAACCAATGGCCCAATTAAAAAATGGGCCCTGGAACTTAAAAGAAACTTTACCAGGGATGAAATTAAAATGTCTAACAAATATCTTTAAAAATGCTCTACTTCCTTAGCCATCAGGGAAATGCAAATCAAAACTTCCCTGAGATATCATCTCACCGGCGGTCAGGATGGCAAAAATCCACAATACAAACAACAACAAGTGCTAGAGAGGATGTGGAGAGAAGGGAACTCTCCTACATTGCTGGTGGGAGTGCAGGCTCATACAGCCACTCTGGCGAGCCGTCTGGAGATTCTTAAAGAAATTAAAGATTGAAATGTCATATGACCTTGCTATTCCACTTTTGGGAATAACCCCCCATACAGCAGAGGTTCACCTTGATAGTACAAGCACGACCATGTTCATAGCAGCACTGTTTACAATAGCAAAGTCATGGAATCAACCCAAATGTCCAACAGTTGACGAGTGGATAAGGAAACTGTGGTACATCTATACAATGCAGTACTACTCAGCCATCAAAAATGATGAATTACTGGAATTTGCCGGGAAATGGATGTCATTAGAAACAATTATATTAAGTATCCCAGACCCAGAAAATTAAGCGCCGTATGTACTCCCTAATAGGTGGCTCCTAGTACCAAACCCACCCAGCCCACATAGAGATAGTAATTGCAAGGATTATGAACAGGAGGGATGGGGTAGGAGGGCCACACCAGAAACAAGGAGAGAAGGGACCATGTTACAGCAGAGAAAATAGGCCTCCATCAAGGACTCAAATAAGTAATGAGACATCTGATTAAGTTCACAGACTTTTGTTCCTATCATTTACTACTGAGGGGGTATGATCTCACCAGAAGAGGAGGGCATATAGTCTGGCAGATAAAAAGTAACCATTGTGCAAATTGGTGATAGACCCCTCCCTCACTGTGGTTTCCCACTTTTATTACATCTACCTTTGAATGTGCTTTTATCACAAGACTCTAGTTTAACAGCTTTTTGTCTCTGGCCAGGGGGTAACATACAATGCCCACCAGGATGGAGTGAAGGGCATTGCAGGAGCAGCAAAACTGCAAAAAACAATCAACAAACCACAGTCCAGAACTTCAGAGACTCTATATCAACCACCTAGAACTAGGCCAGCTTAATCTCTCCCCATCCTGAAGCTCAGGGAAATTTGCGGAAGAGGGGGCGGTAAGAGTGTAAGAGCAAAAGGATGGGAGGAGCAATGATATGTAAGATACTCCACACAAGTTAGGGCTGAAGCAATCATAATTGGACTTTACATGCCCTGCGCATTGTCCAACACACTATTGACCTCACAAAGTCTAGCATCTGGTAAAGGCACCAAGATCCTTGGAGGCAAAGGATTGGCAGCCACAGCAGTGTTCCTATACCTAAGGGGAACACGGGAAAGGGTTCAGGGAAAGGCCACTGGGTCCTTGTACGTCATCGGAGAGGAGGGCCCAGAGGAAAATCAGGCATGCACAAGAAAGGACTCTCTGGGAATTGGGGCGGGAGGCACTGGGGGATAGGGAGGGAGGGAGGTGGGGAGGGAGAACAGGGGGTACTGGGGGAGGAGGAGGGAGGGAGGGAACTGGTGTACCTATTAAGTTTGTATGAGCTGAAATAATAATAAAAAAAGATGTAAGAAGGCAGGTGAGGCACATACGGATCAAGCTTAAAACCCACTTCAAAGGAGTTGGATGAACATAAGGTTAGAGAAAGAGAAGAAAAAAAGGGTCCACGGGAGCCCCCGCATTTTTCCGTCCTGGTACCTGCAGGAGAAAAGCCAAGACGGAGAAGGTGAGGACTCTTAGTGGGAAGAGTTGTCCCTTCTTCCGGAAAAGAGTCTAGTCCATAGGACTAGAGGGAAGCCACCTGCCGGCGGCATGGCTGTCCCGACAAAAGGAGAGAGAGTCGCTTCGGATGGGGTGCCTGTTGGGGAAGAAAAGGGGACTCAGTGAACCTCGAAGTGAGCCAGGACCAAACAGGCTTAGAGGGAAAATGGAGGATGTGTCAGGGTACAGCTGGCGACACGGTTCTCTAGTAGACCCTCCAGCTAGTTATAAATAGGGAATGGGAAGGCTAGCTCAGGAGAGCAAAAAGAGAGTGGAGTGAGAAAAAGGAAAACAGAAATGGAGAGAGATGGAAAGATAAACAGAGGAAGAGATGGAAAGAGAGACACAAAGATCCTTGTAAATCAAATTCAAGAATATATTGTGAAAGGCATACACAATAGTTAAATTCATTTCTTTTCAGAAATGCGAGGTCAATATTCCTTCATGATAAAGTCTCAAAAGAAAACAGAGATAGAAGGAACATTTCTATAGAATAAAATTAATGTGAGCAATAATAACTGACAGAACATGGTATTGTCACAAAAAGTAACGTAGACCAATGTAATAAAGTAAAATGCCCAGAAATGAATCTACAGATTTACAGCTATGATGGAGACCGGCTGCTCAGGAATTCATCACTTTGACAGCAAATAAGTTTTTAAAAAGGGGAGAGGCTTTATTTAGGTGATTGGTATCTGCATTCTGAAATTTGAAGTTTCAGAATGCATTTAACTTTTGTTTTTCCCAAGCTTATAGAGGTGAACATTACATCTTGGAATGTGAGAAGTTTGGTAATTTGTGTAAAGCAGACAACATTCACAGAAAAGGAATTTTTCTTGGCACCATGAAACAAGCAGCATTTACAAAAGTAAAGATCACCAGCTATCAGTTACAGGCAGCAATCTAGTTTAACAGCAGTTATCTGTTAAATTATCTCTGCCAATAAGAATGTGAATTAGTGGGGGCTGGAGAGGTGGCTCAGGGGTTAAGCCTCTGCCTTGCAGGCGGAAGGTCCTGAGTTCGGATCCCAGATCCCACATATAGACGCCAGGCGGAAGCCAGGGCAGCCTGCGCTTGTGGTCCTGGTAGGGCGGAGCCTGTGAATCCCGGGGCAGAAGGAGGTGGAGGCGTCCATGGTGGTTCGCGAGTTCGTCCGTGGTTCTACACATACACAGACACACACACACAGACACACACGCGCGCGGGCACATACACATGCACATGCGCACAGTTGAATAAATAATAATAATAAAAAAAAGAATGTGAATTAGTATAGCCACTGTAGAAATTAGTATGAAGGTTCCTCCAAAAAAACCTGGAAAGTGAACTTCACCTAGCCAGCTCTGTCAATCTTGGGTATATACCCAAAGGCTCTGTCAGCACACCATGGGGTACATACACATCCATGATTATTGCCATTCTATTCATACAGCCAGAATATGGAATCAGCATATGTGTCTATCACTTGACAACTAGGTAAAGAAAACATGGTGCATTCACAACTGAGTTTTATATAGCCATAAAGAAAAAACTATAGGAAAATGTTTGAAATGTTTATAGGAAAATGGATGAAATTGTTAACCGAAGTAAGCCAGACTCAAAAGAAAAATATTTCCTCTTATTTGTACATTACATTGAAAGTCACATATGTGTGTATAAAAGTATTAATTTGATTCATAGATCTTCATTTGGATGCCTTTTACCAAGTGCTCTCTGTTAGGCCTTTCCCTTGAGGTGAGACAAATTAGGAAGCTCATAAAACAAGCAGACTATTTATAGATGCGTGAACACAAGAGAATGAAGTCTGATGATGAAGCTTTAGTAATGTTTGGGAAGGTGCAACGACCTTCCCTGGAACCCACATGAGGGCAGCTGACCAGCATGTACTATTCACCTCACGTAAGCTGCATCCAGCCAACAGTGTCCAAGTCTGCCCATCCAGGCTCAGCATGTGCAGACTGCTTAACGATGCAAGATATTTTCAGTTTGCAAGAGAAAAACTTCACCTGGATAATTATAAGCAGCACTGTTCATATTTGGGTTAATTAAAAGGCATGAGTGTGTGTGTGTGTTTGTGTGTGTGTATGACACAGAACAATTGTAGCTGTGTTATTCCCAAAGTTATACCATGGTGAAAGTAAAAATATGTGTTTTCTTTTAAGTAAATACCATACATATTTGTGTCAGAAATCTGTATTTACACTATTGTGAGAAAAAAAGATGGGCAAAATAAATTTTGATAATAACAGTTTGTGTGGATCAAAACCTGAACATCACAGCATGAAAACAGAGCAAGCATTTTTAAATGACAATTAAAATGATTCATATCTTCACACATTTAAAAATGGTGAAGTTCTTCATTTCTTTAAGCAACCTAGTCCAAAACAAGAGCTACATTGTAATTTCAAAAATTTCCAAACCACTGAAAATCCAAAATTTCAGTTCCTTTAAAGTAATTAATTTAATTCTTGAAAGGATGGCTTATTTTCAAGATTTGGAGTTAGAGATATTTGGGTTCCATGATTTCCAGAAAATACAGAATTGATTAATTAAACATATCACTTTAGAAGCATTTTGTCATAATTATACACAGACAAATGAATAGGAAGTATTTGACCAACTGTAAGGATTGCTTATCCATGAAGTAATCCATGAACACAGAAGCAGACAAAAGTAGTCCTTTGCTCTCTTGAGTCCTTCTGGTGCTGTGAACCCTGAGGGTGGCCTCTATGTGACTGATTCAGGATAAAAGAACATGGAAAAGGCACAGAGTGGCCATGGTGAAAGTTCCTAAAATCCAGGGGGTTCAAACTCCAAGGCCGGCTCATGTTCAACTTCAGATAAACATTGCATTCAGAAACATACTCCAAGAAGAAAATGCAGATTAAACCATTTTCTTCAAGTCTTCCATTGAGTAAGTGGGAGCTAAAGGCTCTTAGGAAGCCTGTGCCAGCTGGTTTTTGAGTTTTTAGTGAAATATTTAGCCACAATGTTTGGACAAGACCTCTGTATCAGGCAATACAATCCCCCTTCGCACTCTTTCCCACAGGTCACTTAGCAAAAAGATTTTATTTGCAGGGAGCAGAATTTAATCAAACAAGCCCAATCCCAAGTTGGCATCTGACTCTTCCTTCTCCTCCTTCTGCTCAGTTGCAGCAGGGGCAGAACCAGATGCAGGAGCTGCAGAGCAGGGGCTGCAGGTGGCGAGGCAGCTGGGCAACAGCTTCAGTGTTTTTCAAGTTCAGCTCACTGATGAACTGTCCTCGTCTGCCTGGATGCCCGTGCTGTCCAGAACCTTCTTGATGTCCTTGGCTCCAGGGAAGGAGTTACCCTGAGGGCGGCCATCAGGTAGGAGGCTGCATAGCACATATCGGTGCTATCAGAAGGCTTTACTCATGCAACCTCTGGGGTGTCAGAGAGCAAAAGGGACAGTACAGTTGAAATTGTAGTTTTCATTCAATTATTCCAGTCTATGGTAGTCATAGAATATAGTACACTATACTCTACTATTTAGAGTATACTCACTGCCATCAGGTCAGTGAGCAGCAAGATGCTACTGGCAATTGGATGCTTCTCTCAAAGCATCTGTTGCAGTCGCCTGCATAGTTGCTGATAAATGACCATCAAATGGCTTAAGGGAACAAGGGATTTATTTCCTTACGACAGTCTGGTTGTAGTTCTCAATCCAGCTTGACGGGAGAGCACACGCCAACACCAGGGCCGAGGGAACTGTCCACACCATCTCTATGCAACAGCTGAGAGAGGGTCAATCCTTATTGCCAAATCAGCATGTCTAGCCAAGTATACGCAAGGATGCAAACTCTCAACCAGCTCTCTGTCATTTATTCCAGGGCCTAGTTCCACCCACCATAGGCTGGACCTTCCCCATCAGTTAGACAATCTCTTGCAGGTTTGCTCTGGGCTTAACTCAACCATTAATTCCCTACCCAGAGCTCAAACCCTCAACAGTCAAGACACTATGCCTAACTATGACACTCCACCCCTTGTCAACTTGACACAAAAACAATAGCACTTTTAAACCGTAACTTTTCCTTGTCCCACAGATGTTAAAAGTTATCTTAAAATATAAATACATTTCATAGGTAAATTTAAAATATTCTCTCATTAAAACTTCAGTTCCAACATTTCAAATGTTCAAAGTTTTTTAACCTTAAGAATGTATTAAATCAAAATAAGTTAAATACTTTAAAACATTAAAACAGAAGTATATTGATGTAATAAGAAAACATTAAAATCAAAGTGAAAGTCCAGCAAATAAAATACTGCATCCTATATGTCAATGTCCATCTTCTGTTGTTCATCACATAGTCAAGGTGGCTCAAAGGTTCTAGGCATTCCCAGTCCCTGTTCACAGCTCGAAGCAGTAAAAGCAGAGTTCCTCTGAACCAGGCTGAATCTCCACTTGCAGCTGTCCTCACCATACACCCCATAGTTCTGGCATCTCCAACAGTACTCTGGGTTCACTTCTGCAGCTATAAGCTTCACTGTGTCTCGAAGGAACTCTAAGCCTGCCACTTGGTGCCAAGCTTTAGCTGTTCTCCCTTCAGTAGTACACCAAAACCAGTATCACCTGGAGGATGCTGCCGGATTCCAAAGCGAGTTTGAAATGTAGCTTGATCCACTCAAACCACAGCTGTACCAACTTCAGCACTCTGACTCTGGAAAAGCCTCTTTTCTAGGCAGCCAAACTTGCAAAGGGCAAGAAACAGCTTTAACTTGGGCTTTTGGCCCCTGAAAGAATTTGGGTTTTCAAACCATGAATTCGCCCTATGGTGGTTTTCATGTCTTCCACCATCCCAGTGTGAGTCGCTAGGTTTTCCTGCACTGATATTCTTTTCTCCAACAACAGCAGGTGTTCTGCTGCCTCATCCAGAGCTTCATGGCCGTCAACACAGCTCTCATCTGTCAAGCAAACCAGTCTACCATCTTTAAATTCAACTTCACCAGAGTCCCCATCACAAATTGAGCCCAAACAATCCATAACTCTCTCAGCACTGACATTATCCAATGGACTCACTAAACTTTGAAGAATGGTATTTGTAATTCACAAAGTGAAAATCTTCAAACATTTCCAACTTTGTCCAGCAAAAACATTCAAAAGCTACAAAATTCACATAGATTTATCAGCAACAATCCACTCACTTCCTGGGTACCAAATTCTGTTGCAGTTTGCCTGCATGGTTGCTGATAAATGACCATCGCATGGCTTAAGGGAACAAGGGATGTATATTCTCACAATTGTCTGCTTACAATTCTCAGTCCAGCTTGAAGGGAGAGTATGTGCACCAACGCCAAGGGAACTAGCCACACTATAACCACATAATGGCTGAGAGATGGACAATCCTTACTTGGTCTAGTCAAATGTACACAAAGATGCCAACTCTCTGAACCAGCTCTCTGTCATTGATTCCAGAACTGGACCTTCCCCATCAGCTAGACAATCTCTTTGCAGTTTTGCTGTGGGCTTGACTCAATCATTAATTCTCTACAAATGTGCCCAAAACTCAAACCCTCAACAGTCAAGTTGACACCTGTGCCAAAATATGACAGCATCTGAAATTCAAATGCTTTACAAATGCTCTCCAACTCCCTTGGGAAAAGAAAAACTGCTGATGGCCTGGGGAAGAAGTGCCCAATCACACTTGTCTGAGCTAGGGTTCTCCTTGGTAAGCTCTGTGCTTTAGCAAATGTCTGAAGGCATTTAGTGCACAAATTCTGTCTACCAAAAATCTGTCAAGAAAAACACAACTCATTACAAACTGTAACACACAGGACACATGCAGAGATTCCAGGCCTGTAGAAAATGAGCCAAATCCAAAGGAATTTTTAAAAGAAGCTACTCTTTCAAGACTCATTTAAATAATTTACATGGCTCAGCTAAGAATTTTTCATTCTGGGTATGCACAGACCAGCATGTCATTCTCCTCTTAACTGTTATCTCAACTAAAGCAGCATTCCAGTATCCTTAGTGGACTCTGGATCATTTTCCATCACCTCAGAAAAAGTAATGATTACTCTTCTAAAGTGTAAACTATCTGTATGCTACAAATCAATTTCTTTAGTGCGTGAGGCTGTTTTTTTTTTTTTTTTTCAGATTCATCCACCTTTCAGATGAGCTTGAAAAATTAGGGGTGAGTCTCAGAGCCAGCTAGCACTAAGCCCTGTACACCTCAATGGCCAAACAAAAACATTTCTAAGATGTTCTCTGACCTGACAATAATAAATACTACCATTAAACACACTGGCCACTTAGACTCTCGGTGCAAAGCTGGAATGCAACCCCTTTATTCTCCTTTCGTTCTCTGGCAGTACCAGGGATGGGCCGGAACTCACACATACTAGGCAAGTGTCCTCCCACTGAACTATAATTCTAGCACCTTTCTTCTCATTTGATTTTTTTAATCTATTTTCTCTTCCAGGGGAATTCTAAATACACATACTTTACACAGTATCCAACTTTTCTTGAAGCTTGAGGACTACATAGTACAATACCAATATTCGGAAAATTAGTACTGGTGATCAAAGGATCTTTATGTCTTCTACATACACTGTACTGCACACACATTGAGACCCTTCCATATCTGGTAGCACATAGAGTCTAAACATTAGGGTCACAGCTCCCTGGAGATTCTTTAAGGCCTCTTAAATTTTTATTTTATTTCCACCTTTTATTGTAGTCAATGTATAAAGTTTTATAATTTAAAATGTTGATCACAATTGTTAATGCAATAATTTTATAAGATAATAGTTTGGTAAATATTTTAGGTAATATTTAGACTATTTTACTTTTATCATTTTATATTGCAGCAAAGACATAACTTTTCTCTCTATGTTTGTTTCTCCATTTTGCACTTAACAAAAATCAGTGCAACTGCAACAAGCTAGACAGGTGAGCATAGTATTCTTCACAATGAATACTCAAAGCTATCAGAAAAAAGCTTCATTTAAGGGGGCTGGAGAGGTGGCTCAGGGGTTAAGCCTCCGCCTTGCAGGCGGAAGGTCCTGAGTTCGGATCCTAGACCCCACGTATAGACGCCAGGCAGAAGCCGGGGCGGCCTGCGTTTCCGGCCCTGGTAGGGCGGAGCCTGTGAATCCCGGGGCAGGTGGAGGCGTCCATGGTGGTTCGCGAATTCGTCCGTGGTTCTACACACACACACACACATACACACACACACACATACACACACACATATGCACAATTGAATAAAATAAAAAAAAAAGCTTCATTTAAGAATATGTTTGATGCAGGAATAAAATCTTCAATCCTTTTGAATCTTGGTCCTTGTGGCAATTATCCTACATGTTGCTAAAAATTCACAGCACAGAAAGTGTTTTAAGGGAAGAAGTGTTTTTTTATATATTTTCTTATAATCTTAATTATTAATCGAGCTTGGGAGGAGAACTCATACCAACACCAGAGACCGAGGGAACTGGCCACATCATACCCACAGGACTGTTGAGACAGAGAGAATCCTCACTTTTCAGGCCAGTATGTCTAGCCAAGTATACCTACGAATGCCAACTCCCTGGATCATCTCCCTCCATCTTATCCACATGCTTAGACGAAAGTTCCACAGACCATAGGCTGGAAGCGCCCCATTATCATAGATACTGGTGTCAACTTAGAAGTTGTTAGAAACTGGTAGTTGAGCAAACTTACAAAAAACTGTCTAATCGATGGGGGAAAAATAGCCCATGGTGGGTGGAGCTAGTCCCCGGGCAGGTGAATGAGATGGAAGCAACTGGTGGAGAGAGTTGGCATCTTTCTGTTCACTTGGCCAGACATGCTGGCTGGCAAGTGAGGATTATCTCAGAAACCTGTAAATATGGTGTCGTCAGTTCCCTTGGCCCCTGGTTGGTGTGGACTGTCCTGCCAAGCTGGACTGAAAACTTTAACCAGACAATCATAAGTCAGAATAAAGCCCCTTGTTCTCCCATAAGCTCTTTGATCATGAATTATCAGCAACAATGCAAAGTAATCGTGGTACCTATCCAGCAGACAATCTCCTGCAGGCTAGCTAAGGGCTGAGCTCAACAACGAATTCATCACAACCGTGCTCAGAGTTCAAGCCTTCAATTGTCAAGTTGACGCTTGTATCTGACTATCACAGCCCTTGAGTACATAATCTTCCTGTTCTGTGGGACAAACAGCAAACTCCCTGAGAGTACTTTCTGCTGTTTAAGGAAGACAGCAGCCTTCATGAAGAGAGCATGTGTGCAGCTATGTATATGCTGTTCCGAGGGTACTATTGTGGAACACCCCCTCTATAAAACTTGAGAGAATGACTGACAAATCCATGATGGTTCAAATTCTTGAAAATGTGTAAAATAAGCATGTGACTTCAAGACTAATAACTTGAGGTGGAGACAGACCACACTAAAATTAAGAATGGAAAATCTATCAATTACAGTAAATGGCATCTTTCCAACACCAATAGGTAATTTTTATCATTTTCATTTATATGTATATAGATAGTATAGGTACAACCATAGACAATTATTAGTTAAGGCAAGGTTCTCACGTCAAAGGAGATTATCTACTTGATTTGGGAAGACCTACTCTACAGTAGGTAGGACCGTTTCCTGGGAATGTAGATAAGATAAACTGATTAGAAGTTGGCAAGCTGACAAACCAGAAAGTGTTCGTTGGTTCTTGCCCATCTCTCAGTTCTTCCTGTGATATGGTATGGCCAGGTGCCTCAGTTGGTATCTGTCCTGCCACAATAACCAATTATAACCTAGAATTGTAAGCATGGATAAATCCGGTCATTCATCTAAATTATTCAGGTTTTGGATTCATTACATAATGTGTTCTGTGTGCACATGTATATATGTGTTTGTATGTTTGAATATGGACATGCCATGTTGTCACATATGCACATGTCTTCATGGAGGCTGAAGACTGATGACAAGAATCTTCCAGGGTCACTCTGCCTCTTTATTCTTTAAGGAAAGATCTCTTATTCGAACTCAAGCTTTCCAAGGATCCCGTCTCTACTTTCCATAGCTGGAATTGTACGTGGGATTCTATGCCACCTGTCACTCATATGGGCTCTGGGATCCTCTTTCTTTCTCGTTGTATTATTCATATAGTGTTATAACATTTAGAAGCTTAGCATAGCTTCAGTTTCTCTAATGATGTATTTTTGAAACTGTTTTCTTTTTTAGTTTCAGCATAGTAATTTTAAAAGAAGATCAAAAAGAACACATTTTACTTTACAGTCTACAGTTTGACTAATTGGATACAGCCTCCTATTTGAACCTCTGCCATAGATGTAGAAAATAATTGCAATTTCAGCTCACAGAAATATTTAAGAAGGAAGTCTCTGGACACACATGAGAGTGCCATCAATCACATACTGTCACCAACAGCATAGCCTCTCAGGATTTTTTTAATAGATAGTTAGTGCCAACTATCATTCAATTTTCTTCTGATAAGAAAATTTCCTGACATTACACAGTTGTTCCAAAGAGTGAAATAAGTATAAATTTTCTGATAAAAAGAAAATTTCCTGATATTACATAGTTGCTTTCAAAGAGTGAAATAAGTATAACAACTTTTCTTCCTAAAGCATATGGCAGATAGTTTTTATATAAATAGAGTGTTTTACTAAATTTTCAAATATGCTTACATCTAGGAAACTGATACAGGGTCCTGACAACACTTAGAAATCCAGACCTGGTTTCAGTGCAGCATCAACAGAAATAGCTTTATCGAAGTCAGCGCAGGAATGCTAAGAATGACATTCAGACAAAAAAGGATTCAGACAAAAAAGAGCAATGCAGGAAGGTACCCATGAAAGCTAGTAAGAACTTCTGTCAGATTTGCTGCCCTGCAAGGTCACAGAAACATCAGTTAGTCCCTCTCCTTCCAGAATCCAACACCATGTCTTCTCTCATGCTTTCATAACAAACTGAACACATGGCCTCTTAGTATCCTGTCTGTAATCCATTATTTAAAAAGCTCATGCATAATCTATCACACAATTACCTTCTTGCTCACATCATTACTGCACATGTAAGCAGACTCAGCAAAGAAGTACATTAAGGGACAATGAGAAAGAGAATGTTAGTCATCTTAAACCATAACAAAGGACTACGTGCATCTCTGGCTAGTCATCTGGAGGAATACAAATGAATTATCCAAAAAGTAGTAATAGGGAAAGGGAGATGGCTCAGTAGCTAAAATGTTTTCCACACAAGCAAGAACAACAGAGTTCAGATACACAAAGCTCATGAATATATCATGTAGATATGGTATCCTACTTGCAACTCCAGCCTCAGTTGGTGGAGATACTAATTAGGCTAGCTTTATTGATAAGCTGTGGGTGTGGTAGAGAGACCTTGTCTCAAAAAATAAGGTAAAAAAGCAGTAAAGAATGAATCCTGACATCAACTTCAGGACTCCACATGCACACATGTTCACACATATGCAAACATACACACACACACACACACACACAGATAGCCACATATATACATTAATGCCATACATGCATGCATAAAAATGAGGAAAAGCAATATTAGGTAGTCGAGAGTGTGGTAGACAGATAGACTTGCATTCACTTAGACTTGGGGCAAATGGTTTGGTCTCTGTAAATACCAGTTTCCTCACTGGTGAAAAGATATTCTATATTTTCCTCTTTGCAAGAATGAATGTGTGTAATGATCTGGCCCAGCATCCAATTCATCTGAAATAGAGACCCGATAGTGACAACAGCAACATCAGTCACAAATGAAGACTAATATTTTCTCAGAAATCCTTCTAGCCACAAAAATCAATGGTCCCAATTTACTTTTAAAATAGTCAAGATTTGAGATGCAGCTCAATTCTAGAGCACATGTTTAGCATGGTTTTTAGCCACACTACATTGAAATAATAATTTAAATGACTCCCAATGATAATGAATACCACCCACATGGAGCAGGCCAACAACTCTGGATGTATAACCATTGGGATGCACATCCACATGCATGCCTGCACCCCATGTTAGGCCTGAAGATTGAAAGTATTCATGCAAAGGAAAATGAAGGAAGTTTGCCAACCTCAAGATTTTTTCCTAGGCCTGTTTCAAATAAAAAAATGATTTTAAGATGAAAATAAATGGATAATCATAAGATAGTTAGCTAGAGTGACACTGCCATCTCTGTTATAAGTCTGATGTGTTTCATTAACTATTTATGCACATGGGCTTTGCTAATTACAATAAGCGCTTGGAGAATTCTAAGAGGATTAATTCATAATAGGGCATAAAAACTGAGTTTGACAGTATGGTTTTAAGACAAATTGGAAGAGTGAAATGAGGAATTATGATCAGTTCTTTACTAGTGTCACCCCGTCTGAAGTGAGCCCCTGAATTCATATGCACTGCTACCATCCTGGTCCCAGCACAGCCAACATAGCCAGGAGACGCTTGGATCCATGTCTGAATAGCTAGTCTCCTTTATCTAGGTGCCATTAACTATCGGGGGAAAAAAGTGCTTAGACATATACCATGAAAGGCAACCCAGTTGAAACCCAATGACACATAAACGTGAAAAGACATGAAAATAGGAAGGAGACTGGCAGGGAAAAAGGGTTGCAATGGGAAGAGAAGAGGTGTGGGATTGGAGGATTAAGGTATGAAAATATTATAAACTGACTATATTCATATGAAATACTGAAAGAATAAAAGGTAAAATAAATTTTTGAGACAAAAAAGAAAAACGTATGAGGGATCATTGCCTCAATTTTAAAGGCATAGTATTGAAGAAGTTGAACTAGCACACTCTTCTTTCCCTATCCCACAGGTGGACCGAGAAACAGAGTTGGAATAGGAAAGGGAATGAAACAGACATAAAGGAAAAACTGCTTGGGTACCTCATAGCTTTGCAATAATTCATTCTGTGTCTCTTAGAAGCTGCAGACAGTGCTTTCTAAAAATGGCCACATCAGTGGGCTCTTCTGAACCCTGGCTGTGTACTTGCTGCGAAGAGGTAAGATCTCATCTTTCTCCCCTTGAGTCTGGGTAATCTGGCAATTGTTTATTACCAAGAGAACGCAGCATTAATGCCACGTCATAGCATTAAAATGAGATCCCAAAAGTCATTGTGCCTTTTCCTTTCTCAGCTGGCATCTATCTTTATAGTCTTGCCCAGGATGTCAGGAATCTGACTAGCCTGAGGCTACCCATGTTGTGAGAAAGACCAAGTCACATGGAGATACCTATGTGTGTTCCAGTAACAGCCTTTGAGAAGGCTGTACTGACGACCAGCATTATCACACACTCAAACCCCCACCACCACCATCACCACCATCACTACCATCACCATCAGCACCCCAGGATCCAAAGATTCAGGTCCTGAATCTTCTGGCTGAGGTAAGGCCAGATACTAGATAAGGCAAGCCAGACCTCCCTGGTCCTATGTGAATTCTTCACCCATGGGATCCATAAGCACACATTGAGTTGTGTTTTGCCACAAAGGTAGAGGTTGTGAGTTTCCCAGCAGTACTAATGGAACATATTCTCTGCTTTATTGCTATGTTACAGTTCCAAGACAAGCAACTGCATTCCCTTGATGTCAAACTACTGAAATTAATATGAAAACTAGTTAGAAATGGGGCTTGCAGAGAATACATCAAACAGTCTGCTGTTCTGGAATGGCAAGCTAACAGGTCACTTTAGTGTGTCTATTTCAGGATTTGCAGGAGTTTGTGTTTTCAATGTCAGCACATCAGATTGTTTTAACAATTCCTTATGTGATGCAGGAAAGACCAGGGGCAAAGCCAAACTCCAGCCGGGAGCTCCAGGAGATAACAGTGGAAGAGAAAGAATCAAGGGCATCTGGTGAAACTCTGGAGGTTCAGGAATCTATTCTTACCTCAGCCTAACCAAAGAGGCCGTGTGTGTGTGTGTGTGTGTGTGTGTGTGTGTGTGTGTGTGTGTATGCGCGCGCGCGCTGGGTAAATAAATAAGGCTGATTAGCAACTGAAATGAAGGTCCATGTGGGATGCAGTTGGATTAGCCAACCATTCTAAATGGACCTTCTCCATCACAAAGAAGCACTTGTGTGATAATCAACCTGGTTGTAACATACCATTTTGGCAGCACTCCAAAGAAAAGAAAAAGAGCTCCTAGAAACCCACTTCAACAACTCTAACCCATCATATTATCCCCCATGTCTGAGGCCAGTAAAAAAACAACATAAAAACCCTGAATTTTCTCTCCAAGTCAGAAGTCTCACTGGCATGCCTGTGTGTACCCAAGTCTTTGATGTATTCCTGACACCAGACTTTAGTAAATGTGGTTCTCAAAAGTGAAACCAAAGACAGCCAAAATTTTTATAAGAATGTTACTACAAGAAGACTCTCCCAAACTAAACCTAAAATTTTCATGTACAAATACTGATGGTGTTGGTAAGAAATAAAAATACAGTAATATTTCCTTGTCCAAAATAGAAGTCCTTCTGAATCCCCCATAGGGATAATTAACAATAAATATTTTCTCAGAGGACAGAGAAAATGGCCAGAAATTTACTTTGATGTCAAAAATAGTCATCAACTAATTAATGCTTACAAGAGCTACTGGCCCTTCTACTTTTTTTTTATCATATCATACAAACTTCCAGGCTTATCACCAAGATGGGGATGGCATGTCCTGGTGGTGGGTTTACCTTCTGCTTTTTGGAATTGGGAGAAGTTGATCAACAGAATAATAGAGAATGAATAGATGCAAGTTGAATGTCTAATTTAAAATATAATATATGAAATGTTTAAAAAAATCCGTAATTTTCAGTGTAAACATAAGGCCACAAGTGACCTCTTGTGCAAGACAGTGGTTAGGATTCAGAGACGCTAAAATTACCATTAGGAAAAAAAATTTTAAAAATTACTGTTAGGCTATGTGTACAAGGTGCATTTGGAATAAATAAATGTCATGGCTATACAGTCACTTCCCTATAACACTGAACAAATATTTCAAAGCTTGAAACACTTCTGGCCTCCATGCATTTTTGGGTATTGGATGTTCAACCTGTATTACTCATGGAAGAGCATGTTTGGATTAGCCACTTATGAAGGGAGTGCACTCAAGAGAGACCTGTGGGAACATGGGAGCGCCAAGGGGGAAAAGCAAAGTTAGGAAGATGAAGTCTGGCTTCAGTCTGATCCCATGAGAGTTTTTGGAGAATAAATTAGAATTCAGAGTCTTTAAATCTTGGATCAAGAATATACAGTATTTGCTCCACGCACATATTAGTTACTGAATCAGGACTTCAGAAAAGACACAATTAATCTGAGTCATTCCATTTGGATATTTGCACAGGAACAGCACCCCCTCCCCATGCCAGTGCATGGAAACCAGTGCAAAACAGCCTCCTTCACAGATACACATCTTTCATTTTAGATCAGGAGGGGGAAACCCGGGAGAGACAAAAATAAATAAATAAAAAACACCAAACATCGTGTCTCAACACTGGAGGTTCTCAGCACAGAAAGACAGTATCTGAAGAGAGATCCATTCATTGCCAGATTAGAGTTCTACTGAGTATCTTGCAAACATTAATGTTTATTTGGGCTCTTCTTTCTGATTTAAAGAGTAATATTGAGTTTCAAGCCATTTTTTGAGCTTTTAGAGATGATTTCTCATGTTGCACCAAAATAGAAAGTTTACATGCACCTCTTTACCAGTCAACCTGCTGAGCATATATCAGGCCCTAGGGTACAAATAAGAGCCTCAGTTTTGGAGGACTGAGCCTTTGCTGTGTCACTATCTGTACCAATTTGCAGGCTGGTCCTGTAGGCAGCCACCCTGTCACATATTCTCTACACCCGCCTTTTATGGGAAGGCCAGAGGGCTGGCTGGACTTAGATAATGCAGTCAATGATGGTGCTGTGAGAAGGAATAAAGCAACAACTTAGAAAAAAATGATGTTTTAGGTTTGAGAAGATGAGAAACATTAGGCCAGGGAAAACTTACTCTGTGGGCTCTATTTTTTTTCCTTACTTTCTTTAGCCACAATGAATGTCTGACATCTGATTTTGTCAAAAGGAAGTCCCAAAGTGACAGTGAAATTACTGGACACTATGCACAACAGTGTCTGGCATTTGACAGGAAATGTGAAGAGATCTGGAGAAAGAGAAGTTAATACCAGTGGTGTTCGCCCTCTATGGAGAGTTATGTTAAACTTTAGATGCTTCAGGTAATTCCTCTTATCTCCCACACAGAGATAGCTAAAGGCTAAGCATTGTGGTTACCATGCAATGCAGATAAATTCAATACTGAGGAAAAGTAAGTGACTTATGACAGCAACGTAACAGCTGGAACCTGCACATAAGAATGCCACTCTCTCCACCTCATCACCCTGTCACATATCTGGCTGTGACAATGTTAGAGTCACCAAAGGAAACCAGATCCAATAAAAATATTTGGATTCTAGAAGATGTGAGGGAGTAGGACGGATTGCAGAAGGGAGGTGAAGGGGGAGGGGTATGGAGAGAAGCAGGGAGAAGTACTCAATATGCTTGTAAAACTAGAGAAATAAAATAACTTAAATAAAAAAATATTTGCATTCTAAATGAGCAATGACTGCATGGTCATAAATGAGAACAAAAAATGAACCAGAGAAGGAAAGTGAAGAATTTATCTCTGAGGATTCAGCAGCAAAATCTGAGGATGGAGGAAGAACTTTCCTAGAAAGTATTTTTGCCTTTCTACCCAGGGCAGGTAGAACATTTATAAATGTTCATGAGCTTTTTCAGTTCAGTTCCTACTGTGTGGCGCCTATGAGGTACATCACAGTGCAAACGTATGTATGCTTCAGCAAAACTGCTCACCTCACTCAGGAGGGAAAGGAGGAGAAAAAGGAAAATACTAGGTTCATACAGTCCCTCTTGCGGACATGCGTCCAAATAATCTGTTGACCTACTGGGCTCAGTTATTTCTTCTTGGTGCTATATGTGCATGTACCCATGTTCATGTGTGTGCATGCAAACGTGTGTATGTGAATGCAAACGTGTGTATGTGAAGGCAAACGTGTGAAGAGGCCCAAAATTGATTTGGGATGTCTTTTTTGGTTATGCTTCACTTTTTTATTAAGGCAGGGTCTCTCAATTAAACCCAGAGTTCCTGGATCCACTAGCTTGGTCTGGGGATCCTGTTTCTGACTCCTGAGTACAGGAATTACCGGTGACTCTTACATGGATTCTAAGAATCTGAACTCCAGCTTTCACACACGTGTAACAAATTCTTTTATGTTCTAGATCATCTCCCCAGTCTTGGGCTCTATTTCCAAGACCTCCCAATACTGTTTTGATTGGAAACAAACCTCTAACATATTATCCTTTAAAGGACACTCAAGATCCAAATTCTAGCAGAGAGAGTCCCCACCACACAGTTCCCCTAGCCTTAAGAGTAGAAGACCCTTCATTAAACTAAATCAAACTATTCTCCGTTATGTCTGCTCATTGCTTCCACTCTTTTATCTGGAACAAGACCAGGTAAGTTTGTATTCTTCTGGGGGGGAGGGAGAGTCAGGATTCCAGTTGGAAGAAAGACTGTTGTTGAAAGAGGCAATGCTAAATTGTTTCTTTTTTTTCAGTGAGTCTGTGAGAAAAACAATTTTCTGAACATTAACAAAAATTAAGGTCCCAAAAGACCACTAGAATAGGCTAAAAAAAACTTTTGCAATTTAGATGAGAAATACATACCATTTCATGATAAATGAATATTATCGATCTGAATTTTTTTAAAATATTTTCTTAATTTTCAAAGTTGAAAATTTTTTATCTTTTAAGTATAAAAATATTCCTTTAAAAACTTAATTTCTCTCTCTCATACTCCAGAAGCAACTGCCACCAAAGAATATCTCATCATCTATGCTACCAATGAGTACAGGAAGTCCTTGATCTTGAAGAATCTACATTGTTTCCCGGTCACACACAACTCACTACTTAGACCATCAATTTATGTGGGTAGCTTTATGTCTCATCTTCTAAGCATTTGGTGTGTCTGTAGATCCTGCCTAGAAAGTTCATCTTCAATTAACAGTTTCAGTAGAACAACTGATAGACAACTAGCACCTTGTTTTCCCAACCTCAATGCCAGGTAATAATGGAGAAGAAGGTAACTGGCAAGAGCCATTTACATAGTTTCTTCCCAGCAAAAGATTCTTATGGTGAAACAAAATGGGAATATATGCAAATTAAACTCCTGTCTCTCCTTCAGACTTCATGTTTGTCAGTCCTTCCGCGATATAATAAATCAACTTAAAAGAATTAAAGCATCTGCGGGCTCACACTTTCAGCCAAAGATCTCGTGGTGCTGCTACTCTCGGCTGGCAGCAGCACATGGTAGAACTCTATTCACCTCAGGTCTCAGGATACTCTCTCCAAGGGTGTTTACCCAGTGGCCTAACTTTGTTCCACTAGGTCTCACCTCCTGAAGCTTCAACAATCCCCAAATAGCACCGCAAACTAGGGACCAAGCTTTCAACACTTAGGGCCTTTGAGGGACAGTCAAATCATGCCAGCCTTTAGTAACCATATTCAGTAAAATAACTACCTACCCATTGCCTGGCCCAATTTCTCTACGGGATTCTGTCATTAGGCTTCCAAACGGGTAACAGATACTCCCAAACCCAAGTCCAGTTTTGTTCCTTCCAGTGGCTCTACACAGTGGTGGTGGAGGTATTGCTTCTTGGAGGGATGTTATCTGCTATTAGTGGGGACAGACATTATTATTCATTTTCACAAATTTTGGAAATGATGTCACCAGAATAATTCATCAAGAATTGGCCTAAACTATTCATGCTACAAGGTAGAAAGGGAAGCTTTTTTCCTGAATGATAACCCTAGCAAGCACTCAGGCACTTACCAGTGCAGGCATCCCAGGTGAAACCCTGCAGGTCACATATGTAAAAAGGTATAAAAATAGGAGGAAGACTGGCTGGAAGAGAGAAAGTATGATGTGGGACAGGAAAGGGGATGGGATTGGACAGTAAGGGGTGACAACACATAAATTCATTGTGTTTGTGTATAAAGTCTCAAAAAAATTTAGAAAGAGAATTGGCCTCAATTAACAAAAGGCTCCTCACCCAAATTCATGTTTTCCACTGTTGGATCAGCTGCACGGGCTTAAGCCCCTTGCCAGGAGGCCTGGGATCTTGTAGAGCAATCGAGGTTCCATGGCTCTTTCCAGGACTGGTTGAAGGCACAACCTTCAGTCTGTCCAGCCCCAGCTACCCGGGTTCCTTCCTTCCAACATTGAGCCTCCACAAAAGTCAGTTATTCACAGGTGAAATCTCAGAATTGCTTTCTGTATAAACCAAGCCAAGACATGCAGAGAAACAACACAGAAGGAAAACATTCAAAACATTCAACATTGAAGTTGGCCTAGATCTGATAAATGTCTAAAACTATGGTATTGCTTCAAGAAGCCTGAAAATTCATGCCAAAACTTATAAACCTTGGAATAACTTCTCACAATCACTGATAATCATTCCTTCTGTGTCTCCAAACATGAAGTTCTTAAGATGATAAGAAAATATCATTCAAGGAAGTCAGATGTTGCAAAAGCCATGTGCCTAACTAAACCATGGAGATAAATATCTCATGGTGTAATTAAAAATTATGTCTTATCAGCCTACTTACACACTCTATTGGAAAGTCGTAGGTGATGTTTCATATATTCTGCTGGTATTTGGAAATACATCTAGGAAACATTCCATGACAAAGGCAAAATGTCATGGAGCATGAAAGCCTCTGTGTTCCTTTCCATCTAGTGTATGCTGCTCTCTGATACACGACCTGCCTCGTGTACAGCCTGGAGACTCTCTCCAGGTGCCTACATGCTCCATCATATCTGTAAGCAGCAATGCCTTCAGCTGCGAACCCGCAAAAGCAAGACCACCAACAATTAAGACGCCTCATGGTTAAGGATCTAATTTACTCTCTAAATCAGGTAATTCAGCCCAAGAGAAGGACCAACTGACTGACAGAAAACGATAAACGGACAGCAAAAAAAGCACAGAGTAAATGCTAATTAGGATCCCTGACCTGCAGCAGTACCCACAAGAACTTGGTTCATGGACTTTTCAGTCTTCACAATAAGTTCCAACTCACTATCTTTGATTTCTAGGGAAAAGTGAGATCATTTCATTCCCTATTTAGTTTCTAAAGATCAGAGATGGATGGGCCTAGCTGAATAAACCGATGGTCATACACAGAGTGGATCAGTTTCCTGGACACTGAAGAGATTAAGAGAAATTGAATGGCCAACCTGTCACAAATAGCTTTAGCCTCGCTATACATTTTCCCTAGAACCTGCCAAAGTCCTGTTAGAAGATAGAGTGTTCGGATGGAAATTTTGAGAAGCATGACCCCAGGCATTGGAGACTTATGATGATGACTAAAATAACTGAGACATCTCCAAAGAGCAACACTCAGATCTGTCTGGTAGAGCAATGCAGAATGAATCCAGAACCAAGGCACCTTCAGCAGCAGACACCATGATGTCCTCTTGCTGACATGGCTTCTTCTATCTTCACTCCCTTCTCCATTGAAGTTTGTACTGCTGCCTCTTATGCCTACCATTTGTCTTTGCTTTGGAAGGATGAAACGTGTGTCACCAGATAACATCCCAATATCAGCATCACTTTCCAAGCAAAACTTTGTATGGAACCAGAATCGCCCATAACAACAATGGCATATGCACTTGTCTGCTGTCAGTTAATCTCCCAAACTGGTTCAGTCAGCCTGAAGCAATGTGCCTGGCCTTGGTGGGAACATGCCACAAGCTTGAGAAACAATACCAGCTTACAGTAGATTTTTAAAGGACCTTGTGGTGTGTAGAAAAGAGACTGGCATTGCTCTAATTTTTCTCCTGCATATATAAGGTATACATTCTACATATTCCAGTGCATCAACATTTTGGTCTTGCTTGGGTGTTGTGTTTCATTTTGCTTTTGAGAAGAGGGTTGTGATGGTTAGTACTGTCAACCTGATACTCAGGCAAAAGGCCTTTTAGCCTATCTGAGAAGGATTCTCTAGATTACAGTTGGACATGCATGTGGAAAGGTTGTCTTGTTTAAGTTAATTAGAGTGGGAAGACCTTAATAGTGGGTACCCTGTGCATGTGGCTGGACTGTGTAGATGAAAAGAGTGAGCAAGCATGAATGCATTCACTCACTGCTTTCAGCTCTCAACTGTGGATATGATGTGACCAGATCCCTCAGGCTCCTGCTGCTGTGACTTACCTGCTATGATGTAACCTGCAAGTGTGAGCCCAATGCACCGTTCTCACTGAAGTCTGAATCTTGTCAGGTGTTTCATCACAGCAACAAGTAACTCAAACAGAGATCTCACTATATTGCTGAAGATGGTCTTAAACTGACAGACCTGAGAGAGTGCTCAACCCCAATCTCACTGTGCTAGGCTTGGTGAATCAACTCTTTAAAAGCTCCCACGCTGTATACTCACCTTATATGAATTTTCAGAAGCTTAAACATACCATTCAAGCTAAATTTGCTGATATTTCCATCTTATCCAAAGTCAGCATAAAATTACTGTTTTTACTTATCCCACTGCCATCATAGAACAAAGTGACAACCTTTTTACTTATCACTCTCATTGAGGCATAATTCTGACAGCTCCTGGGCTTTCAGAATTCAGCATGTATTCAGCATGAATCTGCTCCTTTGCTTCAAAATTCACCATTATGATACATGTTTTCAGAAAGAATGAGAGCAAAAAAGGAGGGCAGGCTCATGTGTACCACAGCACTCATGTAGAGGCCATAGAACACCACTGGGAAGTCAGTCATCTTCCACCATATGGGCTCCAAGAATCAAACTCAAGTCCCTAAATTTGTGCACAAATGCCTTGACCCATTCAGCCAGGCTGCTCATCCTCCAGTAGTTCATAAAATGAATCCAAAATGCTAAGTGGTTTTGACAGACACACTAAAAGTTATCAGCAAATAATTAAATGATTTTCCATTAAAGAAAATTCCATCAATGCATTATCTCCAAACATCTCTGAAATTCCTCTAAGATCATCTCTTCTGAAATACAGAAAAGAGGATAACTTAGGTTTACTTATATCAATGAATATTTTCTAATGCTTCTTAAAAGTCTGATGAAAACAAGAAATGAGCCATTTGTGTTTACTCCTCATATTTGCCTTTGTTGTAACAGAGAAATCATGATTTCACAGAGATGGCTCTGAGGGAGCAGGCAAGACTTCATTTCTCTAAGGTATGCCAAAGCAGCCTTCCATGTGCACAGAAAGTTAAGATAAGATAGGAAACAAAATATCATGATACAAAAAGCAGCTTGTCTAAAGCTATTCTAGTAAATGCCTAACCAGCTTAACTGAAAAGACAAAATTACCACCACTTTAAATGACCTTTCAGCAAGCAAAATACTACAATATCCTAATTTCAAGTGAATGAAAAAAAAATGGAACTGAGGGCTAGACAAGGCACTTGTAATACAAAGCCTGATAACTTGAATTCAACCTCTGCAGTTCTGCTGGAGAGGATGTGGAGAGAGGGGAATGCAGTGTCATACAACCACTCTGGTGAGCCGTCTGGCAATTCTTAAAGAAATCAAAGATTGAAATGCCATATGACCCTGCTATTCCACTTTTGGGAATAACTCCTCATACAGCAAAAATTCACCTTGACAGCACAAGCACGACCATGTTCATAGCAACACTGTTTACAATAGCAAAGTCATGGAATCAACCCAAATGTCCAACAGTTGGCGAGTGGATAAGGCAAATGTGATACATTTGTACAATGGAATACTACTCAGCTATCAAAAATGATGAATTACTGGAATTTTCCGGGAAATGGATGGAATTAGAAACAATTATATTGAGTGAAGTATCCCAGACACAGAAAATTAAGTGCCGTATGTACTCGCTAATAGGTGGCTCCTAGTACCAAACCCACTTAGAGACACTCAAGGATAAATCTCTATAATACCTACAGTAATTGCAAAGATTATAAACAGGAGGGATGGGGAAGGAAGGCCCCACCAGAAATAAGGAGAGAGGGGACCATGTTACAGCCCAGAAAATAGGCCACCAACAAGGACTGCAGGTAAGTAATGAGACATACGGTTAAGTTCACAGACTTTCCTTCCTTACCATTTGCAACTGATGGAATATGATCTCACCAGAAGAAGGGCATATAGTCTGGCAGATACAAAGTAACCATTTTGCAAATGGGTGATTGACCCCTCCCTCATCACGCTCTCCTACTTTTATTCCATCTACCTTTGAATATACTCTTATGACAAGACTCTAATTTAACAGGTTTTTATCTCTGGCCAGGGGCTGACATCCAATACCCATCAGAATGGAGCCAAGAACATTGCAAGAACAGCAAAACTGAAAAAAAAATTAACAAACCATAATTCAGAACATCAGAGATTCTTTATCAACCACCTGGAACTAGGCCAGCCTAATCTCTCCCCATCCTGAAGCTCAGGGAAATTTACGGAAGAGGGGGCGGTAAGATTGTAAGAGCACAAGGATGGGAGGAGTAATGATATGCAAGATACTCCACACAAGTTAGGGCCAAAGCAATCATAATAGGACTTTGCATGACCTGTACAATGTCCAACACATTATTGACCTCACAAAGTCTAGCATGGACTAAAGGCACTAGGATCCTTGGAGGCTAGGGATTGACAGTCACAGTAATGTTCCTATGCTTAAGGGGAACACAAGAAAGAGTTCTGGGAAATGCCGCTGGGTCCTTGGACCTCATTGGAGAGGAGGACCCAGAGGAGAGTTTGGCATACACATTAAAGGATGCTCCGGGGATGGGGGGCGAGGCACTGAGGGATGGTGAGGAAGGGAGGAGGGAAGGAGGGAACCGGTCTGTATGAGCAGAAATAAAAAAAAATCTCTGCAGTTCACATAAAGTGTAAGGACATAAACACCTCTTCAAAGTTATGCTCTGACCTCCACATGGCACACACGTGCCCCACAATAACAGTAATAATAAACTACAACAAAAGAATTAAATACACTGAATTGCCCTTCTGCCTTCACCAGACAGAATCCAGTTATTGATATTAAGTGATTCTAACCTTCAGCTTATATGTGTAAAAACTGAACCTTAAATAGGCAAGCGAATGTGCCGAAGGTTGTTTCTATACAATTCACTAAAGCAAAGCTAAAGATTCATCTTCAAGTCTTGTCATGGTTTGTGTTGCAGTTACCCTTCTGTTCTCTCAAGGAAAACACTCTGACCCAGGCACTTATGGTAAAGGGGCTATTTCTTTGGCTGATGGTTCCAGAGGGGCTTCAGTTCATAATGGCAGAAATGTCAGTTCACCTCACAGCAGTCAGTGGAAGGTAGAGAGAACTTCCTTGTGATAGGAACCAGTTTCCTGCTTTGGTCACCGACAGCCACCAAGGGTCTGATGTGTGTGTCCTACCACACAATAGCATGGATTCGATCCCATCTGGAACCACCAGTCAGATAAATATCTCTTTCTCTCTTAAATTGGTTGAGTCCGAGTATTTTCTCACAGCAACAGAAGAGTAAGTGTGACAGGTTTTCTGATTCCTTTCTTTTCTCCACATTTGGACATGGTTCCTCATCTCACTGCTTGTCCAGAAGCTACAAATCTCTTCAAAAAATATCCATGTGGCATATCTTTGTGGAATCAACCAGGCAATAAACTGGTATTTTTCTGTGATTTAAAATTAGTGCTCTAAAAATATTTCTGTGTTTTACTGCATTTGGATTTTACTTTATTTTCTGTAGTTAATCTTCTGGGGTTTCTGAGACTCCTTGCTGCTAAATCCAGTGGAATTTGTTCATCCTCCTCTCCTCAAACCATCTGCAGAACTTGGCACATTGACTAGCATTCCCACTTTGAAATACCACCTTCCCCCAGTTTCCAGGAAAGAACAGTCTCTGGGTTTTCCTCCTACATCTCACTCTTCGTATTCTCAGATAGGTCATCTTTCTCCACCCAGTCACTCATGAAATGTTACCGTTCTCAAAGTTCACATACAGTTCATGTATTTCACGCATTAGCCATACCTGTAGTCATAAAGCAAGTCCCAGATTCCTACATCAATTTCATTTGCTTTTCTGAGTTACCTTCATCTAGGTAAGTAGCTCACTGCCTTCTAGATGTCTCTTTTAGGATAACAGAAAGACACACTTCATCATTACCTACTTCCTGAGGCTGAGCAAAGCCATGGAGGGAAGTTGGAAATCAATCTAGTCTTTCTCCCTCTCCCTGTCAATGATTTACTTCAAAAGAATACAGAGTATCTCCCAATCCCCAGCCTTGCCACCCGCACACACTCCATGACTGCCTGTACCATTTTCTCTACCTACTTTCTGTTCCTTCTGCCGATGTTCTTTTAGGGAGGACATTGAGATGGTCAGTAAGCGTCATCTTGTGGGTTTAGTCAATTCTCATAATTCAGATGTCTCAGGAGAATGGGGTAGTGGAAGAAAACTTCAAAGACAACTTACCAAGAATATAGGTCACAGCTGCGCCCAGGGCGGTCCTACACAAAGATACTTGCTTTCGACTTCATGTGAGTCACCAGTGATGGTGGAAAGAACAGAGTTGCTAAGGGATTGAAATCTTGGCCAAATACTTAATAAAGGTCACACTGTCACATTCCCCTAACCAACGGTCAATAAATTTGTTGAATAGAGCTTCTGCTGTTAAGTTTAAAGGAATAGATTAGTCACTTTAAGGTTTTAATTTAAAAACAAATAACTCTTTTAATCCTCTGAAAAGGAAAGAAAGTCAGGAGTTAGATTCCTATCAAGTTACTTTGCCAAGATTAAAAAAAAAAAAAAAGAGGCCTATGGGCATTCAGGTGTTTTCCAAAGGGCAGCATGTCACTAGTTCCTCAGAGGGATGGCTGATTTGGAATTATATACTCAGGTTTATACTTGGAAACCCATCACTATTTGATCTCTAGAGAAACAGAATATTTTGTTTCTTCTTTCATTGGTTTTGGTTCTGGGTTTTTTTTGGGTTTTTTGGGGGGTTTTTTTGTTTTTTTTTGTTTTTTTGACATTTTTCTTTACATCACAGAAACTGTTAAACTAAATAAAACCTGTTTTGTTAGTTTTTCTTTTTTGAGAATTAAAGTTTTTTTTAAAAAATGAATAACTTTTCAAGTTAGTTTAATAATTGTTCTGCTCCGTGTACCTGTGGATCTTCCAAAGTCTTTAAACCTTTCTACTCTTTCACCTTATCTCCAATCATGTTAAATTCCTCCTCATTTTATTTTTTTCCTTCTTTTCATTCTTCTCTCTTTGATTTTGGCTTTTTAAATTTTTTATTTATTCTTTGAAAGTTTCATACATCTAAACAATGTACTTTTAATTTTTTTATTTTAGTTAATTTATTTGTGTGTGTGTGTGTGTGTGTGTGTGTGTGTGTGTGTGTGTGTGCACATCTATATATACCAGGGGCAATGTGTGTCTGTGGAAGCCAAAGGGTGATTTTGTGTATCATCCTAGATTGCTCTGTTTCCTCTTGACTTTGCTCTGGAATTCCCCAGGCTCTGTCTTCCAGGGCCAGAAGTTCAAGTTTCTTCCATTTCTGCTCTGTGTTTTTACCAGGACAAGATCCAAACTCAGGTCCTTCTGCTTGAAAGGCCAAGTCAATCCTTGAGTCCTCTCACTAGCCCCAACAATGTATTGTTATCATATGTCATCACCTCTCCCACTGTTCTTGGCCCTACTCACCCAAACTATATCCTCCCAACGTCATGCTCTTTTCTTTTTATTTACATAGCCAATTTAATC
This sequence comes from Typhlomys cinereus, assembly GCA_023101885.1. NCBI lineage: Eukaryota > Metazoa > Chordata > Mammalia > Rodentia > Platacanthomyidae > Typhlomys > Typhlomys cinereus. The sequence goes on from JALPQD010000400.1 coordinate 1,370,574, forward strand.
CAATTAGTTAATGTCTGTATGTGCATGGTTGCGGGGCCTTCCATTTGGGATACAGACAACCTACCAGTGGCTGCACCTTCCAAAAAAAAAAAAAAGCAATTCTTCCTCTGTAGTCATTGCCTGCCATTAGCTCCTTAGAGAAGGGTGGGATCTCATTGTTCCCTTCCCCATCCATTTTCACTGGCTTGAACTTGTTTAAGTCTTGGCAGGTAAGCATGTGAGCTCATGTAAGCAATGGCTATGTCGTGTCCATGAGGCATTTCACAGTGTTCATCCTATCTGCTGGCTCTTTTATTCTTTCCATGACGTTCCTTGAATCTTGGGAGGTGAGTGGTTAATGGAGATATCCCATCCATGGTTGGAAACTCAAATTCACTTACTTCTAGCACTTTAACCAATTACATGTTTCTGCATCAACTGCTGCCCACTGAAAGAGAAATTTCTCTGGCCAAGATTCAGTGTAGCACTAACATATGTGGAAAAGCATAAATATTTAGAAGGCAGGCTTGTCAACATGGATCACTCAGCAAAACAACAACAGAAATATCCCACCAGTGCTTATGATCCCCCAAGTCATGCATTTTTAATCAGGTTTAAAGTACCAGACGTAAATTCTTTCCTCTGGAGCAGTACTTAAATCTAATAATAAAGGGGCTGGTTGTCCACATAGCAGTCATGCCATTATTGCACCAGTGGGGGATGTGTCTGACAGGTCAGTATTACAGTATACAGAGCAGTACCTTCTAGGACTATGAAAGTTAGCCATGAGGGAGGAAATTTCCTAGTCAGCTTGAGTCTGATTTCTTTCTATGTCTTTCAACCAAAATATATGATGTTTTCAGCAACAAGATCTTATCAAGTAGTTATGGTGATTAACCAAGATTAGTGGCATAGCTTATATTGAAGAATAGAATATTTCTTCAACATAACTTTTTTAAAGAGAACTTAAATTTTTATGAGAAGAAAACGAGAATTTTCCAAGTTTAGAAAATCCAGCTTTTTATCCACAAAAACCATCGCAAAAAGCATGTTATAAAAATGACAAAACAAAACAAACTCCAATATTATTATCATCCTCACATTTGAAGTTTTTCCAAAAATGTAAATGCCAATCACGGGCTGCTATGTCAGCATACAACATGTGTTCCCCGTTGCCTAAGAAAAGAGGGCTCTGGAGCTTTGTTTCATGTTCAGGACACACACTTTACACCTTAGACATACTTTTGAACACTGCACATATGAATAAGACGGCACTCTGAAATGTTAATCATGTTTTGTTACTGGCTATCTGAGTATAAAAGACATAAAAGTACAAAAGGCACTGTGATGCCTGGGGACATGGATTCTAAAGTGGTCAATCCCACTTCATCACCTGACTACAAGATTTGTGTCAGTTGCTCAGGCTGTAGCATGAGGAGCAACTCAGATCACACACTCTGAGCAAAAAGTAAATGTAAAGGACTCAAAGCAACACTTAGCATGAAGTAAGCTCTCAAAAGATTGAGTGTGATTTGCCGGTTTTCTGGAGAATTTGCTGGATAGTAGGTTAGGCAGGACCATCCTCCAGGAATACTGACTTGTGAGAATTGGGCAAGAACCTATGAATCCATATTTTCACGAGTGCTTAAGAGAATTTGGAGAATCGCTCTCAGGGTAGCCAGGCACACCAAATGCCAAAGCCTCACCTGCAAATACATTCTTCAGAGGCTTCTCATCTTTCTTAATTGACATGTTATGATTTTCCAGAACTGTTAAGTGTTGTTTCAATCTGATACTTTCACATTATCATCTCATATACATTAACTTAAAAATAATTCCACACTTCTCATTTCTTAAAATCTTTCCTAAGGTATAAAGTTTTCCATTAACTTTGGCATTCATGAAACTATTACATCAGGGCCATGATAACCTTCCATCACACATATCGTGGGATTAACCCTCACTCTCTCTGATACTGTAACTAAGGCTGGAACACAAAAGCCCTAAGGCAGAACAAGACCGCTCCAAGGACAAGTTGTCTACTCTGTTTCCACCCAGACTATCAGGTCTATATGTCCAATATATTACACAGCTGATTCGTGACATTTGCTGCTGTTATTACGGGAAGATAACCAGGACACTTTGTGAAATACAGTAACTGTTTTATAGAGTTTATACTTAGTACTTTCTGGAAGAGTAAGTGAGTAACTTTATCTTCACCAAAGTGATTTGAAAATGAAATTCAGAAAATAAAGGCAATTCCTCGCTGGCAATCCCACATCTCTTTCCATGACATGAGCAGTAAAATCAGTGTCAGTCAGAGTCCTTTGTCCTTTACAGATAAACATCAAAGAGACATATGCAAGTGGCTGAGCTCAAAATTTTGTCCTACTAGTATTTGTTTGTGCAGGATTTTTTAAATAACAAAGTGATTTGGCATTACTGGCAAAATGCCTTGAAGTCTCTTAGGGCACACTGATCAGTCTTCATCCAAATACCCATGAAGTTTGGGAGCAGAGAATATCGTGGAAGATAAATAGTGAAGTGTTCACAAGTGCACTGCAAGTGTGCAAGTGTCTGAAGTATCAGATGAACCATGCTTTTCTCTAATTTGCAGTGACTTATATGTCCAGTTTACAAACTGGAAGACATGCACTTTTTCCTATCAATAAAACATGTTTCAAACTTTCAAAGCTTCATGCTCAAAACTTGCTTGAGTGTTTTGATTCATGTGTGCACATGGGACTTGTTCTCTATCACTCCAGTGTGTCCAGTCATCTCACACATATGTAGCCATGATGCAATATATGAGAATTCTTCACAGATACTTCCCTCCCTCTCTACTCATTATACCTACATATGAAAATAGATATTTAAAGGTTCATAAAATAGAGGCTGGATAGGTCACTTGGTGGGTAAGATACCTGCTCACAAACCTGGTGACCTGAGTTTGAAACTCAGAGTCCATATAATAGAAAGATGGAAAAGAATTTTGTTGTCCTCTGACCTTTATCCATGAGCCATGGCATGTGCTTTCTTCTCTCTCTCTCTCTCTCTCTGGTGAATAAACAGGTTTTAAAATTAAAGTACATAAAGTAAGTGGAACAAGAGAAAGCAGAATAGGAAAATGTGTGTTGTTCCTAATCAGAATTATGTTATTCAATTAACCTATACCATTATCATAATAGGTTGCATATAGTCATATATATTCATGTATTATATTTTATATTATTTGTATATATAATCTGCCTAATTAAATCAGTGAGTAAAAACAAATAATGCACACATAAATATTTCATTTTTGTAAAAAACAATTACTGATCTCTGAGCAAAAGAATATGCAGGCAAACACATATGACATCTGACAGCACATGAAAGTTGAGATATAAGGAGCAAGGAGAGAGTCAGGGTCTTCCTAATTACTCTTGTCCGTTGGAGCACTGTTTAAATATGCAATTTCATATTTGTAATATCTTATATTCATAATTTTTCAAAGAGACTTCATTTTAAAATTAAGTAATTGAAGAATGAAAATACAGAAACTTGTAGCTGTCATTTGAAGACAAAGGAAGTTTTAGTTTAGGGAGATTTTTTTTGAATAGTCAGGATTTTTTTAATCATCTATTTCTGCACACCAGAGAGATGAGTGTTAAGTGTTAAGCGCCTGCCGCACAAGCATAAGGGCATGTTTGCATCCTCAGGACCCACCTAAAAGTTGGATGAAGCAGCAGCATCTGTAACCCCAGTACCCAGGAGGGGCGGAGACAGCTTGCAGTTAGTGATTATTTTACCCATTTCCAGATGAGAACATTGAAGCTCTGCCTAGTGGGAAACAGCTGGATGCTCCCAGGCCATTTTCCATGTCTTTTAGAAGAATTTTAATCTCAGGGGCGTATAGATGGCTCAAGGGTTAAAGACTTCGCCTCACAAGAAAAATGACCTGAATTCAGATCACCAGATTTCATGTGAAAATGCCAAGCAGATATGGCGGCAGTCTGCAATTCCAGCCCTACAAGGTGAATCCTGGAAAACTTCACAACAAAGCTATAAGAAGGTAGAGCAATCCAAAATAATTCCAGATGTCACCTTTGGGCCTCCACAGGCACATACCTACACACCCACACACACACACACACACACACACACACACACACCAAAAAAAGAATTTTAATCTCAACTTTCATCATCTCAGCCTTTAAGAATTTGCTATTCTCTTGCCTTCTTGTATGAAGATATTCCCTGCAGTGTACAAGATAGGGTGAGAAAGAACTATTGACCAAGAAGGAGTTTGCATGAAGCAAGCAACAGGAAAAAGAAGAGACCAAATCGAGCAAAGAACCCTTCAGGGGTAGAAGTTCAACTAACACTTAGCCTCTGGAAACCAGGATCACAAAGCCATGCCTCCTTCTGTGTCCTCATGACCTCCTGATGACCCGAAAAATTTAATGGAAACCAACCCGGCAGCTTCTCCCATGAACAAGCCTGCAGCCATGTGAAAAGTCTGTCCAGGTTAGTGCCGGGAGAAAGACAAGGAGGGAGAGGGTTGTTGTCGCTGTGGCCTAGGAGAACTGCTGACCCTCGTGATGGATTGAGGAGGCTGATGCTGGAGACACTGAAAAGGAAGTGTGCAGTTAATGACAATGTGACTATCAATGGAGGAGGGCGATGCAACCTCCTTAGGAAAACCCAAACCCACTAACATATTACCTGTGCTACAAGCAGTGCTCAGGCAAATGCAAGAGCAGGGCGCCTCTACTGAAGTCAGTGGGACACATACACAAGAAGGGGAGCTAGGAGGAGGGAAGCTTGTCAGGAAGAAGACTGAGTGAGATAGGATATTGTAGGGATAAAATAGCAAAAAAAAATTGTAATTTTAGATCATTTACAGTTTTTTAGAAAGTGGAGAAAAAAAGTTTCAGTTGTTTTTCCTGATCACACCACTTGCCAATTTTAATTACAGCTTGCTACTTATTAATGACAGCAAAGCATTAAACAAGTTTCATCTGGAGGGCACACCACAGTGGCTAGTGTCGCTAAGCAGTAATCTGTACTGACCTCCACTGGGTCTTTGTGGGAGCAATGACCAGAGTGACTCCGAGTTCTACTGAGTGGAGTTGTGGCTAGAGTGCCAATCACCCACAGACAGCCTGAGCGCCAGCCCTCTGCAGATGTGCCTCTGAGAAGTTTCCTGGCATTATTGTTTTTTTTTTTTTTACTGCTGGTAATTGCTTTAGAAGAACAAAGCTCTCTGTTTAAGGGGGCTCAGGGACTTTGTAATTGCCACGAAGCACATGAGTGGTTCCTATACTTTCTAAACAGTTTCTCTTTCAACATTAAATATTAAATTCCTAATGTTTAGCCAAAATGTAGATGCTCCCTGGAGAAGGGGAGGCGAAGTTATCAGGAAGATCATATACACTAGTGAGAAAGACCTCTGGGTTTCTTATCTCAGAACAAGACTTAACAAAAAATAATGCCCCCCTCTTGAGGACACAGGCCTGAGCCAGCATCCACCACAGTTACCACAAACATGACGTGCTCTGGGCCGACGGCATCTGGGACGTCAGACTAAGATGGCTCCTATTTGAACAAACTAAGATTCATCCATCTCTCCACCTGCCGGTGATCCTATCGATCCGGAAGAGACATTTCCTGGATCTTTAGGCCCCCAAGTCCACTCTGGATAAGCACCTTCTATGATTTCCCTTGGGCTCAATGACTGGAATTTCTTTTTCCCCAAGATAATCCCTGTTTTCCACACTCGGCTAATCCCTAACTCTTAGAGGCTCCATCTGCTGAAAGCATTGCCCATACATGCTGGAAACGAGGCTGGGAACAACCTCACTGAGACCTTTCCAGGCAAAGGTCAATTTTCAAAATCATAATGTCCTACACTGGGAATGGTTATATTATTGAAAAGTCACCTGCCTAAGACTTCATGATACAAGATTCAAATCTACCAACACTAGAAATATCTGCCTCCGGGACAAAGGAACACCCAGTGCTCTGGAAATGAAACACACAGCACAGAAGCCAGATTTCTGGGCTACTTAGGAAAGAGAAAAGGCAAATTAACAAAACAGCTGTGCAGTCTGGCCTCTCTACGCACTCTTGTTGCTAATTATATTAGTTAAAAGATTAAACTTTTCATTTACAAAATTGTTTCAGCACAGAATGCTATCTTTACTTCACTTATGTCTTATGCTAGTAGAGTGATTGAGTGATAAGAAAACCAAACCTGAGGGAGATAAATTGAGGTAGTGGTGATCACAGTCTTAAAACCTAAGATCCATACCGTGAGCCAAAGCTTCGGATCAACAAAAGCACTGTAGATCCCTAGGCATTACAAAAACAAGACCACACCTCCTGCCTCAGATTGAAAACTTAGAGTAGCAACCTGGCCCAAGTTCCTTGGGTTGCTTCTATTCCAAGACAGGACCGGCTTACTAGGTCCTCACTGTGCCAAAGATGCTGCTCATAACTCATCACTGAGGTGGCACTGAAAGTACCAACAAGCCATTACAATTCCAGAAATCAAAATTTGTGTCTCCAAAACAGTGGAGAATCCTAGGGAAAAGAGGAAAATGAGACAAAGCAGAAGCGTATTTCTCCTTCATATCCCTTGGTCTTTGGCAACTCCATAGTTATGGATTGCAGGCTTTTTTTGATGTTGCTAGCACTCTGTCATCCCTGGCATGCAACAAGGATGGACCAAAATGGCAGCTTGAGATCTGTCATGGTTTGTATTTGAAGCATCCCCCAAAAGGCTCACGTGCTGATGGCTTGGCCTCAGCCTGTGGCTCGCATCTATTAGAATGATTTATCCACTAACAGATTTTTAATCTCATTCTTTTTTGACATGGAATCTCAATATGTTGCCTAAACTGACACAAAACTCACAATCCTCCTGCTTATGTTTCCCAAGTGTGGAATTATAGATGTGTGCTAGAAAGCCTGCCACAATGGAGGTATAACTGAGGGCCTTTTCTAATGTTAAGGGAAACACTTTGAATTAGAGGCTACTTAGAGGAAGTGGGCCACTAGGTGCTACACCTTATGCCCTTTCTGTCATTCTCTCTTTCTCATTGTCTCTATATATGTATATGCACGTATACAAATATATGATATATATTTATCTTTTCATCCTGATTTTTAGCTGCAATAAAGAGAGCAACTCTGCTCCAAATGAGACAAGTGACAAAGCCTCTGAAACTAAGAGCCAAAACAAAACTCTGCTGTTTTAAGTGGTTTCCTAGGGCATTTGACCTCCATGATGAAAAGCTGCCAATCACGAGCTCTAGCCAGCACATTAACATTCTCAAAGCAGAAAAGAGAAAGCAACAGAGACACACAGTCCTCTACCCAGGAAATTTGCATTTCTACATTTAATTTCTTCTCATCTTATTCCCTGTATCTTAGCCACATGCCACATCCAATTTGTGGGAAGTTAGCAGATGAAACTGGCTGTCAGCTATGGATTTAGCTCCTCAAGAAAAGGAGAAGGATGAACCAGTGTCATTTTCTGAAACAAAGGAAAGAAATCGTTTTTAATGATCAATAGGAAATCTCTTGCCACTCCAAAAAAACATAATAAATGATGTCTTTGAAGACAAAAACCAACTAACAATTTTTGGTGTTAACTTTCTACCACAAAGACTTTTGAAAGAAATGTTTGCTTGGTGCCATTCTTTACATAATTTTGGGGACTAGAAGGAGATCTGAAGAATAAATGCTGGATTTCCTCTGCAAGTTCCATTTGTATCCCTGTATTTTCTGATAAATGAAATATATGGATAGGAACAGTAATGAGAAGCAGGGATTATTTCAGGAATAATGCTGCTTCCTCACACAGACAGACCTTCAGTTTCAGTGGGCAACCTAGTGACTGCTGTCATCTCCTCTCCATTCTGAGGCCCCTTATGTGCATTACAAAAATAAATGACTTTATTGGAGAGTAAATTCATACCAGCCACATCTCGATGAATTAAATGTTATGTGAAGTTAGACTTAAGTGTAAAAATCAGGCTGAGGAAACGGCTCAGGGGGTTTTAAAGCTTTTTCCTCACAAGCAAAAGAACCTGAGTTTGGATATCCAGATCCCTGTAAAAATTACAGATAGATATGGCAATGGCCTACAGTTCTGGTCCTATCACAGAGTTACCAGCTCAGTAGCAACACAGAATTCATGCCTCTTCCACAGCCCCTCAACCGCCCTGTGCTTTTGAGGATTCAAGACTTGTCCAAGCTCTGACGCTTCAGCTGAGGCCATGTACACAGCTTGGGAACAAGGATCCTTGTGTCTGTAAAGCACAAGATGGGCAGGAGACATCCTGGAGTTTGGGTTTCTTTTCTTTTAAGATTAGAAAATTGAGGTAGAAGCTTAACCCAAGTTAACCGAGAAGCTGAAGGTAAGGCCAAATTTATTAGCTATTAATAAGTTTCATACTACAAGTCAGGGCCAGTTTCTACCAGTACCTACTCACCTTTCCCAACCTGTCACTTATTCCTCCATCCCCCAAAAAGGAAACCCTCAATAGTCAGAAGCAATTTGCTTCTGAATTTGTATCACAGAAATGGTCCCGTGTTAAAAGACCTCACCATAAGAATTTGGATTTATTGTTACTTAGAATACTAACTTGCCATCACTATGATAAAATGCCTGAAGCTTCCTAAGAAAAAAAGTCTTGTTTAGTATGTGGTTTCAGTCTGTGTCTACTCTGTTCTGTCTGCACTTGTGTCATGGAAGCATGTCACACTATGGAATGCAGAGTATAACAAAGCTCATGGTATCGTGTAGAAGAGTAAAAGTGAATGCAGGCTTGAGATCCCACCACCCCTTCAAAGGCAAGTTCACAGTGACTAACTTAGACGCCAACATCGAAAGGCCTCCAGTAGCACCAATAGGCTGGTGACCAAGCTCTTAACACATGGGCCTTGGGGAAATATTTAGCTTATTACCAGCATTTAGACAGAAATAGAAAGCATCCAGTTTGTATAGTACTAAGCATTCAATCAAACAAAATGATCGGTAGGGTTTTCATTTCTTTGTATTTCCCTTTGTGAAATGGTACATGAGCTTTGAGGTTAGTTTTGTGATCACATTGTGAACGCTAACTTTTAGGTATATATGCAAGGCTGGGAAGATGGCTTAGTGGGTAAAGTGCTTGCCATGAGAACTGGAGATTAGATTTGTGAGGACCCTGTAACCCAAAATGAGGTTACCTCAACAGTCTTGGGAGGTAGGAGGTAGAGACAGGAAAACTACTAGAAACATTCAGGCCAGCTAGACAGACATACACAACAGCATACAAGTGACCCTGCCTCAAACAAGGTAGACGTGAAGACCAACTTTGATTTTGTCCTACAGAGAACAGGCACTTTATGCTCATGTATTCCTGACAATGGACCCAAAACCATTTACTGGATGCCCACATGAGAACCTCAACTTTAGCCAATTTCACCCAAAATATCTCCCATCCTCTGCCATACACCCTGGGTTTCCTCTTTCTTTTTAAAACACCTTGGGATACTAAATGTATTCAGTAATTTTCCAGGATCAGTCTTGTTTTAGAGAGGAGCTGAGCAACATGAGCACGGTAGAACAGATAGAATGCCTACTGATATAGTTTCTCTTATGATGCTAATGTGAATACAGGATGAAAAAAAGTGGAACAAAGGGTTTATCCTGGCTTATCATTCTGTTACCTTTCATGGGCCATGACTGGAGAGTTCACATCAATATCAGGATCTGAGGGAACTAGTTAACACCATATCCACAGGAATTGCTGAGAGAGAGAGAGAGGCAAAGTTTCTCGCTTGCTAATTTTCCAAAGTATGCCAGCTTACCAGAGCATCTTATCCACCAGTACAGAGAATGGCCCACCCACCATGCGCTGGGTCTTAGCGCATCAATTAGAAAACTCCTTCAGGCTTTCTTGGGGCTTTTCTTAATGAATTTTTCATAAGCATGACTAAAGTTTTGGCCTTCATTTGTAAAATTGACATTTGTAGCTGTCACATTGTGTCCTTAGCCAACTCGACATACAAACATGTCATTTCAAAACCATACTCTTTCCCCCCCTTCATCTCCACTCCGCCGCCCCGGACCAGAGGGACCTCACCACGCCCAGACCCAGGTAAGCTCGGTCCCCGCCCACCCCTACAGCCCCAGGCCAAATAATTCAGTTTAGTGAAAAATGCACAGAAATTAAAAGATCTTAAGAGTTAAAACGACAATGCTAAAGTCTAAGTGCAAATCCATGAGAAACAACACTAAAGTAAACAAATCTCCCACTGAAGGAATTAATCCCATAATGTTAGACTCCAACCAAAACAAACCCATGAAAAATGGTCAAGAAACCCTGACCCAGGATAACGATTTCAAAATATGATCATTACCATGTTCAATACTATGAAAGAGGAAATCCAGGAGGAATTAAATAATCGAATCAATCGCTTTGAGGAGGAACACAACAGACACTTGGAGGAGTTGAGAAAAATAGTGCAAGAAGCAAAAACTGGCATAGAGAAGTTAAAGCAGACTCAAGCAGAGTTTAAAACTGAGCTACAAGACAAGTTATCTTCAACCCAGAGCTCCACAGAGAGTCTTATCAGCAGAACTAACAAAGCAGAAAACAGAATTTCAGATCTTGAAGATAAAGTGGGAGTATTAACCAGCTCAATGGAAGAGATTGTTAAAGCCAAAAAGATGCTTGAGAGAAATATCCAGGAGATATGGGACACCCTGAAGAAGCCCAACATGCATATTCATGAATACCAGAGCAAGAATCTCAAAATACCACCCCTGAGGAAATTTTTCAAACGATCATCAAGGAAAACTTTCCTCATATAAAAAAAGACAGGCCTATCCATATACAAGAGGCATTCCACACCCCAAACAGATATGACCAAAACAGAAGCTCGCCACAGCAAATAATAGTCAAAACACTCCACATTCAAGATAAAGAACTGGTGCTGAGAGCTTCAAGGGAGAAAAAACAAGTCACTTTTAAAGGTAAACCTATTAAAATAACAAATGACTTCTCAGCAGAAACAGTAAAAGCAAGAAGAGCTTGGAGAGACATACTTCAAGTATTGAATGAGCAAAAATGTCAACCCAGGCTGATTTACCAGGCAAAACTATCAGTCATGATCGAGGGAGAAAGAAAAATTTTCCAGCACAAAGACAACTTGAAGGGATACATGTCCACCAAACCAGGCTTTCAAAAATGCTAGAAATGATACTAAAGCATGAAGAAAAAAACAGGCATATCCAGGAGAGCAGAAGGCAAGTATCACCATTAAAAGCGAAGCAATATACTTATAAAAACTACTAAACATAATAAATGTCTGGAATCAAAAATAGTTTCACCATTACAACACTAAATGTTAATGGAATTAACTCACCGATCAAGAGACACAGATTACAAACTTGGATTAAAAATCACAATTCATCATTTTGCGGCCTGCAGGAAACCCATCTCACCACAAAAGATAGGCATGCTCTAAAAATAAAAGGCTGGTCAACAATTCTACAAGCTAATGGAAGCAGAAAACACAGGGGTAGCCATTATGCTATCAGACAAAGTGGACTTCAAACCAAAGAAAATTATAAGAGACACAGATGGATACTACATTTTAGTCACAGGTACAATTCACCACATTCAATAAGAAAACTCTACAGCGTCTAAAGCAAGAAATCAACCCCCAAACGATAATTCTTGGGGACTTCAACACCGCCCTCTCAACATGGGATAGATCAATAGGTCAAAAGCTTAATAGAACCCTTAATCAAACCCTTAAAGAAATGGACCTTACAGATCTCTATCGAAATTTTCACTCATGTACCAAAGAATACACATTTTTCTCAGCAGCACACAGAACTTTCTCCAAAATAGATCACATACTGGGCCACAAAACGAATCTACACATATACAAAAAAGTTGAAATTCTAACCTGTGCCCTATCAGACCACCACGGCCTAAAGCTGGACATCCACAACGCATCAAACGAGAGAAAATACACTAAGTCCTGGAAACTTAACACTATGATGCTGAATGAGAACTGGATTCAGGAAGAAATTAAAAAGGAAATTCAAGATTTCCTGAAAGTGAATGATAACGAAAATACAACTTACCAAAATCACTGGGACACAACGAAAGCTGTTCTAAGAGGTAAGTTCATAGCTCTTAATGCCTACATCAAAAAAATGGAAACATCAGAAATAAACAACTTAACAATGCAGCTTAAAGCTTTAGAGAAACTAGAGCAATCTGATCCCAAAAGTAGTAGAAGAGAAGAGATTAGCAAACTAAGGGGAGAAATATCTGAAATCGAGATTAAGAAAAAGATAGAAAAAAATCAACCAGTCAAAAAGCTGGTTCTTTGAAAAAATCAGTAAGATTGATACACCCCTAGCTAAATTAACCAAAAGCAGGAGAGAGAAAACCCAAATTAACAAAATTAGAAATGAACATGGAGTTATCACTACTGATACCCAAGAAATCCAGAGAATTATAACATCATATTTCAAAAACTTATACTCTGTGAAGTTTGACAACACAAAAGAGATGGATGAATTTCTAAGTAAACACAACTTACCTAAATGGAATCAGGAAGTTGTGAATTATTTAAATAGTCCTATAACATATAAGGAAATTGAGGAAGTAATCTTGAATCTTCCCACCAGAAAATGTCCTGGACCAGATGGATTCAGCACAGAGTTCTGCCAGACATTTAAGGAGTTAATAACACCAATACTCCTTAAACTGTTCCATCAAATAGCAAAGGAAGGAACACTACCAAATTCCTTCTATGAAGCTAATATCGTTTTAATCCCAAAACCTAATAAAGATTCACTTAAAAAAGAAAACTATAGGCCGATCTCTCTGATGAACACAGACGCAAAGATTCTCAACAAAGTCTTAGCAAATTGGATTCAAAAACATATTAAAAAGGTCATTCACGGGGACCAAGTAGGCTTCATCCCCGGCACACAAGGTTGGTTCAACATACGCAAATCAATAAATGTAATTCATCATGTAAGCCAGTCCGAAGTCCAAGACCACATGATACTCTCGATACATGCAGAAAAAGCTTTTGACAAGATCCAACAGCCTTTTATGATCAAAACGCTAGAGACAGTGGGAATGGAAGGAACCTTTATCAATATAATAAAAGCTGTATACAACAAGCCCACAGCAAGGATTATGCTCAATGGAGAACAATTGGAAGCATTCCCACTTCGATCAGGAACTAGACAAGGATGTCCACTCTCACCACTTCTATTCAATATTGTACTTGAAGTCTTAGCTGAAGCCATAAGACAAGAAAGGGACAGAATAGGGATTCAAATCGGCAAGGAAGAAGTCAAGCTATCCCTATTTGCAGATGACATGATCTTATACATGAGTGATCCCAAAAACTCCACCAGGAAGCTTCTGGAACTAATTGAGAAGTTCAGCAGGGTGGCAGGATACAAAATAAATGTGCAAAAATCAGAGGCCTTCCTATATGCCCAGAATGAAAGAAGTGAAAAAGCCCTGAGAGAAATAATCCCATTTACTATAGCCCCTGAAAAAATGAACTACCTTGGTATAAACCTAAACAAGGAGGTAAAAGACCTTTACAATGAAAACTTTAAAACCCTAAAGAAAGAAATAGCAGAAGACACCAGAAGGTGGAAAGACCTCCCTTGTTCCTGGATTGGCAGAATTAACATCGTAAAAATGATCATCCTACCAAAGGCAATATACAGATTCAATGCTATACCAATCAAAATCCCAAAGCAATTCTTCAAAGAAGTTGACCAAACAATCTCAAAGTTCATATGGAGGCACAAAAGACCCAGGATAGCAAAGACAATGCTGAGTAACAGAAACACTGCTGGAGGTATTACCATACCAAACCTAAGTCTATACTACAAATCCATACTTATAAAAACAGCCTGGTACTGGCTCCAAAATAGACACACAGATCAATGGATAAGGATTGAAGACCCAGATATAAGCCCACAAAATTACAGCCATTTGGTCTTTGACAAAGGGGCCCAAAGAATCCAATGGAAAAAGAACAGCATCTTCAACAAATGGTGCTGGCAAAACTGGATCTCCACATGCAGAAGATTAAAGCTCCACCCGTACTTGTCACCATGTACAAGACTTAATTCCAAATGCATCAAGGACCTTGATATCAGGCCAGAGACTATAAAAACCATAGTTGAAAGGATAGGGAACTCCCTCGAGCTGATTGGGCTAGGCCAACAGTTCCTAAACAGACATCCAATGGCACAGTCACTGCTACCAACTCTCAACAGTTGGGATCTTGTGAAATTAAAGAGCTTCTGTTCAGATAAAGAGATTGTAACACGAGCTCAAAGGCAACCCACAGAATGGGAGAAAATCTTCACTAACCACACATCTGATAGAACTCTGCTGTCCAGAGTGCACAAAGAACTTAGAAAACTAAACACTGGGGCTGGAGAGGTGGCTCATGGGTTAAGCCTCCGCCTTGCAGGCGGAAGGTCCTGAGTTCGGATCCTAGACCCCACGTATAGATGCCAGGTGGAAGCGGGGGGCGGCCTGCGCTTCTGGCCCTGGTAGGGCAGAGCCTGTGAATCCCGGGGCAGAAGGAGGTGGAGGCGTCCATGGTGGTTTGCAAATTCGTCCGTGGTTCTAACACATACACAGACACACACATACACACGCACATGCACACAGTTGAATAAATAATAATAATAATAATAAAATTTAAAAAAAAAGAAAACTAAACACCAAGGAAACCAATGGCCCAATTAAAAAATGGGCCCTGGAACTTAAAAGAAACTTTACCAGGGATTAAATTAAAATGTCTAACAAATACCCGAAAAAATGCTCCACTTCCTTAGCCATCAGGGAAATGCAAATCAAAACTTCTCTGAGATATCATCTCACCCCGGTCAGGATGGCAAAAATCCACAACACAAACAACAACAAATACTGGAGAGGATGTGGAGAGAGGGGAACTCTCCTACATTGCTGGTGGGAGTGCCGTCTGGAGATTCTTAAAGAAATTAAAGAATGAAATGCCATATGACCCTGCTATTCCACTTTTGGGAATAACCTCCCATACAGCAGAGGTTCACCTCAATAGCACAAGCACGACCATGTTCATAGCAGCACTGTTTACAATAGCAAAGTCATGGTATCAACCCAAATGTCCAACAGTTGATGAGTGGATAAGGAAACAGTGGTACATCTATACAATGGAGTACTACTCAGCCATCAAAAATGATGAATTACTGGAATTTGCCGGGAAATGGATGTCATTAGAAACAATTATATTAAGTGAAGTATCCCAGACCCAGAAAATTAAGCGCCGTATGTACTCCCTAATAGGTGGCTCCTAGTACCAAACCCACCCAGCCCACCTACAGACAGTAATTGCAAGGATTATGAACAGGAGGGATGGGGTAGGAGGCCACACCAGAAACAAGGAGAGAAGGGACCATGTTACAGCAGAGAAAATAGGCCTCCATCAAGGACCCAAATAAGTAATGAGACATCTGATTAAGTTCACAGACTTTTGTTCCTGATCATTTACCTCTGAGAGGGTATGATCTCACCAGAAGAGGAGGGCATATAGTCTGGCAGATAAAAAGTAACCATTCTGCAAATGGGTGATAGACCCCTCCCTCACTGTGGTTTCCCACTTTTATTACATCTACCTTTGCATGTGCTTTTATCACAAGACTCCAGTTTAACAGTTTTTTGTCTCTGGCCAGGGGGTGACATACAGTGCCCACCAGGATGGAGTGAAGGGCATTGCAGGAGCAGCAAAACTGCAAAAGAAAATCAACAAACCACAATCCAGAACTTCAGAGACTCTATATCAACCACCTAGAACTATGCCAGCTTAATCTCTCCCCATCCTGAAGCTCAGGGAAATTTGCGGAAGAGGGTGCAGTAAGAGTGTAAGAGCAAAAGGATGGGAGGAGCAATGATATGTAAGATACTCCACACAAGTTAGGGCTGAAGCAATCATAATTGGACTTTACATGCCCTGCGCATTGTCCAACACACTATTGACCTCACAAAGTCTAGCATCTGCTAAAGGCACCAAGATCCTTGGAGGCAAGGGATTGGCAGCCACAGCAGTGTTCCTATACCTAAGGGGAACACGGGAAAGGGTTCAGGGAAAGGCCACTGGGTCCTTGTACGTCATCGGAGAGGAGGGCCCAGAGGAAAATCAGGCATGCACAAGAAAGGACTCTCTGGGAATTGGGGTGGGAGGCACTGGGGGATGGGGAGGGAGGGGGGTGGGGAGGAGGAGCAGGGGAACAGGGGGAGGAGGAGGGAGGGAGGGATCTGGTGTACCTATTAAGTTTGTATGAGCTGAAATAATAATAAAAAATATTTAATAAAAAAAGGACAAAAAAAACATACTCTTTCGCCATTGTTGTTATGTAAATGGCCCAATACAAATGCATTCAATCCAATTTTAAAAGTTTTCATGCACCAACATTAAAAGACCTCAAAGTATAGGGGATCTGTTACCAACCCCCATGTTCCTTTGAAACAATGCATCTTGTCCACTAGCTAACAGACTTTCTTAAAGCTTGACTGGCCAGAGATTTGAGGGAAGGAATGCCTGCTCATCTGCCTCCCGAATGCTGGGGGCAAGATATGACAATCCTCATTTCTACCTCTAATTCTAAGCAGTCTGGTTCTTCTCAGCCTTGAAGCAAGGCCAGCTGCCTCCTATCTGTATTAATAAGGAATCTTTACATGCCCTGTTTTGCATTTGATACTGAATCCTGTGTGTATGATATCTGCACTTCTTAATAAAAGCAGTCACTGAGTGCTGTGATGGCACTTCGAAATGATGGTATCTGTGCTCCTCTAATAAAGAGTAAAACTCATACCAGATCTCAGCAATGATTACCTGCACAACAGGCAGATACATCAGAGTCAACTTTCAAAAACATAGTCACTACTAGTTCAATTCCAATATTCTAAAAGTTCATCTCTTCTTAAAACCTCAAAAATCTCTTAACTATAACTTCCCATAATGTCAAAAGCAAGCTAAATATTTCCCACATAATAGCACAGAATAAACACTTGTATTTTAAAATGAAATTATCTTTTTTTTTATTAAAAATTTAATTATACATTTTAAAATTTTTTACCAGTTCCCTCCCTCCCCCCTCCCCTTCCCCCAGTGTCTCCCCCCCAATTCCCAGAGAGTCCTTTATTGTGTGCGCCTAACTCTCCACTGGGTCCTCCTCTCCGATGACATATAAGGACCCAGTGGCATTTCCATAAGCCCTTTCTCTTGTTCCCCTTAAGCATAAGATCACTACTATGGCTGTCAATCCCTTGCCTCCAGGGGTCTCGGTGCCCTTAACAGATGCTAGACTTTATGAGGGCAACAGTGCGCTGGACATTGCGCAGGGCATGCAAAGTTCCATTATGATTGCTTTGGCCCCAACTATTGTTGAGAATCTTGCAAATCGTTGCTCCTCCCATCCTTTTGCTCTTACAATCTTACCGCCCCCTCTTCCGCAAATGTCCCTGAGCTCCAGGATGGGGAGAGATTAGGCTGTCCTAGTTCTATGTGATTGATATAGAGTCTCTGAAGTTCTGGATTGTGGTTTGTTGATTTTCTTTTGCAGTTTTGCTGCTCCTGCAATTCCCTTCACTCCATTCTGCTGGGCACTGTATGTCACCCCCTGGCCAGAGACAAAAAGCTGTTAAACTGGAGTCTTGTTGTAATAGCACATTCAAGGGTAGATGTAATAAGAGTAGGAAACCTCACTGAGGGAGGGTTCCATCACCCATTTGCAAAATGATTACTTTTTATCTGCTAGACTATATGCCCTCCCCTTCTGGTGAGATCAGGAAAGAACGTCTGTGAACTTAACCAGGTTTCTCATTACTTACTTGCAGACCTTGATGGAGGCCTATTTTCTCTGCTGTAACATGGTCTCCTCTCTCCTTGTTTCTGGTGTGGCCCTCCTAACCCATCTCTCTTGTTCATAATCCTTGCAATTACTGTGTTACATAGGTTTACTTTTGAGTGTCCCAATGTGGGCTGGGCGAGTTTGGTACTAGGAGCAACCTATTAGGGAGTACATACGGCGCTTAATTTTCTGGGTTTGGGATCCTTCACTTAATATAATTCTTTCTAATGACATCCATTTCCCAGCAAATTCCAGTAATTCATCATTTTTGATGGCTGAGTAGTACTCCATTGTATAGATGTACCACTGTTTCCTTATCCACTCGTCAACTGTTGGACATTTAGGTTGATTCCATGACTTTGCTATTGTAAACAGTGCTGCTATGAACATGGTCGAGCTTGTGCTATCGAGGCGAACCTCTGCTGCTTGGGGGGTTATTCCCAAAAGTGGGATAGCAGGGTCATATGGCATTTCAATCTTTAATTTCTTTAAGAATCTCCAGACGGCTCGCCAGAGTGGCTGTATGAGCCTGCATTCCCACCAACAATGTAGGAGAGTTCCCCTCTCCCCACATCCTCTCCAGCATTTGTCGTTGTTTGTACTGTGGATTTTTGCCATCCTGACCGGGGTGAGATGATATCTCAGGGAAGTTTTGATTTGCATTTCCCTGATGGCGAAGGAAGTGGAGCATTTTTTAAGATAATTGTTAGACATTTTAATTTCATCCCTGGTAAAGTTTCTTTGAAGTTCCAGGGCCCATTTTTTAATTGGGCCAGTGTTTTCCTTGGAGTTTAATTTTCTAAGTTCTTTGTGCACTCTGGACAGTAGAGCTCTGTCAGATATGTGGTTAGTGAAGATTTTCTCCCATTCTGTGGGTTGCCTTTGAGCTCGTGTGACAATCTCTTTATCTGAACAGAAGCTCTTTAATTTCACAAGATCCCAACTGTTGAGAGTTGGTAGCAGTGACTGTGCCATTGGATGTCTGTTTAGGAAGTGTTGGCCTAGCCCAATCAGCTCGAGGGAGTTCCCTATCCTTTCAACTATGACTTTTAAAGTCACTGGCCTGATATCAAGGTCCTTGATCCATTTGGAATTAAGTCTTGTACATGGTGACAAGTACGGGTCCAGCTTTAATCTTCTGCATGTGGAGATCCAGTTTTGCCAGCACCATTTGTTGAAGATGCTGTTCTTTTTCCATTGGATTCTTTGGGCCCCTTTGTCAAAGACCAAATGGCTGTAACTTTGTGGGCTTATATCTGGGTCTTCAATCCTTATCCATTGATCTGTGTGTCTATTTTGGAGCCAGTACCAGGCTGTCTTTATAAGTATGGATTTGTAGTATAGACTTAGGTTTGGTATGGTAATACCTCCAGCTGTGTTTTTGTTACTCAGGATTGTTTTTGCTATCCTGGGTCTTTTGTGCCTCCATATGAACTTTGAGATTGTTTGGTCAACTTCTTTGAAGAATTGCTTTGGGATTTTGATTGGTATAGCATTGAATCTGTATATTGCCTTTGGTAGGATGGTCATTTTTACACTGTTGATTCTGCCAATCCAGGAACAAGGGAGGTCTTTCCACCTTCTGGTGTCTTCTGCAATTTCTTTCTTTAGGGTTTTAAAGTTTTCATTGTAAAGGTCTTTTACCTCCTTAGTTAGATTTATACCAAGGTATTTCATTTTTTTAGGGGTTATAGTAAATGGCATGGTTTCTCTCAAGGCTTTTTTCACTTCTTTCATTCTGGGCATATAGGAAGGCCTCTGATTTTTGCACATTTATTTTGTATCCTGCCACCCTGCTGAACTTCTCAATTAGTTCCAGGAGCTTCCTGGTGGAGTTTTTGGGATCACTCAGGTATAAGATCATGTCATCTGCAAATAGAGATAGCTTGACTTCTTCCTTGCCAATTTGAATCCCTCTTATGTCCCTTTCTTGTCTTATGGCTTCGGCTAAGACTTCAAGTACAATATTGAATAGAAGTGGTGAGAGTGGACAGCCTTGTCTTGTTCCTGATCGAAGTGGGAATGCTTCCAATTGTTCCCCATTGAGCATAATCCTTGCTGTGGGCTTGTTGTGTACAGCTTTTATTATATTGATAAAGGTTCCTTCCATTCCTACTGTCTCTAGTGTTTTGATCATAAAAGGCTGTTGGATCTTGTCAAAAGCTTTTTCTGCATCTATCGAGAGTATCATGTGGTCTTGGACTTTGGACTGGTTTACATGATGAATTACATTTATTGATTTGCGTATGTTGAACCAACCTTGTGTGCCGGGGATGAAGCCTACTTGGTTCCCATGAATGATCTTTTTAATATGTTTTTGAATCCGATTTGCTAAGACTTTGTTGAGAATCTTTGCATCTGTGTTCATCAGAGAGATTGGCCTATAGTTTTCTTTTTTAAGTGAATCTTTATTAGGTTT
Organism: Typhlomys cinereus; assembly: GCA_023101885.1. Classification (NCBI taxonomy): domain Eukaryota; kingdom Metazoa; phylum Chordata; class Mammalia; order Rodentia; family Platacanthomyidae; genus Typhlomys; species Typhlomys cinereus. The sequence goes on from JALPQD010000400.1 coordinate 1,390,910, forward strand.
TGGGATTAAAACGATATTAGCTTCATAGAAGGAATTTGGTAGTGTTCCTTCTTTTGCTATTTGATGGAACAGTTTAAGGAGTATTGGTGTTATTAACTCCTTAAATGTCTTGTAGAACTCTGTGCTGAATCCATCTGGTCCAGGACATTTTTTGGTGGGAAGATTCGAGATTACTTCCTCAATTTCCTTATATGTTATAGGACTATTTAAGTAATTCACAACTTCCTGATTCAATTTAGGTAAGTTGTGTTTACTTAGAAATTCATCCATCTCTTTTGTGTTGTCAAACTTCACAGAGTATAAGTTTTTGAAATATGATGTTATAATTCTCTGGATTTCTTGGGTATCCGTAGTGATAACTCCATGTTCATTTCTAATTTTGTTAATTTGGGTTTTCTCTCTCTTGCTTTTGGTTAGTTTAGCTAGGGGTGTATCAATCTTGTTGATTTTTTCAAAGAACCAGCTTTTTGATTGGTTGATTTTTTCTATCGTTTTCTTAGTCTCGATTTCAGATATTTCTCCCCTTATTTTGCTAATCTCTTCTCTTCTACTGCTTTTGGGATCAGATTGCTCTAGTTTCTCTAAAGCTTTAAGCTGCATTGTTAAGTTGTTTATTTCTGATGTTTCCATTTTTTTGACGTGGGCATTAAGAGCTATGAACTTACCTCTTAGAACAGCTTTCATTGTGTCCCAGAGATTTTGGTAAGTTGTATTTTCGTTATCATTCACTTTCAGGAAATCTTGAATTTCCTTTTTAATTTCTTCCTGAATCCAGTTCTCATTCAGCATCATAGTGTTAAGTTTCCAGGAGTTAGTGTATTTTCTCTTGTTTGATGTGTTGTGGATGTCCAGCTTTAGGCCGTGGTGGTCTGATAGGGCACAGGTTAGAATTTCAACTTTCTTGTACATGTGTAGATTCATTTTGTGGCCCAATATGTGATCTATTTTGGAGAAAGTTCCGTGTGCTGCTGAGAAAAATGTGTATTCTTTGGTGCGTGGGTGAAAAGTTCGATAGAGATCTGTGAGGTCCATTTCTTTCAGGGTTTGATTAAGTTCCAAAGTGTCTCTGTTAAGCTTTTGACCTGTTGATCTATCCCATGTAGAGAGGGCGGTGTTGAAGTCCCCAAGAATTATCGTTTGGGGGTTGATTTCTTGCTTTAGACGCTGTAGGGTTTTCTTAATGAATGTGGAGGGGCCCGTATTGGGTGCATATATGTTCAGTATTGTGAAATCTTCCTGGTGAATTGTACCTCTGACTAAAATGTAGTATCCATCCGTGTCTCTTATAATTTTTTTTGGTTTAAAATCCACTTTGTCTGATAGCATAATGGCTACCCCTGCCTGTTTTCTGCTTCCATTTGCTTGTAGAATTGTTGACCAGCCTTTTATTTTTAGAGCTTGCCTATCTTTTGTGGTGAGATGGGTTTCCTGCAGGCAACAGATTGATGGATTGTGATTTTTAATCCAAGTTTGTAGTCTGTGTCTCTTGATCGGTGAATTAAGTCCATTAATATTTAGTGTTATAATGGAGAAACTATTGTTAATTCCAGACATTTATTATGTTTAGTAGCTTTTATAAGTATATTGCTTCGCTTTTAATGGTGTTATATTTGCCTTCTGTTCTCCTGGATATGCCTGTTTTTTTCTTCACGCTTGAGTATCATTTCTAGCAGTTTTTGAAGGCCTGGTTTGGTGGCCTTAAAGTTGTCTTTGTGCTGGAAAATTTTTCTTTCTCCCTCGATCATGACTGATAGTTTTGCAGGGTAAATCAGCCTGGGTTGACATTTTTGCTCATTCAATACTTGAAGTATGTCTCTCCAAACTCTTCTTGCTTTTACTGTTTCGACTGAGAAGTCATTTGTTATTTTAATAGGTTTGCCTTTAAAAGTGACTTGTTTTTTCTCCCTTGAAGCTCTCAGCACCAGTTCTTTATCTTGAATGTGGAGTGTTTTAACTATTATTTGCCGCGGTGTGCTTCTAGTTTAGTCGTATCTGTTTGGGGTGCGTAATGCCTCTTGTATATGAATGGGCCTCTCTTTTTTTAGATGAGGAAAGTTTTCCTTGATGATCGTTTGAAAAATTTCCTCAGGGGTGGTATTTTGAGATTCTTGCTCCGGTATTCCATGAATACGCATGTTAGGCTTCTTCAGGGTGTCCCATATCTCTTGGATATTTCTCTCAAGTATCTTTTTGGCTTTAACAACCTCTTCCATTGAGCTGGTTAGTACTCCCACTTTATCTTCAAGGTCTGAAATTCTGTTTTCTGCTTCATTAGTTCTGTTGATAAGACTCTCTGTGGCGTTCTGGGTTGAAGATAACTTGTCTTTTAGCTCAGTTTTAAACTCTGCTTGAGTTTGTTTTAACTGTTCTATGCCACTTTTTGTTTCTTGCACTGTTTTTCTCAACTCCTCCAGATGTCTGTTGTGTTCCTCTTCAAAGCGATTGATTCGATTAAGTAATTCCTCCCGGATTTCCTCTTTCATAGTATTGAACATGGTAATGATCATATTTTGAAAGTCGTTATCCTGGGTCAGGCTTTCTTGGCCTTTTTCCGCGGGTTTGTTCTTGTTGGAGTCTAACATTATGGGATTAATTTCTTCAGTGGGAGATTTGTTTACTTGAGTGTTGCTTCTCATGGATTTACACTTTGACTTTGGCATTGTCGTTTTAACTCTTAAGATCTCTCAATTTCACTAAACTGAATTATTTGGCCTGGGGTACTGGTGGGCCGGGCCTGAACGGGGACTTACCTAGGGAGCGGGGTGAGGCCCGGGTGGACCGCGTGCGTGTCCCGACTGGCGGAGCGGGGTGGGGCGAAAAGGGAGGATGGGCGCGTCGGCGTGGAGCTATTTAACCCGAGGGCAGCTGGGGCGGGGCCCGGGCGCAGGGGGAGGTCCTCCTCGTCCCTGGGCCCCCGCGCGGCTCCGGCTGGATGGCGGGAGTCGGAGCCGTGTCCCCGTGGGCTGACCTGGGGTCCTAGAGCGCGCGTTGAGGCCCGGCTGGATCTCGCCTACGCGTCCCGACCGGCGGAGCGGGGGTGGGGCGAAAGAGGGAGGATGGGCGCGTCGGCGTGGAGCTATTTAACCCGAGGGCAGCTGGGGCGGGGCCCGGGCGCAGGGGGAGGTCCTCCTCGTTCCCTCGGCCCCCGCGCGGCTCCGGCTGGATGGCGGGAGTCGGAGCCGGGTCCCCGTGGGCTGACCTGGGGTCCTAGAGCGCTCGTTGAGGCCCGGCTGGATCTCGCCTACGCGTCCCGACCGGCGGAGCGGGGGTGGGGCGAAAGAGGGAGCAAATGAAATTATCTTTAAGACACAAAGAGATAAAATAAAATCAAAACTAAGACCATCAAGTCAAAATTAAGGTCACATTGTTATAGGGTGACTGCCGGCCAACAGCTCTCTGTGCATGAGTCAAAAATGCCGAAAGACAGGTTACATATATTATATACACATCTTGTTTAAAAAGAAGGAAAAAGGGGGCTGGAGAGGTGGCTCAGGCGTTAAGCCTCTGCTTTGTAGGCAGAAGGCCCTGAGTTCGGATCCTAGACCCCATGTATAGAAGCCGGGGGGAAGAACGGGAGTGGCCTGCGTTTCTGGTCCTGGTAGGGCGGAGCCTGTGAATCCCGGGGCAGAGTAAACAAGGAGGTGGAGGTGTCCATGGTGGTTCCTGAATTCCTCCGTGGTTCTACACACACACACACACACGCACGCACAACTGAATAAATAATAATAAAAATTAAAAAAAAAGAAAGAAAGAAAAGGGGGGGACGACTTGTCTTGTCAACAATCTACCTAAGGAATGTGACAGTCTCCTAGATGACTATCTACTCTATTTGTTAAGAAAGGGAAGCAAGAATGGATACTGAGGTGATCTGATGCCAGAACTGATGTTTGTCAAGGGCAGAAACCTTGGACTTTTATTCTTTTGTGAGCTTTCTCATGGCAACCTCTTATCTCAGTCCCAGTAGGAGAAAGGGGGGCTAAGACAGGCATTCTATGGTATGGGCTTTTATTAATATTTTATCAAAAGTTCAACCAAGTAAATACCACATCCTGTAGCCCAGTGTCCATCATTTGTCACTCGTCATGTAGTCAGTCAGCTCTCAAATTTGCTGGGCAATCCCATCGCTCCCACTTTACTGCTCACAGAACATTTCTCTAATGGTCATGTTTGCTCTTCTGTCTCCCTTGTTATCTGAAGCACAGCTATCCTCTACAAAATAATCCAATTCTTTATCTTTGAACTTAACCTCACCAAAGTCCTTGTTCTCTTTCAAAGAAACAAGCTGGGCCTAGACCATTAATATCTTTCTCAGTATTACTACTTTCTGAATGGACCACTAAGCTCTGTTAAACAGGTTTTCCCATACAGAACTTCAAAGTTCTCAAAAATCTCTACCTTTCTCCAACAACGTAGTTCAAAAAGCACAATAACCACATAGTCCAGTTTCTTTCAGCAATGCCTCACTACTCTGATACCAAATTCTGTTGCAGGTTCACTTTATGTTAGTGATATGAATACAGGAGAAAAACAACTGTATTTAACAAGATGTTTATTATTGCTTATACTTCTTGGATACACCTTATCGGCATTGCAAGAGAGTTCATATGAATATTAGGAGCTGAGGGAATTGGCCATACAATATCCATATAAAGAGCCTAGACACATACTTCTCACTTGTCATTTTTCCTGTATGCCAAAATTCTAAACCAGTTCCCTCCATCTTATTCACTGTCATACCCATTCAGAAGAGTGAAAATGGAATGAAAAGGTCACCCTGTGGTTTTCCCTTGCTTACTATGTATGCTACCAGGTAAGGTGGACCATAGGGACACTTCTGAAAGAGCAGGAATGCAAGGCTCCCCAGGAGAGTTTGTTAAAAGGAAACATGACACATGGGTATAGAGTCTGGATAAACTGGAAATCATGGTTCCAAAGTGTTGTATGGTATTTTCTTCTATCTTTGTCTGATCGGCTGTAACTACTTATAAGAAATCATCAAGATCTGACTTGCTGATCTAACCTGACTTTAAATTCTCTTAAAGACAGAGCCGGTGGCAGAGTTACTGCTTGTCAGCCGAGGTGCTGATGCTCTCTAGAGCACCGCACAGCTAATAGTATGCAATTCTGCAATGATTGCACATGCCTTGGAGGCTTTGAGGTCTCAAGAGGGGCTAGAATGGAGTTAAGTATGGTTAACTGAAGGTAGGAGTCTATCTGTGTAACCCTGAGAAAGGCATTATCCATGCTGAGACTGAGACTGAGACTTTCCACTGTGACTACTTTGGAGTCACTCATGTCCTGCAGGTAAACATTGCCACGCTCTTATTAAGTAACTACAATTAATTCACAGGTTTGTCAAGCTAGGCTTAGTGTTAACCATTACTTTGGTTAAAACCTATCTGGAGTAGATATGTTTTTTATTAAAAGACCGTTTCTATGTGTGTTGTCTGATATCCAGTGCTTGCTTTAAAAATTCACTTCAGGTATTTTAATTTCTTTTAAGGTAGTTAAACTGATTTCCTATATTTTCACGGGAAATCTTCATGGCCTTGCCTTTTTAAAAGTGATCTTTTTTAGAGCTCTAGGCAATGCTACTGAGTCCTTACACCTCATCAGAAGAGGACCCAGAGGAAAGTTTGATATGCACAGTAAAGATGCTCCAGGAATGGGGGAGGGAGGGAGCACTCGGAGAAAGGGAGGGGAGGAAAGGAAGGGGAAAAGGGGCAGGGAGCAAGGGGATCCAGGGAGGGATGGAGGGAGGGAGGGAAATGGGGTACCTATCAAGTTTGTATGAGTGGAAAAAAATTAATTAAAAAAGTGATCTTTTTGTAATTGAAAGATTGACTTTGAGAAAAAAATCATATTCTAGGCAGAAGAAAGACCTAGTGTATAGTCCTTCTGGGGACTATGCATGGTGTGTTGAAGAACATCCCAGAAGATTGAGATCTTGGAAAGGAGAGAACAAAAGGAAAAGAATTATAGCATGAATTACTAGGAAAATGTAGGGGGTTTTCAGGTATTCATCTTGCTGTGCCTTTGAAGGGATTTTGGATGTTTTAGTGAAAATGTTCAGTGTTTGAGAAATTATTTGAATCTGTGTTTACGATGTTGATTGGTACTGAAATCCAGCAAACTAAGCCAGATTGTGTTCTCCCTCTATATCTATTCCACTGGGGGGGGGGACTCATCATCATTGTACACAGACAGCTCAGCCCTGGTTTGTTCTTGCCCTGTATTTCTAGGGTTTTTTTCTATATCTTTTAACTTTTTCCTGTCCTAAAGGGTATCAGGATATTTGAGCAAAGAAGACATAACATCAAAGCTATCTTCTATAAAGTAAGTTTACTTGAGCTATCACAAGGCTTTATGGGTTCTTACTCAAAATATAGAGAATACCCCCCCAAAAGAAGAGTACAACCTTTTATACTCCTTGTTGCTTCTTCTCGCAGTCTAATTTGACACTCTTATATGATGAATTACATATTCCACAAGTTGTGATAAAGTTGCACATGCACAGTAACCATGTCACATAGCCTATATGCAGCCTTTGCAATGTAGCATTTGGTAAGTTACACAATAAGAGGAACACAATCTGACCTAGTTTGTAAGGTCTCAGTATCTCAGCCTTTGGAGAAGCAGGACTGTTCTACATTGTCTTTACCTCTCTCTATTTAGTCTACCTTTAGCAAAATTATCTGCTCATGCCCCAGTTTTCCCCAAAATTCCATCTTGAATTTTTATTTCCTTTTCTACTTTCTAATATCAAAATATTAACCACTAGACTTGATGTGGTTTTGTCTTTTTCTTTTCATTCAAACACACAATGACTACAGAGCAATCAACTTCATAAACATAGTTTCAAATAATTTCTCAACAAATATTTGCATTCAAGGAACCATTAAAAAAGTATCACTCATCATGAGCATGTTGGTTTCATTCCAGAGATGCTGGAGTGGTTCATTGTGTGCAAATCAATAAATAGACCAAAGGACAGAAATTACACAATATTTTCAAATTGATACAGAAAGGACCCTTGAAAAAATTAAGCATCTGTTTATAATAAAAGTCATGGAGAGGCTAGGATGGAGTCAACTTAAAATAACCAAGATTACATATAACAAACCTAAAGGCTACATTAAGGAGAAAAATTTTAAATATTTCCACTAAGGTAAAGGAAAGCCTCCTCAACAAATGGTGCTAGGAAAACTATGTATTCTTGTAGGAGAATGAAGGTTGATGCTTATCTTTTATCCTGCAAAAGAGTCAGCTTCAAATGTTTCGAAGACCTTAGCATAAGACCTGAAACTCTGAAACTGTTAATGTAAAAAGAAGATACAGCACTGAAATTATATATTTTGCATAAGGCCAAAAAGAAACAAATGAAACTGGAAAAGTTCCATATAGCAAATTAAACAGTTAAAGAGTGAAGAGAACCTTTGACAACTATACATTTGATAATTAATATCCTTGACATATAAAGAACTCAAAAAATTAAATAACTTGACCAAAAATCTGTTATATGTATGAGTGAGTATGTAGATTATAAATGCGAAGAAAGTAGGAAGGAACTTATGAAAGGGTAACAAAAATTCTTTTAATGTAGATGGATGGGCGAATAGTACAATGCATGTGATATAAAAGTGGAAGAAAGAATACCAAGTGGATTACCCTCCAACATGTTGTTGGTCAAGGAAGCCCCTGAGTTCCTCAAAATTATGCAGGCAATCACCATTGTTGTTGGCTGGTCACCAGAACAAGTTTATAAGTAAGAGCTTTTTGCTAAAGATATTACATGCCTCAGTCACAGGATATACAGAAATCAAGCTAGAACTACGCCAGATGCTTCTTCTATATTGTCTACCCATATTATGCCAAAATGTAAAATACAAGCTGATGAGGGATAATTATCATCAATAGTCTATTCATCTATGAATCCTGCATGCAACAATATTGACTGGCTAGGCAAGGTGAGCCCACTGGTGTAATAGTGGCAAGTCTGTTATGAAGATAACCAACCACTCTCTATTTGGATTTCTGCGACACAGGACAGACTGTACATCTGGTACTTTAAATTCAAACAAAAGACTGTGGCTGAAGAAGTCATAGACAGTAGTGAAGAAGCTACTGCTGTTATTTTGCCAAATGGACATGACGTGGCCATCAAATTACTTTTAGTTGCTATGAGATAACATTCAGACTCAAACAACTTAAGAGGAGGAAGGGAGATTTATTTAGCTTACAGTTCCGGATGGAATACAGTCCATCAACATGGAAAAGGTATGGTAAGAATCAAAAGTGACTCAGCTATCACAGATGCAGACAAGAGCACTTAGCAACTTCAAGAGCAAACTATTAGTGGAAGGAAGATAGAGCAACCTAAACTCAAGTCCCTCTCCTTGTGATGGACCCTCCTCCACAAAGATTTCACCCACTAAAGGTGCCGCAGCTCTCCCAAGCATTATCATCAACTAAATATGCAAACACATTAGTCTGTGGGAAACCACTCATATTCAAACCATGACACCTTATGTGTAAACATATTTATTCCTACAGATTAATGTTACTGTCAGCTTTGATCAGAAAGCTCTCTTTTCCTCTATTGGTAAATGTTAACTATGGAGATTCACACATGGTTAAAGTACTAAAAATAAATGATTGCAAAATACTCAGCCATAAATTGAACACCTGTAACACCCTCTCCATGCTGAGGAAACATTGTAGAAGAAGGGGTAAAAAGATTGTAAGGACCAGAAAGTAAGGAGCAGTGTGGAACACTGCCTTCCAGGTATCATCGATGACATGGTTGCGCACCCTTGAACTCACAGCAAACTATGATTACTTACAAAATATTTGCATGAAATTCAGTCCATAAACATATCATTGATATAGGAGGTACTCACAGAGTTTCTAAGGATTTAAACGGAGTTGAGGGCTGACAGATGAAAGAGAGACATTTTCTTCAGTGGTGTGTAGCCACTGATAAAAGTGCTCACAGTCCTGTTAAAATCCTCACCCATGCTCTACTAAAGAAGGTTTGTGAAAATCAATGGACCACAAAAAAAGATATAAAAGTAGAAAAGAACATAGAAGGGACACGGAAGGAGTTTAAAGAGAGAGAATAAGTAATTGTAATGAATATAAACAAAATAACATTGTGTATATATAGGAAAATGCCATAATGAAACATCATCATTTGTAATTAACAAATGTTAACAAAAACAATACAGAATTCAGGAAAAATTTGGCAATGATTGAAATGGAAAAAAGAAAGAACCAAAAACAGTAATGTCAGTGGACTTCATTTTGAAAAGCAGGGAAACCAAAGTATAAGAGAACAGTGCCACTGAAGTATTAGAAGAGGAAAAAGCTTTCAAGGTAGAAGTTTAAAAGCAATAAAAATATCTTCCAAGCACAAACATAAAACATACTAAATGAAGGATTTTTTAAAAGCTCATTGCTAACAGATTTGTACCATATGAAATGCCTTTGGACATTTCTTCAGACAGAAGGAAAATGTAAGAAGATGAAGTCGAGGTTTATAATAAGGAATGAAGAGTACCAGAAGCTGTAACAATGTAGTTAAATAGAAAAGACTTACATTTTGGTGTTCTTAGAAGGTATTAACTGTTTCAATGCACTTTAAAATTTTTTCATGAGGGCTACAGAGATGTCTCAGGGATTAAGATTTTGTCTCCCAAGTAGAAGATCCTGAATGTGGATCCCAAGTCCATGTAAAACAGGCAGAAATAACAATGACCTGCACATCAGGCCCTGGTGGATGGAGCCTGGGAAATCCCAGAGTGAAGCAAAAAGGAGATAAAAGCAATCCAGGATGATTCTCAAAGTCACCCTTGGTCCTCCACAAGGATACACAATGCCTCTGATACACACATACACACACACAGATAACATAAATTAATAAATTAATATTTTTTAAAATTATTGTGGGATTTATCATATATTAAAATTAAATTTGAAAGCACTAGCATACAATGAAAGAGGAAAAGGTTTTTATATGTGAAATACTTCATTCTCATAGAAAAGCAGAACTGAAGAAATTTGATATAGATATTAAAGAGGCCACTAAAATAAACCAAAAATATGTTATTTCAAGCTATATCAAAGGGAATTGTAAAATAAGAGTTTAGAAAAGTAAAATAATAAAATATAAATAATTGAAAAGGAAATAAAAATGTAATGAATAGTAAAAAGATAAAAATAGCAACATAGTTGCTTTAAAGTCAACAATATTATTACATCTAATGAAATAGTCTAAATACCTGATAGAAAATCATTAAGTTTAATCTTAAAGCACAAACTATATATAAAAAAATGAATCAAGAAAACCCACCATAAATGTGAAAACAAGCAGATCATCAATAAAGTCAAAACCCAAGATAAGCTATTAAAAGAAATACGGAAGTGTAACATTATGATCAGTCAATATTAGAATAAAGAACATTCACAGAAATAACATGGTTATTGCATAATCATGAAAAAGTCAAATGTTCATGAAGACAAAATACTCAAATATTTTATCTAGTTAGAGTTTTAAAACACAAGAAGTAAAAAATGAAAGAACTTATTAGGGCTGGAAAAAATAGTTCACAGGTTAAGATTTTGACTCGAAAGCAAAAGAACCTGAGGTCAGATCCCAGATCTGGGCAAAAATAAGAGATGTATACCACAGCAGACTGCACTTCCATCCCTGGAAGGTAGAGCTGGGAAACCCCCAGAGCAAAGCAATAAGGAAGTAAATAAAGCACTCCAGGATGATTCTGGATGTGACCCTTGGGCATTGTGCCAATTACTCTTACCTGTTGCTTTGAAAAAACACCCAAAGGGAAAGGGGAGATTTAGTTCCAGAGAGGAGACACAGTCCTTCAAGGAGGAAAAAGCGTAGCTCTGGCAGCAGAAGCTAAGTCACTTCCATCATGAAGGGTAAGAGCTGTTGCAAGTTCAAGAGCAGACTCACCCACTCACTCAAGCAGGGTGGGGCTAACCAACCTCAAGTCCCACCCCCCTGTAAGTACCTTCTTCCAGGAAGGCTCTACCGCCTTAAAGATGCCATGACTTTCCAAACAAGTAAAGATTCAAACCTGTGGGGTTCAACTCACGTTTCAAACCATGACAGACATCCCCAAGCACATACACTACACACCCACCCACATATACGTACACATCTACACACAGACACACACACACACACGCACACACGCACACAAGAAACTGAAGGAAATCATGGATGAAATGGAAAATTTTACAAAACCCTGTTTTCAATCTCTCAATCTCTTCTCAGCATACAATTTAAAAGTAAGCATAAAAAAGTAAGAACATAGAATACTTAAAGATAACTGCATATCTTTTATGGAACATTCCACCCAATGCATATGCTATTCAAGTACATTCTAGGTTATCAAAAAAAGCCCTCAGTAAATGTAACAGATTACTGTCTGAAATTAGTGTCATTTAAATTAATAATGAAATACATGCAAATTGCACAGATGTTTAAGAACTCTACAATAGTTCTAAACAGCCCATGGGTCAAAAGAAAGATATTAGAAAGTGTTGAAAACTGAATTAAAAGGGAAACAACATGAATCAAAATTTTGGAATATAACTAGTGCAGTGCATACAGGAACATTTATAGTGTTAACTATAAAGAATAGAGAAAAGCAGGGGGGTTAGGTAAAGTAGCAGATTAGAAGCTATGTCACTGCAACAGTAAATAAGAGTCAAGATAAGAAAGGACAGACTCTATACAGAAAGAGGAGTGCATCAGGAATTCACAAACCCAGCAATTAGAACAGTTGAAACAGCATGGAGAAGCAGAAGATCAACAAACCAAAATAAAATAAAGTAACAGGCCAAACAGCATGTAGCTGCAGCAGTATGGTTCCCACAAGGGCAAGGGAAGCAGAACCTACTTCAAAGGGTAAGCGAAGTTAAGGATAGAAAGTTCTCACAAGCCTCAATCCAGGTGTGGATTTTTGTTGAAACTGACTCTTCTGGCACAATGAATGAGCAGTGTACAGGAATTTCAATTCAACAATCCATGGAACTCAGTGCTGGGCTCAGATTCTATCTTGAGAGGGAGCCTGCTATTCAAAACTGAGCTACCCAAAGAATGAGATTTATTCATGAACACAAAACCACATAGCAGAAGACACTTCAGGGAATCTTAAACATAGAGGAAGAAAGACAATTTGGGAAACAGAACATAAGAAAGAATACATTTCATGAACGGAACAATTGAAAAAAGGAAAACTAAGAAATAATCCATTCTGTTCAACACAGTAAACTAACAAGCCCAACAGAGGAGAAAGAAAAGAAAAGGCAATAAGCCAACTAATCAAATAATCAGTAAAATTATTAGAATCAGAAAAACTTTCTCAATATTAATCCCAAATAAAAAGGAACAGATAGTGATTAAATTTTTTTGAAGGGACAAGATTCACCTATTCTATTATCTCAGAAAAATACATCTTTGACAAACGCATTCACAGACTGACATTTGTAAAGATGGAAGTCAATTTACGAAGCAAGTGGGAACCAAGCACAAGCTTGCACAGCTATCCCAGTAACGGATGTGTACACTTCAAAACTAGTTAGAGGAAAATAAAGTGGACCATTGTATAATAATAAAGGGAACAATCCATCAAAAAGATTGTTAATGCATGTATATGTGTGTGCATATATATACCTGCAAGCATGTATGCTAATTTCAGCAATGCTTAAGTTGCTTTGGAGTTCCTACCGGAAAAATAGATTGTGACAGAGATTACCAGAAAAGTTTTTCACCTGTAGGTCAGAGCAGTCTTCAGGGAAAATAAATATTTGGCAAAGCCTTTAAGAAAGAAATCTCTGGATCATATTAAATATATTAGTCATCATGATCAGAACTGATTTTTCTCTTTATTGCCTCTGAATTTGTCATAACATTTATATGTGACATATAATTGAAGTGTTGCATCTAAAGTTGGAATAATTAGAAACACAGTGTGGCCTAAGGAGATAGAGGAAGCAGATGAGAGGAAAAAAGATTTTAATCTACTGAAGTTGTTGCTGAGGCACCAGTTTTATCTCAGGGTTTTGCATTTTGACCTTGGAAATTTTCGTAACTTTAAAGTTATAGTCAATTTACCTAAACTCATACCAGTTTTCTTTTTTTAATTTTATTTTTTTGTGTGTGTGTATGTGTGAGAGAGAGAGATACATATGTATCAGAGTACATGTGCATTCCTATAGAGGAGCCTAGGAAATCATACCACTTTTCTTTAAATTATATCATAACACTTTCTACACTTTTGTCTTCATGTTTTCATTTTTCATAATCTTTAATATTCAAACAAGATCTTATCTAAAATATAAAATCCATTTCTCATATCTTGTTCTTTAATCATTTATATCTATGACTTTATATATCTCTTTCTTATATAACATTTCATTCTTATATCTGACATAAAAAGTAGACCATATTTGAAAAAAGAATGCATATACTTCGTATCCCAAATATTTAATGATAATAAATACAGGAGTAATATGCTAAAACCTAAGGTACAGAAGTGCCAATACATGTAAAAGGAAATTATGTTTAGGATATAATGAAACATATCAGGATCATGTAAAAACCGCAGATGCCTTTTTATGTCTATAAACAAGTTAAGCAGATTTTTTACGACTTTGTTTTACTTAGTTTAAAATTTTTAACACTATATCTTATTCTGGATTAACCAAATAAGGATCTTATAAAACTTGTTTTTACCAGTCAAAAATCATCTTGAGAAACTTGCATGCACTGTATAGCCACACATATGCATCCATCTTACAATTAGGCCTATACCAACAATAATGCTCAACTGATTTCAAAATCTTACAAATTAAGGAGTACAGACTTTAAAAAGGCAATTACATGAAGACAATTGCTATGAACACATTGTTATACTGGCCAGCAAAGAGACTGACATATAAGCAATTACATAAAAACTATTTTGAATCCCGAAACATGTAGCACAATGTAGCATCTAAGACAAGAGATACCATTTCATTAATTACTGAATTCTCCACATGAGGATCCCAAGCAAGTAGAAGGGAGACTGTCTTAAGTGTAAAAAGCTCTGCTGTGGAGGTGGGAGAAGAAAGATGAACGCATCATTAAGGAGATGTGTTTCATGAAGGCATTTCTGCTGGCTCCAGATGAGCCATTCGGGAGTCTGCAGAGCACGGGGCTTTTTAGAACAAATTTTAAGGGTGAGTTGTGAGGGGAAGCTTACAAAGTGAAATTGGCTACAAATCTCCAGTGAAAGGGGAACTCATCATTCTGGAGGGACCAAAACTTGAGGGATCAAGAAGTCTAGCTGAGAAGAAACCTGCAGGAGCAAGCCAGTCAGCCACACCTCATTTCCTCCACTGGGAAAAAAAGTCTTATCTGCACTGGCAGCAGCAGCAGCAATAATCATGGGTGGTGAGTGCTGGGCATTCTCAAAAGGACTCAGAGGACAGAGGAACGGAGTGGAAGAACAGTAGTCCTTTATTGTTAAGGAGAAACCCAAAAGAACTCCTTGGCTTGTAGGCAAAGAAACAAGAAGAAGAAAAGAAAGCTCCCAAGGAGGGCCTATAGATGAGAAGTATTGGTAATTATTGAGAAATTTTTTAATGAATCAAAAGGTCTGGGGGTTAGAAGAAAATTAATGCCTTTTTGACATTCAGTTTCTCTTTGGGAAGCAAGGCCAAACCAAATGGAGACCAAGCTCAGATTCCAAGTCGTAGAAACCAGTATGTCTGAGCAAAACTTGGAAGAAACTCTGATCGAGTGTAAGGATTTTTTGGCTTATCACAGGGTATGCAGAGGTCAAGTGGAAATCTGGGAGATTTACCTCCCAAAAACAAAGGTAAAAGAAGGTAAGTAAATGGTGTGGGGAGTGCACTACTTCTCTATCCAAGTCATAGCACAAAATAATAGGTTTTGGAGTAGGTAAATGTAGGGTGAGAAGAACGACAAATAGGCTCTAAACAGAATTAATCTTCAAGGAAGGGATCCATCAATGCCACAGCAGGCATTTGTCCTGCCAGACAAAGTACGATGACTCGGCTAAAGGGTTTCCAAGGAATGGGGAGTTCCTGTGTGTGGTGAAGCAGACTTAGTTAACATGTGGCCAATGCTCCTTACCCAATCAGACTGCTTCTGATGTCAATGGGAGAGAGGCAGGCTTTCATGAAAGCTATGAGAGGCAAGGGGACTCCAGTTGGATTAATCTGGCAGTTCCTCGCAGCAGCTGCAGTGGTCCGAGTTCTAGCAAACGGAAGACTCTGCCTTAGGGCTTCATATAGTGATATTCCCATCATTGTTTTTCTGGGCTACATATCACCATAAAGCTAATAACAAAGAAGAGTCACTAAATCGTGAGGCAAACCCGGACCATGAGAGCTGAGACATTCCAGATGCACCCTGGGCAAGTCCAGGGCAAAAAATATTTTTTCCTTTATCATCTTTCCCTTCCCAGAGAAGTAACTAGGATCGCAAAACTTAAATATCACATAGACTTCCAAGAGCTGGCATAGAAATACATTCTCCTCACGTGTCATGAAGCCAGAACACCCTCCCCATCTTTATTACACTCTAGGCTGCATTTGGGCTGATTTATTCCACAAAGAAAGAACAGATTCTGGAAAGAACCAAATCCAAGTGTTTTTCTCAGTTGCATTTGGTTTCACTTAGATAATTTTTGGCATAGCACATTCTTTCTTTCTAGCTGACTGTTTTTATAAAGTAAATGAGGAGACAATATATTACCCTCTAGAATTCCAGACAGGCACACTATGAAAATTTAGCAAAACAAAGTATCTTTTTCATCATTTTATTCTAATCCAAGGTAAATGGCCATCAAATAAGTATCTCTCTCTGTGTGCATCTTCCATATATAGGTACAAGGGTGTACAGATGTGTGTATTTGTGAGAAGGCCAGAGGCCAACCTGAGCTGTCATTCCTCAGGTACCACATGATATGTTCCCCTTCCTCTGAACCCCATTTTCAGAACAGAAGTTCTGCTTACTGGTCACTGCCTCCTCCCAGTGGCACAGCAGCCCCACAGTTGGCACAGGGGCCGGTGACTCTCTCCCTTCAGTCTTTTACCCCGCTTCTATGCTCAGGAATTAAAACCTCCACTTCACCTTCACATCCCCTTCTCCTCGCTCAAGAATTAGTCTGGTCACCATGTAACCACATATTCAATAAAATGTTTTCATTCCTTGTCCGTGGCATGGCATGTTTGGACCTTTTTTTTCAACCCTTGCATAGCCGTTTGAACCAAAGACCTTTTGTTTTAAAAACCTTACACCACACAACTGCAAATTTTTTTAACCTTTCATTGTTTCATACATGAATATAATTAATTTATGGTATTTAAACACTATAATCCCCAATGCCATTCCCCACCCCTTTGCCCAGCACAACTCTGCTTCTTCCCTGTCAGTCTCCCTTCTATTTTCATGTCTTCTCATAGGTGTGACCCACTGAGTTTCATCAAGATACCTTTGATGGCATGTTCCTGTGTACTTGTTAGAGCAGGAATTATGTATTAGTAGGTATATCATTGAGGAAAGCATCTTCCTTCCACCTCTATCAGCATTACCCCCATCAGTCTTCCAGGAAGGTATGAGGGCCTCTTCAGTGGTAAAATGTCAATAGAACAAATTCTGTGGGGAGCTTATGGAAATATATATAACTACATGTTGCAGCACTGTCATGTCCATTAGACAATGTCTGGCCAGGCCTCCATCCACTTCAGGCTCTTACACTGTTACCACCCCCTCTTCTGAGATGTTCCCTGAGCTTTAGGGTGGGGGTCATTTAGATGTCCTGCTTAGGACTGAGCAGGATGTTATCACTGATTTTCTGCGTGTTGTGATTTTCTATAATAAACACTTTACACCTCAAAAGAACACTTCTAGGTGGAGTGCTGAGTGCTCTCCCAGTCTATGGGAATCATGACAGTTGCTTAAAGGCAGTTTGATATATCTTTATAGATAAAACTTAACAGCTTACAGTCCCTCCCAAGGCCTATACCCCCTCCCTTATAGGTTCTTGTTGTGGTTTACAATAATGTGATTTCTGCTGAAAAATTAGCCTTAAATACAATCACAAAGCTGTTGATTGCCATCATGCCACTTGTGCCACTATTGCACTGACGGTCCTTTCTTGTCAGGGTGGTTGTTATTTTACTTTACAGCTTCCACAGACTGATGACTCTGTTGATCGCTTCTCCCCAGGAAGGAGGAAGCTTCCAAACTTCCAAACAGCTGGTGTTTTTCATCCATGTCAAGACATGTGTTGCATTTTCAGCAATAGGATCTAACTGTCAGTTTCTGGAGGACAATCAAAAGTACTGGCAAAAGCACACACTGTTTGAGGGCGTCTTTGAGATCTCTGATCAACACTACCTAAGGTATATGATACCTTACGAGGTACTTGTCTATGGGTTCTAGCTGGAATACCATAGGACATTTCACCCTATCTTCCTCTGTGTTCCCTTACATAGGGTATGCCCACTCTCACTGCTTTTTAAACAGTGATAGAGTTATATCATAAAATCTTGTACTATGTTACTTCCTCAACCATTCCTTTACCCTAGCCCCTCACCTCCTCCCCCTCCCTTAAATATCTCTCCCCATTATTTTCCCTTTCCACCTGTGGTCTTCTATATCTCCTCCTTGAGGAAGATACCCAATTCCTCCCACCTCCCTTAAGGGTTCCTTCAAGTTTTCTGTATACAACTTCAATTTTGGCCTCACTGGCCTGGATTCACTGGGCAGACTGAGTTAACTGACCAGCGAGCCCCAGGGAGCCTCTCGTCTCTCACTCCTTAGTACTGGGATGAAGAATGCACACCACCACACCCGAATTTTTTTTTTCATATGGGTTGTGGACATTGATTTTCTTTTTATTGTTATACAATATAATGGATTTATCCATCTTAAATATTACTAAAATATCTTATATTTTTATTTTATGATTTTGAGAGAGAGGGAGAAGACAGAGAGAGAGAATGCACAGGCATCGAATGACATACAGCAGAAGGTCAGAGGACAACTTTTGGGAATCAGGTCTCTCCTTCCATCACTTCAGCTGATCAAGCAGAGATCTCCAGGTTTGTGAGCAGGAACATTATTGGCTGAGTTTTCTCACTGCCCCATCGTATTAACTTTTTAAGCTAACATACAAAATAACAGGCTTTATCATGGTATCCTCTTCCATGTGTGTCATTATACTTTGATCTCATTCACCTTCTATCCCAGCACCCTCCCTGATCCTCTTGCAACTTGGCAACATTAAAAAAATATGTATGCAACATTAAAAAATAAAATTTAAAAGAAACCTCAAAGCGCCTCTCTTTTCTATTTCATTAGATATTTTATTTTGTATTTTCAGGTATGTGTATGCATGAGGCATATGTATTTGTATATGCATGTCTTCACATGTGGGCGGGTGCAAGTGTCTGTGCATGTGAGTATGAGTATGTGTATGTGTGGAGGTCTGAGAGTGATATCAGGAATTATTGTTGGTCTCTCTTCCACCTTACTATCTTGAGGCTGGATTTCTAATACCAGAACTCACCAAAAGGGTTCCTCTAGCAAGCCAATTTGCTCTGAAGATTTCCAGTCTCTGCCTTCTAGGACTGGAATTACATGTCAAATGGATTGCAATTGATAATGAAGTGTGCTTAGTGTGAAATTGTATAGGTTGTATAGGACTTAAATAATAAACCCTAGTGTAACAATTAGTTTCAGGTGTCAATTTGACAATTTTAAGAACTGAGCACATGATCCAACCAATTTAGGGGAACAAGAACCACACAATGACCACAGGTATTTCTGAGAGAGGGGCAAGGACAAATGCATACCTTCTAGCCCACCAGTCTGCCACATCCTAAACAGCTATCTATCATATCTACATATATCCCAAGGGAATGGTCCCACCCACTATGGTCTGGATCTTCCCACATCTATAGGTTTGCTAAAAGACTTCCCCTGACTAAATAATTCTTCATAGATTGTATCTAAAGAATTAGCTCTAAAGAATTAGCTCTCAGTTATCAAACTGACACCTAAAACTAACTGTTTCATCAGGTTTTGCTATTTAAATTCTACATTGTAATTTCATAGTGAGCATACTTCACTCCTGATTGCTGTCCTTGTTCTGAATCTAAGATTCTATTGGTCTGAGGTCTGTAGTACCATACAGCTCAGGGTTATACCTGGGTAAAAGCCTAAAGTGATCTGCGAACATGCTCTGCAAAGCATCTTACACAACAGTTACAAATGAGGAAATAATGAAAATGCATATCACAATGGAAAGGACAATCCTCCATTAGAAGTGAGAGTCAGAGAAAGGACAGAGAGAGAGAGAGAGAGAGAGAGAGAGAGAGAGAGAGAGCAAGAGAGAGATGGGAAGAGGTCAGTTGTGCTACAGGCTGTTAATGAGCCAAGTGGTTCCATCCTGTAGCAGAGTCTTGTAGAAGCTCATTCTTTTGATGGTTGCATTTTTGATAATGGTTCCGGGGTCTTTGAGAAAGGCTTCTGAGCTACATAAGATACATTGTCACAATTATAGGTCCTTCTTTTAATGAATATCCATTGTAGTGTAGTAGTAGCTGTGTGTGTGTGTGTGTGTGTGTGTGTGTGTGTGTGTGTGTGTGTGTGCGTGCTCCTCAAACAGGAAGGACAGACGACACTGAGGTCCTATGAAAATTAATGCCTACTAGGAGAGACAACTGTGAGGGGACTTGAAATCACCAAGAGCCTCGGGAATGGTTTGAAAGGTTTGGTGGGACTATACAGTGAGAACAATCTTTAAGAAACTGTACACATTGACAACTGTGCATCATATGCTACTTCTTTCAGAAGTAATATGGGTCCATGCGGCCAGATGTAGAAACTCTGAAAGATGAACAGCTAATTATTCACAGTCTCAAAAGAAGGGGCCTAAGGTATCAGGAGTGAAACAGATTAGGTTTTCATGTCTGAAATTAACTACTTCAAAAAA
The DNA here is from genome assembly GCA_023101885.1 of Typhlomys cinereus. Taxonomy (NCBI): domain Eukaryota; kingdom Metazoa; phylum Chordata; class Mammalia; order Rodentia; family Platacanthomyidae; genus Typhlomys; species Typhlomys cinereus. The sequence goes on from JALPQD010000400.1 coordinate 1,410,952, forward strand.
AAAAAAAAGTAAAAGCTTAGTGCCCTCACACTGACAAAAGCAGCCTATTACAGACCAGGATCCATGGTTAACTGTGAATGGTCTCCTGTGGCCCGGGACCCAGAGCTCAACCCATGAGTGGTCTCTCTGCACTTATTCTGTAGATGTCTTTTCCTGGGCTGGGATGTCCACGTGCTTATGCCGTGAGCAGTCTGTCTTGGGCCAGGCTGTTTGTATTTGCACAGCAGATGGCCTCCCCTGGACCCGGGTCTGTGTGCTCACATCATGAGTGGTCTCACATGAGCTGTGCTGTCTATACTCACACTTAATCAATTTCACAGGAGACTGACAAAACTTCCATTCTTTAGCTTTATCATAGATGCTCAATCATAACTGCCTACATTGTAACTGTATTTTCTTTTAATGTTCATGACTTATTTCATATTATAGGCCTGGCTTTGAAACAACAAAAAAGAGCACACGAAGGTGAGAAGGAGTTATGATGATGGGATGTTCTAGGGGGAGGTGTGAGAAGAAAGGGTAGGCATGATCAAATAGCATTATATATTGTCTATTAAATTATGAATAAAGAAAAATATAGAGAAGAGAAAAAAAAAGATAGCATGAAAAAGGGAGAAAGACCTGGGACATGCAGCATGTATTTCAAGCTTTGGGATTGATTATTCTCTTTGATTGGAAGGAATTGATATAAAATGCTGAAAAATGCAAGAAAATCCAGAAAGAAAGAATGAATGAAGCAAGGGAGAGAAGAAAAAGGAGGGACGAAAAAAGGAAGAAGGGAGAGAGGTAAAAGAAAAGAAAGGCAGGCAGGGAAGGAGGGAAAGAGGAAGAAAGAAGTAGGGAGGGAAATGAAAAGAGGGAGGGGGAGGGGGAGGGGGAAAGGGAAAGGAAAGGAAAGGAAGGCTTCGAGAAATGGCAGATGGTTCAGGGCTTAAGTCTCTGCTTGGTAAACAGAAGGACCTTTGTTTGAATCTTGGATCCAATAGTTTAGTTTCGATCTCAGATCCCATGCAAAAATGCCAGGTGGAAATGAATGCATCCTACACTTCTGGTTCTAGAGGGTGGAGCCTGGGAAATCCCAGAACAAAGCAGTAAGGAGATAGAGCCATCCAAGATGATTCCCAATGTTATACTTGAGCCTCCACGTATGAGCCTCCACAGGCACACACACACTCACACACACACACACACACACATCTACATACATGTACATACCAGCACATATACAAAAAAGAGAGAGACAAAGAGAGAAGGAAATAGAAAAATAAAGAAACAAAGAAAGATCCAAGCAGAGAGAGAAAATCACATCATTGCATGAGTCAAAGAGTTGAAAAAAGATGAGGTCTGTTTATTTCATGTAAAAGAAATCTCCATGATTCATACTACTGGTTATAGCCTCTGTATTATAAAAGAATTCCTCAAGAAAAAGAACAATAATATTGAAATCATCATCCAAAGAAATTGCTTTTCTTCCTTTTTGTTTTAGAGGTCAAAGCATATAAAACTCAGAAGAGAAAGGTTATTAAAGTACAATCTGTTTTGGTTTTTTTGCTATAATATAATACTCTGATCAAAGCAATATGATCGGGAAACATATAGGAAAGAGGGATAAGGGTCCATTATGATAGGGAAGGCATAGCTCATCTATAAAATCTCAAGTTCTATGTCTCTCAGCTCTTGGCCTGCATCCATGAAGACTTCCCTCAACTGAAATTGACCAGTAAAGAAAAGCACAAATGATCTAAGGGCAAAAAGTAAATGACTAAGTAATAGGCACAAATAGGACACCCAGACTTACCCCATACCACAGAAGACAGAACAAAAAGGTTAGGAACCAATCAGGGAGTGAGCATCTATAAATAGTACCCTGTAGGCATAAAACATGAGTGCGTATAAACAAGCTCACTTGCACAAGGTCTATGCAAGGTTGGCTCCAATACTATGGGCAACAAAATTAAGGGAGAAACTTAAGTGGCCCCATCCTCTGAAAAGAGACTACTGATAATCAGAGAAGAGACCCCCGCATACACAAACGTTCCAATTGCACATATTAACTGTGGACACTATCCTCCAGGAATGGTATAGAAACTGTCCTCTTGTATCTTCAGCAGTCATGATCCCCAAAATGAGAAATGTACAATCATAGACCCACTAGATTCCTATTATGAAGTAGGAAAGAAACTGAAAATTCTTTCTTCTACTTTTTTGAAGCATGTAGAATGTCATCAGTACCTGCATTCTTTCTCTCATCTAACTGCGACAGCACATTTTGATAAACCTTCCTACTCCTCCCTATTCTCCCCAGAGAATAGTAATAATGTGTTAATCACTATTATTCTTTCAACTTTTATAAAATAATTTAATTCTGGATTGAAAAATTCTTTAGCAATTCTATGGGCCATGTTTCCATTTAATCACCACAGAACTTTTTTTTGAAGTAGGCACTAAAAACCCACCTTTTTGTCCAAGATGATATGCTTCTGAGAAGTTGGAACGTATTTCTGAATGTCACTTCCTGGGACTCTCCATTAAGAGTCTCCATGAAGCCACACAATTTTAACATGAAGCCACAATTTTAAATAGATTTTAGAAAATACAAACACAAAGGAAACCAAGAAGTGTTATGTTATAGTAGATGAAATATGGCAGTACAATTATGTTTATTCTCCCAACCGATGTTTTTTGATTCATAAAAAATGCATCTGACACTATAGAAAAAGTTAAAAATCTTAGAACTCACCATATTAAAAAATGAAAAAAAACGCAAGGCCTTAAAACAATCTCTTATCTGTTTAAACTACTTAAAGAGTTATTTAAAACACTGGCCTATACTCTTCTCTAGGTGTAGACCCCAGTCCACTGCTGCTGTGAAGCTCAGAAGCTCGGGGTTACTTTCTCCTCTACTGGCTCATATGCACCCTCTAGTGGTAGATTTTTGACATTGGGTCCAGCCCTTGCAATCTTATGAACGTGAATATTTTGCCACCAACTGCAGTATTAAGAAGCAAATTTGTGAATAGGAGATGTGACAGGACAGCTCTACAGCCAAATCTTCAAAACAGGACAGCTCTACAGCCAAATCTTCAAAATACAACCTTCCTGACTTCTGAGAGAAAGGCTAGTCAGTGGCCAGAATAACAAACACAAAATTCACAGATGCTTAAAGTATCACTATGGAAACAGTGAAATTCGGTTTCAAAGGAACACATATTCAGTACATGTTTTCAGCAACAACAAAATTCCTATAATGCTTACTACTTACCTACCTTATTTCCTGCCTACCAGTTCTCAAGTCAAATTGCCCTTAAAATGTTTCATTAAGGGAAATTCAATCTTCAACATTAAAACAGACTCTTGTGTTCACCGGTTGATGTAATTTTGAATTTACATTTTAAATGTTTAAATTCTTATGTTTTAGTCAGGACTGCTGCATCCAGGAACTCACTGCAGTAAGACTTGTCCTTAGCAGACCTGTATATAGTGACTGACATACTAACATGCCCCCATAGTCTATAGAGGAACTCAACAGAGGTAAGAACATACAGTGAAAATCTTGGGAACTAAAGTTGGATGAGTGAAGGGGTGGCCTGAAGAGAGGCAAATTTTTATGCCACAAAGGCCTGAACTCCCACAAGAGCAGGGAACCCTGGGGTCCATAGAAGCAGACAGCACGAGAGTAGAAGGGAGTGGGATGGATTGATGAAGGGAAGGGAGGGAAATGGGGAAGGGGAGAACGCTTTATAAAAAGAAATTCTCGTGTTTTGATTTTTATCACTAATTTTAGTCTTTAAAAATGACCTGTCTAGCAGTGATGAATTTTTCTCTTTTAGAAAAATTGTTATTTCAAATACTCATTCAGTCACTCCCCCAGTGATCCAGCTGTTTCACAATTCACATTGCACTTAATCAGCCAGCAGAGAGGAAGCTCCCAGCTTGATTTCTTCATGTCTTCCAGCCAAAGTGTACAGTGTCTTTAGCAACAGGGTTTTACCATATTGTTCGGTGGGTAACCAACAGCAATGGTGATTGCCTCAAAAGAGGGCCTTGGCAATAACTCACCAATAAATATCCAACCCTTGGAACTAGAATTTTTATTTCAAAAACTATGGCTTCCCCACACACACATATACACAGAGTACCTTTGTTCAGCCTCTTTAACCATCACTTTAACATTTACAGGTAAAGACCATTGAATGATTTTTGTCATTCACCTTGCTAAGTGTCATCTGTGACTCAGAGGACTGTCTCATTCACATCCCTATTTCTAACAGGCTCAGTGGAGCTGTGGCTGGGACTGACTCTTACCACTCTGAAAGTACTTGAATCAAGGGGGAACACAGCTGTGCTCTTACCTTCCATGCCTACAAAATTCCTGGGTCAGACGCTTTCTGTACCCAAGAGGTGGGTGTCCGCTGCTTCTCCATTGACCAAGCATGGTTCCTGAAAGGCCTGGACTGGCTGATCCACTTTTCTAGCCATATAATATTTTATTACAAAAGAGAAATCTCCTAAGAGAAAGCTGAATGTTTTTCAGCTGTCCTGCTTTATCAGTTATACCTTCATTCAACTTTTGTTCAAGCTTTATCCTTCCAGTGACTCTTTCTCTCTAAACTCTCAATTTTTTTCTTCAGAAACTCTGGTTCAACACATATCTTGCTACGTTTTCTTTCAAGGAACCCAAATGGACTCTTCTTTTCTCAAACTGTTTTCCGACATCATCTCATGGCTCCTAAAGACCAATCCTCATCATGGGAGTCAGCAAAGTCACTAAAGCACCATACAGGTCCTGAGTTTCCTGTTGAATCAACATCATTTTTCACTCTCCTGTTAACCATCCTGGATGACTAGACATCAAAACTCTCTCATGTCCAGTTCCCTCAGTAATACTTGCCCTTCTACTGTCCATCAGTCCCTGGTGTTCACACAGTACTCAGCCAGTGATGGCAAGTATGATAAGCCGGTCCATCAGGAAATGGTCTCCTTCATAATGACTCAGATTATGCAACCTTTGTTTTACGGAGAGAAGGGTTATTCTATTTATTTTCTCTGCTTCCACAGCATTCAGACTGATGGTGCCTGCCCCTGAGTCCCATGATGTGAGAGGTTCACACCTTTCTTGTTTAAAAATATTTCCCAATGCAGATCTCAGCTATCTCTTCACCTGAAATGCATATTCGCCCATGTGATCCCAACGCCTGACTCTTTCTCTTACAGCACAACCCAGTCAGTCAGTAGCTGTCCAGTTTTGAGTTCCCAGCTTCCCCCAGCTTTTGTCTCCCACCTTTCTCCCAGCCTGACATGCAAGTCTACCACACAATCCTGAGCACCCAGTCAGCCAGAGAGTAGGGTATTCAGGCTTGGCTCCCAGCTTCTCTCTCCCAGCTATCCCTTCACCTAATGTTCAAGGCCACCAATGTCGTCCCAAGCACACTGGCCCAGCCAGCCAATGGCCGTTCAGCAGCCACCCAGGCAGCTGTCAGCACCCTCTCTTTCTCTCTTTATCCCCTTCTCTATATCCCCCCTTGCTAATTACACACAATAAGACTCAGATTCAAATGACACAGAAACCAAAAGCAGATAACCACACATTTTCCAACAGATGATCTTCAAAACTTACCATCCAACACTGGGCATCTGTAACCATCTAGCTATATTAATCCACATCTACACTTGCCAGAATTCTCTTGAGAAACACCAGAATCCTCCCACAATTAGAAAGCACTGTTGATATGCCTTTTGGATTAAATCAGATGGAACAACAATTGAAAAAATATGTACTTGTTTCTTTGTTTGCTTTATTACTAGTTTTTAGTACTCATATCCTGCTGTTTTTGCTTTCTTGTATTATTTTTGTTTGCTTAATCCTTTCTGTTCTTCACTCTTTTGTTCATTTTTATTTCTTTTGGTCTTATTATCTGCCAACTTAATTTTACATTCTCATCTGAGGGGTGAGACATTACATTGTGAGGGGTGAGCTCTTATGTAATTTAGGATTCAGTATCAGAGCATAAAATTCTGTACCTGTGTTAACATTGGTATCTTATGCCTCATAATCCTATCCCCCAAAACATCTTAACTATACCAGTCTTCCCACATCCAAGATAATACCTAACTCAGTTATTACCCATCTTACTTCTCTACTATTTTGAATCTCATTAACAAAAACAAAATACAGATACTATCAGCATCATCTAAGCATTGAAATTCAACACAGCCAGTTGAACTCGATGACCTTATAGAAGAATTAGTATTTTGTGGCCCTAGGTTGAACTTCAGACAGCATCTATCCCCATCCAAAAAGTTGTGAAAGCAGAGACTAACTTACTCAAAAGATGTAGCTGAGCTAAAAACATAAATCAAAGAAAATAATCAACAGCCTATCTACAGATGTTTCACTGTAAAAACAAACAGCACAAGAAGCCAAGTAAATATGTCTTCTTCCAAAACCACTGATCTCAAATCACCAGCTAGTTTAAGGGAAGCTGATTGAATAGTAACCAAGAGAACAATAATCTCTACAATGCAATCTAAAGATCAATCATAAATTTTATAATGAAGCAGATCCAAGAAAACAAATACCTAAACAAGTATGAAGGTAACCATAATAAACACAGGAAGGAAGACCAAGAAAACACCAAGACGCAACTAGAGAAACTGGTATGGTAAGTCTATCAAAGAAACTGATAAATTGAAAAACCTACATGAATGAAAAATGCAAGAACTCTGGGACACCATTAAGAGATCCAGTGGTCCATGGGAATCCATGGGAATCTGTAGATAGGCTGTTGATTATTTTCTTTGATTTATGTTTTTAGCTCAGCTACATCTTTTGAGTAAGTTAGAGTCTCTGCTTTCACAACTTTTTGGATGGATAGATGCTCTCTGAAGTTCAACATGATTAGAAAGACAGTTGAAAATCTGAAAACTAATTTAGAAACACTGAAAAAATAGGGAAACACTATAAGAAGCCCCCCCCAAAATAAAAAAATCCCAAATTGAAATACCAATGGAACCAAAAAATTCAAACAGTGCAACTAAAAATTCAATAGTCTCAAAAATAGAACCGATCATGTAGAAGACTAATTACCAGATCTCAAAGACAAGATGAGAGAAACTGGTATGGTAAAGTATACCAAAGAAACTGAAAAATTGAAAACCTTACATGAATGAAAAATGCAAGAACTCTGGGACACCATTAAGAGATCCAGCCTGCAGGTCATGGATTCCCAGAAACATTCACAAGAGGAAAATACATCCTGAATAATCAATGAGATAATAAAAGAATTTCTCTAACCTAAGAAAAGAGATGCCCATCCAGATTCAAGAGGCATATAGGACCCCAAATACCTACAGCATAATATATGACATATACCAAATATGCACATTAAAGATAATATCTTAAAAGTGGCAAAACTAAAGGACCAGGTCACATATAAAGCAAGTCTATCAAAATAACAACTGACTTTTCAATGCATATTGTTAAAATCAGAAGATCCTGGAAAGACATAATACAAGTTATAAATGAACACAAATGCCAACCCAGATTATACCCAGAAAAACTATTAGTCATGATAGAAGGTGAAGAAAAATATTCCATGACAGACTAAAGGACTATATGGTTACAAAACTGTATTGAAAGGAATATTCAAGATGAAAGAGCAAGATAAAAACAGCAAAGAGGTTACAAGGAATAAATAATACCAGTACAAGAGCTAAATAAATATATTTTTAAAAATAAATATAACAAATATTCAACAATAACTTTAAATACTAATGAGATCAACTCCACAATCAAGAAACAGACTTAATCTTGGATCAACATCATGACTCATCAATACTCTGCCTCCTAGAAATGCAATTCACCATGAAAGATCCCAGAGTGAAAGAATAGTCAAAGACATTCCAAGAAAATGGAAACAAAACAAGCAGAAGTTTCCATTTTAATATCAGACATATTACTCTTCAAACTAAAGCAGATCATAAGAGACAAAAATGGTTGCTACCTTCAAGTTGAGGGAACAATCCTTCAGGAAAATACTATAACACTAAACACATATAAACCAAAACCACATGCAGCACTCAAATTCATCAAACAAATACTACAGGAGATAAAACAGCTAATCAACCCAAACACATTAATAATAGAATTAATACCCTTCTCACACCACTGAACAGGTCAACAGATTAAAAACTAAACAGAGACACATCAAAGTTAAATGAAACTAAAAATCAAATTAACTTCACAGATCTCTACAGAGCATTTTACCCAAAAACTGAAGAATACAGATTTTTCTCAGCAGACTATGGAACATTCTCAAAAAATAGGCTGCATACTAGGATATAAAACAAGTCTACACAAATACAGTAAAATTGAAATCACACCCTATATACTATCTGAGCACCACAGAAAAAAGACATCTACAACAAAGTAAGCAACAGAAAATACACAAATTCATGGAAATTAAATAATATACTCTTAAAGAGTTATGAGTTAAGGAAGAAATACAACAAGAAATAAAATTCTCAAGTCCAATGAAAATGAAGAAACAACCTACCAAAATATATGGGACACATTAAAAGTAGTTTTAATAGGAAAGTTCATAGTGCTGAATGCAATCAAAGAAAGAGAGAGAAAGAGGAAGAAAGAAAAAAGAGCGAGAGAGAGAGAGAGAAAGAGGAAGAGAGAAATAGGGAAGGGAGGGAAGAGAAGGAGGGAGGGGAGGAAAGAGAAGGAGGGAGGGAGGAAAGAGAGGGAGGGAGGGAGGGAGGGAAGATCCTAAATGTTACACCTGAAAGCTTTATAAAAACAAGAACAAGTCAGAAAAGTAGCACATGGGAAGAAATATTCAAGATCTAGGCAGAAATTGGATCTGAAAAATACAATACAAATAATGGATGAAATAAAGAGCTGGTCCTTTGAAAATGTATACAACATTGACAAACCCTTAGCCACATTAAGCAAAAGAAAAGGAGAACATCTAAATCAATAAAATAAGTAAAAGGGGAGAAATTACAACAGATACTGGAGAAAGGAAGCAAATCATAAGGACATTTTTAAAATTTATACTCCATTAAACTTAATAATCTAAAAATAATGAATTCCTAACCACATACAACTTACTGAAATTGACTCAAAAGCCTTGGAATCAGAGATTTCCAAGCCCCTATTTTTAAGCATGTATCTCAGTGTCTTAGAGCGCTAGGTCTTTAGACTTAGAAGTTGTGTTACCCATCTCTTGGGGTCTCACTCACCTCGAAGACTTCTTGGCCCCCATCGAATTGTTCAACACTCCATGAACTCTTCGTGCCCCACGTTGGGCGCCAGAAGTGGGTGTCCCCGGGGATTGCGGCTCTGTCCTGCAGGCCGGTCCTGCAGATCCTCCACAAGGGGGATCGGGAAAAAGTGAGTGTGCTGTCTGCCGGCTCCAAGCCCTCCTTCCCGAGGACCATCAGACGAGACAGCGTCGAGTGAAGCAGGAACTAATTTACTACAAGGCCATAGCTATCTTATAAAGGCAGAAACTGCAAGGGGAATTCCAGGGTGGGGAAACAGGCAACCAATCATCTTAAAGGTCAAGCTAGCACGCAGGCTGTTTGTAGCAAGATTCCTTCAAAACATCCTGAGCTATGCCCCCTATTTTCTTCCTCCATCAAAACATCTTTGTCTAAGTTCAAAACATCCTGAGCTACACCCCCTCTTGTCTTCCTCCATCAAAACATCTTTGTCTAAGCTTGCCAGACCACCCAGGTCACCTACACTGTGGCCCCCACACATATTTTTAAAATTTATACTCCATTAAATTTAATAATCTAAAAAGAATGACTTCCTAACCACATACAACTTACTGAAATTGACTCAAAAGGAAAATGATCATTCCATTCCCCATCCCCCTGGGGAAAAGTGCACAGTCCAGCCAGGACACATGGCCCCCTAGGTAAGCACCCCCTGCTCACCCCCAAGCCCCAGATAACCCACTAATCCCAGCTCCTCCCTCCAGCCAGTCAGAACAAGCACTGCTCCAGGCCAACTAATTCAATTCAAGATCCAACAGCCCTTTATGATAAAAACCCTAGAGACAGTTGGAATGAAAGGAACCTTAATCAATATAATAAAAGCTGTTTAAAACAAGCCAACAGCAAGGATTATACTCAATGGGGGAAAAACTTGAAGCATTCCTGCTTCGATCAGCAACTAGACAAGGCTGGCCACTCTCACCACTTCTCTTTAATATTGTACTTCAAGTCTTAGCTGAAGCCATAAGACAAGAAAGGGACATAAAAGGGATTGAAATCGGCAAGGAAGAAGTTTGCAGATGATATTTATTTGCATATATTTGCAGATAATATGATCTTATACCTGAGTGATCCCAGAAACTCCACCAGGAAACTCCTGGAACTAATACAGAAGTTCAGGAGGGTGGCAGGATACAAAATAAATGTACAAAAATCAGTGGCCTTCCTATATGCCCAGAATGAAAGAAGTAAAAAAGCCCTGAGAGAAACAATCCCATTTACTATAGCAACTAAAAAAATGAAATACCTTGGTATAAACCTAACTAAGGAAGTAAAAAACCTTTATAATGAAAACTTTAAAACCCTAAAGAAAGAAATTGCAGAAGACACCAGAAGGTGGAAAGACCTCCCATGTTCCTGGATTGGCAGAATCAATATTGCAAAAACTACCATCTTACCAAAGGCAATATACAAATTCAATGCTATACCGATTAAAAATCCCAAACCAATTCTTTAAAGAAGTTGACCAAACAGGGTTGAAGACCCAGATATAAGCCCACACAACTATAGCCATTTGACCTTTGACAAAGGGGTCCAAAAAATCCAATGGAAAAAGAACAGCATCTTCAACAAATGGTGCTGGCAAAACCGGATATCCACATGCAGAAGATTACCACCATGTATAAGAATTAATTCCAAATGGATCAAGGACCTGGATATAAGAGACTATAAAAACCATCATTGAAAGAGTAGGGAACTCCCTCGAGCTGATTGGGCTAGGCCAACAGTTCCTAAACAGACATCCAATAACACAGTCACTGCTACAAACTCTCAACAGTTGGGATCTTGTGAAATTAAAGAGCTTCTGTTCAGATAAAGAGATTGTAGCTTGAGCACAAAGGCAATCCACAGAGTGGGAGAAAATCTTCACTAACCACATATCTGATAGAGCTCTATCATCCAGAGTACACAAAGAACTTAGAAAACTAAACACCAAGGAAACAAATGGGCCCTGGGATTTAAAAGAAACTTTACCAAGAATGAGATTAAAATGTCTAACAAATATCTTAAAAAATGCTCTACATCCTTAGCCATCAGGGAAATGCAAACCAAAACTTCCCTGAGATATCATCTCACCCCAGTCAGGATGGCAAAAATCCACAATACAAACAATACCAAATGCTGGAGAGGATGTGGAGAGAGGGGAACTCTCCTACATTGCTGGTGGGAACAGGCTCATAAAACCATTCTGGCGAGCCGTCTGGAGATTCTGAAAGAAGTTAAAGATTGAAATGCCATATGACCCTGCTATTCCACTTTTGGGAATAATCCCCCATACAGCAAAAATTCACCTTGATAGCACAAGCACGACCATGTTCATAGCAGCACTGTTTACAGTAGCAAAGTCATGGAATCAACCCAAATGTCCAACAGTTGATGAGTGGATAAGGATAGTACCAAACCCCCTTAAAGACACTCAAAGATAAATCTCTGTAATACCTACAGTAATTGCAAAGATTATAAACAGAAGGGATGGGGAAGGAGGGCCACACCAGAAACAAGGAGAGAGGGGACCATGTTACAGCAGAGAAAATAGGCCACCATCAAGGACGGCAAGTAAGTAATGAAGAAATCTGGTTAAGTTCACAGACTTCCCTTCCTTTGCAACTGATGGGTTATGATCTCAACAGAAAGGGAGGGCATATAGTCTGGCAGATAGAAAGTAACCATTTTGCAAATGGGTGATTGATCCCTCCCTCACTCCTACTTTTATTACATCTACCTTTGAATATACTCTTGTAACAAGACTCTAATTTAACAGGTTTTTATCTCTGGCCAAGGGCATGACATCCAATACCGATCAGGATGGAACCAAGGGCATTGCAGAAGCAGCAAAACTGAAAAAAAAATCATCAACAAACCATAATTCAGAACATCAGAGACTATGTCAACCACCTGGAATCAGGCCTGCCTAATTTCTCCCCATCCTGAAGCTCAAGGAAATTTGCGGAAAAGGGGGGCGGTAAGATTGTGAAAGCACAAGGATGGGAAGAGTCATGATATGCAAGATACTCCACACAAGTTATGGCCAAAGCAATCATAATAGGATTTTGCATGACCTGCACTATGTCCAACACATTATTAACCCCTCAAAGTCTAGCATGGACTAAAGGCACTAGGATCCTTGGAGGCTAGGGATTGACAGCCACAATAGTGTTCCTATGCTTAAGGGGAACACAGGAAGGGTTCTGGGAAATGCTGCTGGGTCTTTGCACTTCATTGAAGAGGAGAACTCAGAAGAGAGTTTGGCATGCACATTAAAGGATGCTCCGGGGATGGGAGAAGGGGAAGGAGCAGGCGGGGGGGGGGGGGGTGAGGAGGGTGGAGGGAGAGAGGGGACCAATGTACCTGTTATGTTTATATGAGCAGAAATAAAAAAAAAACACAGAAATTGAAAGAAGGTCTTAAGAGATAAAACAAAAATGCCCAAGTCAAAGTACAAATCCATGAGAAACAAAACCCAAGAAAAGCAATCTCCCTGTTAAAGAATTAACCCCATAATGACAGACTCCAACCAGAACAAATCCATGGAAAATAGCCAGGAAAGCCTGACCCAAGATAACGACTTTCAAAACATGATTATTACCATGATCAATATTATGAAAGAGGAAATCCGGGAGGAGTAAAATAACCGCATCAACCACTTTGAAGAGGAACACAACAGACACTTGGAAGAGTTGAGAAAAACAGATCCAGAAACAAAAATAGGCATAGAGCAGTTAAAACAGACTCAAGCAGAGTTTAAAACTGAACTAAAAGACAAGTTATCTTCAACCCAGAACTCAACAGAGTCTTATCAGCAGAACTAACGAAGCAGAAAATAGAATTTCAGACCTTGAATACTAGGATCCTTGGAGGGTAGGGACTGACAGTCACAGTAGTGTTCCTAAGCTTAAGGGGAACACAGGAAAGGGTTCTGAGAAATGCCCCTAAATCCTTGCACCTCATCAGAGAGGAGGACCCAGAGAAGAGTTTGGCATGCACAGTAAAGGATGCTCCGGGGATTGGGGGGAGGACCCAATGGGAGGGAAGCACTGGGTGATGGGGAGGGAGGGAGAAGGAAGGAGGGCGCAGAGGAGTCTGGGTGGAAGTGGAAGGAGGGAGGGGACCGGTGTACCTGTTAGGTTTGTATGAGCAGAAATAATAATAAAAGAAAAAAGAATTTCAGACCTTGAAGACCAAAGTGGGAGTATTAACTAGCTCAATAGAAGAAGTCGTTAAAGCCGAAAAGATACTTGAGAGAAATATTCAAGAGTTATGGGACACCCTGAAGAAGACTAACATGCGTGTTAGAATCCCAAAATACCACACCTGAGGAAATTTTTCAAACGATCATCAAGGAAAACTTTCCTCATCTAAAAAAAGAGAGGCCCATACATATACAAGAGGCACTCCACACCCCAAACAGATATGACCAAAACAGAAGCTCGCCACGGCAAATAATAGTTAAAACACTCCACATTCAAGATAAAGAACTAGTGCTGAGAGCTTCAAGGGAACAAAAACAAATCACTTTTAAAGGTAAACCTATTAAAATAACAAATGACTTCTCAGTGGAAACAGTAAAAGCAAGAAGAGCTTGGAGAGGCGTACTTCAAGTATTGAATGAGCAAAAATGTCAACCCAGGCTGATATACCTCACAAAAAAAGATTATTGAAACAGACCAACAAGTGATAAAATTAAAACAGTAATTACAAATCTCCCAACTAAAAAAGCCCATGACCAGTTGGATTCATTGCAGAATTCTACCAGACTTTCATAGAAAAACTAATACCACTACTCCTCAAATTACCCATAAAATAAAGAAAGAATATGTCCAAATTCTTTATATGAAACTAGTATTATTCAGATTCTACAATCAAACAAAGATACATGAAAAAAGCAGAGAATTATAGGCCAATCTTACTAATGAACACTGATGCAAAAATCTTCAATAAAATACTTGCAAACAGAATTTTTAAAATCCAAATAATCATATACAATGATTGTCATGTCCTCTACCAACCAGGTTGGAAGACAAGATCCCAACTTGGTGAAGACAGATTCATGGAAGTGTTTTCTGGAAACAGGACATGGCTTATTTTGGAATAAATAATAAAAACATAAAACATACGGGGGTTGTAAAGCTTGCAGCCTGCTCTTGGGAATGGGCAGTTGCTAGGAGCCTGAGCGGTTGCTAGGAAGCACTCCCCTTCACAAATTGAGCCTTGCCTCTTATCTGTGAAGACAATGATAGATAAATTCCTCTCTTCTGGGGTACTAGTTTGCCTCTTTCTATTCTTAGGTCCTTCTTGTTTTTTCTCAGAACTAACTAGGCTATTACTTCCCCCTATGCTTCCTGCTCTTTGAACTGGAGATAAGGCAAATAGTATCAAGCCTGCTTCTAACTTTAAATCAAATTCTAACTAGAGATTTCATGTTTGCTCTCACACAGTAAATAGATGTCGCTCTTACATTTTCTTTGTTAACTAGAATGTATATACACTGATTTTAAAGAATTAGAGAGTAATTTCAAGAGTCCAAAAACAGGTGGGTAAAATTTGCTCAAAAATATGACTCTTGCTGAACTAATTCAGAAATTCAATAAACATGAGACTATGCCACCTCTTCACTAGAATCAGTATACAACTATTTCTTATAAAGCACATAAGTTAATAAAAATTAAAAATAAAATAAATCCTAATATAGTTCCTACCATTATGACCTTATATAGTCTAGCTTATATGATAGCAGCCAGAATTTGGTATCCTCCAAAAGGAAAAATTAATGTATGGCATGAGCCCCCTCCAACCATTTATAAAAATGTATAATAGATGTAGCATACACATAGTTAATTAAAAACATGTTCCCTTTTAAAATCCAAAATTCTATGAACAAATTAAAAGGGAGCTCATCCTCCTTGGTAACGAATTCATAAATACAGTCTTTGTTGATACAATGACAACAATGTAGATCCTGTAGCTATTTGGTGAGAGACTGGAAAAATAGGACAGCCTGTTAATATGTAATAGAATCTGTTTGTGTCTTTTCCTCAAATAATGGGTTAAGTACTTAAAAAGTTATTTATTCTTGCTGAACATAGGAGACTGGGAAGGTACATGTTTACTTTCTTCTGTTTACAGGTGCAGCAACACATTCTTTGCCCTAAAATGTTCTAGTATAAAACCTGTTACAAAACTTTAATAAAATGGGTTCAGTCCAGAGTTGTCTGTCTGTTGTTTCTCATTCGCCAACTCTTTGTCTCATCTTGTAGAGGGAACCTAGATTCAAGGTCTTGCGTGGTCTGTGGCAAATGATCAAGTTGGATTCATTCCAGAAATAAAAGGATTATTTAACATATGTAACTCAATAAAAGTGACTCATTATATTAAAAGAATCGAAAAACAGAAACCATATGATCTTTTTCTCAACAGATGCAAAAAAGGTTTTTAACAAAATTCAATATCCCTTCATGATAAAAGCTTCGGAGAAAATAGGAGTGGAGAGCACATTTCTCAACACAAGACCAAGGCAAACATCATTCTAAACCAGAAAAATCTTGAAGTATTCCACTTAGATCATGAATGAAACAAGATTGTCCACTTTCACCACTCCTGTTCAATATTTTGCTTGAAGTCCTAGCCAGAGCAATAAGGCAAAAGAGGGGGATAAAAAAGCATACAAACAGGAAAGGAAGAAATTAAAGTATCCCTATTTGCAGATGATATGATCTATATTTGAGAGATAAATAATCAATAAACACTTTCAGTAAAGTGGAAAGCTATGAAGTTAAATCAGTATCTTCTTAATATCAAAGACAAACATGCCAAAAAAAATGAGGGAATCTATTCCATTCATCATAGCTTAAAAAAAAAATACCTTGTAATACACTCAACCAAGGAAATCTTAAGACCTGTGCAATGAAAACTACAAAACACTGTTGAGAAAATTAAAGAGGATACTAGAAAGTGGAAAGCCCTTCCATGCTCATGGATTGATAGGATTAACATGAAAATGACCATCCTACCAAAAGCGGTAACCTACACATTCAATGCAATCCCAATCAAAAACCCAATGGAAGTCTTCACAGAACTGGAAAAAAAAATCTCAAAATTCATATTGAGGGACAAAAGGCCCCAATTAGGCAAAACAATCTTGAGCTGGAGGTATCAATGGATTTCAAGTTTTATTACGGAGCTATAATAATAAAAACAGCATGGTACTGCCACAAAAACAGACACAAATAAATGGCTTACAACAGAGAACACAGATATAAGCTCGCACATATACAGCCACTTGATTTTTGACAAAGGTGTCAAACACACACACACTGAGAAAAAGATAGCATCTTCAACAAGTGGTATTGGGACAATCTGATATCTACTTGTGGAAGAATGAAAATTGACCACTACCTTTTATACAAAAAAAAAAAAAAAAAAAAAAAAACTCCAAATGGATCAAAGACTTCAAGGCTAAACCCAAAACTCTGAAACTTTAAGAAGAAAAAATAGGTAATGCACTTGAATTTACAGGCATAAGTAAAAAAAATTTCTGAACTGGACCCCAAATGCCCAGGAAATAAGACCGATAATCAACAAGTGAGACTATGAAATTAAAAATCTAAAAATCTTCTGTTCTGCAAAATAAACTCTCAATTGTGCAAAAAGACAACCTACATAATGGAAGAAAATGCTAGCTATGAATTGGACAAAGGATTAATCTCTAGAGCATATAAAGAACTCAAAAAACTAAACACCAAGAAAGCAAACATCCAATTAATCAATGGGCCCTGTAAACTAAAAAGAGATTTTTCATAAGAAATTCAAATGTCAAACAAATAACTTAAAAAATGCTCAATTTCCCTGGTCATCAGAGAAATGCAAATTAAAACTAACCTGTGATACCATCTTACCCCAGTCAGAATGGCTAAGCTCAAGAACATGAACAACAATGAACACTAGCAAGGATGTGGAGGAAAAAAAAAAAAAACATTTATTCATTGTTCGTGGGAGTGTAAATTGGTACAACCACTTCAGAAATTAGTATGGAGGTTCCTCAGAAAACTGAAAATGAAACTATCATATGGCCTAGCTATACCACTTCTGCAATATTCCAAAAGAACTCTACATCTTATGACAAAGACACTTGTCCATCCATGTTCATTGCAGCTGTATTCATTATAGCATGAAAATGGAATCACCCATTATGCCCATGGGCAAAAGGGCAATGAAAACATGGTACATAGAGACAATGAAATACTATTCAACCATCAGGAAGGATGAAGTTATGGAATTTGCTGGTAAATGGATGGAACTGGAAAATATAATATAAAGTAAGGTATCTCGGACACAGAAATACAAATGCCACATGTTTTCTTTTATATATGAATGATAGAATTAAACTCCTGATTAAAGAGTTTGGCTTGGAATTCCTGTAAGAATCAGAAAACTTAAAAAGCGACCAATGAGTGAGAAGGAGGGGAGGTAAGGTTAGGGTAAAGACTTTGGAGAAGGAGATAGATGGCAGGTAAGGGAGGCAGTAATGGGAGAAAATATTTAGGAATAATGAAGGGATGGGGTGTATGAGAAACCAATAGAAAAACCCTAAGATTGTAGAATGCAATTAGATGCAATATTATAGGGATGCAATCTCCTATAATATTAATATGTTGAAAATCATTTTAGTTTTTAAAAAAGAGGCAAGACTGGACAATCCCTGTACGGAGAAGCACAGAGAAAGGAAAACAGGGTAAAACAAGAAAAAAATGCCCAGGGATGTTCTATCTAGAAACCAGAAACAATTAAATAGTACTAGAATTAGAGGTATTTGATACTTCTTGTTAAGTTGTTGGTCAGAGAGATCTCCAAGCCTTCCTCCCAACCCCACCAAAACAGCATAGGCTTTTGTCATTGCTCTTGGTTGCCTTCCAGAAACTGACAGTAAGACTCTATTACGGCAGATACAACACATGTAGATCCCAGAACATGGACCCAAAATAAACAATAATTGGAAGTGAACTGGAACCTTCCTCTTTTCTGAATAGCTTACATAGTACCAGAGAGTACTATGGAAGCTACTTGGAGAGAAAAGTATTCAAAGTTCTCATCAATCTGTTAAATCTGTAAGTTCAAATAACAATCACCATGGTAAGAGGTGACAATCAGTGTAATACTGACATGATTATCAAGTGGTCAACCAATAGCTTTCCTATTGGATTTAAGGCCCACTTGTCAGAATGGAATGCATTCCTGTTACTCTAAACTAGAAAAACTGATGAACATGGAATACATAGATTCCAAGGAAAGAATTATGAATCTTAATCACACCATATCAAATTGCTTTATAAACATCTGATATTATTGTTCTACACTGGGTCATTATTAAGGCCCCATCTACATGATATGCCATGAATTTTCTCTCCCTCTGTATTAAAACTCGGATCTGATTTTCTGTCATTTTTAATTTGATCTCTCCTTCCTCACTATACAGTTCTTCCTGCGAGTTCCAAGCTCATGGATATGAGGAAGAGCTATTCAGTACATATCTAATTTGTATTATCTTTCTCTTATGCCCCTACTAGTTGTAAGAAAAATCAAGTGAGTATTTCCATCACATCCTTTTTTGTCCTTCATTCCTCCTGTCAGTTCATAAGCTAGTAAAGAAGATATCATCTGCATTCCTATTTTTATTATATTTCCTCCATTATGCATGAAAATTCTTTCTGGGTAGTCAGCCCAGCTTCAGTTGCATTTCTTATTTCCCAGAGCAAGAGCTCAACACCGGTATCATAGCCTGCTTATAATTCTATCCCACACATGCTTCTTTTGGAGACTGTAAATATTCCCTAGTCTGTCCCAATAATCATATAGTCTACCAAAGAGACTTGCCACACCATACTGCATGATAGAAGAGGGCCCCCCAGAATTCCCACCATGGATACTCCACCTTCAGAAGGAGCAACCTTAGTTACATATCTTTTCATCCATGGCAGGGACAATGCAATTTCCACTGTAGGAAGATGGCCTGCTTATTCTATACCACATGGAGAAGGAGAGTCATATCAGGCTTGCCCTCAATGTTCTACCCTTAAATACCTTAGCTTCAGATGTATGTCTCATCACTCACACCAGAGACAATGTTAAGTGGTCTTTTCAAACTCTTCTTTGTTCTGTCCTGTCCCAAATTTGGGTACCAAATGCTATGTGAACTTTTCTTGAAAAGGTGTCAATACAGCATATACTCACTCTATGTAGGGCACCAATTACAGATGCGAAGAAAGAATTCCACCCAAGCCTAAATTGGTGAACCAATGAATTTAGAGTACTTACAAGAGCCCAGGCAACTTATGCATGACTACATCACTCAGGAAAATGTTTCATTAACAGCTGTATATCCTCAAGGAAGGCTGGGACTTTGAAAGCCCATTCATCCTGCAAACATTTATTACTAGTATATCTTTAGAATGGAAGGGAGCCTCTCCTCCAAAGAATGCTAATACAAGATTCTCAAGTCTCCTTCAGGTAATCACAGTTGCCGAGAGTTCAAGAGAAAAATATCATGTCATGCTAAGAGAATAGCATTCCATCACAATTATGTGTGAATCAAGTCACTAGAAGAAATAGATGGATTTAATCATGTATGCCAGTGCTCAACTTTACATGTTTCACTGAATTTTGGTTTCCAGGTTTGTACTAGATTTAGTATGCAAAGCACCAGTATCTGTTCCATGTATGCACCTAATAACTACTAGCCTTTTGGAAAAGCAGATAAATGCTCCTCACTCAAGAATCCCACTCTGGCGGGAGCGCTGGTGCCGGGGAAAGCTGGAAAGTCCGCGTCGCCTGCCCACCGTGGGCCGCCGCAGCGCCGCCGCGCGCGTGGAATGCTTTTCGGCGTTCGGAGTCCTCAAGATGTCAGCCTCAGTCCCACAAGGCCATTCCTGGACCCGGCAGGTGAAGAAAGACGATGAGGAAGAGGACCCGCTAGACCAACACATCACCCGCTCCGGCTGTACCCCCTCCCACTTAGTGCAGGAGTGCATGGCCTAGCACCAGGACTGGCGGAAGTGCCAGCCACAAGTGCAGGCCTTCAGGGACTGCATGAGCGAACAGCAGGCAAAACGGAGGGAGGAACTGCAGAGGAGGAAAGAACAAGCCAGTGCTCATCGCTGAGACCCTAAGCCACGCATATCCCAGGGTCCCGCCCTGCAGAAACCAGCCAGAGAGACCCTGAGAAAGCCTAAGCGTGGGCCAGGAGGTGTAAAACTTTGAGGCAGTCTTGGGACTAAGGTAAAGAGTCAGACACCATGGATTTGGACAGGACTCCCAAGCCAGCGGTGATATTTTAATGATCAGATCTCATACATGTGCACCTTATTGTTCCAACAATATTTGTATTTAAAAATATGAAAGTGATATGAGACACTTCCTCCATTCTACCTCTTGGGTCAGTGTGCCAAGTACTGCCTGTAGGGACATTGTAACTTTTTAAGTGAGTAAAAAGTTTACCTAAAACTTTTAGGTAAAGTAAAGTAAAATTGGTTACCTAAGCAGGTCTTCACTTTCCAGTTACAAATTCCGCAACCGACAGTGATGGTAATGCGATGTGACCTCTGTGAGAGGCGAAATAGAGTACTGAGCAATGAAAAAAAAAAAAAAGAATCCCACTCTGTAGTGAGAGAGCTAAGTAAGAAACTTTGTAATGTAGGTGGACAGAGGGTGAGTTAAAGTAGCTGCAAAACGCTAAGGCAGTAGAGTGAGGTGTCCCTTATGAAGATAGCTGTAAATGGTTATAAAGGATGTCAAGGGTTTTGCAGGCAGACAGAGCAGAACAGGCATTCTGAGAGTTGCTTGAGCTTGTTAAGGAATGCAAGAGTCAAGGCTGACACTTCAGCTCCTGCACAATGACTTCTGCCACAAGATCCCCTGTAATATGTTCCACAATGTGACATGCTAAAAACAGTGGATGATTCATGCCATCTGGTTGTACACTTAACCAACAGAGTTCTATTGCTATTTGATTCCCAAACTCTGAATTGATGGCTTGTCTGTGATGAATACTCAGTGATATTTGCTGTGGTGTTTGACTTGTTCTCTGATAAGAATTACATCTGGAATCTTCAAATGGACTTATTGGAAAATGTACTCTGACTCAGTGGGTTTGTCTGCTTCGTCTAAGCACCTCATTCACAGTTAGTCCTGACCTCAAGGAAAGGTCAGCCTCCATTTGAATCCCTAGGCTATGCTTATGAACTATTACTTCATCTGAGGTTCCTGTGCACTTAGGTGGCCTTAGCCTCAGGTTTACCTTTGACCTCTGACTTTTGTGGCCAGGATGGCCCTGAATCTCTCAGGTTGACCTCGGTTTATAGCAATGCACCTGACACTAGAATTGGCTTGCTAAACAACTTCATTAACAGATTGTTTTTGTATTGCTTTCCTTTTAAATGTTTGTGGAGATGACAAATTTATTTCATTAAAAACTTGGATACTTGGCTGAAACTACTGGACGTCATAGTTAAGCACAGGTGTCAACTTGACTGTTGAGGGTTTGAGCTCTGGGCACAGTTGTAGAGAGTTGATGGTTGAGTTAAGCCCAGAAAAAAACCTGAAGGAGATTGTCTAGTTGATGGGAAAGACCCAGCCCATGGTGGGTGGGATTAGGCCCTGGATAAATCACAGAGAGCTGGTTGAGAGGGCTGGCATCCTTCTGTTCACTTGGCCAGACATGCTGGTCTGGCAAGTAAGATTTGTCCATCTCTCAGCTGTTATGCAGTGATAGTGTGGCCAGTTCCTTCAGCCCTGCTGTTGGTGCATGCTCTCTTGTCAAGCTGGACTAAGAACTGTAACCGAACTATCATAAAGAAATAAACTCCTTGTTCCCTTAAGCCATTTCATGGTCATTTATCAGCAATGTTGCAGGCTGACTGCAACATTGGATTTATTGCACTAAATAGGAAGTAACTAAAAGTAGTGAATTAAGAGCATGAAATTTGGAGATTGGCTAAGGTTCCAGCCCTTCTAGAAAAAGGAATTTAAATAGATTGTTTCACTTCTCTAAGCTTCAGTTGCCCATCTCTAAAAATTTGATAATGTCACAACTTTATCAAAAGGTTACATGAGAATTAAATGGAAATACATCTAAAAAGACTTTGCGCAAGCTTACCATAAAAAATTGTAGATACATGCACAACGCATTTATATTTCAATAACTAGAGGTGCCAATAAAAAACTAGAGTACTAAATTGTCTAGAATTGGAGTTTTCTGTAAATAAATAAATCTACCTAGAAAGTCAACAGAGTCAAATTTACTTTGGATTTCCCTTTCCAGAAGTTAATAAAGAAGACCTCTATGATTTCAAAGACAGAACTGTCCATTTCTGTATACATGTTGTTGTCCATTTGTTGTGTTTTTAAGGCTGGTCTTTTTAACAGATGATCATGAGATGATCACATGCTTAATCTTTGAACAACATATCCGCATTCTAAGTCCAAATTCATTTTAAGGTGACTAGAAAATCCCCTCAGAAATTAAACTATTGAGGCATATCTGTTTGAACATTTTAGCAATCATTCCTGTCATGTCTGTTATTTTATTTCTGTCATGTGGGACAACAGAGGCCTAAATACCAGATTTGTACCAAATAATTGATGCTCTTTTAATCCAAAACTCCAAGTCTTTACACATCCTAGTGATTTTTAAATGTATTTTTATCCTTTTAACATTTTGTGCATGAATATAACATGTTTATGATATTTGCATACCTTAATCTCTGTTTCCATTCCCCCCACACCCATTGCAGTCCTTTTTTTTTTCAGGTCTCCTACTTATTTTCTTGTTTTTTTGCATGAGTGGCCCCCCAAACTTCATTTGGATAGCTTTTGATGTCATGTGTCTTAACACTTGCTAGAGCATGAATCATATATTAGTGGGTATATCATTAAAGAAAGCATCTCCCCAATCAGGACTAACCCTTATCAATTCTTAAGGGAGATGCAGGATCTCTTGAGTTATTTGCTTTTCATGGTGAAATGTTGGTAGTACAAATTCCATACAGATCTTATGGAAATACACATGAATACAATAGCTCAGTCAAGTCCAAAAGATAATGTCTAGCTGCGTATCTTCCACCTTTCAGGTTCTTAACCATCTTACTGCACCCTTTTGTGATGTTCCCTAAGCCTTGGAAGGGGGATGGCTTAGATTTTCTGTTTAGGGATAAACAGTCTATTATCTCTTCTTTTCTGCACTTTAGCCAGTTGTGTTTTCTTTAATAATCACCTTCCATTGCAAAAGGACACTTCTAGGTTGAGTGCCAAGTGCTCCTTCAGTCTATGGATATAATGGCAAATATTTAAAAACAGTGTTTTTATAGCTAAACTTTAATGGTTTGCAGTCCCTCTTAGGGCCTCCCTTTCATAAGTTTTTGGTCTGGTTTACAATACCAGGAATTCAATCCCTGCTAAAAAGTGGGTCTTAAATCAAACCAGAAAGCTGTTGGTTGTCCCCCTCATGCTACTATCGCACCGATGGAAATAGAGAGAAGACAGGGCAAGAATAAAAAGGCCTGATGATGCTCTAAATAGAATCCATAGACAATGAAACAATGTACCAGCTGTGTGATACTACTCTCTATTAAGCTGTTTGTCGGAGAGGTCTCAAAAATCCCCCCCCCCAAAAAAAGCAGTGTAGGCTTTTGCCATGCTCATGGTTGCCCTCCAGAAACTGACACTACACTACCGAAGGTTCAGCAGAAGTATATCACAGCCCATGGTCAAGAAACTCCATTTGGAACTGTTCTGAAAATTTTCTCCATACTGGACAGTTATTATGCAAGTTGCTGAGAGAGAAAAGCAATCAGCTGTCTCAGTAATCCATGAAAGTCGTAGGTCACAAGAACAGTCACCCTAGTGATTTTTTTGAGTGAATCAGGTGTCCTAGTTACAACTGCTGTGTAATGAGCACCTGCAAACCAAATGGAATGAAACAATCATAAAGCTCACATAGCTGCACCCAGAGAAGGCTCTGAGTGGTGCTCACATATGCTGCTTGGGAGCTGACATATCCTGAAGGCACACATTAAAAACTTATCCACCTGTCTGAAGGCTGGCACAGCTGTCACCTGAAACCCCTAACGCTGAGTGTCTGTCTGTGTGGCTATTGTTTTCTACGCAGAAGAGCAACCCAAGAAAGAATAACTGAAAAGTTTTATCTTTTTTAAACCTAATCTCAGAATTCTCATGTTACAGTTCTCCAATACTTTGAGGATGTCACAAAGAATCACTGAGATTCAGAGACACCAGAAACTCTACTTTTGTACTTTGAAGAGGAGAAAAAATAGGATATGAAGTGGTTTTTCAATCAGTCATAGAAAACTCTGTACCACTTCTGATTTGACAGAATCAATGCAATATACTTACTATGGCATCTTGCCAAAGGCTTGTACCCAAATTACAATTAATTCAGTTATTTAAAAAATGTATTCAGACTTCCAGGTAAGATGGCAACATAGAAGCAACTTTGGAGCCTGTGGAATAATAAATTTCTGCACTCTACTAAGGCCTTCTGCAATTTCCAGAACCCATCCAGTGAGAAACCCCAAGGATCTTTCTTTTTCTACTAATCACCCAGACCCTTGATGCCTGGACTAGTGGGAGGGGAGGGCAGCTGTCGCAGACTCAGTGGTCCCCAGAGATGTGACTGCAAACTGCAGCCTGGACTGCAGAACTCATCGAGGATTTATAAAGAAATGGTGCTGGTAGAAAATCCATTGTCAGCACCTCACCAGGAAACTAGGGGACAGGCAAACCACTGATTCCAAGTGAAAACTATAAACAATACACATAGTGGCATGCTGTTGTCTACCTTGGGAAACTGTACGCACTGTAACAGAGCAATATTCGTTTCTGAAATCTCCAATTTCCAGACATCAACTAATTAAGAATGAAAGAAACAATAAGAAGGCTACTACAACAAATAAAGTTATTCCAAAACTCCAAGGAATGTTTCCTCATATATACTAGATCTAAGTCCTACATTATAATTTTATTTAAAAATTTTTTTCAAAAAGAGTGTGAATAGACATACTCTACACATGGGAATACAGATAAAGAAAGGGAAGGTAGAGTGGAAACTGCCTTGAGACGTGCCTACCACAGGTAAATTCCCAGTACCAGTAGATGACAACTTCTAATGCACTATTGGTCAGAGAGATCTCAAAGGCCTCCAAAACATATAGACTTTTGCTTTGCTCTTGGTTACTCTCCAGAAAATGACAGTAGGACCCTATTGCTGAAGACACTGCACTTGTTGATCACAGGACATAGAAATAAATAACCTGCACCTGACCTGGAAGTTTTCTTCGACTAGACAGCTTTTACAGACAGTAACACATACCACTATACAAGGTGATGGAGGATAAAAGCAGTCAACCATCTCACCCATTTTTGAAAGCTGCAACCTATAATAGCAACTACCCTGGCAAGAGGTGACCATTGGTACAATAATGGCGTAAATGCTATAGGGATAATCAACTACTTTCTCATTGGATTTAAGGCCTTCTTTGCACTAGGGAACAAATTCCCAATACAGTAAACCAGGCTAACAGCCTATGTAAGGGGGAGGTCATAGACCCTAGAAGGGAATGAACTATTAAAGTTTAACTATAAGGATATAATGTCAAGCTGCCATCTAAACATTTATCATGGAAGGTGTTTAATTCAGAAAACTATAATTGACTCAAATGTAGAGAACAAGTGACTATTGGATGTTTTTGTTCTAAACCTCACCACAAGGCTCAGGGAACCATGTGGCCATAGTATTTCCTGGACATGACAGGGCTGTTGCACTTATGAACTCACTGCAACTATGTCTACTTCCATAAGATCTGCACAAGATTTGGACTATCAACCTTTCAGCATGTGAGACAAAAAGGATCTCAAAAGGCTCCAGAACTCCCTGAAAGACAATTGAAGGTTAATGCTGGATGTGGTTCGGGAGGAAAAGAAAGTAGTTTCCTCAGTGGTATACCTACTGATATATTATCAATGCTCTAGCAACTGCCCATACACACATGTCATTTAAGACAAACCAGATTAAACTCACTGGACCATATGAAAAAAGACATAAAATTAGGAGAACAATTAAGTGAAGGTTGATAATGAAAAAAGAAGAGAGAATGGATTGGATAATAAGAGGGAAAATGACATAACTTCATTGTATCCATGTATGAAGCTCTGAAAGAATAAAAATAGATAAAATATGTACTTAGCTCTTGATATGAGCCTGTGTATTTTACTGTGGGATAGATGCATAAACATTAATATGACAGGATTAGTTATGTGAAAATTTCCAGTACTGCCTTTAAAATAGATATTAAGACGTATACTTATCAGTGACTCTGAGCATTAGCACAGCTTTGGCCTTGGAGTCTGGTCTCAGTTGCAGCTGGACTCACTGCAGCTGTTCACCTGCACAGGCTGGATCTTTCGACATTTCAAGATGAAAGGGGAAATCTCATGTGGCCCCAGCACTTGCCAAGAGAATACTGACAATTAATGCTGACTGTGGGAAGGTGAGCTTCTTTCTTCAGTGAAGTAGCCACTGGTATCACCCATGCACCAGCAAGTACCCAGACACATATTAATCACACACACACACACACACACACACACACACACACACACACACACAAGCAAGAGGAAACATTGGGAAGAAGGTTTTCAGTGAGAGGAAAGAGGACGAGAGAGTAATGAACGGTGAAAATGATTAAAATTCATTGTGCACATGTATAAAACCATCAAATAATAAAAAAGAAATTTAGAAAAAGAACTAGTAGCATATTTACTTGGTAGTATTGTTGTAAGGTACAAACATTAATACATATTAGTTTCTTATCTCAGACACAGAAAATTAAGCGCCGTACGTACTCCCCAATAGGTGGATCCTAGTACCAAACCCACTTAGAGACACTCAAAGACAAATCTCAATAATACCTACAGCAATTGTAAAGATTATAAACAGGAGGGATGGGGAAGAAGGGCCCTACCAGAAACAGAGGGGACCATATTACAGCAGAGAAAATAGGCCACCATCAAGGACTGCAAGTAAGTAATGAGACATCTGATTAAGTTCACAGACTTTCCTTCCTGATCATTTCCAACTGATGGGGTACGATCTTACTTGAAGGGGAGGGCATATAGGCTGCCAGATAGAAGGTAACCATTTTGTAAATGGGTGATTGACCCCTCTCTCACCTCAGTCTCCTACTTCTATTCCATCTACCTTTGAATATACTCTTATAACAAGACTCTAATTTAACAGGTTTTTATCTCTGGCCAGGGGGTGACATCCAATACCCATCAGGATGGAACCAAGGGCATTGCAGGAACAGCAAAACTGAAAAAAAAATCATCAACAAACCATAATTCAGAACATCAGAGACTATGTCAACCACCTGGAATCAGGCCTGCCTAATCTCTCCCCATCCTGAAGCTCAGGGAAATTTGCGGAAGAGGGGGTGGTAAGATTGTGAGAGCACAAGGATGGGAAGAGTCATGATATGCAAGATACTCCACACAAGTTAGGGCCGAAGCAATTGTAACAGGACTCTGCATGATCTGCGCAATGACCAACATATCATTGACCCCTCAAATTCGAGCATGGACTAAAGGCACTAGGATCCTTAGAAGCAAGGGATTAACAGTCACAATAGTGTTCCTATACTTAAGGGGAACACAAGAAAGATTTCGAGGAAATGCCACTAAATCCTTACACCTCATCAGAGAGGAGGACCCAGAGGAAAGTTTGATATACTCATTAAAGGATGCTTCAGAGATGGGGGAGGGGGCACTGGGAGAAAGGGGGAAGGGGGAAAGGAAGGTGCAAAGCAGGGAGGGAACAGGGAGGTCCAGGGAGGGTTGGAGGGAGGGAGGGGACAGGGGTTCCTATTATATTTGTATGAGCAGAAAAAGAAAAAGAAAAAAAAAGAAAAAAGTTGGATGCTGAAAAAAAAAAAATTCTGGAAACTTGCACCAACTTGGTCCTAGGAACCCATGTCACTAGTTTGGGGAAGTCTGCCAATTCTGTCTAAAGTCTCTTGTATACTTTCTTTCTAAGCTATGGATAAATCAGAATTCTTGCAAAGCAAAAAAAAATACATATTAGTTTCTGTGATTAGTTAGACTGTGACTGATACATAGTATTCCCTCGTAAACATTAGCTGTCATTACAATTATTAATATTAAAATGGGTTTAAATATATATAATAATGGGTGGGAAAAAAAGACATTTAGAAAACAATTCAGTGTAGTGGGTAAAAGTGCCAATAAACCTGTGATCTAATTATTCCAGGACCCTGCATGATGGATCAAAAAAGCCAAGTTCCAAAAGTCACCCTCTGGCCAATCCCTCTGTTTTTATCTACATATATCCCCTGTCTCTCCATCTCTCTTTCTCTCTCTGCCTCTCTCTCTCTCTCTCTCTTTCTCTCAATAAATAAATACAGTAAAATTTTATAAGAGGATGAATTAATTTATAAAAATATTACTAATGAAAGCAATGGTGCCACAATGAATAATAGAAAAACATTATTTGTGAAAGAAATTTTCTATTGGCCAAAAGAAGTATCAACATATTTTAAACAATATGTTTGAGTGAAAGAGCTAAGTTTTTCTTCTACTTCTTTTCTCCCTATTCAAAAACATTTGCCTATCAGAGTAAAATCACTTATTTACTACTTTAAAAAGTATCTCAAAAAAGCTAGAAAGCTTCTCTGCTGGCATATTGCCAAAATAATAAAGCCATTTCCCGTTGAAGGAAAATCACATTTTAAAGATAGCCTTCTCTGTACTTCCAGTTCCCTTCAAAGCCAATCATATCGATCTGCATTCTACTTTGTGCTCATCGATACAACTCACCTAACATCCAGCACATCCAGAAGGGCAAGAAAAAGCAACTTGAGACTTAATGACATGTAACAGACAGAATTGCTAATGCACTTGGTCAGTTCCCAATGCCCCAAAGGCCACTGCCTCCCTTTAATGTCTCAGATAACCATCTATATGTTTCAGATTTATCACTCTGGCCCTAATGCATTTGGCAAACACATGAATATTTAAATACCTAAAACTATGCCATCAACAGAAAATGTGACAGATTTGCTGTTAGGGTTTTTTCCTTTGGTTATTCACCGCTGTGTACCTGCACTGCAGACTGTGGTTAATTCAGTCTTGCTTGGAGATCCAAGAAACTCTGGTAATCACTTTCCGTTACTGTCACAACACACCTGAGGTCATCAACTTGTGGTAAGGAGGAATGATTTTGGCTCATGCTATCGGAACATATGTCTGTGGTCACTGGGCAGCACGCATTGGCTTAGGCCTATGACATCTCCATTCATGAAGGAAGAAGTGTAACATAGAGGCCTATTCACCTCCTAGCAGCTGGGAAACACAGATGGAAGAGAGGTTATGGTCCCAGTATCCCAGTCAAGGGCATGCTCCCAGAGACCTGACTTCCACACTAGCTCTTACATTTTAAGGTCCCACAACCTCCAGGAATGCCAAGCTGGCCTTTAACATAATGGCCTTTGGGGACACATCAGATCTAAACTATGGGGGAACCCAAGTGAAAGCTAACTTGTTTACTAGAGGTTAGACTCCAGGCTGTGTGCTTAGCATAGTGGATTTTATCTCATCCTTCAAATAATTGTACGCACTGTGAAGTTTTGTAGAGGCAGAAACTGTGGGTCACACACAGGTGCAAAATAAGTAAATAAATAACCAGTTACCAAGGTCCCATCCAGCAGGTGGCAGAACCAGAGCATGAAAACCTTTCTTCCCAAAGACAGCCTGTATGTGAACACTCCTTGAGGTGGAAAGTCGAGCAGAGGGGTCTGGTGAAATCACCATGGAACTTTTGATGTGGGTTCTCAACACAAGGTCCCCTGGACTCTGCACCAGGGCTGTACACCGTGGTTCTTTCCACGGAAAATGATGGCCACAGTGTCTGACAGGCTCTTCATTAGAGCAGAGCTCATGGCCCGGGGCCTCACAAAATCACACCTATCCTTCTCATCTCACTTCCTGATAAGGCACTGGCATCCTCTTTAAATAGGGTTGGAATAGTGTGTAATTAAGGAGGAAAAATTATTCTGAAACTAGTGTTAAGACTGATTGTCCAAAAATACCAGGAGATGCTATTAAACCAACTTGTTCTAGGACTACACTGAGTCAGAGAAAACCAATCTAGGAGGTCAATCTAGAGGTTTGAAGACAGCAGGGGTGGGTAGGGGAGGGCTGAAAAAGGACAGAAAGCCCAGTGTGCAGCAGTGGGAATGGGGCAGGCAAATGGTTACATACACAAAGAAAGCTTTTTGAAAAGCATATAGGGATCAATGCTATTAGCTGTGTTGATATTGAAGATTCTTCTAGCCTGACTTTAATAAATATGATTTCAGCTACAATATAAACCATCTCAGAAAGAAAAGAGTTTGACTTTTACCGGGGTTTTGCTTTTCACAGTTGACAGAACAAGAGTTGGTTGTTCAGATCCCAAACTAAAAGGAAGATGTACTTCTTCCTGTTGAGAACTGTCCATTTGACCACCTTGTCCCCTTCCAATACTATCACATTGGGATTAAGAGTTACCTTCCAAGTGCCTCTGTGTTGCCGAATCCCCCGCTGGGCCAGCTAGGGGCAGAGGGAACCAGTGGGGTCTCGTGGGTGCAAGGCAAATAGGCAAGCCTACGATAGGGTCACCACCCAGACCCCGGGAGTCAGGCGAGAAGCAGCACGCAGATGATGAGTTGGCTTCAGACTCAGCTTTAATCAGGAAGTGTTTGGGCTTATGTAGGGTCGGGGGTCCAATCAGGTGTGGCCATCCTTCCGCTCAGGGGTAGGGGGAAAGCAGCCACCAGTCATTTAGCTGTTTACTAGGAGTCCAGGTTAGATGGCCACCTCCTGGATTTGGGAGCCCGGGCTAGGGCCTCCCTGAATCGATAGTGTCATACCTCTGTTTTCCAAATGAGGAAAACAGCAGCCTTTTCCAACTTTATTTAGGTAATTTGTGAAAAGCCTTTCAAACAAATAAATCCAGTGCATTCCAAATCTCTCACTAGCCTTCCTTAAGAACTGTTATGATGAATCCACTGTTCCTCAAATATTAGTAAGTTGTTCACAAGGATTTGTTGAAGGGTGGCAGTCACCCAAGAAAGAGCTGCCAGTTTCTCCCTTTAAGGTCAGACCCACACATAAAAGAAATTTATGCACTGTGTGTCTATAAATCCATCAATCAGAATTCAGAAAAGGCTATCAACAGCTAAGACTCTAACCGCAGCCCTAGCAGGTTTTGTCATGGATTCCTCCTAATGTTGTCCATTGAAACGATACTGGCTAGTGCTGACTGCTTTGATTGTTTAGTGTGCTGAAGGAAATGGTGTTTCCTGTAGATATATTTGAAGCCATGGAAAACCTGAATCTCATTGTTTTCCATTAACCTTAAGTACTAATTCTAGAGGTCATATATCTAAACCATGTATTGCTAAATTCACTCTACCTGTGCTGTAGACCACACCTCTGGGTCATGGTTATTTTTTAGAATCTAGAAGGATGCTTTGCTAGAAGTCACCACTCACTTAGACCTCAACAATTATCTAAAGACTGACCTTTGACTTCAGGGTGCTAGAAATTCTATCCTCTGACCATACAGATGCCTTTATTTTCTGAGCTTAAGTTCTATGAAGAGCTATAAAACCTGGTTTCACATGTGTAACTTCTAACCCCCCTACTTCTCTAGCCCATAAAGATCCCTAGAATTTATTGGAGAAAGGATTTGTGGCCTGGGTCTTCCTGTCCTCACGATGCTTACCTTGCAGAGGAAGTTTCTTTTTTTTCCAAAGCTCACTGGTTCCATGGTTGGTAAACTGTGGTAGGCATGGCTAGTCTAAATTTGTGACACCATCACTATTAATTAACAAACTTTCATTTATATCGTCTCCACAATCCATGCTGCCACACCTCAGTGCCATAGACTCACAGTCTCTCAGCACTGGAGGCTAACTGAGGCAACATCTGTTACCTAATCTGTACCTTCAAATACCAGAATTTGGGGTGGCATCCTAGAGAGGAAATGACAGCTCATTAAAATTCTGGGCAACACAAAATTATAGCCATTTGGTCTTTGACAAAAGGGCCCAAAAAATCCAATGGAAAAAGAACAGTATCTTCAACAAATGGTGCTGGCAAAACTGGATCTCCACATGTAGAAGATTAAAACAACAAATAATTTTTCAACGGAAATAGTAAAAGCCAGAAGAGCTTGAAGAAGCATACTTTAAGTAATGAATGAGTACAAATATCAAACCAGGCTGATATACCCATCAAAACTATTCCTATTCCACCATAAAGACAACTTGAAGGCTCACATGACCACCAAACCAGGTCTTCAAAAAATGCTAGAAAAGATACTCAAGATACTCAAAAAACAACCATATCCATGAGGACAGAAGGGAAGTATAATACTATCACAAGCTAAATAAGTACACATATGAAAGCCACTAAGCTCCCTCTTTCGCCCCACCCCCGCTCCGCCGGTCGGGACGCGTAGGCGAGATCCAGCCGGGCCTCAACGCGCGCTCTAGGACCCCAGGTCAGCCCACGGGGACCCGGCTCCGACTCCCGCCATCCAGCCGGAGCCGCGCGGGGGCCCAGGGAACGAGGAGCACCTCCCCCTGCGCCCATCCTCCCGTTTCGCCCCACCCCGCTCCGCCAGTCAGGACACGCACGCGGTCCACCCGGGCCTCACCCCGCGCCCTAGGTAAGTCCCCGTTCAGGCCCCGCCCACCAGTACCCCAGGCCAAATAATTCAGTTTAGTGAAATTGAGAGATCTTAAGAGTTAAAATGACAATGCCAAAGTCAAAGTGCAAATCCATGAGAAGCAACACTCAAGTAAACAAATCTCCCACTGAAGAAATTAATCCCATAATGTTAGACTCCAAAAGAACAAACCCGCGGAAAAAGGCCAAGAAAGCCTGACCCAGGATAACGACTTTCAAAATATGATCATTACCATGTTCAATACTATGAAAGAGGAAATCCGGGAGGAATTACATAATCGAATCAATCGCTTTGAAGAGGAACACAACAGACATCTGGAGGAGTTGAGAAAAACAGTGCAAGAAACAAAAAGTGGCATAGAACAGTTAAAACAAACTCAAGCAGAGTTTAAAACTGAGCTAAAAGACAAGTTATCTTCAACCCAGAACGCCACAGAGAGTCTTATCAACAGAACTAATGAAGCAGAAAACAGAATTTCAGACCTTGAAGATAAAGTGGGAGTACTAGCCAGCTCAATGGAAGAGGTTGTTAAAGCCAAAAAGATACTTGAGAGAAATATCCAAGAGATATGGGACACCCTGAAGAAGCCTAACATGCGTATTCATGGAATACCGGAGCAAGAATCTCAAAATACCACCCCTGAGGAAATTTTTCAAACGATCATCAAGGAAAACTTTCCTCATCTAAAGAAAGAGAGGCCCATTCATATACAAGAGGCATTCCGCACCCCAAACAGATACGACCAAACTAGAAGCACACCGCGGCAAATAATAGTTAAAACACTCCACATTCAAGATAAAGAACTGGTGCTGAGAGCTTCAAGGGAGAAAAAACAAGTCACTTTTAAAGGCAAACCTATTAAAATAACAAATGACTTCTCAGTCGAAACAGTAAAAGCAAGAAGAGCTTGGAGAGACATACTTCAAGTATTGAATGAGCAAAAATGTCAACCCAGGCTGATTTACCCTGCAAAACTATCAGTCATGATCGAGGGAGAAAGAAAAATTTTCCAGCACAAAGACAACTTTAAGGGATACATGGCCACCAAACCAAGCCTTCAAAAACTGCTAGAAATGATACTCAAGCGTGAAGAAAAAAACAGGCATATCCAGGAGAACAGAAGGCAAATATAACACCATTAAAAGCGAAGCAATATACTTATAAAAGCTACTAAACATAATAAATGTCTGGAATTAACAATAGTTTCTCCATTATAACACTAAATGTTAATGGACTTAATTCACCGATCAAGGACACAGATTACAAACTTGGATTAAAAATCACAATCCATCAATCTGTTGCCTGCAGGAAACCCATCTCACCACAAAAGATAGGCAAGCTCTAAAAATAAAAGGCTGGTCAACAATTCTACAAGCAAATGGAAGCAGAAAACAGGCAGGGGTAGCCATTATGCTATCAGACAAAGTGGATTTCAAACCAAAAAAAATTATAAGAGACACGGATGGATACTACATTTTAGTCAGAGGTACAATTCACCAGGAAGACTTCACAATACTGAACATATATGCACCCAATACGGGCCCCTCCACATTCATTAAGAAAACCCTACAGCGTCTAAAGCAAGAAATCAACCCCCAAACGATAATTCTTGGGGACTTCAACACCGCCCTCTCTACATGGGATAGATCAACAGGTCAAAAGCTTAACAGAGACACTTTGGAACTTAATCAAACCCTGAAAGAAATGGACCTCACAGATCTCTATCGAACTTTTCACCCACGCACCAAAGAATACACATTTTTCTCAGCAGCACACGGAACTTTCTCCAAAATAGATCACATATTGGGCCACAAAATGAATCTACACATGTACAAGAAAGTTGAAATTCTAACCTGTGCCCTATCAGACCACCACGGCCTAAAGCTGGACATCCACAACACATCAAACAAGAGAAAATACACTAACTCCTGGAAACTTAACACTATGATGCTGAATGAGAACTGGATTCAGGAAGAAATTAAAAAGGAAATTCAAGATTTCCTGAAAGTGAATGATAACGAAAATACAACTTACCAAATCTCTGGGACACAATGAAAGCTGTTCTAAGAGGTAAGTTCATAGCTCTTAATGCCCACATCAAAAAAATGGAAACATCAGAAATAAACAACTTAACAATGCAGCTTAAAGCTTTAGAGAAACTAGAGCAATCTGATCCCAAAAGCAGTAGAAGAGAAGAGATTAGCAAAATAAGGGGAGAAATATCTGAAATCGAGACTAAGAAAACGATAGAAAAAATCAACAAATCGAAAAGCTGGTTCTTTGAAAAAATCAACAAGATTGATACACCCCTAGCTAAACTAACCAAAAGCAAGAGAGAGAAAACCCAAATTAACAAAATTAGAAATGAACATGGAGTTATCACTACGGATACCCAAGAAATCCAGAGAATTATAACATCATATTTCAAAAACTTATACTCTGTGAAGTTTGACAACACAAAAGAGATGGATGAATTTCTAAGTAAACACAACTTACCTAAATTGAATCAGGAAGTTGTGAATTACTTAAATAGTCCTATAACATATA
Organism: Typhlomys cinereus; assembly: GCA_023101885.1. Lineage (NCBI taxonomy): Eukaryota > Metazoa > Chordata > Mammalia > Rodentia > Platacanthomyidae > Typhlomys > Typhlomys cinereus. The sequence goes on from JALPQD010000400.1 coordinate 1,446,608, forward strand.
AGGAAATTGAGGAAGTAATCTCGAATCTTCCCACCAAAAAATGTCCTGGACCAGATGGATTCAGCACAGAGTTCTACAAGACATTTAAGGAGTTAATAACACCAATACTCCTTAAACTGTTCCATCAAATAGCAAAGGAAGGAACACTACCAAATTCCTTCTATGAAGCTAATATCGTTTTAATCCCAAAACCTAATAAAGATTCACTTAAAAAGAAAACTATAGGCCGATCTCCCTGATGAACACAGATGCAAAGATTCTCAACAAAGTCTTAGCAAATCGGATTCAAAAACATATTAAAAAGATCATTCATGGGGACCAAGTAGGCTTCATCCCCGGCACACAAGGTTGGTTCAACATACGCAAATCAATAAATGTAATTCATCATGTAAACCAGTCCAAAGTCCAAGACCACATGATACTCTCGATAGATGCAGAAAAAGCTTTTGACAAGATCCAACAGCCTTTTATGATCAAAACGCTAGAGACAGTAGGAATGGAAGGAACTTTTATCAATATAATAAAAGCTGTATACAACAAGCCCACAGCAAGGATTATGCTCAATGGGGAACAATTGGAAGCATTCCCACTTCGATCAGGAACAAGACAAGGCTGTCCACTCTCACCACTTCTATTCAATATTGTACTTGAAGTCTTAGCCGAAGCCATAAGACAAGAAAGGGACATAAGAGGGATTCAAATTGGCAAGGAAGAAGTCAAGCTATCTCTATTTGCAGATGACATGATCTTATACCTGAGTGATCCCAAAAACTCCACCAGGAAGCTCCTGGAACTAATTGAGAAGTTCAGCAGGGTGGCAGGATACAAAATAAATGTGCAAAATCAGAGGCCTTCCTATATGCCCAGAATGAAAGAAGTGAAAAAGCCTTGAGAGAAACCATGCCATTTACTATAACCCCTAAAAAAATGAAATACCTTGGTATAAACCTAACTAAGGAGGTAAAAGACCTTTACAATGAAAACTTTAAAACCCTAAAGAAAGAAATTGCAGAAGACACCAGAAGGTGGAAAGACCTCCCTTGTTCCTGGATTGGCAGAATCAACATTGTAAAAATGACCATCCTACCAAAGGCAATATACAGATTCAATGCTATACCAATCAAAATCCCAAAGCAATTCTTCAAAGAAGTTGACCAAACAATCTCAAAGTTCATATGGAGGCACAAAAGACCCAGGATAGCAAAAACAATCCTGAGTAACAAAAACACAGCTGGAGGTATTACCATACCAAACCTAAGTCTATACTACAAATCCATAGTTATAAAGACAGCCTGGTACTGGCTCCAAAATAGACACACAGATCAATGGATAAGGATTGAAGACCCAGATATAAGCCCACAAAGTTACAGCCATTTGGTCTTTGACAAAGGGGCCCAAAGAATCCAATGGAAAAAGAACAGCATCTTCAACAAATGGTGCTGGCAAAACTGGATCTCCACATGCAGAAGATTAAAGCTGGACCCGTACTTGTCTCCATGTACAAGACTTAATTCCAAATGGATCAAGGACCTTGATATCAGGCCAGAGACTTTAAAAATCATAGTTGAAAGGATAGGGGAACTCCCTCGAGCTGATTGGGCTAGGCCAACACTTCCTAAACAGACATCCAATGGCACAGTCACTGCTACCAACTCTCAACAGTTGGGATCTCGTGAAATTAAAGAGCTTCTGTTCAGATAAAGAGATTGTCACACGAGCTCAAAGGCAACCCACAGAATGGGAGAAAATCTTCACTAACCACATATCTGACAGAGCTCTACTGTCCAGAGTGCACAAAGAACTTAGAAAATTAAACTCCAAGGAAAACACTGGCCCAATTAAAAAATGGGCCCTGGAACTTCAAAGAAACTTTACCAGGGATGAAATTAAAATGTCTAACAATTATCTTAAAAAATGCTCCACTTCCTTCGCCATCAGGGAAATGCAAATCAAAACTTCCCTGAGATATCATCTCACCCCGGTCAGGATGGCAAAAATCCACAGTACAAACAACGACAAATGCTGGAGAGGATGTGGGGAGAGGGGAACTCTCCTACATTGTTGGTGGGAATGCAGGCTCATACAGCCACTCTGGCGAGCCGTCTGGAGATTCTTAAAGAAATTAAAGATTGAAATGCCGTATGACCCTGCTATCCCACTTTTGGGAATAACCCCCCAAGCAGCAGAGGTTCGCCTCGATAGCACAAGCTCGACCATGTTCATAGCAGCACTGTTTACAATAGCAAAGTCATGGAATCAACCTAAATGTCCAACAGTTGACGAGTGGATAAGGAAACTGTGGTACATCTATACAATGGAGTACTACTCAGCCATCAAAAATGATGAATTACTGGAATTTGCTGGGAAATGGATGTCATTAGAAAGAATTATATTAAGTGAAGTATCCCAAACCCAGAAAATTAAGCGCCGTATGTACTCCCTAATAGGTGGCTCCTAGTACCAAACTCGCCCAGCCCACATTGGGACACTCAAAAGTAAACCTATGTAACACAGTAATTGCAAGGATTATGAACAAGAGAGATGGGTTAGGAGGGCCACACCAGAAACAAGGAGAGAGGAGACCATGTTACAGCAGAGAAAATAGGCCTCCATCAAGGTCTGCAAGTAAGTAATGAGAAACCTGGTTAAGTTCACAGACGTTCTTTCCTGATCTCACCAGAAGGGGAGGGCATATAGTCTAGCAGATAAAAGTAATCATTGTGCAAATGGGTAATGGACCCCGCCCTCAGTGAGGTTTCCTACTCTTATTACATCTACCCTTGAATGTGCTATTACAACAAGACTCCAGTTTAACAGCTTTTGTCTCTGGCCAGGGGGTGACATACAGTGCCCAGCAGAATGGAGTGAAGGGAATTGCAGGAGCAGAAAAACTGCAAAAGAAAATCAACAAACCACAATCCAGAACTTCAGAGACTCTATATCAATCACATAGAACTAGGACAGCCTAATCTCTCCCCATCCTGGAGCTCAGGGACATTTGCGGAAGAGGGGGCGGTAAGATTGTAAGAGCAAAAGGATGGGAGGAGCAACGATTTGCAAGATTCTCAACAATAGTTGGGGCCAAAGCAATCATAATGGAACTTTGCATGCCCTGCGCAATGTCCAGCGCACTGTTGCCCTCATAAAGTCTAGCATCTGTTAAGGGCACCGAGACCCCTGGAGGCAAGGGATTGACAGCCATAGTAGTAATCTTATGATTAAGGGGAACAAGAGAAAGGGCTTATGGAAATGCCACTGGGTCCTTATATGTCATCGGAGAGGAGGACCCAGTGGAGAGTTAGGCGCACACAATAAAGGACTCTCTGGAATTGGGGGGGAGACACTGGGGAGGGGGAGGGGGGAGGGAGGGAACTGGTAAAAAATTTTAAATGTATAATTAAATTTTTAATAAAAAAAAAAAAAAAAAGAAAGCCACTAAACAAAAAAAAATCACGAATCAAAAGTATTTTCTCCATTATAACCCTAAATGTCAATGGAATTAACTCACAAATGAAAAGACACAGGTTACAAACATGGATTAGAAATCACAACTATCTATCTGCTGCCTACAGGAAACACCACAAAAGATAGGTACATTCTAAAAGTAAAAGACTGGTCAGAAATACTTCAAGTTAATGGAACAAGAAAACAAGCAAGGTTAGCAATTATAGATTCTAACAAAGTGGACTTCAAACCAAAGGAAATCATAAGAGATACAGAACAATAATATATTTTAGTCAAAGGAATGATTCACCAGGAAGACTTCATAACTGAACATATACACACCTACTATGGGCTCTACCACAAACACTACAGTATTTAATATAACAAATCAATCCCAAAACAAAAATAGCTGAGGATTTTAATATCTCACTATCAACATGGGATAAATAAACTGGCCAAAAACTCAGCAGAGACACATTGGAATTAAATCAAACCCTTACTGAAATGAACCTAACAGATCTCTACTAAACCTTCCATCCAAGCACCAAGGAATACACATTCTTCTCAACAGCCCATGGAACTTTCTCCAAAATAGACCACATATTGTGCTGCAAAATGAATATCCACATACACAGGAAAGTTGAAAGTATAGCCTGTACCCTATCAGACCACCATGGTCTAAAGCTTGTCATCTACAACAAAACAAATAGCAAAAAATACACTAATTCTTGAAAATTAAACACCATGATGCTGAATGGTGTTCAGGAAGAAATGAAGACGGAAACTCAAGATTTCCTAGAAGCAAACAATAATGAAAATGCAATATATCAAAATCTTTGGGACACAATGAAAACTGTCCGAAGAGGTAAATTTACAGCTCTCAATGCCTACATCAAAAAAATTAAATGTCACAAGTAAATTACTTAACAATGCAGCTTAAACCTTTAGAGACACAAGACCAATCCAATCCCAAAAGCAGTAGAAGAGAGGAGATTAGCAAAATCAAGGCAGAAATATCCCAAATTTAAATAAGGAAAACAATACAAAGAATCAACCAGACAAAAAGTTGGTTGATACACCCCCTAACTAAATTAACCAAAATCAAAAAAGAAAAAACCCAAATTAAAACCCAAAATTAGGAATGAAAATGGAGTTATCACAACTGATACCCAAAAAATTCAAAGAATTATAAGGTCATATTTCAAAAACTTATACTCCATGAAATTTGATAACACAAAAGAAATGGATGAATTTCTGAATAAACACAACTTACCTAAATTGAATCAGGAAGTTTTGAATTATTTAAATAGTCCTACAACAAATAAAGAAATTCATGAAGTAATCTCAAATCTTCCCACACAAAAATATCCTGGACTAGATGGATTCAGCACAGAATTCTACCAGATATTTAAAAAACAACTAACATCACTACTCCTTAAACTGTTCCATAAAATAGCAAAGCAAGGAAATCTCCAAATTCTTTCTGTGAAGCTAATAACATACTAATCCCAAAACCTAAAAAAAAAAAAAAAAAAGGATACACTTAAAAAAGAAAACTATAGGCCAATTTTTTTTTTTTTTTGATGAACACAGATGGCAAAGATTCTCAACAAAAATCTTAGCAAATAGGATTCAAAAACATATCAAGAGGCTGGAGAGGTGGCTTAGGGGTGAAGCCTCTGCCTTGGAGGCGGAAGGTCCCAAGTTTGGATCCTAGAGCCCACGTATAGACGCCAAGCGGAAGCGGAGGCGGCCTGCATTTCTGGTCCTGGTAGAGTGGAGCCTGTGAATCCCAGGGCAGAGTAAACAAGGAGGAGATGGAGGCGGTCCATGGTGGTTCCTGAATTCGTCCGTGGTTCTACACACACACACATACATACACACACATACATATACACACACGTGCACACACGCATATACGCACAATTGAATAAATAATAAATAATAAAAAAATTTAAAAAAACATATCAAAAAGATAATTCACTGTGACCAGGTAGACTTTATCCCAGGCACACAAGGCTGGTTCAATATATACAAATCAATAAATGTAATCCATTATATAAACCAATCCAAAATCCAAGACCACATGATATTCTCAATAGACAAGATCCAATATCCTTTTATGATTAAAAAAATACCCTAGAGACAGTTGGAATGGAAGGAACATAATAAAACCTGTATATAACAAGCCAACAGCAAAGATTATACTAAACAGAGAAAAACTTGAAGCATTCCCACTTTTATCAGGAACTAGACAAGGCTGTCCACTCTCACCACTTCTATTCAATATTATACTTGAAATCTTAGCTAGAGCCATAAAACAAGCTGCTCAGTCCATGAGGTTGACTACTTCAGCAGTCCCAGTCTGGTGCTAAAGGCCTGAAGGATTCTTAGGAGTTACTGGTCTTCTACCCACATTGGAAGGTTGAAGAAATTGGGTTCTAATGTCAGCTAAGAATGGCAGTGGTAGTAGCCAGCAGAGAAAATGGATTTGCCAAGCACAATGAGTAGGTAAGATGGAAAAAGCAAAAGTTTTTCTTTTGGACTTCTGTATTTCTAGGCTGTAAGAGGAAGGTGATGCCCATAGTTAGGGTGGTTCTTCCCAGCTCCTGTAACTTATCCCTCACATGTATGGCTACAATGGCTGGTTTGTTTAGAGATTCCAGGACCTGGCATGTTGACAAACAAGATTAACCATCACAAAAATGCAGCTATTAACAAGTCATTGTTGGACTTTCTCGACCCTCTCTTATATGCCAACCTAAAAATCCCATATACCTGCCCCCACTGCACATTCTATTGAATCAATAGTTCTGTTCTTCTAGAGAACCCTGACTAATATAGTCTTTATGTCTCAATTTACCACCTTAATTTTGGGGAGCACCCATTCTATGGGCTGAAATCTTGAACATAATAAAAAGGAGAAACTGAACTGAACACCAGCATTCACCATTCTCTCCTTCTTGACTATTAACACAATGAGACAACTGCCTGATCCTTCTTCCACCATGACTTCCCTTCCATGATGAACCATAACTCTCAAACTGTAGACCAAAAAAACTCATTTCTTAAGATGTTTTTATCAGGTATGTTATCACAGAAATGACACAAGTCTCTCACCAACCTGGGGCTTCAGCAAGTGAGGTGGCCAGTGAGTCCCGGGGATCCTCGTGTCTCCACTGCTCCAGTGCTGGGACTGCAGGCATACACTACCGTTCCTGTGCTAAGGATGCAAACTCACGTCCTCATGCTGGTGTGGAAGCATTTATCAACTGAACCTTCTCCTCAACTTCTTGATGTTAAATTCTTGTAAAAGCAGCCTCAACCTTCTCCTCAACTTCTTGATGTTAAATTCTTGTAAAAGCAGCCTCAGTCGGTTTGAAGGAGTTGTCTGTGGGAAAATGAAATGTCAGAAAAAATTCATGACTTTAATATGGGTTGTCATTATATCTCCTATTGTGGCTTGCCAATGAAACATCATCCCCAAATAGAACCTGTAAACATTAGCTTGGCTCCTCTCTGCCTTAGCATGTGCTTAAATATCTGGCCCAAGCTCTTAATTACCCAGATACAAGAAAAAAATTGCCTCTTCATCTGTTATATACAGGCCCACCACTGTGTATCAGTCATGCCTCATCAGCACAGGAAGAGCTTAGGGTTGAAGAGGAAAGGTGTACTTCTACATCTAGGGCTAGACAAATTGGAGCACATGCGCAAAAGTATAGTATAAGAAACTTAAATTCTCAATGACATCCTAGAGGCCTGAAAAAGACAATCATTAGCCAAGCTGGAAATGTGCTGAATACAGAGCCATCCACAGAGCCAAGGCAGCCGCATACTTTTCAATGTGTTCAGATTCTGAGAGGTCTTAGAGGGAGTTAGCATTATTGGCCTAACTGAGCCCATTCTTCCTCGTTCTGACCAACAGAGATGTACTTGAAGCCATGGGTGGCGGCTAAGATTTACACTGCCAGTTTCTTTTCTGGAGCTGGGAATTCTGATAGACATATTACTACTGATATTACTACTACTGATTCTAACAACTAATATTAACAGTATTTTTGCTTCTTAGCTTCTTCCTACTTTCTTTCTAGAATAAAAGTATGATTCCAAGTCTGAGAACAGCTTGGACTACATAGCAAGAGATCTTGGATTCCTGAGGACATTATAAAACTTCCTTATCAGCATAGCTTGGCCATGTATACATTGGCATTAAGAGATGTAAATCCCTAATGCACTTTAAGCCTCTATAAGATTGTCTTTCTATTTACCAGCAGCCAAGTGGGATTTCTAATGAAGTTACAGGCACCTCTATTTACACTTAAGCATCTGCACATTCTGTACTTTCCTAGAGCACTGCAACTCCAATGCCACAATGGTCCCTTCATATGCCAGGATACCAAGGCCCCTAGCAGATTCTTAAATTCTTTGACAATATCCAGCCCTGGACATACTATTCTTTTCCTATGCCCACATACCTGTGATAAAGGGCAACTTAGAAATTAATCACAGTAAGAGATTAAGAATAATTCACAATAAATGGAACAATCTTTACAGTTTATTATAATAAAAGATATGTGATCTCTTGCAATATCACATTGAATTTTTGGCTTATTGCTGGTAAGAAGCACCTTTAGGCTTCTCTTTGGCATAGCCAGGTCCCTGCATTGCCACTCTTGAATTCTGAGACCACTATTAAGTAAAAGAAGAGTTACCTGAACACCAGCACCATAAAGCCTAATAGCTGATCTGATAACTGTTGGGCCAGCCCAGGAAAAACGGTCTGGGAGGGAGTGAACAGGGCGTTGCTAAGCACATGGGACCAAAGATGGCGCTAAGCCATATGTACTCTCTAATAGGTGGCTCCTAGTACCAAACCCACCCAGCCCACCTAGAGACAGTAATTCCAAGGATTATGAACAGGAGGGATGGGGTAGGAGGGCCACACCAGAAACAAGGAGAGAAGGGACCATGTTACAGCAGGGAAAATAGGCCTCCACCAAGGACCCAAATAAGTAATGAGACATCTGATTAAGTTCACAGACTTTTGTTCCTGATCATTTACTACTGAGGGAGTGTGATCTCACCAGAAGAGGAGGGCATATAGTCTGGCAGATAAAAAGTAACCATTTTGCAAATGGGTGATAGACCCCTCCCTTACTGTGGTTTCCCACTTTTATTACATCTACCTTTGAATGTGCTTTTATCACAAGACTCTAACAGCTTTTTGTCTCTGGCCAGGGGGTAACATACAATGCCCACCAGGATGGAGTGAAGGGCATTGCAGGAGCAGCAAAACTGCAAAAGAAAATCAACAAACCACAATACAGAACTTCAGAGACTCTATATCAACCACCTAGAACTAGGCCAGCTTAGTCTCTCCCCATCTTGAAGCTCAGGGAAATTTGCGGAAGAGGGGGCGGTAAGAGTGTAAGAGCAAAAGGATGGGAGGAGCAATGATATATAAGATACTCTATACTAGTTAGGGCTGAAGCAATCATAATTGGACTTTGCATGCCCTGCACATTGTCCAACCCACTGTGGACCTCACAAAGTCTAGCATCTGCTAAAGGCACCAAGAGCCTTGGAGGTAAAGGATTGGCAGCCACAGCAGTGTTCCTATACCTAAGGGGAACACGGGAAAGGGTTCAGGGAAAGGCCACTGGGTCCTTGTACGTCATCGGAGAGGAGGGCCCAGAGGAAAATCAGACATGCATAAGAAAGGACTCTCTGGGAATTGGGGCGGGAGGCACTGGGGGATGGGGAGGGAGAGGGTACGGGGGGAGGAGGAGGAAGGGAGGGAACTGGTGTACCTAATAAGTTTGTATGAGCTGAAAAAAAATAAATAAATAAATAAATTTAATGTAAAAAAAAAAAGATGGCGCTAAGAGCTAGTGTGCTGGGTGAAACCCTGTTTACATTACAGAGAGCCCTAACTGGCTTATAGGAGTCAGCATGTCTCCCATATAGATATATGTTGAGTCTGACCTATGCAGCTGCATGCTGTGCTGACCACTAATATAATTGGCTGCCCGTTTCATGCCCTGCAGTCTTTTGTCTTTATAAGCTGCTTTACTGCCCCCCAAAAATGAGTCTTGCTTTGACAAACTCCCTGCTGCGTTCATTAGTCTCCGGGGCTTGGAGGCGGAGGACCAGCAGCGCACTCACCTTTCTCCTTCCCAATAGCCAGGAGCCATCCCCCAGAATACGAGGTGCAGCAACGATAACCACAATGACTACTAGATGATTAAGATATGGGGAGTATGAACAGTGGACAAAGATATGATGTCAAGTCAAGGATGAAGTGGGTTGTATGGAATTTAAAATTTATGGGTGCTAGGGGTATAAACCAATGGGGAAGCACCTTCCTAGCATATACAGGGTCCTAGATTCAATTCTCCTAAAAAAAATTGGTGATTAAAATAAAGTTTATGAATTGTTTATTCCTGGAATTTTCTAATAATATCTTTATACTGGGGTTGACTAGATAACTGTAACCACAGAAAGCGAAACCAGATAAAGTTCTCTTTCTCCCTCTCTCTGTCTCTCTCTCTCTTTCTTTCTCCCTACTTCCTCCATATTTTGCATTAGAGAGAGATCTCTTTATAGTGTTCAGACTGATATCAAATTCCTAGGCTCAAGTGATCCTTCTGCCTTACCCTCCTGAGTAGCTGAGTTTATAGCTCTACACCATCATGCCCAACTCAGGACTACTGTATTTCAAAGATCTTTCTAGCTGTTATAACTAGAGTGGCATTAAAGAGAATAAAGGGACCCACTCAACTATGGCATGTGACCCCCTTCTGTAACACCTCCAATGGTAGCCAGCATCTCTACACACACAGAGTTTAAAGATAAGAGACGACAGGCTTGATGGATAAAGCACTTCCCATGCGTGTGTGAGAACCTGAGTTGGGATCCTCAGAGCCGGTGTGAACTGCGCTGTAGCATGCATCTGTAACACCGGCATTCCTACAACAAGAGGCAGAAATAGAAGAGTCCTACCACCCGCGCCTTCACCGCGCCGCCGCCCCCAGTCCTCCAGGTCCCAGGTGAGTCCGCCCAGCACCCCCAAGTGGCCCCGTGTCCCAGCGATACCTAGGCGGCCTCCGGTTTTGCCTGGGCCTCGCCCCGAACCCCAGCTCCTTGCTTCCTACTGCCCACTGGTCCGCCTGACCAGACAGGACTTGCTCACATTCCTCCATCCCTGAAGCTTGGGTGGGCCACTAAGCCAAGTCCCAGGTCCCAGGTGAAGAATTCTGACATCAACATCAGACCCTCTGCCTCTCTGGCCCACCAGGGACCCATGCTCGTGGTCCACGAAAGACACACTGCTACTCAGAATTCAATAAAGTCCAAAGGAAACTCAAACAAAGTTCTAAGGGTCAAAGGCCATACATCTGAAAACTTCTACAATCATCCTATCACATGGGAGAGATTCTTCACATCCAGCCCAAAGAGAAGTAAACCTCCTTTTTTTCACCTTACTGATCCTTTCTAGTATCAAGTGCTGTAGATCAACTTCTCCATACAACTGTCCCAAAAACATATACAAATCCAGGGAATACACCACTCACCCTCACATATTACCAATACACTAAATCGTAAAAGGGCACTACCATACTAATATTCACCCCCTGTCTACTTAACCTGACTTAACTGATGTACTAACAGCCTAATAGCCTCATCTAGGAAATAACAATAACAAAAGACAAACATACCCAATCCAAGGCAAGCACTAGTAATAACTGGCAAGTGTAATAATACCAACTAAATCAGTTCAATCAAAAACACACAGAAACTGGGGCTGGAGAGGTGGCTCAGAGGTTAAGCCTCTGCCTTGCAGGTGGAAGGTTCTGAGTTCCGATCCCAGATCCCACGTATAGACACCTGGCGGAAGCGGGGGCGGACTGCGTTTCTGGTCCTGGTAGGGCGGAGCCTGTGAATCCCCGGGCAGAGTAAACAAGGAGGAGGCGGGCCATGGTGGTTCCCTAATTCATCCGTGGTTCTACACACGCACACACGCATACACACGCACATACACACACACACACATGCACGCGCACAATTGAATAAATAATAAAAAAATTTTAAAAAAACTTGTATTAAAAAAAAACACACAGAAACTGAAAGGTCCTAAGAAACAAAACAACAGTGCCCAAGTCAAAGTGCAGACCCACGAGAAACAAAACCCAAGAAGACCAATCTCCCACCGAAAGAATGGATTCCGACCAGAACAAATTCACAGAAAATAGCCAAGAAAGCCAGACGCAAAATAACGACTTTCAGAGTATGATCATTACCATGATTAATACTATGAAAAGGGAAATCTGAGAAGAGTTAAACAACCACATCAACCACTTTGAACCGGAATACAACAGGCACTTGGAGGAGTTCAGAAAAACAGTTCAAGAAACAAAAATAAGCATAGAGCAGTTACAACAGTCTCAGGCAGAGTTTAAAATTGAACTAAAAGACAAGTTATCTTCAACCCAAAACTCAACAGAGTCTTATCAGCAGAACAAATGAAGCAGAAAATAGAATTTCAGATCTTGAAGACAAAGTGAGAGAATTAACCAGCTCAATGGAAGAGATTGTTAAAGCCAAAAAGATGCTTGAGAGGAACATTCAAGAGATATTGGACACCCTGAAGAAACCTAACATGTGCATTCATGGAATACCAGAACAAGAGTCCCAAAATACCACACCTGAGGAAATATTTCAAATCATCATAAATGAAAATTTCCCACAACTAAAGAATGAGAGGCCCATCCAAATACAAAAGGCATTTCGCACTCCAAATAGATATGACCAAAATAGAAACTTGCCATGGCAAATAATAGTCAAAACACTCCACGTTCAAGACAAAGAAAAGGTGCTGAGAGCTTCAAGAGAAGAAAAGCAAGTCACTTTTAAAGGTAAACCTATTAGAATAACAAATGACTACTCAATGGAAACAATAAAAGCAAGACGAGCTTGGAGAGACGTACTTCAAGTATTAAATGAGCAAAAATGCCAACCCAGACTGATATACCCAGCAAAACTATCTGTCATGATTGAGGGAGAAAGAAAAGTTTTCCAGCACAAAGACAACTTGAAGGGATACATGTCTACCAAACCAGGCCTTCAAAAAAATGCTAGAAATGATACTCGAGCTTGAAGAAAAGAACAAGCGTATCCAGGAGGACAGAAGAGAAGTATAATGCCACCAAAACATAAATATCAAACAATACGCTTACAAAATCCACTAAACATAAAAATGTCCAGAATTAAAAATAATTTCTCTATTATAATATTAAATGTCAATGGTATTAACTCACTGATTAAGAGACACAGATTACAAACTTGGATTAAAAACCACAATCCAACAATCTGTTGCCTGTAGGAAACTCATCTCACCACAAAAGATAGGCACATCCTAAAAATGAAAGGCTGGTCCAAAATCTTGCAAGCTATTGGAAGGGTAGCAATTATGCTTTTGGGCAAAGTGCACTTCAAACCAAAGAAAATCGTAAGAGACACAAATGGATACTACGTTTTAGTCACAGGTACAATTCACCAGGTAGACGTCACAATACTGAACAATACGGGCCCAATACAGGCCGCTCTACATTCATTAAGAAAACCCTATGATAATTCTTGGGGACTTCAACACCGCCCTCTCAACATGGGATAGATCAACAGGTCAAAAGCTTAACAGAGACACTTTAGAACCTAATCAAACCCTTAAAGAAATGGACCTTACAGATCTCTATCGAACTTTTCATCCACGCACCAAAGAATACACATTTTTCTCAGCAGCACATGGAACTTTCTCCAAAATAGACCACATATTGGGCCACAAAAAAATCTACACATATATAGGAAAGTTGAAAATCTAACTTGTGCCCTATCAGACCACCACGGCCTAAAGCTGGACATCCACAACACAACAAACAAGAGAAAAATACACTAACTTCTGGAAAGTTAACAATATCATGCTGAATGAGAACTGAATTCAGGAAGAAATTAAAAAGGAAATTCAGAATTTCCTGAAAGCAAATGATAATGAAAATACAACTTACCAAAATCTCTGGGACACAATGAAAGCTGTCCTAAGAGGAAAGTTCATAGCTCTTAATAACTACATCAAAAAAATGGAAACATCAGAAATAAATAATTTACCAATGCAGCTTAAAGCTTTAGAGAAACTAGAGCAATCAGATCCCAAAAGCAGCAGAAGAGAGGAGATTAGCAAAATAAGGTGAGAAATATCCGACATCAAGATTAGGAAAACGATACAGAAAATCAAGCAGTCAAAAAGCTGGTTTTTTTGAAAAAATCAATATGATTGATACACCCTTAGCTAAATTAACCAAACACAAGAGAGAGAAAACCCAAATTAACAAAATTAGAAATGAAAAGGGAGTTATCACTACTGATACCCAAGAAATCCAAAGAATTATAATGTCATATTTCAAAAACTTATACTCTGTGAAATATGACAACACAAAAGACATGGATGAATTCCTAACTAAACACAACTTACCTAAATTAAATCAGGAAGTTGTGAATTATTTAAATAGTCCTATAATGCATGAGGAAATCAAGGAAGTAATCTCGAATCTTCCCACCAAAAAATGTCCTGGACCAGATGGATTCAGCACAGAGTTCTACCAGATATTTAAGGAGCTAATAATACCAATACTCCTTAAACTCTTCCATCAAATAGCAAAGGAAGGAACACTACCAAATTCCTTCTATGAAGCTAATATCATCTTAATCCCAAAACCTAATAAAGATACACTTAAAAAAGTATAGGCCAATCTCTTTGGTGAACACAGATCAAAGATCCTCAACAAAGTCTTAGCAAATTGGATTCAAAAACATATCAAAAAGATCATCCACAGGGATCAAGTAGGCTTTATTCCAGGCACACAAGGTTGTTTCAACATATGCAAATCAATAAATGTAATTCATCATATAAACCAGTCCAAAGTCTAAGACCACATGATACTCTCGATAGATGCAGAAAAAGCTTTTGACTCTATATCAACCGCCTAGAACTAGGCCAGCCTAATCTCTCCCCATCCTAAAGCTCAGGGAAATTTGCGGAAGAGGGGGCAGTAAGAGTGTAAGAGCACAGGATGGGAGGAGCAATGATATGCAAGATACTCCACACAAGTTAGGGCCGAAGCAATCATAATTGGACTTTTCATGCCTTGCACAATGTCCAACACACTATTGACCCCACAAAGTCTAGCATTTGCTAAAAGCACCAAGATCCTTGGAGGCAAGGAATTGACAGCCAAAATAGTGTTACTATGCTTAAGGGGAACAAAGGAAAGGGTTCAGGGAAACGCCGCTGGGAACTTGTACGTCATCGGAGAGGAGGACCCAGAGGAGAGTTTGACATGCACATTAAAGGATTCTCCGGGGATTGGGGGAGGGGAGGCTCTGCGGGGTGGGGAGGGAGAGGTGAAGGGAGGGTGAGCAGAGGGGTGGGGGGGAGACGGAGGGAGGGAGGGAACCGGTATACCTATTAAGTTTGTATGAGCGGAGATAATAAAAAATGTTTAAAAAAATCCAACAGCCTTTTATGATCAAAACCCTAGAGACAGTTGAAATGGAAGGAACCTTTGTCATTATAATAGAAGTTGTACACAACAAGCCTTCAGCAAGGATTATACTCAATGGGGAAAAATGTGAGGCATTCCTGCTTCGATCAGGAACTAGACAAGGCTGTCCACTCTTACCACTTCTATTCAATATTGTACTTGAAGTCTTAACTGAAGCCATAAGACCAGAAAGGGACATAAAAGGGACTCAAATCGGCAGGGAAGAAGTCAAGCTATCCCTATTTGCAGATGACATGATCTTATACCTGAGTGATCCCAAAAACTCCACCAGGAAGCTCCGGGAACTAATACAGAAGTTCAGCAGGGTGGCAGGATACAAAATAAGTGTTCAAAAATCAGTGGCCTTCCTATATTCCCAGAATGAAAGAAGTGAAAAAGCCCTGAGAGAAACAATCCCATTCACTATAGCCCCTAAAAATATGAAATACCTTGGTATAAACCTAAGCAAAGAAATAAGAGACCTTTACAATGAAAACTTTAAAACCCTAAAGAAAGAAATTGCAGAAGACACCAGAAGGTGGAAAGACCTCCCATATTCCTGGATTGGCAGAATCAACATCATAAAAATGACCATCCTACCAAAGGCAATATACAAATTCAATGCTATACCAATTAAAATCCCAAAGCAATTCTTTAAAGAAGTTGACCAAACAATCTCAAAATTCATATGGAGGCACAAAAGACCCAGGATAGCAAAAACAATCCTGAGTAACAAAAACATGGCTGGAGGTATCACCATACCAAACCTTAGTCTATACTACAAATCCATAGTTATAAAAACAATCTGGTACTGGCTTCAAAATAGACACACAGATCAATGGTTAAGGGTTGAAGACCCAGATATAAACCCACACAACTACAGCCATTTGGTCTTTGACAAAGGGGCCCAAAGAATCCAATGGAAAAAGAACAGCATCTTCAACAAATGGTGCTGGCAAAACTGGATCTCCACATGCAGAAGATTAAAGCTGGACCCATACTTGTCACCATGTACAAGACTTAATTCCAAATGGATCAAGGACCTTGATATAAGGCCAGAGACTATAAAAACCATAGTTGAAAGGATAGGGAACTCCCTCGAGCTGATTGGGCTAGGTCAACATTTCCTAAACAGACATCCAATGGCACAGTCACTGCTACCAACTCTCAACAGTTGGGATCTTGTGAAATTAAAGAGCTTCTGTTCAGATAAAGAGATTGTAACAGGAGCACAAAGGAAACCCACAGAATGGGAGAAAATCTTCACTAACCACACATCTGATAGAACTCTGCTGTCCAGAGTGCACAAAGAACTTAGAAAACTAAACACCAAGGAAACAAATGGCCCAATTGAAAAATGGGCCCTGGAATTTAAAAGAAACTTTACCAGGAATGAAATTAAAATGTCTACCAAATATCTTTAAAAATGCGCCACATCCTTAGCCATCAGGGAAATGCAAATCAAAACTTCCCTGAGATATCATCTCACCCTGTGAGGATGGCAAAAATCCACAATACAAACAACGACAAATGCTGGAGAGGATGTGGAGAGAGGGGAACTCTCCTACATTGCTGGTGGGAATGCAGGCTCATACAACCACTCTGGCAAGCCATCTGGAGATTCTTAAAGAAATTAAAGATTGAAATGCCATATGACCCTGCTATTCCACTTTTGGGAATAACCCCCCATACAGCAAAAATTCACCTTGATAGCACAAGCACGACCATGTTCATAGCAGCACTGTTTACAATAGCAAAGTCATGGAATCAACCCAAATGTCCAATAGTTGATGAGTGGATAAGGAAATAGTGGTACATCTACACAATGGAGTACTACTCAGCCATCAAAAATGATGAATTACTGGAATTTGCTGGGAAATGGATGGGATTAGAAACAATTATACTGAGTGAAGTATCCCAGACCCAGAAAATTAAGCACTGTATGTACTCCCTAATAGGTGGCTCCTAGTACCAAACCCACTTAGAGACACTCAAGGATAAATCTCTGTAATACCTACAGTAATTGCAAGGATTATGAACAGGAGGGATGGGGTAGGAGGGCCACACCAGAAACAAGGAGAGAGGGGACCATATTACAGCAGAGAAAATAGGCCACCATCAAGGACTGCAAGTAAGTAATGAGACATCTGGTTAAGTTCACAGACTTTCCTTCCTGATCATTTGCAACTGATGGGATATGATCTCACCAGAAGGGGAGGGCATATAATCTGGCAGATAAAAAGTAACCATTTTGCAAATGGGTGCCTGACACCTCCCTCACTGCGGTTTCCTACTTTTATTACATCTACCTTTGAAGATACTCTTATAACAATACTCTAGTTTAACAGCTTTTTATCTCTGGCCAGGGGTGACATCCAATATCCATCAGGATGGAGTGAAGGGCATTGCAGGAACAGCAAAACTGAAAAAAATAAATCAACAAATCATAATGCAGAACATCAGAGACTTTATATCAACCACCTGGAACTAGGCCAGCCTAATCTCTCCCCATCCTGAAGCTCAGGGAATTTTGCGGAAGAAAGGGCGGTAAGAATGTAAGAGCACAAGGATGGGAGGAGCAATGATATACAAGATATTCCACACAAGTTAGGGCCAAAGCAAACTGGACTTTGCATGCCTTGTGCAATGTCCAACACACTATTGACCCCACAAAGTCTAGCATGGACTAAAGGCACTAGGATCCTTAGAGGCAAGGGATTGACAGCCACAGTAGTGTTCCTATGCTTAAGTGGGACACAGGAAAGGGTTCTGGGAAATGCCACTGGGTCCTTGCACCTCATCAGAGTGTAGGACCCAGAGGAGAGTTGGGCATGCACATTTAAAGATGCTCTGGGGATGGGAGGGGGAGGCACTGGGGGATGGGGACGAAGGGGGAGTGGAGGCGGGCACAGGGTGGTGGGAGGTCAGAGGGAGGGAGAGGACAGGTGTACCTGTTAAGTCTGTATGAATGGAAATAAAATTAAAAAAAGAAATAGAAGAGTGGCTGGAGTTTTTCAGACAAGTTAGTCTTGTGACTAGTCTTGTGAACAATAAGAGACCTTGTGTCAAACAGTGTGGAAGGCAAAGGACCAACACTCAGAGGTCTTCCTTGGATCTCCACACATGCCCTGCATTCACAGGAACAAATTTATACACATATACCATATACACAAAAAATAAATTATTGAGTATTTAGTACAAAAGGAATTCACTGTCTAACTTACACTTACACACAATTATATAAAGCTAGTAAAGAAACTTTGTTCCAAACAACATAAAAATAGGGCAAAGTCCAGTTGTTGGCAACTGAGATTTTCAGGTATATGATTTTTGTCTACAGGCACAAGGAACAAAAGAAACTTTGACATTTACCTTGGAGAAATTCAGTCATTCTAAGTAAATTACTGTAAGTCCTCAAAAAAGGCTGCTTTGTGAATTGACCAAGTATAATAGACAGGCTGTCTAAGGGCAAGATAGCAATTTTATGTCTTTATCTCATTTCAGTACATGTTAAAGCTAATAAAATTATTTTATACTCAGACCAGCCAGATCAATGTTTTCTTTTTCCAAGAAAAACACCCAATTTAGAGAGCAGCTAAGAGCAACTGTCATCTACTTTGTTCATAAATGCACACAAATTGTTCATAAATACACACAAAAATACACATAAATTTTTTTAATGGGCAGCTCTAGTTCCACAGTCAGGTTCCTGGGGACTGTCATTGGCCTGGGAACTGATAATAATCACACAACCATGCCTGAAAAATGGACAGATCACCCAGTAGGATGTGATCAAGGGAGGGAGAACATTTGGTGAGTATTAAGAGCTGTTAAACTTTTGTTTTATATTCATGAATAGGTCCTTTCTATGTTATTTGCCTGAAAAGTACAGACAGACTCCAGTTGTGTTACTGAGTTGGTCAAAGGGGCTCAGAAACACCACGAGGTCATTGCCTTGTTTGGATGGGGAATGCAGGGAAATGCCTCAGTCACAGGGACAAGGAAGAGGCCAAGAAGGCCGGGATGAGAAGCCCCGGGAGCAAGGTACTCACTGTTCTTCAGCCAGTGGAGCAGGATGGTGCAAGCCTCTGGAAGGAAGAAGAAAAGTCCATGACTTCAACAGGGACAATGGGATGGAGAAGACTACTGGATAAGGAAAGGGGAAGGTTTAGAGTGACCTCGAGGAGGGCAGGGTCTACTTGAGGAGGGAGGGTCTAAGAAGAGACAGAAGACTGCACCTCAGAGAAGTGGACAGAGACCAGGAAGCTGCATGTCACTGGATGACTACTCCCTGCCTCAGCACACATGACCAGTGGTTTGTAGTGAATCTCGCTTGGGTCACTTCCTGAGTTTTGAGACTTCTTCCACCCTCCAAGCTTTCACCCAGAGACCAAGTGCTCAAAAATAACATATTAATAAAGAAATCTGGGGGGGCTGGAGAGGTGGCTCGGGGGTTAAGCCTCTGCCTTGCAGGTGGAAGGTCCTGAGTTCGGATCCTAGACCCCACATATAGACGCTGGGCGGAAGCGGGGGTGGTCTGCGTTTCCGGTCCTGGTAGGGTGGAGCCTGTGAATCCCAGGGCAGAGTAAACAAGGAGGAGGCGGTCCATAGTGGTTCCTGAATTCGTCTGTGGTTCTACACACACATACATGCATACACGCACACACATACATACACACACACACACATACACGCACACAATTGAATAAATTAAAAAAATTTTTTTTAAAAATCCAAAAAAAAAAAAAAAAGCAAATCTGTTGCTGAGAACGAACATTGCCTCCTAGGTTTCTGTGAGGATATTTGATCAATTTCCTCTAAGTCTCAAGACCCTCAATGTATCAGGACCTTCACGGGTAGAGGGGTCCTCAGTTTGCTGCTTCCAGCCTCTTGCTACCATTAGGGTCAAGGTCAAAGTGACTAGAATGTTTCGCATCTTTCTTCTGACCAGACTCAGCCATGTCTTTTCTCTTGAAGATGTTGGCTCGCCTCCAGTCAAGGCTCTCTCCTGGATCCCTTAGCAACAGCCTGTTAGATGGGCTCTTTCTCTCATTCAGCAGAGTTTTCAGACAACTGATTTTTCGCCATGCCTGGAATGTTGGAGCTCACTGGTCTGTGCATGGTGTTCTAGATCCCCTCAGCTGACCAGACTGAAACCTGGTCTTCATCCTCTGCCCCGCATGGTGTCTGACCTCTTCTCCAGGGCATTCTCCAACTCTTTGCTCTTCAGCCAACAGCCCCACCACCTGACTCGACACAGGTTCTGAGATGTAGACATTCTCAGTCAGATTCCACTTGCCCATGTCACTTGAAACACATACTAACATCTTCCACTGGACATTTATGGATCCCTTTCTTCCTCCAGAGTCTGGATCTTCCTTGCAGCCTCAGACATCAACTACTCCTCACTGAACATAGATGGTGCCCCTTCCCAGTGACTCAGTAGGACACATCCTGGGTTGTGAATCACAGAGATGCACTTACTCAAGCTAATAGCCATATTTAGGCTGCCATTTTCTTCCATCACAATAGAGAACCCGAGATGTGTTATGTTTTTCAAAGCTATGCCCATCTGCTATCAGGTCTCTGTACAAATGGCCCACTCTTTGATGCTGAAATTGTCTTCCTAAAAATAAGGCCTGAAATCTCACGGCAGCTACCACCACCTCCATGGCACACTTAGGCAGTGAGATGTGATGCGGCATTGGCAGGATTTCTCCTCACCCTCTCCCAAGCTGCCCCAGTCTATTGCAGAGGCCTGTATATCTAAGATACACTGCTGTGTTGTTCAGAGCTGAACTCGTTCAGGCAGCCCAGACTGACCATGATCAGTCAGTCAGAAGACTGGCAGAAGTCACCAAGTCACACCTCACACATTTATCCCATCTGTGCTCCGTCATTCCTCCTTGTTCACTGTTTGAACTTGAGATCCACTCAGATACTGTGTGTCTGGTCCCTCACACTGAAAGCCTTCCTCCCACTGCCCAGTGACCCTAGCCTTCTGTGTGGGACCTGGTGAAGGCCAGGTACCAGAGTCACCATATGTTTGAAATGAGTGCGGGACCATGAGAAAGAGAGTGGATAGACAAAGCATTGACTAGTCGTTCCTGTGGAGTTACACACTGGGCTTGGCTGACTTAAATGCTTTTCAGAAAACCCATTGAAACTCCTGAGACTTTAAGATGTTTTCAAATGTGAGATGTACCATTCAGTGTATAAGTGCACATTGGAATTTAAAATCCAAAGATGCGGAAGGGTGTAACACTTGCCCATACTTTTCAGAGCTCAGCTCAGAGCAGGAGAGGAGAGAGGAGCTGTGCGCAGATCACCGACCACTCTCCTATCTTGCATGTGATAGTAAGCCTGGGTGTCAACTTGACATACCTGGTATTAACTAAGATCAGCTGAGATCACACCTGGAAGGATCAACTGAGACCACCTGAAAGGATTATACCTGCCCTAAATTCCATGGGAACTTCCATAGATCCCATAGGAACCTCCCAGTAATGGACCATATAAAAGGGACCACAGAATATAGGTGAAGAGACATTTTTCAGGAATGCTCAAGCTATGTGATGCTTCTATCACCTCGAAAGACTGTATCTACTTCCCCTCTGGAACTGTAAGTTGAGTAAATTGTTTGACTTTGGATGCTCTCTCACAGCAATAGTAAACAGTAACTGTTACACTGCACAAGAGACCACCAGGACCCTCCTGGCAACACCACTAGTATATGGTATAGTAAAAATTACTCAGCATCACTTATTAACATACAGTAAGGAGCACTTCCTGCAGGTTCCTATAGGTAGGTACAGATTCTACTGCAGTGGCGTCTTACCTAAGAGAGAGAGCCACAAGGCTTCCCTACAAATTCAGAAGCAATAAGTGAGATGGGGGATTGGAGAGAGGGCTCAGGGTTTTAAGACTCTGTCTTGCAAATAAAAGGGCTCAGATCCCACATAAAAACACCAGAGAAAAATGGGGGCAGCCAGTACGTGTGTCTCTGGAAGATGGAACAGCACCATTCCCTAGGCAGGTGAAAACATGGATTGTATGAACATGGGAAGACTAGGAAAGCAGCAAGCATTAGGTCCTTCCCTCTGCTTTTCCCTTTGACTTTGGATGTGGTGTTTGGATGTGGTGTGGAAGTGCCAGTTCCTGCTGGCATCACCCTCCTGCTGTTGATACTCTGTTTCCTGGAATTGTGAATCAATGAAACCTCTTCCTTCTCTAAGTCATTTGAGTTGAGTATTTATTGTGGCAGCATGATATGAAACAAAGATGGTTGCCCAGGCTACCCTCAAACTCATGGCTACCTTCCTGCCTCTGCCTCCCTGTACTGAAATGACAGGTATGTGCTAGCACATAAAGTTTAAGGTTGCTTGCTAGGGCTGGAGAGATGGTTCAGGGGTTAAATCTTTGCTTCATAAGCGGAAGGACCTGAGTTTGAATCGCAGATCCTAAATAAAAATACCAGGTGGAAATGGCAGTAGTCTATACATCCACAACCCTGGAGGGCGGAGCCTGAGAAACCGCAGAGCAAAGCTAAAAGGAAGTAGAGCTATCCAGGATGACTCCCGATGTCACCGTGAGCCTCCCTCCACAGGCACACAAAGTATCCTCTGATACACAGATCTCTCTCTCTCTCTCTCTCTCTCTCTCTCTCTCTCTCTCTCTCACACACACACACACACACACACACACACACACACAATATGCATGCAAAAAAGTAAATTTATTAAGAATTCTCCTTTTATCAAAACATAATGAGTGGTTATCCCTTTCCTTCTTTCCTCCCTCCCCCCTTCCTCCCACACTCCTCTCCCTTCACCGATACATATAAAATTTAAAGAATGCTTGCTAAAGACCAACGAGGAACTCAGACACAGAAGGGCATACTGAGGAAACACTCAAGGTTGAGGATGATCAGAGAGAGCCCAGTTGGAGGATTCTTTCTAGACTTACTCACTGCAGACATCACAGAGGCAGAGAGGACAGGCAATAGACTTCGAAAGCAGACTACTAGAGGAAGCAGGTCAGGGCTAATCAACTCAAGGCGCCCCCCACCACATGCCTTCTTCCAGCAAGGCCCCTCCTTCTAGAGATGCCATGATCTTCCTGAACATTACCAAAAGCTAAGAATACAAACAAATGAGCCTGTGGGTGATAATGTGATTCTTTATTAAAGCTGGGTTTTACAAGCTAGTGTACAGGTGGTCATGGGAGAAGTCTCAGGAGCCTAAGATTTGATCAAAGACAGAGTATTTGTCAGCAGTAACATCCTGCCTTGTATCTCAATTAGCCTGCAAGGCTGCTGATAAACTCATAACCAAATGATTTAAGGGAACAAAGGGCTTTACTTTAGTTTATGATTCTTGTCTACAGTTCTTTGTCCAGCTTGGCAGGAGAGTCCAAATTAACACCAGAAGCCAAGGGAACTGGACACACCATATCCATGTATCCACAGGACTGCTCAGAGAGAAAATTCACACTTGCCAAGCCAACACGATTGACTAAATATACCCAAAGATGCCAATTTCTCTACCCAGTTCCATCAATCTTATTTACCTGCCCAGGTACGAGCCCCACCCACCATGGACTGTGCTTCCCCATCAACCTGACAATCTCCTGCAGGCTTGCTCAGGACTTAACCACTGATTCACTACAAACATACTCAAAGCTCAAATCTTCAATCATCAACATCTGTATCTAGCCATGATGCCTTGGGAAGTCCCCTGTGTCTCCACCCAGGTGCAACCAGCCCACTCCATATCCTCTAGGATCAGCCTTTCCATGAGGGCACAAAAGGTAACATACTCAGGTGACCGAGTGAGGAAAGCAGCAAGGGCCCAAGTCCTACTTTGACTTCTGCACCATTCTCACAGTGGTGAGCTCAGTTCCAGAGATCAATACATACACACACACACACACACACACACACACACACACACACCACATATATACACACATGCACACACGTGTGCACATGTACACACACATACACACACCACACACACTACACACATACACACACCACACACATACACACACACACGTGCACCATTCCTTCTGAACGGTCCTATAAAATAACAAATGAAAGACCCAAGATGCTTATCTCATTAGACATATATCTAAGTGGGCAACTCAATTTGTGGATAAAAAGATGTTTAAATGTACAGAAAATGTTACACAGACTGACCTGAAATAGCTGTGCAGTTAATTCTTTGATATTGAAAAATTAAGCTATAAATTTGTATTTATTCAGAAAGAGAACATAATCATTTTCAACAGATAATTGGAGACCTAAGTTACTTTTCTTTCTGATTTTATTGTGACATTATGGGTTGAAAGAACATCAAAAACTCCCCCAGGGCAAACACTATGGTGATGAGGCATATCCAGGTTCCACGTTTTTGTCTTTTTTTGTCCAAGGAACCTTTGGGTTTATTAATTAACTTTCCACTTATCTGTCATACATTTATTTTTAAGTCAACAAGTCAACTATTTTATTTTTATGTTAAGCTTTTATTTTTCCATTCTTTTATTTTTTAATGTTGCATACATGAATATAGTAAATTCATAATATTTTTAATTTTTCACCCCTTAGTCTCAGGTCCTATTTCCCCTTCTTTTCTCCTTATAACCCTTCATCTCCCCTGCCAGACTCCCTCCTATTTTCAAACCTTTTTACTTGGGCAGCCCACTGTGTTTCATCTAGTTTGTCTTTAATGACATAGCCCCGACATGCTTCATGCTCCAGCAAGTATCCTGGATCATTGAGGAAAGCATCCTCCTTTACTTCTCCATCAGCATTAGTCCTCATCCATCTCTCAAAGGGAAAGATCTCTACTTGAGATCTTTCTACTTTCAAGGTGAGATGTTGAGACAGATCCCATTCAATCTTGCAGAAGTACACATATTTGCCATGATATTTGTTTATCACAACTATGTCATGTCCTTTTTGAAAAGGTTGGAAAAACAGAAATTAAAGCAAACAATCCTTTGTGGCCAGCAGCACCCTCTTGTGGCATAAGAAGGACAAGCTAGTTTGCTGTTAACTGTTCTTGGTTGAGTCACAACTTCGGCTTTGGCCCTTTCTACACAGCTGCAGAACAAGCTCCCCGAAGGGGTGATATAAGAGAACCCCTCAGGAACATGTGCCCAGTACTGTAAATCTGTTTAAATAGTAGTGGAAGGGGAGAAAATAGACACTAAACAGGAACAGTTCTCTTAGTGCCAACTATAAATACTTGATAGTAAACTATCACCTAAACACTTCTTATTGTACCATACATAAGAAAAGCTCTCAGCACTCAATCAAGATGCGCCCTATTGCAATGAAAGATTAGCAAGATAGAAAACCAAATGAATGCTCAGTCCTAATCATGCTATCAAAATCTCTCCATATTACAAGGCCAGAAAACCTTGCAGAAGGGACAGTAAGACTATAAGAACCTAAATGTGGGGAGGTGTACCACCAGCCCGGACACATCAGTGCATGACACTCCAGTCATGCACTCTACTGCATCCTTGCTCACTGCAAAGAGATCTATTATCACCAGATATACACAATAGCTGGCTTAATAACACTCTCCCATGAACCAGTGAGGATCTCAGGAGAAACAACTACCCTCAAAGAGACTTAACTGGATAAGTGCTGGACAAAAGAAGGGAAGCTTCCCCACCTGTGAGTCTGGCCACTGAAAGACCATTTATACTGCCGCAGATGCCTCATCCCTTATTAGCACAGGAACCCTAAAGGGAGTCTGTGATCCACACATGCAAAGGAACATAAAGGTAGGAGGGACATGGCTGGACTGGTGAAGTAGGGAAAGGTAGGAGAGCAGGAGGTGGGAGGAGGAGAGCCGGGTAAAGGACGTAAACTCATTTTGCTTGTATATCAAAAATTCTTAGTAAAAAACTAAAAGACAGCCAGAAATATAAAGATAATTTAAACAAAGAGAGAGAGAGAGAGAGAGAGAGAGAGAGAGAGAGAGAGAGAGAGAGAGAGAGAGAGAAGAGAGAGCCCTTTAGAGGACCCCTGAGGAAGGAAGGACAGGAAGAGCCACCAATCAGTGGGTGGCCTTCTTAGAACTTCTTGCATCGCTGTCCCTTGGGGATGATGTGAAGTAAGTTTGTATGAGGAATCTGCTTCAAAGCACAGCTGCCACAGCCATCCAGTCTGTCAAACACATCGAATGCAATCATGCCACACTAGATGCTGCTGCCATCCCTGCGTGGATGCTAAGTTTCCATGCCCTGGTTTTCAAAGCAAGCAGAAATTTCTCTAACATTCGTTGCACAATACTATCACAGGCCAGTGAGCTAGGTCAGTGGATAAGGTGCTTTCTCATGACATGACCACCTGAGTTCAACCCTGAGAAGCACACTGATTTCAGGAGATGTCCTCTGACCTGCACGCTGCTCTATGACATGCTCTCTCTCAACTTCTGTGTGTGTGTGAGTGAGTTTCCTTCTCTCTCACTTTCTCTCTCAAGTAATTGCCTAGTTCAGTGTAAGAACAGTTAAATAGATAGGAAGGAGAGATGATAAAGGGAAGCAGGGATAAGTATTCAATATGCATGTAAAAGTAGAAAAAAATTTAAAAAAAGAGTATACAAACCAGAGGGGAACCCTGAGGTCCATAGAAGCAGACAGGCAAGAGGGTGGGAGGGAGTGGGATGGATTGAGAAAGGCAAGAGAAGGGCGATGGATGGGAGGGGGATGGAGGGAAGCAGGGATGAGTACTCAATATGCTTGTAAAACTAGAAAAATAATATTAAAAAAACAATGAAATAGACAACAACAGCTAATCAGAATGCAGAGTAACTGTGACTCTGCAATATTCACCTGGAATCAGGACAGCCAAATTACTCCCCATCGTAAGGCTCAGGGAACCTTGCTGAAGAAAGAGCAGAAAGATTGTAAGAGCCTAAGTACGAGAAGATCCATTGTTGGATTGATATTCCACTCATGTAGGGCTGCTGCATCCAGGAACTTATTGCAATGAGACTTATCCTTAACGGACCTGCACAGTGACTGACAAATCACCATGCCCCCAGTAGACTAGTGAGGATCTCAGGAGAAATAATTTTAAGCAGTAAGAACCTTAGAGGGTAGGGCTAAATAGGCAAAGGGCAGTGCTCCTGTCAGTGGGTCTGCTCAAGAAAGGGCACTTGGCCCTTTTCACCCCACCCCGCTCTGCCGGTCGGGACGCGCGCGCGGTCCAGCCGGACCTCACCCCGCGCCCTAGGACCCCAGGTCAGCCCACAGGGACCCGGCTCCGATTCCCACCATCCAGCCGGAGCCGCGCGGGGGCCGAGGGACGAGGAGGACCTCCCCCAGCTGCCCTCGGGTTAAATAGCTCCACGCGGTTGCCCCCATCCCCCCTTTTGCACCCCACCCCGCTCCGCCTGTCGGGACTCGCGCGCGGTCCAGCCGGGCCTCACCCCGCGCCCTAGGTAAGCTCTGTCCCTGCCCACCAGGACCCCAGGTCAAATAATTCAGTTTAGTGAAATTGAGAGATCTTAAGAGTTAAAACGACAATGCCAAAGTCAAAGTGCAAATCCATGAGAAGCAACACTCAAGTAAACAAATTTCCCACTGAAGAAATTAATCCCATAATGTTAGATTCCAACAAGAACAAACCCGCGGAAAAAGACCAAGAAAGCCTCACCCAGGATAAGGTCTTTCAAAATATGATCATTACCATGTTCAATACTATGAAAGAGGAAATCCGGGAGGAATTACATAATCGAATCAATCGCTTTGAAGAGGAACACAACAGACATCTGGAGGAGTTGAGAAAAACAGTGCAAGAAACAAAAACTGGCATAGAGCAGTTAAAACAGACTCAAGCAGAGTTTAAAACTGAACTAAAAGACAAGTTATCTTCAACCCAGAATGCCACAGAGAGTCTTATCAACAGAACTAATGAAGCAGAAAACAGAATTTCAGACCTTGAAGATAAAGTGGGAGTACTAACCAGCTCAATGGAAGAGGTTGTTAAAGCCAAAAAGATACTTGAGAGAAATATCCAAGAGATATGGGACACCCTGAAGAAGCCTAACATGCGTATTCATGGAATATCAGAGCAAGAATCTCAAAATACCACCCCTGAGGAAATTTTTCAAACAATCATGAAGGAAAACTTTCCTCATATAAAAAAAGAGAGGCCCATTCATATACAAGAGGCATTCCGCACCCCAAACAGATACGACCAAAATAGAAGCACGCCGCAGCAAATAATAGTTAAAACACTCCACATTCAAGATAAAGAACTGGTGCTGAGAGCTTCAAGGGAGAAAAAACAAGTCACTTTTAAAGGTAAACCTATTAAAATAACAAATGACTTCTCAGTCGAAACAGTAAAAGCAAGAAGAGCTTGGAGAGACATACTTCAAGTATTGAATGAGCAAAAATGTCAACCCAGGCTGATTTACCCTGCAAAACTATCAGTCATGATCGAGGGAGAAAGAAAAATTTTCCAGCACAAAGACAACTTTAAGGGATGCATGGCCACCAAACCAGGCCTACAAAAAATGCTAGAAATGATACTCAAGCGTGAAGAAAAAAACAGGCATATCCAGGAGAACAAAAGGCAAATATAACACCATTAAAAGCGAAGCAATATACTTATAAAAGCTACTAAACATAATAAATGTCTGGAATTAACAATAGTTTCTCCATTATAACACTAAATGTTAATGGACTTAATTCACCGATCAAGAGACACAGATTACAAACTTGGATTAAAAATCACAATCCATCAATCTGCTGCCTGCAGGAAACCCATCTCACCACAAAAGATAGGCACGCTCTAAAAATAAAAGGCTGGTCAACAATTCTACAAGCAAATGGAAGCAGAAAACAGGCAGGGGTAGCCATTATGCTATCAGACAAAGTGGATTTCAAACCAAAGAAAATTATAAGAGACACGGATGGATACTACATTTTAGTCACAGGTACAATTCACCAGGAAGACTTCACAATACTGAACATATATGCACCCAATACGGGCCCCTCCACATTCATTAAGAAAACCCTACAGCGTCTAAAGCAAGAAATCAACCCCCAAATGATAATTCTTGGGGACTTCAACACCGCCCTCTCAACATGGGATAGATCAACAGATCAAAAGCTTAACAGAGACACTTTGGAACTTAATCAAACCCTGAAAGAAATGGACCTTACAGATCTCTATCGAACTTTTCACCCACGCACCAAAGAATACACATTTTTCTCAGCAGCACACGGAACTTTCTCCAAAATAGATCACATATTGGGCCACAAAATGAATCTACACATATACAAGAAAGTTGAAATTCTAACCTGTGCCCTATCAGACCACCACGGCCTAAAGCTGGACATCCACAACACATCAAACAAGAGAAAATACACTAACTCCTGGAAACTTAACAATATGATGCTGAATGAGAACTGGATTCAGGAAGAAATTAAAAAGGAAATTCAAGATTTCCTGAAAGTGAACGATAACGAAAATACAACCTACCAAAATCTCTGGGACACAATGAAAGCTGTTCTAAGAGGTAAGTTCATAGCTCTTAATGCCTACGTCAAAAAAAATGGAAACATCAGAAATAAACAACTTAACAATGCAGCTTAAAGCTTTAGAGAAACTAGAGCAATCTGATCCCAAAAGCAGTAGAAGAGAAGAGATTAGCAAACTAAGGGGAGAAATATCTGAAATCGAGATTAAGAAAACGATAGAAAAAATCAACCAATCAAAAAGCTGGTTCTTTGAAAAAATCAACAAGATTGATACACCCCTAGCTAAACTAACCAAAAGCAAGAGAGAGAAAACCCAAATTAACAAAATTAGAAATGAACATGGAGTTATCACTACTGATACCCAAGAAATCCAGAGAATTATAACATCATATTTCAAAAACTTATACTCTGTGAAGTTTGACAACACAAAAGAGATGGATGAATTTCTAAGTAAACACAACTTACCTAAATTGAATCAGGAAGTTGTGAATTATTTAAATAGTCCTATAACATATAAGGAAATTGAAGAAGTAATCTCAAATCTTCCCACCAAAAAATGTCCTGGACCAGATGGATTCAGCACAGAGTTCTACCAGACATTTAAGGAGTTAATAACACCAATACTCCTTAAACTGCTCCATCAAATAGCAAAGGAAGGAACACTACAAAATTCTTTCTATGAAGCTAATATCGTTTTAATCCCAAAACCTAATAAAGATTCACTTAAGAAAGAAAACTATAGGCCGATCTCCCTGATGAACACAGACGCAAAGATTCTCAACAAAGTCTTAGCAAATCGGATTCAAAAATATATTAAAAAGATCATTCATGGGGACCAAGTAGGCTTCATCCCCGGCACACAAGGTTGGTTCAACATACGCAAATCAATAAATGTAATTCATCATGTAAACCAGTCCAAAGTCCAAGACCACATGATACTCTCAATAGATGCAGAAAAAGCCTTTGACAAGATCCAACAGCCTTTTATGATCAAAACGCTAGAGACAGTGGGAATGGAAGGAACCTTAATCAATATAATAAAAGCTGTATACAACAAGCCCACAGCAAGGATTATGCTCAATGGGGAACAATTGGAAGCATTCCCACTTCGATCAGGAACTAGACAAGGCTGTCCACTCTCACCACTTCTATTCAATATTGTACTTGAAGTCTTAGCTGAAGCCATAAGACAAGAAAGGGACATAAGAGGGATTCAAATCGGCAAGGAAGAAGTCAAGCTATCCTTATTTGCAGATGACATGATCTTATACCTGAGTGATCCCAAAAACTCCACCAGGAAGCTCCTGGAACTAATTGAGAAGTTCAGCAGGGTGGCAGGATACAAAATAAATGTGCAAAAATCAGAGGCCTTCCTGTATGCCCAGAATGAAAGAAGTGAAAAAGCCTTGAGAGAAACCATACCATTTACTATAACCCCTAAAAAAATGAAATACCTTGGTATAAACCTAACTAAGGAGGTAAAAGACCTTTACAATGAAAACTTTAAAACCCTAAAGAAAGAAATTGCAGAAGACACCAGAAGGTGGAAAGACCTCCCATGTTCCTGGATTGGCAGAATCAACATTGTAAAAATGACCATCCTACCAAAGGCAATATACAAATTCAATGCTATACCAATCAAAGTCCCAAAGCAATTCTTCAAAGAAGTTGACCAAACAATCTCAAAGTTCATATGGAGGCACAAAAGACCCAGGATAGCAAAAACAATCCTGAGTAACAAAAACACAGCTGGAGGTATTACCATACCAAACCTAAGTCTATACTACAAATCCATAGTTATAAAGACAGCCTGGTACTGGATCCAAAATAGACACACAGATCAATGGATAAGGATTGAAG
This sequence comes from Typhlomys cinereus, assembly GCA_023101885.1. Lineage (NCBI taxonomy): Eukaryota > Metazoa > Chordata > Mammalia > Rodentia > Platacanthomyidae > Typhlomys > Typhlomys cinereus. The sequence continues at coordinate 1,478,020 of JALPQD010000400.1, forward strand.
ACCCAGATATAAGCCCACAAAGTTACAGCCATTTGGTCTTTGACAAAGGGGCCCAAAGAATCCAATGGAAAAAGAACAGCATCTTCAACAAATGGTGCTGGCAAAACTGGATCTCCACATGCAGAAGATTAAAGCTGGACCCGTACTTGTCACCATGTACAAGACTTAATTCCAAATGGATCAAGGACCTTGATATCAGGCCAGAGACTTTAAAAACCATAGTTGAAAGGATAGGGAACTCCCTCGAGCTGATTGGGCTAGGCCAACACTTCCTAAACAGACATCCAATGGCACAGTCACTGCTACCAACTCTCAACAGTTGGGATCTTGTGAAATTAAAGAGCTTCTGTTCAGATAAAGAGATTGTCACACGAGCTCAAAGGCAACCCACAGAATGGGAGAAAATCTTCACTAACCACATATCTGACAGAGCTCTACTGTCCAGAGTGCACAAAGAACTTAGAAAATTAAACTCCAAGGAAAACACTGGCCCAATTAAAAAATGGGCCCTGGAACTTCAAAGAAACTTACCAGGGATGGAATTAAAATGTCTAACAATTATCTTAAAAAATGCTCCACTTCCTTCGCCATCAGGGAAATGCAAATCAAAACTTCCCTGAGATATCATCTCACCCCGGTCAGGATGGCAAAAATCCACAATACAAACAACGACAAATGCTGGAGAGGATGTGGAGAGAGGGGAACTCTCCTACATTGTTGGTGGGAATGCAGGCTCATACAGCCACTCTGGCGAGCCGTCTGGAGATTCTTAAAGAAATTAAAGATTGAAATGCCATATGACCCTGCTATCCCACTTTTGGGAATAACCCCCCATGCAGCAGAGGTTCGCCTCGATAGCACAAGCTCGACCATGTTCATAGCAGCACTGTTTACAATAGCAAAGTCATGGAATCAACCTAAATGTCCAACAGTTGACGAGTGGATAAGGAAACAGTGGTACATCTATACAATGGAGTACTACTCAGCCATCAAAAATGATGAATTACTGGAATTTGCTGGGAAATGGATGTCATTAGAAAGAATTATATTAAGTGAAGTATCCCAAACCCAGAAAATTAAGCGCCGTATGTACTCCCTAATAGGTGGCTCCTAGTACCAAACTCACCCAGCCCACATTGAGACACTCAAAAGTAAACCTATGTAACACAGTAATTGCAAGGATTATGAACAAGAGAGATGGGTTAGGAGGGCCACACCAGAAACAAGGAGAGAGGAGACCATGTTACAGCAGAGAAAATAGGCCTCCATCAAGGTCTGCAAGTAAGTAATGAGAAACCTGGTTAAGTTCACAGACGTTCTTTCCTGATCTCACCAGAAGGGGAGGGCATATAGTCTAGCAGATAAAAAGTAATCATTTTGCAAATGGGTGATGGACCCCTCCCTCAGTGAGGTTTCCTACTCTTATTACATCTACCCTTGAATGTGCTATTACAACAAGACTCCAGTTTAACAGCTTTTTGTCTCTGGCCAGGGGGTGACATACAGTGCCCAGCAGAATGGAGTGAAGGGAATTGCAGGAGCAGCAAAACTGCAAAAGAAAATCAACAAACCACAATCCAGAACTTCAGAGACTATATCAATCACATAGAACTAGGCCAGCCTAATCTCTCCCCATCCTGGAGCTCAGGGACATTTGCGGAAGAGGGGGCGGTAAGATTGTAAGAGCAAAAGGATGGGAGGAGCAACGATTTGCAAGATTCTCAACAATAGTTGGGGCCAAAGCAACCATAATGGGACTTTGCATGCCCTGCGCAATGTCCAGTGCACTGTTGCCCTCATAAAGTCTAGCATCTGTTAAGGGCACCGAGACCCCTGGAGGCAAGGGATTGACAGCCATAGTAGTGCTCTTATGCTTAAGGGGAACAAGAGAAAGGGCTTATGGAAATGCCACTGGGTCCTTATATGTCATCGGAGAGGAGGACCCAGTGGAGAGTTAGGCGTACACAATAAAGGACTCTCTGGGAATTGGGGGGGAGGCACTGGGGGAAGGGGAGGGGGAGTAAGAGGGAGGGAGGGAACTGGTAAAAAATTTTAAAATGTATAATTAAATTTTTAATAAAAATAAATAAATAAATAAATAAATAAATAAATAAATAAATAAATAATTCAGTGGGAAAAAAAAAATATTGTACTTGAAGTCTTAGCTGAAGCCATAAGACAAGAAAGGGACATAAGAGGGATTCAAATCGGCAAGGAAGAAGTCAAGCTATCCTTATTTGCAGATGACATGATCTTATACCTGAGTGATCCCAAAAACTCCACCAGGAAGCTCCTGGAACTAATTGAGAAGTTCAGCAGGGTGGCAGGATACAAAATAAATGTGCAAAAATCAGAGGCCTTCCTGTATGCCCAGAATGAAAGAAGTGAAAAAGCCTTGAGAGAAACCATACCATTTACTATAACCCCTAAAAAAATGAAATACCTTGGTATAAACCTAACTAAGGAGGTAAAAGACCTTTACAATGAAAACTTTAAAACCCTAAAGAAAGAAATTGCAGAAGACACCAGAAGGTGGAAAGACCTCCCATGTTCCTGGATTGGCAGAATCAACATTGTAAAAATGACCATCCTACCAAAGGCAATATACAAATTCAATGCTATACCAATCAAAGTCCCAAAGCAATTCTTCAAAGAAGTTGACCAAACAATCTCAAAGCTCATATGGAGGCACAAAAGACCCAGGATAGCAAAAACAATCCTGAGTAACAAAAACACAGCTGGAGGTATTACCATACCAAACCTAAGTCTATACTACAAATCCATAGTTATAAAGACAGCCTGGTACTGGATCCAAAATAGACACACAGATCAATGGATAAGGATTGAAGACCCAGATATAAGCCCACAAAGTTACAGCCATTTGGTCTTTGACAAAGGAGCCCAAAGAATCCAATGGAAAAAGAACAGCATCTTCAACAAATGGTGCTGGCAAAACTGGATCTCCACACGCAGAAGATTAAAGCTGGACCCGTACTTGTCACCATGTACATGACTTAACTCCAAATGGATCAAGGACCTTGATATCAGGCCAGAGACTTTAAAAACCATAGTTGAAAGGATAGGGAACTCCCTCGAGCTGATTGGGCTAGGCCAACACTTCCTAAACAGACATCCAATGGCACAGTCACTGCTACCAACTCTCAATAGTTGGGATCTTGTGAAATTAAAGAGCTTCTGTTCAGATAAAGAGATTGTCACACGAGCTCAAAGGCAACCCACAGAATGGGAGAAAATCTTCACTAACCACATATCTGACAGAGCTCTACTGTCCAGAGTGCACAAAGAACTTAGAAAACTAAACTCCAAGGAAAACACTGGCCCAATTAAAAAATGGGCCCTGGAACTTCAAAGAAACTTTACCAGGGATGGAATTAAAATGTCTAACAAATATCTTAAAAAATGTTCCACTTCCTTCGCCATCAGGGAAATGCAAATCAAAACTTCCCTGAGATATCATCTCACCCCGGTCAGGATGGCAAAAATCCACAACACAAACAACGACAAATGCTGGAGAGGATGTGGAGAGAGGGGAACTCTCCTACATTGTTGGTGGGAATGCAGGCTCATACAGCCACTCTGGCGAGCCGTCTGGAGATTCTTAAAGAAATTAAAGATTGAAATGCCATATGACCCTGCTATCCCACTTTTGGGAATAACCCCCCATGCAGCAGAGGTTCGCCTCGATAGCACAAGCTCGACCATGTTCATAGCAGCACTGTTTACAATAGCAAAGTCATGGAATCAACCTAAATGTCCAACAGTTGACGAGTGGATAAGGAAACAGTGGTACATCTATACAATGGAGTACTACTCAGCCATCAAAAATGATGAATTACTGGAATTTGCTGGGAAATGGATGTCATTACAAAGAATTATATTAAGTGAAGTATCCCAAACCCAGAAAATTAAGTGCCGTATGTACTCCCTAATAGGTGGCTCCTAGTACCAAACTCACCCAGTCCACATTGAGACACTCAAAAGTAAACCTATGTAACACAGTAATTGCAAGGATTATGAACAAGAGAGATGGGGTAGGAGGGCCACACCAGAAACAAGGAGAGAGGGGACCATGTTACAGCAGAGAAAATAGGCCTCCATCAAGGTCTGCAAGTAAGTAATGAGAAACCTGGTTAAGTTCACAGACGTTCTTTCCTGATCTCACCAGAAGGGGAGGGCATATAGTCTAGCAGATAAAAAGTAATCATTTTGCAAATGGGTGATGAACCCCTCCCTCACTGAGGTTTCCTACTCTTATTACATCTACCCTTGAATGTGCTATTATAACAAGACTCCAGTTTAACAGCTTTTTGTCTCTGGCCAGGGGGTGACATACAGTGCCCAGCAGAATGGAGTGAAGGGCATTGCAGGAGCAGCAAAAGTGCAAAAGAAAATCAACAAACCACAATCCAGAACTTCAGAGACTATATCAATCACATAGAACTAGGCCAGCCTAATCTCTCCCCATCCTGGAGCTCAGGGACATTTGCGGAAGAGGGGGCGGTAAGATTGTAAGAGCAAAAGGATGGGAGGAGCAACGATTTGCAAGATTCTCAACAATAGTTGGGGCCAAAGCAACCATAATGGGACTTTGCATGCCCTGCGCAATGTCCAGCGCACTGTTGCCCTCATAAAGTCTAGCATCTGTTAAGGGCACCGAGACCCCTGGAGGCAAGGGATTGACAGCCATAGTAGTGATCTTATGCTTAAGGGGAACAAAGAGAAAGGGCTTATGGAAATGCCACTGGGTCCTTATATGTCATCGGAGAGGAGGACCCAGTGGAGAGTTAGGCGTACACAATAAAGGACTCTCTGGGAATTGGGGGTGGAGGTACTGGGGGATGAGGAGGGGGTTCTGGGGAGGAGGGGGGAGGGAGGGAACTGGTAAAAAAAATTTTAAATGTATAATTAAATTTTTAATAAAAAAAAATAAAAATAAAAATAAATTGAGGCAAAAAAAAAAAATAAGAAAGGGCACTTGGTCTGCCACAAATACCTGAACTCCCACTAGAGCAGATGATCCAGAGGGAACCCTAGAATCATAGCAGCAGATGGACAGGAGAGTGGGAGGGAGTGGGATAGGCTAATGAATGGAGAAAAGAAAGGGAAGGAAGTGGGAAAGGAGAGTAGGAAAAAGGAGGGAAGCAGGGATTATTACTCATTGTGCTTGTAATACTAGGAAAAATATTTTTTAAAAAGACTATCAGTTATCAAGATAAATGAAGTTATGAAAATTGCTGATAAGTGGATAGGAGGGAAAAATATTATATTGAGTGGGGAAAGACAAATGCAGCATGCTCTATCTCCTTCATGCTAACATGAAACATTCAGACTTCACTGGAAATACCTGTAACAGAGAAAGACTTGGCAGGGAACATTAGGCCAAGAAAGGGGGAGGGGTCGGTGAAGAAGGGATGTAAAAGACCATGGATAGAAAGAAGGTGGAAAGGGGAATAATTCATGAGAGTGTAAGGGGAAGGTGAGGAAATAAGGTATAGGAAGTGATGGGAGAGTAACAAGTAGAAAAGTTGTAAGATACAACCAAACAGAAATTTTCTATAAGTTTATCAAAAACCATGCTTAAAAAAAAAAAAAAAGAATGTGAAAAGACATACCCTATTAAAGGAGCACAGGAAGAGGAAGATAAGATATAACAGAAATGCCCTGAGATACTCCTACCAGTGCCACGGACAATTAAACAAACTTCCCAGTATCAGTATATGACACTTCTTAATAAGCTATTGGTCAAAGAAGTCTCAAAGGTCCCAAGAACGATGTGGGCTCTTGCCATTGCTCTTGGTTACCCACCAGAAACTGACAATAAGATCCAAGTGCTGGGACACAATGGGACATGGAAAAAGCAATCTGGAATTGATCTGGAACATTCCTCCTTGCTGGGCAGTTTTCATTGTAACAAAAGACACTATGCAAGCTGGTAGGGGAGAAAAGCAAACAACAGTCTCAGTATCTGTGAAAGTTGCAAGATACAATAACAATAACCTAGCAAGAGATGATAATCGGTACAATAGTGGCATGAATGTTAAGAAAATAACCAACTATTTTCTGACTGTTCCAGTATATACCTAGGTACATGCCATCAAAAGCAACTCAGATGAAACTCAGTAGGTCACGCATGCAAAAAGTCATGAAAGGAGGAAGGATACTGGTAGTGGGGTTGAAGGTTTATAATGGGAAAAAGAGGGAATGGGATTTGGTAATAAAGAGCAAAAATAGTATAAACCTATTGCATTTGTGTATAAAACTCTCAAAGAATAAAAATGAATTTAAAAAAGAAGAGGAATTCTTCCAGGAGGTCAAAGATAAACAGTGCCCCTTCAGAATCACTTTGCCTATAAAAAGAGATGAGCTGTGTATAGCTCTATAACAATATATGAATTGAAATTAACAGTTTAGGTATATGGTCAGGCACATGAACAGAAAACAGCCAGTAAATTCCTGGCATTGGAAAAGTGCAAAGATATATGTAACCAATGTCAGGGCTCACTGAATGATGATCTCAATAGTGGAAGACTCAAACAGGTAGAAGACTAGTAAATCCAATAGCTATAGTCATCTTTTTTTCTTTTTTAAAAATATGAGTTCATCTATTTCGCATATACCATATGCATATAAATCTGAAGGTGGATTCATGCAAGAATTTTGGTGTGCTAGACATTTTGATTTTGATCCTTCTAGGGAACAGAAATCGAATACGAGTTTTCCACTTGTAGCATCATACTAGCACTAAATGAACTTGAAAATTTAAGATACTTTGGAATATTTATATAAATATATAACTAATACTATATATAATAACTAATATAAATATTAAATAAATAGTTAACCTGTACACACCACCTAGATGATAAGCTACATACCAAAGACAGTCTTTTACATAAGAAACTTGAGTGTCAAATGAATTTCAGAATATGTGAACAACCATGAAACCAAGTCTATTATGCTTTCTCAGAATTTAGAAAAGAATGTATTAAACAGTACTGAAATATACACTCGTAACTGCTGTGACCTTTAAGTTTGCAATACATGTGGCTCTGATCAAAATGTCCAATGGAAATCATCCCATCCCAACTGTCAAATTATGGCTCCACTTCACTGAGGAAAATCTTCCCCAAATTCCGCTTTACATATTGCAAAGCCATTTATATTCCACCCCAAGGAGACTGAGTCAGATGATGTGTGCATCACTTTTCATCTCTGGAGGAGGCAGTACACGGAGGCAATGTACCACTCCACATCCTTCTGCGTCTCATCTCGCTGTGGACCCGGCTCCCCGAGCACTTTTCTAGGAGCTCATCGTTCTTTCTAGGGTCTTAATTTATTGCTCCCCAGGATCATTACTAGGCACCTGTGGCAGTGGTGAGGCCTCCATCTTCCAAAAACGAAGATCATCAGTGAAGCCCTAACATGGCACCCTTCTACAAAGGAATCCGCCATCATTTATGTTGGAATGTGAATTGTCCCCCACCACTCATGTGCTTTGAATACTTGCTTCTCTATTGTGCAGTGGTTTGGGAAGGCTGTAGAACCTTTGAGAGGATGGATCTTACTGGAAGTAAGAAATATGTCATTAGGGGTGGGCCTTGAGGTTTAAGAACCCAGACCCACTTCCTTTTCTTCTCTCTTTCTGCTCCTGATAGCTGTGAGGTTGCAGCTGCCCTCCTGCTTCAGACACAATGCCTGCCACAGTGTATTTTCAGCTTTATATAAATTGTATCCCCTCTGGAACAAATAAATAACCATTTTTTTCTTTTTAAAAAAATGATGAAAGGCTGGAGAGATGGCTCAGGGGTTAAGATTTTGACTCACAAGCAGAAGGTCCTGAGTTCTGATCCCAAGCCCTATGTAAAAATATCAGGCAGAAATGGTGGTTGCCTTCACTTCTGGCCTGGTGGACAGAGCCTGCAAAATCCTAGAAGAAAGCAAAGAGGAGGTAGAAGTAATCCATGATGACTACTGAAGTCACTCTTGGGAAAAATAAGTACTTTTAATGGTTAATAGAAAAATAACTTCATGCAACATATTTGAATGCAACTTGACGGTATGAATTGAATGTTTTAATGCACATACTCTTAGAAGGAATAGCCCAATGTCTGCCAGCCTATGCATTCAAAAATCACATTTGCACAAAATTATGAAGCATTAAAGCAAGAACAGAACTTACAGTAAAATAAAAAAGGAACAGTGGAGAAAAGTTACAAAACCGACCACTTCAATGTCTTTTTATATGATTTCTTCGATGTGTCTTTGACAATCTGCAAAACCTTATCTAAGTGTTTGTTATGAGAGCACTCAATGAGGCCTGGTAGGCCGATCTCCGGCAATATTGGAAGCCGGATCTCTCAAGCCACCCAATCTGAATGTCTGTTACATTTTTTCTTGTCTAATTGTTGTGTTAGTCTGGGAAGTCTTGTCTGGTCTGTTTTTACTATTGTTAAAATTCAATCCATGCCTGGTTTAATTGTTTCATTGTTGTGTTCTTGTTAATAATGGTATGGATTCTTATTTGGGAAACGATAGGACCACAAAATTCTGAAGGTCAAACCCCTGGTTTTATCACATTTTAAAACACGCAGATCCGGAAACAAAGTCATTTGAAGAAAAACTAATTACTTTTTGTTCTCATGACTCTCCCTCATTTTAAGTTTGCTTGCCCAGCCAAAGATTCCTTTAATCTTCTTCTAATTTATAGAGTACAACATGCAATCTTTAAGACCTGGACACCAGGACCTCCTGGCGTCCTTTTACAATTTGTGCTTGTTTCTTAAGCTATTGATAGTTCTGGTCAAAGAAAAGGCAGAATTCATAGCCAGTTTTTGCAGCGCCATCTGAGGAGCTCAACTTGCCTCCATATACTTCTGATAAATCAGAGAAAGAAAGAGATCGGTGGCACGATTTATACTGAGCCCAAATACGTGCTTGGCTTAGGCAGCCTCAATCCTATTTTCCTAATAGGGAAGCCCAGCCAGCGGGACTCCACACCCCAGAATCTGCAGGAGGTACAGACTCCTGCCTGCACAGCCAACATCCCTTTATGGTTTGCATTAGCAGAATGTGACTGCCAAGACCCCACACACACATTCTCACTGATAAAAACTGTGGCTCCTGGGCCCTGTTGCCCACCAGCAGATCCAGGAGCCAGGGAAAGGGTGCACACATCAGGGTATTTTGGGGTTCCCCTTTCCTGGAGCCTTGAAAAGACTGCAAAGCTCTGGTCCAGCCAGAATGTTGAGGTGAAAAGTGATGGGACCCTAAAAGACCATCTAAAAGAGTAAGTCATTTTCCCCTGGGGTAGACAGTCAGGAGCTTGCATGGGGTTGATCATCCCCCAAAATCATTCATTCTAAGCTTATTGATGGTATTCTGAGGGATAAAACTGGGTCTCCGATATATAATCTCTAAATGATTATTAAATAAATGTACATGGAAATGTTTAAATGTTTACATAAATCCTTATGGGAGTGCTTAAAATAGCTTGACAGTCAGACAACTGTAAAGCCTGACCGGGTTATATAGTAAATAAAATGGTCCTACAGCCTGATAGCTATGGGGGTCTTAATGAGACCTAACCTGCAGCTCCTTGAAGGTCACTTAAACTTAAAGGGTACTCGCCTCTCTCCCCAAAAGAGACCAGTAAGGGGAAAAATGGTGAAGACCAAGTTGAGGGTGTATACTTACGGCCCATTGCTAAGATTTCTTTAAGTCTCTACAAGAAGGCTGCCTAGGCAGGCAACTAGATGTGGGGGAGACTGGTTCTCCCCAAATCCCCCTTTTTTGTGTGAAAGATTGAGATTGTGCTCCTCTTTAATAATTAAAGGTGCCTGGGAAAACTAGACATTCAGGAGATAAACAATTGATAATAGATTCTAAGGGTTTAAGTAAGGATTTACAAATTATTATAAAGACATATTGATAACATTTAGCAATGCTTATGACAAAAAAGGTTTTTTTTTCTAGAGACAACTTAAATCCCAAGTGAGAGGACCCAAAGACTCTCAAGGTTATAAATATAAAGTCGTAGGCATATAAAAATGGCCAAGCGCTTATCAAGTTTCTAGAGACTTTTACACCTACCTAAAATAATGCCTGGTTACTCTTAAAATGCTGAATCTGGCTATAAAAACAGGATATAGACTCTGCAGTATATGAATCTAAAAAGAATAGGATTTGGTCTGTGCAAGCTAATTCTGATAATGACTAAATTAGCTTCTGGGACAATTGTCAGCAGCTCCTGTTCACTAGAGAGCTGAAAGCAGGCTCTTGGGTCAAGAACAATTTCTCTTCCAGGTGTTAATGCCAACATAGAATCTTCCCATCTGAGAAGCTGAGTTTATAACTCTGATACAAACAAAGGGCCAGATGTATATTTGGCTGGCCCTCACCCATCCACCCATCCTGAAGTCTTTACAAGCTCTACAGCAGACCCAGAGAGCATCCAACACGCCATTCAAGTACTGTGTCCCAATTGTAAATCAACATACCAGTGCCAGCCCCGTGACACTGTCTGAATCAAGAGAATCTCTTCATGGACTTTAAGACCCACCTGGAACATTTTAAACTCTGAGCTGGCATAAACAACTTGGTCTGCTTAGCCTTATCAATAATCCTGTTAGAATTTATATACTAAGTCAGAAGTTTTCTACTATATTTATAGAGTCATGTATTTTAAAGGTAAAAATTTTAAAGATTGTTTAATGCTAGAGTAAATAAATATACTGATAATCTAACTTAATTAACAAATGATAAACTTGGGTGAGATATATGGATATGTACAGGTATTTATGTCTGTAAATTACAATTGCTGAGGAAATCCCAAATCTTTATTTCTTTTAAAGATGAGGTTTACTATTACTGCCTCCCTTTTAAAAAAATAGAAAGCCATGAAATAAGAAAAGATTATAAATATAAAAATATTGTTAAAATATGTTATATGTTAATTCAAAAGTTAATGTTACAAAAGTTTATAAAATGTTAAGTTTATAAAAAGTTAAAAATATATTATAAAAGATGCAACAAAAGGTTAAAACAAGTTCATAATGTGATAAAGAAAAGGACATTGACACTTGCAACTAAGGGGGTTTGATCTCACCAGTCAGGGAGGGCATAGAGTCTGGCAGATAGATAGTAACCATCCTGCAAATGGGAGACTGACCCCCCCGCTCCCCACCACTGCGGTCTCCTACTCTTATTCCATCTACCTTTGAATCTACTCTTATAGTAAGACTCTATTTTAACAGCTTTTTATCTCTGGCTAAGAGGTGACATCTGATACCAATGAGGATGGAGCCAAAGGCGGTGCAGGAACAGCAAAACTGAAAACCACAACAAACCATAATTCAGAACATCAGAGACCCTACATTAATCACCTGTAACCAGGCCAGCCTAATCTCTCCCCATCCTAAAGCTCAGAGAAATTTGCAGAAGAGGGGGTGGTAAGATTGTAGGAGCCTAAAGATGGGGAGGAGCAACGATATACAAGATACTACACATAAGTTAGAGCCGAAGTAATCATAATAGGACTTTGCATGACCTGTACAATGACCAACATATCATTGAAACCCTCAAAGTCTAGCATGGAAACACAGGCACTAAGATCCTTAGAGGCAAGGGATTAACAGCCACAATAGTGTCCCCATACTAAAGGAGAACACAAGAAAGGGCTCTAGGCAATGCTACTGAGTCCTTACACCTCATTAGAGTGAAGAACCCAGAGGAAAGTTTGACATTCACACTAAAGGATGCTCCAAGAATTGGGGGGAGATGGGGGCACTGGGAGGAAGGGAAGGAGGGGGTGAAAGGAAGGGGAAAAGGGGAGAGGGAGCAAGGGGATCTGGGGAGGGGTGAAGGGAAGGAGGGGACAGGGATACCTATTAAGTTTGTATGAGTGGAAAAAAAAATAATAAAAAATAATTTAAAAAAAAACAAAAGGACATTGAGCCTCAAAAACATACCTGCTAAGAACCGATCTTCACAGGTCACATACAAATGTTATGTCAAACCCAGAGGACATATATATATTTCCGATATAGATCAGTGTGGTTAGTAAATTTAATATGATCCAGGTATTTCTTTATTAATGGCTTTGCCAATTAATTCTCTCTCTTCTGAAGACTGCTTTCCCACTTGCTACTCAACCTCATCTACACGAGAAACTAAGAATGAGCCTTCCTAGCTATATGGGACATATATGGATGATTACATATATAAAACTGCAACCTTTGCCAACAGAAAACTAAACATAAGTTCCTAAGGAGACACTGCTACACTTATAAGGCTGATTGACTTGACTGGAGGGAGACTCCAAAAGTGAAAAGATCTAAAATATTATAAAGCCAGAGCCAGATTATCTTGGACCCATTTAGCATCCTAATTGCCACTTATTACCCTCCTCTATATGTGATTTAACATCCTAGTGACTGTTAATTACATGTAGCTATGAAGAACGGATATACATTGTGCATTATATGAATCTAAAAAGAACAGGATAAATCTATGCAAGATAATTCTGATAATAGCTAATTAGCTTCTGTGCTTGCTTCCTGCTTGCCCCCACAACTGTTCTGTGACCCTACTCATTAGGTGGAATGTAACTGCTACCTTTAAAAGCCACTTTTCTTAAACAACTCGAGGCCTCATATCTTTATCCCAACATAAAAGTGAAGACCTGATCAGCTCCAATAAAGCCTCTTCCTTCGATGAAGCTTACTCAATGTCAGAATGGTGAATTCCTGAATGGCCAGGCCTCACAGCAGTAGTAATAAATGATGCTGAGAAGGTAGATTAGCAGGGATTCTCAGACAGTGCTGGTGAAAAAACAAAATGATGTGGACCCTTTGGAAAACAATTGGGCAACTTCTTAAAATAGCCTATGTTGGGCTACTGCATCATGTAATGACCCTGTACTGGACAAAACAGCCCACTACATTCTTCATATAACTGGACCTCTTCTCTTACAAGGTAAAAACCCGAGTGTCTGTTCACTAGCTCACACCCCTAATGCTTCCCTGGTTGTACTGAATATAATCTGGGAGAAAACGACACCTTCCTGCTGTTCCATCCACTTGTGTTGGGACAGCCACTCTGCTCCTGCAATAAATCTCTTGCATACATGTGGCCTGTGCTCTTTGCTCTTGCTGGTCATTGAAGGAGGTCCCTGAACAAGCCCCTTTCTGCCTACACCTACTGCACAGCTCAACTATTTGGTTCCCACATATTCACCAACCTATGGAAAGCACATGTCACACTAATATTGATGCCAGTGTTATTTTCAATATCCCAAAATAGAAGCAGCTCATCATATATCTGTTAAATAAACCCAGCCACAAACTTCTAAACCCCACTAAGAAGCGACTTCTAATATCATCTAACCAATCTCAACTGAGAAAAAGGCCCATTCCTCAGTACACACTGTTAGCCTGTGTCATGGAGTTCTAAACCATGGTATATGCTACTGTTCTGATTCAGAATAAGGGTTCTCAAGTGCACTGTTTGCCCCCAGGTACTCTTGTCAGTTTGCATATGTGCCATCTACTGGTCCAAACCTTACATAACAGTGAAACGCAAGTGTGATTTCATATTCCCATTTTACAAAAGAAACTCACAAAGTTTACACAAAACTAGCTCCTGCTTGCATTTGTACAACAGTGATTTGGGATCATACTCATACTGCTCAGCTGCTCCTAGAAATGCAGTCTAATTTTTTTAGCAAAATTGACAAAACAAAATACCTGAATTTACCTCTGGAAGGTCAAAAAAGTTTTTAACCTCCTCCACCACAAATGCTCCTTGGGTACCTGGAAATAATTTTTCAGTCCTTCTAGAAGTAATTGTTATTTTGAAAATAAAGCTTCTAGGGATGATTCAGACTTCAGTTCCTTAAGTAAAGCATGTTGGAAAACAAACCAGCGCTTGAGAGGCAGAGGTGAAGAAGGAAGCGGAGCTGCTCGCATGCCTTCAGCCTGTGCTCCGCCTTCTCCTCCTCTCCTTTGTTGCCTCTGTAACTTCATATCCTGACTGGTCTGAACAGGAGTGAATCCCAAAATTTCTGACTTGGGGATCAAAATTTAGGACAAAGGAAAAGCTCATTCTCTCAGAAATACTTTAGAAGGTGTGATTATGGATACTTTGAAAGTTAGTACACAAAAAAATCAAACATGAGGATTCATCTATAGAATATGCTGATAGACCCACCTAAACAATGCTGGACTTAGTATGAAGGCTGTCAGTACCCATGGTCCACCAGAGACTTAGTGTGAAGGCTGTTGTTGCCCCTATTCCACCAGGGCACCAGAGATGGAGGTACATTAATTCCACCCAGTTTTCAGAACTTCCCAGGCTCCTCAGCGCTCCAGTTCTGTGCTGCAGACAAGCATCTGGAAATGAGAATCCCAGATTCAGCAGCAAAGATACTCTACAAATGTATTCCTCGGGCCTCAGAATTTCCTTTGGCCCACCTCAGATACCATACAGTGTGTTTCTGACGGAGAAGCAAACTAAAATGACAGTCCTGTGTTTAACTTTAAAAGAAAAAAAAAACTTCTTTTCTTGTGCCATATTGAATTTCTAAATTGGCATCGTAAATAAGAAAAAATAATCTCAATTCAGAGAAGTTCGTCCTGATCTAGAATGGAAGTGATGGTTTTTGCAAAAGAAGAAAGGGAAAGTGGAGGAGGGGAGGAAAGAAGGGAGGGAGGAAGAGAAGGAATGGGTCACTGGTCAGTCACACCAATGTTGCCATACCTTAGAAAAAGAAGTGTTGCATTGTTGGATAGTCAGTACTACTTAATTCTCAGGGCAACTTTATGAGACACAACACAGCAAAATTCAAAAGAAGGGCTGTGTGAATTCAATACTGAATCCCATTCCCCTCCTAAGGAAAAAAGTGGGGGGGGGGTGAAAAAGAAAAAAACCAAGCTGGAAAAATGATTCAGTGGGTCAAAGTGCCTGTTTGCAAACCTGATGAGCTGAGTTCATTTCACAGAAGCCCACAAGATAGAAGGAAAGAACTGGCTTCAGAAAATTGTCCTGCAACTTCCACATGCATGTCGTTATATAGATTCTCCAGATTTTCTCTCTCTCTCTCTCTCTCTCTCTCTCTCTCTCTCTCTCTCTCTCTCTCTCTCTCTCTTTCTCTTTCTCTCTCTCACTCTCTTACTCTCATTCTCTGTCAAATAAGAAATTTTAAAAGAAAAAACTACTTGGTGAGAATCCAGCTAGGGTAGAGGAAGCTGAGGATTTATGCAATAATCAGGAGTACAAAGGAGTCAACTGCTGAGAATCTCAGAGTTCTTGTACCAATCTTGTTCTGATCACTGATCATCTCTGTCTCTCAGACGACCAGATATGCTCTCCCAGATTTCTTCAGCTTGGATTTAAGCTGCCATACTGCATGTAAAAAGCACTTTCCCTGTCAATGCTGAAGATTTGACTGTCCTTGGAAGTGTCTCTCAAGACCATGGACCCAGGAGGCTACAGCAGTCATCCCTGACCTGCACAAAATGGAAATTCTCAAAACCAACCTTTGAGCAGTGGCATCAGGCTCTAGGCGACCCCAGTGATCACTGTTGCCGCGGGCTCTGCAGGTGGCTCAACAGCTTGCCGAGGGTGAATGACTGTGGTCCCATGGTCTCACCAATGTACAGTTCATGGAGTTCCTGCCACAAACATGAGATAAATGAGAAATTAAATGCTTACTTTTGTTATTACATAATGCAGCCACATGTCCCCATCACATGAGTACTGAAATCAGAAGTCCCATGTGCTGACCTATGGACAGCTCATACCTGTCCTGTCACAGTACACCATGCACCAATGGAGCACTAGACATAGTTCTGTTGCTGTGGTGCAACCATCCCGTTTTATTGAGTTCTTCAAATGAGTTTACTATGGGGAGTTTTTCTGGCTGTGTCTGGCTGGTGTTCTATACACCTCATGTATCAGTGGGATTTCCTTCTATGATTTTATTAAAAATATTCTCTATAATTTTGACAAGAAAATATCCTATTCTCATAACTCCAAAATTTGTATGTTACATAGTGTCCCAAAATATTTGCATGTTCCACTCACTGACCTTGACTAAATCTTCCATGTTGCCTTCCAACACTGATGCCCCATATTGCTTATGATTCACTCTGTATGTGAGTGTTTCCACTGAATGCTTTATTCCACATGTTATGTTTTTCATTTCCATTATCACTTTAGCTTTTTCTTCAATAGTTTTCTTTATTTAATTTCATTTTCATGTGGATACTTTAACTATCCTATTTATGTTTTGTTGAGAAATATTCAAGGCCTCTTTGAGTGGCTTGAATATATTTGTGATTTGGAATTTTGTCTGGATCATTTTCATTGACAATAAATGGCATGGGATTGCTAACTTGGGTGAAAAGGGAAGACATGTTATTTGTGTTTTTGCACTGAGACATTAAGTAAAATTAAACTGTTGGTTACGATTTTTTTATTGTTGCTATTCTTATCATTTCGATTACTTTTCTTCTTTCACTGCAGGTTTGAGATGTTGAGAAAAAATTAAGATATAGCAAGACTGTAGTGATATTTTCCTCTGTTAGACTGGTGCTCCAGGCAACAAGTTCTATCTTCAATCCACCTCTTCAGGTATAGTGGTATCTGAAGCAACAGATTAACTTAATCTGGTAATATAATTTCAATCTGGTAATATAATAGCAGCTAACCTTAAAACATGTATTTTTCAAGTATATATTTTTTTAAAAAAGTAAAGGAAACCTGTTAGTATTGTGTATCCAAATAGGTTGTTGTGGTTTATGAATGGAAAGGAAAAGAAGCAATAATACTGTAGGATTACTGGTTGGTTTTAGGTTGTTAGATATAGAGGCAAAGAGGGAGACATGCAAAGGAGTGCAAAAAATAGAGGCCAAAGGAAATGTACGGAAGTGGGGATTCTAGTTAATGATAAAATAAAAGTACACAGGCCAGATCATACACCAGATCAACCTCTGGAGTTTTCTAATTGACTATGTTCTGTGACCTGGGGCAGGCTGAGATAAGCTTCACCCAACCTTGGCTGCTGTGATCTGAAAGAGTGGGTGACAGAAGATGGATGTGTTGGTGCCCAAATCACTGTTTATGCTTAGTTCTCACCCTTTATCACTTTATCACTTACCCATTGGGGCACTGAGTGTGGTCGTGGCAGCAGTCACTAGGTATTGATACAACTTCCAGTCAGTTGTGGAAATCTGCAGCAGTGGTAGCAGCTGTGGCAATGGTTGTACCACAGCAACAAAACTATGTCTAGTGCTCCATTGGTGCACTTATCAAGTAGATCTTGGGGACTGGAGAAACTGCTGTTGAATGGCAGAATATTTCTGATCCTTGTTTCCCTACCTGCTGCCAGCCTTTTGTTCTGACATAGCTTCTGCACATCCAAGCTGGTCTGAAAGTTGCTTCAGCATACAACCTCACTCTATTCAGTGTTTTAACTATGAGTGACATATGGAGTTTCTTCTGTGATCTTGTCTGATTATGTTCTAGATAATTGCAACTCAAAATTTTATTCTATAATTTTCTTGAAAATGTTTTCTATGCCTTTATCATGAAACGCTTGCCCTGTCTGTTTGCCCATGATCTGGTCTTTTCATATTGTCCAATTGCTGAAGTTATTTTTCGAAAAATAACACATATATAGCTGAGGGATAAAGTGATATTAATTTGACCTCAAGTTCCAGAGGGCATGTAATTCATTATGACTTGTTTTTTTCCCCTTGAAGCTCTCAGCACCATTTTATCTTGAATGTGGAGTGCTTTAACTATTATTTGCCCTGACGAGTCATATCTGTTTGCGGTGAAGAATGCCTCTTGTATATGGATGGACCTCTCTTTTTTTAGATGAGGAAAGTTTTCCTTGATGATCATTTGAAAAATTTCCTCAGGGGTGGTATTTTGATATTCTTGCTCTGATATTCCATGAATACACATGTTAGGCTTCTTCAGGGTGTCCCATAACTTTTGAATGTTTCTCTCAAGTATCTTTTTGGCTTTAACAACCTCTTCCATTGAGCTGGCTAATACTCCCACTTTGTCTTCAAGGTCTGAAATTCTGTTTTCTGCTTCGTTAGTTCTGTTGATAAGACTCTCTGTTGAGTTCTGGGCTGAAGATAACTTGTCTTTTAGTTCAGTTTTGAACTCTGCTTGAGTCTGTTTTAACTGCTCTATGCTTGTTTTTGTTTCTTGAACTGTTTTTCTCAACTCCTCCAAGTGTCTGTTGTTTTCCTCTTCAGATTGATGCGGTTATTTAATTCCTCCCTGATTTCCTCTTTCATAGTATTTAACATGGTAATGATCATGTTTTGAAAGTGGTTATCCTGGGTCAGGCTTTCTTGGCCATTTTCCGTGGGTTTGTTCTGGTTGGAGTCTATCATTATGGGGTTAATTCCTTCAGTGGGAGATTTGTTTACTTGGATGTTGTTTCTCATGGATTTGCACTTTGACTTGGGCATCGTCGTTTTAACTCTTAAGACCTTCTTTCAATTTCTGTGTGTTTTTCACTGAACTGATTTGGCCTAGAATTTTGGGGTTGGGCGGGGGCAGAGCTTACCTGGGTCGAGGTGAGTCCCAGCTGGACTGCACGCGTCCCGGGGGCGGCGGGTTGGGGAAAGGGAGGATGCGGCGGCGGGGCGCTATTTAACCTGTGTCCCGGGAGGATGGGGTCCTCCCCGGCCCTGCGCAGTTCCGGCTCCTGCTGGCTGGTGGGAGTAGCTGGGTCCTTTGGGCTGCCTGGGGTTCTGGGGGTGGGCGGGAGCGGAGCTTACCTGGGTCAAGGTGAGTCCCGGCTGGACTGCACGCGACCCTGGGGTGGTGGAGTGGGGAAAGGGGGGATACACAGGCATTTAAAGATAAGATTTTAACTCTGTTTTTTTCTTGCACATCTGGTTTGTTTTTTAAATAAAGTTGTCATTAACTGCAAAGCTTTGCTCTTGTATCCCCCTGCTCCTCACTAAATAAAATGGTAATTAATCACATAGTTTGCTTTTTGTACAGTTGGGTAAAGTACACCTATTCTCATGTGTCCCGG
This sequence comes from Typhlomys cinereus, assembly GCA_023101885.1. Lineage (NCBI taxonomy): Eukaryota > Metazoa > Chordata > Mammalia > Rodentia > Platacanthomyidae > Typhlomys > Typhlomys cinereus. The sequence continues at coordinate 1,497,104 of JALPQD010000400.1, forward strand.
CTTTATATTACCAAGAAAACTTTCACTCAGGGCTACTACATTCAGGAACTTAGCCAGTTCCCAAGTGTCACAGCCCTAATGTGTCATCTAAATAAACTCTCCTTTTGTTAAACTCTACTTTTGTCAAAAAAGTGAATTTCTTAGCACTCCATCTATATAACACGATATTTAATGAGGAAAAATGTGGATAGGCAGCTTGAAAATGTTGAACCAGGAGAACACAGAGAGCAAAATGGAAGTTACTATTAATGACATTAACCTCATAAAAGAGCCAAAGCCCAATCCTAGCTGCTGCAGCCCTAACTTGTGTGGAGTATCTTGCACATTGTTAGTCCTCCCTGTCTTTAGGCTTTTACAATCTTGCCGCCCTCTCTTCTGCAAGGTTCCCTGAGCTTTAGGTTGGGGAGAGATTTGGCTGGTCTGGTTCCAGGTGAATAATGTAGGGACTTTGGTGTTCTGAATTATAGTTTTTTGTTATTTTCAGTTTTGCTTTTCCTACACTGCCCTTGGCTGCATCTCAATTGGTATGGAAGGTCATCTCCTAACCAAAGATAAAAGACTGTTTAAACAAAGATGTTAATATAAGAGGAGACTCAAAGGTAGAAGTCGTCAATGACCCCCCCCAAAGTCTAGCATGGATCACGGAGGAGGCTTCAGGCAATAGGATCCTTAGAGGCAAGGGATTAAACAGTCATAATAGAGTTCCCATGCTAACTGGGGAGTCCAAGAAGGGGCTCCGGGCTATGCCGCTGAGTCCTGAACCCTCATTAGTGTAGAAGACTCAGAGGGAGATTCAGTGCCCACATAAATGGATGCTCCAGGGGATTGGAGGGAGGAAGGAGAGATACCAGGAGAGGGAGAAGGAGGGAGGGGTGAAAGGAAGGAAGGAAGAAGGGAGAATACAATGGGTGTCAACAGAGGAGGCGAGGGAAAAGGGAGAGGAAGGCAGTACCTATTGGGCTTGTATGATTAGGAAAAGTATAAATGTGGGAGGAAAAAAAAAGAGCCAAAGCCTGCTTGTCATTGGAACAATAGAAAAAGCTGTACCCAGAGGCCAAATTCTTTTGGAGGGACAGAGCCAATGATAAAACCTCCTTAGCTGCCCATGTGCAACAATTGCTGATGATATTTGACTCACAGAAACCAGAAAACTTAGGATATCCCCACTGTGAACTACGTTTACAGCATCCCATGGTTGCTTTTATTAGGAAATGCAGGTAGCACACACATAGGATGAAGTGTCAAATACAAAGTAGGGCATACAAGGATTCTCTATCAATACAGAGAGGAGGCAGTTAGGCTTGCTTTAAAACTGAGAAATACCAGACACCTTAGAATCACAGACAGGTTTGCATATTCTGGGGGGAAGTGTGCAGGCTGACATTCCATCCATTGAATTTCCACCCAGTCAAGGTCTAGGAAAGTCTGTTAACTAGTGAATAAGATATACTATTTCTAAAGAACATAGAGGGAGATAACATCTCATCCTACAAATTCCAAAAGAATTTTCTATTCTTTTAAAACAACTACTCAAGAGAGATTCTCCCTAGTGTCAGTTCAAAGATGACATCTAAGGGGGAGGGTCAATCTCCACCTGGAAGTTATAACAGTACTTGCTAACATGGTACTAGGTTTGAAGACATTAAGTCTGTGAGATTGAAGAACTCATGGACTCATCCTCCATGGTTTCAGAGAGCTGCTGAAATCAGGCAGTATCAGGGTCAGAATTCCTATGAAAAGGCCTCAGAAGGCTATGTGTGATGTGGAGTTGAAGTCTGCATTGCCATTGAGACTATAAAGATATTAGATGGAGAGTCAATGCAGAAGAGCCATATGCCATAGGTGGAGTTAATCTAAGAGAGAGATGGGTATTTCAAACAATGCTGGAGGAATGAAAACACCAAAAACCTTTGAGAATGAGATAATTTCAACAGGAGACTCATATAGTGAACTCAGAGATCAGGACTTGAAGTTTGCCCTGCTGGTGTTTGGCCTTGTTATGTGTTGCCTGTTGCCAACAAATTCTTGTTCAAACTTAAGGGGATAAGGAGGTCTTATCCTTGCTAATGATTCTCCATTGCAGGTCATAGTCCAATTTGACTGGAGCATTCATAACAACTTCAACAGCTGAGGGAACTGACCACAACATTCCCACAGGAATTACCAAGGGGCAAACCTCACTTGCCAGACTGTAAGTCTGCCAAACTACTGAATCAGCTCTCTATTTCATCTGCTGTCATGGTTAGATACCAATGTCAACTTGACAATTGAATGTTAGAGCACATTAGTAAATAATTTGTAGTTAAATTAAACTTGGAGGAAGCCTGTAGAAGATTGTCTGATGGGAAAGATCCAGACCATGATGAAAGGGTCTAGGTTCCTGGGCAGGGGAATAAGATGGGGTGGGGGGCAGCTGGCTAAGGAAGCTGTCACTCTTCAACAAATTTGAACAAACATGCAGTATGGCAAGGAAAGCTTGCCCCCCTGTCAGTACTTCTGTGGATATGGTGTAGCCTGGTCCCTCAGTTGTTGGTAATGGTGTGGACCCTCTTGCCAAGCTAGATTGAAAAACATAACAAGATACTCATAATTCAAAATAAAAACTCTTGTTTTCCCATAAGCTGTTTATTCATGCATTATTTTATCTGCAACATGCAAAGTAACTATAACAATCATCTTCCAAGACAATAGTTCTATCCAGATAAGCAGGTCTTCCTCCATCAATTAAACAATCTCCTAACATGCTCACTTAGGGCCTGTCTTGGCTATCAATTCTTTTCCTATATGTCTAGAGTTTAGCCCCTAATTGTCAAACTGACATATGTAACTGGCACAATATTTTCCAATATGCATGCCCCATTCCTCCCTTTTAGATTGGAGATGTTTACTTTGTCCCATTGTATGTTGGAAGTATATAAGTTGTTTTTTGTGTGTTTGTTTCAGAGGAGGTCACAAGAAACTACCTTGAGTTTCTAAACAGCCTTTGGACTTTGGAATTTTGGCTATGTTTGAATTCTTTAGTCTTGTATACTTCAGTTTATATCATGAGTAGTCTACAAGCCTATGGAGGCCAAGGGACAGAATGTGGTTAGAATTTACATTATCCTTCTCCCCTACACACACACATACAAATCTCATGTGCTTGAATCCTTAGCCAGTGTTATTTTTTATTATTTATTCAACTGTGTGCACTGTGCGTGTGTATGTGCGCGCGCGTTGTGTCTGTGTGTGGGTGTGTGTGTTTGTGTGTGTGTAGAACCATGGACGAATTCGTGAACCACTATGGACACCTCCACCTCCTTCTGCCCCGGGATTCACAGGCTCTGCCCTACCAGGACCAGAAGCGCAGGCTGCCCCCGCTTCCGCCTGGCGTCTATACGTGGGATCTGGGAACCAAACATCAGGACCTTCCACCTGCAAGGTGGAGGCTTAACCCCTGAGCCACCTCTCCAGCCCGCCAGTGTTAATATTTTGAAAGGCTATGGCATCTTTAAGAAATAAAAATCTTGCTGGAAGAAAGTATATTATAGGGAATGGGCCTTGGGGGTTGGCTGTATAAACAATTTCAAGGACTGGCAAGATGGCTTTGTGAGTAAATGCATTGTCGCTAAGTCTAATGGCCTGAGTTCCAGCTTTAGGCCTTGCTGGTAGAAGAAAACTTCTGCAAGTTTTCCTCTGACCTATACACACACACTGTTGGCATGCATGTATATACACACACACATACCACAAAGATTCTAAAAAATAAAATGGGCTTTCATGTCTAAACACTGAGTCCCCAGCTGATGGTGCTGATTTGTAATGTTGTGGAACCTAGAATGTGGAGCCTCACTAGAAGAAGTGGGTCACTGGACACTGAGGTCTTTGCTACACTTCCTTCTGCTCCTTTACCTACCCATATGGGGTCCAGCAGTCTCACACAACTGCCATCTCAGCTGAAGCTGCTCCCAAACACTGTATTCCCCAGCATGATAGTATATTATGAGCCAAAAATAATCCAATCCTTCCTTAAATTGCTTTTTGTAAGATATTTAGTTCCAGAAATGGGAAAAATAGCAAAATAAGCTGTATTCTGACTTTTAAAAAAGACAAGTGATATAGGCTTGCTTCACAAACCAAACCAACAAGGCTTTCCAGTTCCTAAATTCCCAGCAAGCCTTATAACATAACATATAAAATCACTCTGTCAAACACCTCCAGAATAAAAGAATAAACCCAGGTGTTCAAGAAACTGAACTCATTGTGGTAGGGCAACAATAAGAAGTTTATTCTGCAAATTAGGTTCGACCCTCCACCAAAACTGAGGTAAGAAATTTTTAAGGAAACTCAAAGGGATGAGAAACTAAAGGTCAGGGCACAATGGCTGTCCCAAGAACTGCCTTCAGCAAACACTATATGTTCTCATGCCAGTTATTTTAGTTCCTGTTACATTCCTTAGTAGAAAATTTTCAGAAAGGACTTTTTTTTTTTTTTTTGTCAATCAGGATATAAAACTTTATAGTAACTCACACAAAACACTGTCCAGGGCTTTTCATTTTGGAATATGAGCCTCTTAGTGACAGCCCATCGACCAGTGAATAGATAGGCTTCAATTCAGCCTTCACATCTGCAGTTTCATTTCTGGTTGGCACTGTGTAACATTTGGGGACTTATCCGGGATTGCCAGGACACAACCCCAGATTCCAGTAGGAGGCTCAACTGTCAGTAGAGGCCAAAGGCCTCTAGGACTTGCTCCTAGAAGAAGTACTGCCTGAGAAGTTCTAGGACCCCTGGAGACACTGGGACAACCTGAACCTCAACCTTTCCACCACCCTAAATTGGGAATGAAAAAGTTGTCTGGTTTCTGCCACCTCAAGATGTAGATCTGGAAAGGTGTCATCAGGGGACATCTGGGGAGGTTGGATGCAGCCACAGAACCTAGTGTCCAACAGTTTCAGATGGAACACCCCTATCCCTTCTGTTTCTTTCTGAAGAAGCTCCAACAGGGGGTATCTGGGGAGCTTGGACACTGATGCTGAATGCGTTGTCCAAGGGTCTCAGTCAGGATGCCCTACTCCTCTGGTTTCTGCCTGGAGAAAAACCATTAGGTATATCTAGGGAAGTTAGATGCATCCACTAAACCTGGTGTCTACAGGTTTCAGATGGGCTGCCCCTGAGCCTATGGTATAGGTAATCTGATGAATGAATTTGAGGAAGTGCAGTGGTCACAGCATATTGTTTGTTCACTGTAAGTCTTTGCATTCTGTCGTTTGTAAACATGGGAGAAGGATTGAGTTGTCCAAACACTCTAAAATGTATGCTTAAGAATTTTGAAGATTTTTCTGAAGGTAGTGATTATGGTGTCACTCTCTCCTCCAAAAACTCCAGACCTTCTGTGAAAATGACTGGCCACCTTTCAATTGTAGGCTGGCCCAGAAAGAGAACTCCTTAAACATCTAAATGGCTTGAGCAGTTTAGTATGGTCACAGATGATCCTGCTCATCCTGATCAACTCCTCTACATTGACAGATGGCTTACCCTTCTCCACCACCCTCCACCGTGGTTGAAGGCCTCTGTTCTTTCCCTAGTCTCTAGGGTTTTTGTCATCAGACCCTCTACCAGGAAAAGAACAGAATCTCCAATGGTTCTACAGGCTCCACCTGAAGACCCTGATCTTCTTCAACCCTATGTCCCAAAAAGGCCTCAACCTTCTTGGGACAACTGAAGGAACCAAGAGAATTCAGTTGCCTCTGCTTCAGACCCACTCTCCCTACCCATACCTGGGGAGGAACAGCCTATAGTGAGGCCAGACAGGCTTTATGAGAGGTGTCTGTGGCACTATTCTTCCATTGTGAGAGACCTTGTTGGCTAGCTTTGAGGTCTGGTATCAGGTGCCACCAACAAAACCAGTGCTCCTTTATGGTTTATGTCACTTTCTCCACCAGTGACTTTTATAACTGGAAGATTCAGAATTCCCTGTTCTCACAGAAGCCCAAATCACTTTTGGGCTATCTTTTATATTCATCACCCCACTTGGGATGATTGTTAACAGCTCCTGGTCATCCTGTCCAGAGTTAAAGAACATGATAGAATATGGCTGGAAAGCTGAAATTTGGCTCTTTGGTCAGGAATGATTTCTCCTCCAGATGGTGATACCCACATAGACCAAGTCCTCTCATTCATGAGACTAAACTTGGACTCTAACACAGATCAAGATAAGGATAATGTAGACAACTTTCACCAAGTCCTGTTAAGAGGGGTCAGAGCAGCTGTCAGGAAACCCACCAACCTCTGCTAAGGTAAGTGAGGTAGTTAAAGAACCTCAAGAATCATCCACTGTATTCCTGGTCATCTGAGGGAAGCATACCAGGTATTCAGTCCCATAGACACAAACACACCCAAAAATCAGCGAGCCATAAACTGCCTTTGTCACTCAGTCAGCCTCAGATAAGGAGAAAATTATAAAATCTAGAGGGATTTGAAGGGGTTTCAGTAACTAGAAATTGCCCAGAAGGCTTGTATAATAACTGTGATACCATAGAGGAAACACAGAATAAGAAACTAGCAAAAGTTAGTAGCAACAGTCTTAAGAGAATCCAGAGATATGGAATCCAAGGAATAGGAAAGATAGGGAGGGAAGAATAGGAGGATGGGAAAAAAAGAAAACTGGGTGAGGATCAATGTGAATATTGTAAACAGAAAGGACACTGGGAGAATGAATGTCAAACTGCGAAAATAAAAAGGACCATCCCATTTTCTCACTGGAAAGATGATGAGGCCAGGGCTCTATCTCAATCAACCCCTGGAAGCACATTGATAACAATGAAGATAAGGGGCAAATATGTTCAATTTCTTGTGGATACAGGTGCTGCCCATTCTATGTTAAAGACCTTGGGACCCCTGATGTACCAACATACATCAATACAAGGAGCAGTGGGGAAAACCTGTCTCCTACCCATTGACCACCTTAGCTCAGACAGTAAGTCTGGGCCAAGGTACTGTGACTCACTCTTTTCTTGTGATACAAGACTGCTCATATCCTACATTTGGGACAACTATCAGTTTTGGAGAAATGAAGACTCAACTCATTTTGAACAAAGATTCTCTCCTCATTTTGAACAAAGACTCTCTCCCTTAAAGATTCTGGACTACCTCCTAAGCTCAGACGAGGAACCCCAACCGATTGGACAATTACTGATGGAGCTACAAGAAAAGTTTCCTTCTGTTTAGGTTGAAAATAACCTTTAAAAAAGCCCACTGTGCTCCAATAATAGTCCAACTGTCTAATACTGCCACCCCAAATGAAAGTAAAGCAGTATTCTATGAGTCAAGAAACAAAACTAGGAATTGTCAAACACATTTAACAGATTCCGAGAAGCAGCCACTTCTCTTGGAACACTCCTCTTCTTGTAGTCCTGAAGCCAGGAAGCTAGGTCACTAGCCAGCCCAGGACCTGGAGAAAGTAAATTAAATGGGTTGAGACTATTTGCCCCACAGTCTCATATGCACACCCTCTCGAGCTTGCTTCCACCTGACACCATACCATGTTAGATTTCAAGGACGCTTTCTTTTCCTTTTTACTGGCTCCAATCAGCCAGCCCATCTTTGCTTTTGAATAGACTGATCCTGAAGAGGGTTATGTGGGGCAACTAACTTAGACTAGTCTACCCCAGGGATTCAAAAACTCCCCAACTTCACTTGATGTCCTAAGTGCCAATCTCTAAGAGTTTAGACAGGAGCATCTTGAGTGCATCCTACTCTAGTATATGAATGATCTACTTATTACCACTGAGATTGAAGAGGACTACCACAAAGACTATGGGGTTCTGTATGTCAACAAAGAAAGCCCAGCTCTGTGAATCTCAAGTCAATAGGGGCATCTCCTGGAAGAAGATAAGCGCACTCTTTCTTCCAGTCATATCCTTCAGATACCCACCCCAGGGATTAAGAAACAAATTCAGAAGTTCCTGGGGGCAGTGGGCTATTGTTGTCTATGGATTCTGTGATTTTCTAATATTACCAAATTGCTGTATGCCAGCCCAAAGGGATCACAATCCCTGATGTGAACTGAAAAAGAACAAAAGGCTTGTCCAAACCTCAAAAGGGCTCTGGTGTCAGTACCAGCCTTGGCACTACCTGATGTCACCAAACCTGTTTGTGGATGAGGCTCAGGGAATTTCAAAGGGGGGTCCTAACTCAGGTCTTGAGGCCATGGAAAAGGCCAGTAGCATATCTCTCCAAAAAGTTGAACTTAGTAGCATCTGGATGGCCAGCTTGTATATGGGCTCTAGCAGCAACTGCTATATTGGTAAAAAGAGGCAATAAATTAACTGTGGGAAAGAGCTGATTTTAATGACTCATTCAGTAGAGGCCCTTTTCAGAAGAACACTCATATGAGAGGTGGGTTTCCAATGCAAAGGTGACCCACTATAAGGCACCCACATATGGTTCCCCAAAGCAGCAATCTTAAACTGAGTCAGCTTGTTACCAAATATGGACCTGAATGAAACCTTGCATGACTGCACTGAAACAACCAATCTGGTACAGTCTTCCAGATCAGATCAATGCACTCCATTGAAAGAGTCAGAAGCTGTGCTGTTCCCAAAAGGGAGCAGTTATATGCAGGATGGAGTCAGGTATGGAGAAGCAGCTGTGGTCTCAGAGGAGATGAGCCACTGGACTCAATCTCTAAGCTGAGGAATCTCTGCTGAGATCCATCCAGATGAACTCATAGCCCTAACACAGGCCTTGAGATGGGAAGAGGGGAAAGACATCACAGTGTGCACATGCAGTCAATGTGTGTTTACTACGGCTAATGTTTGTAAGGTGCTGTCCAAAGAACAACACGGCCTCCTGACTTTGGCCCGAAAGGAAATTAAAACATGTAGAAATCCTGGCTTTTCTTGAAGCTATTTGGTTACCAAGGAAGGTAACTATTGTACACTGCAGAAAGGAGATTCCCCAGAGGTTCAGGGGAATCAGGCTGTGAATAAAAAGGCAGTGGGACTACTCCAGATCTTAAGGACTGTTCCAGAGGCAAGTCAGCTAACAGACCCAGTCTATACAACTGATAAGGTTGAACAAAATGTGAAGGAGCTTCAATGGATAAGGGATGGTGGACACCACCAGATGAAAGGTTAATCCAATCTCTCTGGTCTTAGGGAGGGAAATGGTAAATCAGTTCCACTAAGCCACTCATCAAGGGGCCACAAAAATGAATGAACGTCTTCAGCCTCAATAATACATTCTGCAATTATATAAAATAACCAAACACTTAATCTCCAGATGAGTTGCCTGCATGCAAGTGAACCAGAAAGGGGGTAACGAAGCCCCAAAAGGAATCCGAGCCCATGCTATGCTGCCTAGAGAACATTTGGAACTGGACTTTACTGGGGTTAAAACCTACCATGTTTGGCTATAAATCCTTATTCATGGACACTTTCTTGGATAGAAGCCTTCTCCACCAGGTCAGAAACAGCTTTTCTGGTAGCAAAAAATTATTACAAGAACTAGGATCTAGGTTCAGTGAGTCTGACAGTGATCCAGCCTTCACGGCTAAGATCTCTCAAATTGTGACAAAGGCATTAAATATAAATTGGAAACTGAATTGTGCTTACCAACCACAGAGTTCAGGGTAGGTAGAGAGGTTGAACTGGAACCTCAAAGAAAACCTTAAATAAATTAGTTCTTGAAACTGGCAAAAGTTGGACCAACCTCTTTGCCCTCCTAAGAGGCTGATACACCCAATACAGGGAAAGTTTCACTCCCTATGAAGTTTGGAAGGCCATCACCTATTCTCTCAAAATTAAGGGATATCCACAGGCTAAAATAGCTAATCATTCCTTCCTAAAGTCACTGCAGGCACAATAGCAAACTCAAAGGGTCATCAAATGCACCATTCTAGAGGTAGAACCGTGCCCCAACTCTGAATCAATACACCACTTCCTGCCTGGTGACACTGACTGAATCAAGAGAATCCCTTCACAAACCTGGAAGGGTCCATATCCCATAATCCTGACAACACCCACCTCAGTGACCTGGATCCATTCTTGGATCCACCACATCCAGTTATAGCCAGTAGCCAGAGATAAAAGGAAGACAACATGGACTGTCAAACTGGTGCAAGATCCACCAAAGATAAGACTAAGGTGAGCCCTCTAATTGTTATCTTATTCCTAATAATGAAATAATAAATTTAGCTTTGACTCAAACATACCTCCCTCCCCTGTCCCAGCCTCAAAGTTGGGGATGGAAATTAAGAAAAACTACAAATGGAAAAGCAATTGCTAATGTCACTACCGATGAACAGATCACCTTAAGAGTAGCTCTTTTGCTCTTTGGTATCTCTCCCAAAGCATGTTGGAATTCAAAGAAAGGTAAGGACAAGGGCATACAGATGTGAGAGTGCTTCTTTGGGAAAAAAAAAGACTCCAGGATCTCCAGTTCTATGCCTGCCCTGCAAATAGGGAAACCAAGTACCAATAGGAGAGTCAATATCATTGTGCTACTTGAGGTTGTGAAACCAAGGCTTCTTGGAAACTTACAGATCCATGTATCACTATTACCCAAAAAGAGGCCCCCAACCTATGTCCTGTTCTCTAGGAGCCTGCAACACAATAACCATTACAATTAAAGCCTGAAACTCGGCAAGACACCAATATAGGATGACTAAGTGAACTTGGGGAACTAGACTAAATGTTGTTGGAGAGTACCCAGGAGATAAATTTACTACACAATGTTCCAACCTGTTGACTCCAGTAGTAATCTGTACCTTCCAGTCCCCAAGGTAATTTCTTAACAGGCACCTCCAGGGAAGGGCAAGCCAGTTGCTAGCACAGTAAGTAGTCCCAGATCAGCATTTCTCCCCTTAATTCCCTGGCTACATTGACCCAAACCTAGAATCTGGTCCCTTAATAATAGAAACCCTAAAGTTCATAGACTTTTAAATTTTACCTCACCAGAATTAAGTCGGAATTATAGGGTATGGCTCAACTTCTGGGGATAGGAATAAACCAGAATCTAGCCCCTCTTCAGATAAAAAATCTGGATACGTTTGTATATATATATCTCTATGTCTGGGAAGCAGTGAAATCTGTGCAAAGAACAAGTGGAAACCAATGAAGTTACCAAAACATGCCTCTCTGGAGTGGGTGGTTCCCAAACTATCTTAGGGGATCTCTAAGGTCCTTTTTTCCCTTGTTTTGCTAGCATTTTGAGTACTTATTCCTGCTTCCTTTTATTCCCCATCCTTCCCATTTCCTTTTCTTCCCTTCATCAATCCATCCCACTCCCCTGCCCTTCTGCCTGTCTGCTTTTTTTTTTTTTTTTTTTTTTTTTTAGAGGATTAAGGTAGAGTTCATTAGAGGAGAGAAAGAATGAAACTCATGGACTCCAGACATGGAGTGCCCTAGAGAACTCATGGTCTCCAGGCATTGAATCTATGAGGAACTCAGAACTGGAAAAGAACTCATGGACTTCAGACATAGAGTGCCATGAGGGGCAGGCGCTCCTGCCTGTCTGCTTCTGTGGACCCCAGGATTCCCTCTGGCTTGTCCACTCTTGTGGGAGTTAAGGCCTCTTTTGGAAGACCAAGTGTCCTCTCTTCGGGCCACCAGGGCCATTTCCCTTCACTCACCCAGCTTTACTCACCAAGGTTTCCACTGTATGTTCTTATCATGGAACTTGTATTTTGTCCTCTAACTATAATTTAGCCCCCCCCTACCAGAATGTATGTAATAATATTCAGCGCAATAACTATAGCCTGAATCAGAGTCATTTTTAAAGCTATAGAACCTGGCGAGCTGGAGAGATGGCTCAGGGGTTAAGACTCTGCCTTGCAAGCAGAAGGTCCTAAGTTCAGATCCCAGATCCCATGTAAAAACACTGGGAGGAAATTGCAGCTGTCTGCATTTCCTACTTTGGTGAATGAAGCCTGGGAAATCTCAGAGCAAAGCACAAAGGAGGTAGAAGCAATCCAGGATGATTCCTGAAGTCACCCTTGGTCCTCTACAGGGATACACAGTGTGCTGTGTGATACACACACACACACATAAACACACACACACACGCATGCATGCATGCACACGTGCACACACATACACTAAAATATAGGTAGGTAGGTAGGTAGATAGATAGATAGATAGATAGATAGATAGATAGATAGATAGATAGATAGATCTGAGTTTTAAAAAAAGAAACTGTCTTGCACAAATGGTCTAACTAAATCTGTGACCTCAGGCAAATTGGAAGCAGAAAAACAAAGAGTCCTGTGTATGTTAGTTATTTCATATTGTGCCCCCAGATCTATCCTCAAGCTCACTTTGGTCTAGATTTAACAATCTATAGAGATAAGAGGGCATCCCTTCCCACTAGTTCCACTTCTGGTAGGGGAGATCAAAACTTCAAGGAATTTAGTGATCAAAGAGATAAATACCTGGAACATTTAGAAAATTCTTTGTCCAGATCGGAAAACCAAATTGATTCTCTTGCTGAAATAATTTGACAAAAAGAGGAGAGGTCCCAATCTTTATGAAACAAGGGGGACTTTGTATGGCACTGGGCAAAGCTTTTTGTATCTATGCTAATAACTGTGTGGTGATTCGTCAAAGTTTGGTACTGGTAAGAAATACCGTACAAGAGAAAGAAAAAGACATGAAGCCACCAACTGGTATCAGTCCCTATTCTCCTGGTCACCTTGGCTTACTACTCTGATTTCACCATAACAGGCCCAATAATTTTACTATTAGCCTTAAATATAAAACCATGCATTATAAATGGTCTACTAAACTACATCAAAAAACAGATAAGCTCAATGAAGTTCATGGTTCTGAGAGAACAGTATAATCTCCTAAACTAAGATAAGTCCATGATTTGACTCATGTCTATAGAGCCAGTGGGGAATTTGGCAGGACAATAATAGGAAGCCCATTCTTCAAGTTAAGCTCAACCCCATCACCAAAACTGAGATAAGAAAAAATTTTAAGGGAATTCACAAAGGGATGAGAATCTAAAGGTCAGGGCATAATGGCTCTCCCCAGAACTGCTCTTAGCAAGCACCAGATGTTCCTATGGTGCCAGTTATCTTAATTCCTATTACCTCCTTAAGAGATAACTGTAAGAATTGTTATATTCCTTGGTAGATGATTGTCAGAAATAACTTTTTCTTTCCTTTATTTTTTCAATCGAAATGCATTACTCTATAATAATTCACTCAAAACACTGTCCACGGCTTTTCATTTTGGGGTATAAGTCCCTTAACAAAAGTCCACTGACCAGTGAATAAATAAACATAAATTTGGCCCTCAAGTCTGGAGTTTCATTCTGGCTGGCATCTTGTTACCTCATTTTGCTTTACCAATCACAATGAACTTCAGCTATCTTTTATGAGACCTATAACTATATCCACAAAGGTAAAGTTCAATAAAGACTTGCCTCCTATATCCTAGAGTACACAACACACTATAGGCATGCAGCATAGGAAAAGAACAGAACACTAACATTAAAAAAGTGCTACTCCTGAGACAAACACATAAACTTGCCACTGACAAACAGCAAGCCAAAGCACCAAGGTTCAGTATTCTGTGACGACTACTTCTCTTCCACTAAGGGTTTCTGCTCATCCAGCCCAACACTGCTGTCTGAATGTCCTTTCCCCATTCTATGATCATTTCATTCTTAATTTTCTGGCATTAACTTCAAGAGCTTTCACTGGTACAGGCAAAACTCTTTTAGGATGCCCAGTAGAGATTTTTCCAAGTACTTGATTTTTCTCTCTTCAGCTCAATCTATTAATAAACTTCTTTCTGAACTCAACATCTGTTACTGCCTTTGCCTCTATAAAATAACTGTGTCCCTTCTTCCTTCATTGCCATCCAATACAAACATGAGTCAGAAATGTTAGCTACAGCTGCCTGTTTGTAGAACTCCTCCCTGGCTGAATATGGCAATTCCCAACACAGGTCACACAGGTCTTCTCCCTACACTCCAGCCTCCTCATCCTAATAGCATTCTTTCGCTCCCTGCTCCTACTAGTCTGGTGATTCCTTAGCAACATCAGAAAACTTTCAAAGGTAGAAGCTCCTCAGAGAAGCTTCTGCAGATTTCCCCTGTCGTGGATGACATGATGGTTCTTTCCTATTCTAACTTTAAGCTCTCTCTTCTGAGATAATGCTGTCCCTCCTTTATGCTCAGCTATGACCTCCTTGGCCATCAGGCCCTCAGTTTTAATAAAACTTACATTTATTTAAAACAATAAAGTGGTTTCTAAACAAGACAATGTGGGTAAAAAGGCACTGTCTCAATGTGACAGATTTCTAAATAAAGCCCTGACAGACTATTGAGGGTTAATGTGGATTGTGGTTGAGGAAAAAGGAAGATGCTTCCCTCAATGATGCACCCACAAATTTTATGATTCATGCCCCAGCAAGGATTCAGGTACATGCCACTAAAAGCAACCCAGATGAAACTCAGTGGGCAATACATGCAAAAAGACATGAAAATTGGAGGGAAACTAGGAAAGAAGGCTATAATAGGAAAAGGAGGGGAAAGGAACTAGATATTAATGTATACAAATATCACAGCTTGTGTGTGTGAAACTCCAAATTTAAAAAGCATATTTTTACCTCTTCTTCTAAAATATGAACTATGTCAATATCTTTTTCTTACCTTAGCAAACTTCCTAATTTTTGCACTATTCCTTTCTTCTCTGTCCTCCTACTCACAGGAAATCACACTGGTGAAGATTAACCCCATGGTTTCCACTCATGTATTGTAGGTAGTCTTTCCTGTTTGTCCCAAGTACATGTGGCCATGCCTGGTCTCTTCTTGTCAATTCTGGAACTGTTGAGATACCTCAGTGGGTAAGGTACTTGCTTATAAACTTGGCAACCTGAGCTTGATTCCTGGAAGCCCATTATATGTTGCATGTGTGCCTTCTCTCATAAATATTCACAACAGCTTTCTTAAAAATGTGAAATAATTTCTTCTTGGCATCTCTGTGGTGTTTGGTTCCCTTGGGTACTTACTCCATCAGTGGAGAAGTCTTCATGGAAGATATGATATTTCTTGTCCTCCCAAAAAGACTTAAGAGCCAATGTTAGACGTGCCAAATATAACCGATGAGTAAGTTACAGGGGTAACACAACCTGCCTGCTTTCAGATTTCACAGGACCTGTGTCACAGCAATGTTTTCACCTATGTAGTCTGTATTTGTGAATTCTTCTAAGTTTGAGGAATTTAATCAAAATTAGGAAGCTTTGAGTTAGTAAGAAAATAGAGAAAAAAGGGGGAGGAAGAGGAAAGATATGTGTTCATGGCTACAACTTTCATACATTAAGATTTCAGTATATCTTTCATCAGAGAATGTGGTATGAAAGCTGCTCAGTTGAGAAGCACAGTAAAGGTTTTAAAGCCTACCAAAGAGATTTCATTACTTCAGTCCTCTGAGTAAATTGGGAAAACCTGGCTGGAACATTTATAAACTCCTTAGATTAGGGATGTTTTAGAATTATAGCTCTCCCCCTAGTAGATTTAAATGTTCTTATTGATGTGACAGCACATTTGAACATGCTGAAGAGGAGGAGTAGGGAGAGAATAGTCAAGAAATACACTTCAGTTGACTCAAACTTCAAACTGGTGCTGCACGAAGAATCACACTTAATGTCCACTTCCATGAAACCTGCACAGTAGTTGGCCTATCGCCGCATGGCATTCTGTTGATATTGAGTGAGACACCAGTAAATGTTATTCCTTTCCAGAAGTGGGGATCTGCATCCTGGAAGTGCTGAATGCCGGAGCTCAGTGCAAGAACAATTGACAGCAGAGGCCATCAAGTTGCTCGAGAGACGCAATAAGCTGCTCCAGCCTCACAGCCTCACAGCTGCTTGGGAGGCCTCCTCTGGAATGAGTTCTGCTGCAGAGCTATCCAGCAAGGATTTCTTCATGGTTTAAACAGAAAAAAAATATGCCATCATAGTCTCTGTGTGTCTCTAGATCCCTGTCATTAAAAAAACCCTCTTTATAAAAGGGTCAAAGAAGAGGCAAAAAGGTTCCCTCTATATTCCATCTGTCACTTGAGATTCAGACAACCTCTTCAGCCACTAAAGGCAAACAAAAAAATTTATCGTGGGGCCTTATATAGACAACGCATGTCAGACAAGGGAAATAAGCTTCAACACAGGGAGCCAAGTTATCCTAAAGACATCAGTTGCCATCCACAAGTACCTAATGTAGGAAGAATGAGTGCTCTGCTCTTCGGATCCTTTCCCTGGCTTTATGGACTTACACTAACATTCTGCTGTTTTAGGACCAATCTGATTCCTTAGGCAGATACTGTGTATGTATATTTCTAGTCTTCTGCACCAGTACGTTGATGCCAAATCACAGAGCATACTGTTAACTGAAATCAGAGGTTTCACAGCTAATCCCAAGATGTTACTGACAAAGCAGAGAAGGCACAACACTGGGAACTGTGGTTTCTGAAAAAGAACATATACATAGCAAAGATGACAAGAAGAAAAGAGCCAGAATTTTTGTACTGCTCTCTAGTTTTTATTTTACATTAGAGTAAATGCCAGCCCTCTACAGAAGTAGGGTTATCTGCAACCCAAAGGGACTGAATGCTAAAGCTGAACTGCCTGGGTCCAGTCCAAGCTCTTCCACTGACCAGATGTGTGATGGTCAGTGTACTGGTGCAGCTCTGCAGGCCTCACATTCTTCCTGTATCGGCACATCATAATAGCCGAGCTCTATAAGTGGTAAATGGGATAATACGGTAAATGGCTTAGCTCAACATGGAGCACACACTAAGTACACTGAGTAAGTATCAGAAATGGATACTGAAAGGAAAAATTAGTGGCACTACTTCATCTGAAATTATCCACCCACATCTGAGAATTTTCAAAAAAAAAAAAAAAGAGCAGGAAATAATTTGGCGAATTCTATTGCTACCTGAAAAGTAGTCCAATCTTCTTTTAAAATAGTCTTGAATTAATTGTAAACATGGGTTACAAAGTGCAGGACAACTAATTTTAAACGTTTCAGAAATATAATTGATATGCTAAAAAAAGAATAAATGGAATTATATGAAAGTGTGGAAATGCTCACCTTAAGCCTAAGAAAGGAAGAAGTAGGAGAAACAAAGGATCAAGAGCAATGAAATGTAGATTTTAATTATGTTAATTCACTATTTGCTTTAAATGCCAATGGTCTAAATACACCAATGAAAAGACCATAAATATCAAAGTAAGTTGAAAGGTAAACAAGATCCAACTCCACATTGTCTAGTGATATTCAGTTGATATGAACTCCTTTGAGAAACCCGAACCCATGTCATATGTGTGCTACTCTTTCCCTAAGCACATCTCTCTCTCTCTCTCTCAATACCTGTACTTAAATTTACCTTAAAATCTTTAATAAATTTCAACTTTGATTCACAAAATGGTAGAGAAACCAAGGAGATGTGCCAAATGGCAAAGCGCCTGTTGCACAGGCCTATGGACCTGAGCTTGGATTCCCAGAACCCATATGAAAATCTAGTCATGGTGCCGCATGCCTGTAATCCCAGTACTGAGAAGGCTGAGACAGGAGGACCCTGGGGACTTGCTGGTCAGTTCAGCTGAGTAGGCATACTTTAAGTTTAGGGGAAGATCCTGTCTCAAATAATAAGGTAGAGAGCTATTGAGGAAGACACCAAATGTCATCTTTTACCTCCAGACACACACAGGCACAGACACGGACACAGACATATGCACCACACAAATACGCATGTGCAACCACATACATGAAGACACATACATGTGTAACCACAGACAACATAAAAACAAACAGACACACACAAGAAATTCACTTTAGCAAAAACATAAGTAGGTTGAAACTAAAAGAAAAGGAAAAGATTTATACTATTCCAAAAAAAAAAATCTGGAGTAGCTACATTAACTTCATACAAAGTTGACCTCGGAGCCAATAAAATTATCAGGGATAAAGGAAGGCATTATTTAATAACAAGGAACTTAGTTCTCTAACAAGAAATAACAACAGCAACACAATAAATCAAAATGTATAGGTAAAAACTGGTAGAAAGCTGTTGCACAGAATGACGCACACCTTCAACCCAACACGCAAGAACCTGAGGCAGGAAAAGCTAGAATTCAAGACTAGCCTGGGCTACATAGTGAGCTCCAGGTCAGCCTGAGCTGTATACCAAGACCTTGTTTTAAAAGAAAAAGGTGAAAGATATAGATGTACCCACTATGACAGTGGGAGACATCAGTCGTCTTCACAGTCATGGGCAGCTCCAACAAGCACAATGTCCGGGAGATCCACTAGAGTTGAATAGCACCATCAATAAAGTGGATCCAGTTGACATTTATGGAAGCTCTACCCTTCCCTCCACCCCCAGGAGAGGACATAGTGGTCTCAAATT
The DNA here is from genome assembly GCA_023101885.1 of Typhlomys cinereus. NCBI lineage: Eukaryota > Metazoa > Chordata > Mammalia > Rodentia > Platacanthomyidae > Typhlomys > Typhlomys cinereus. The sequence continues at coordinate 1,515,504 of JALPQD010000400.1, forward strand.
CAGGGAACATTCAGCAAATAAGCCTCTTTGGGGACAATAAAACATACCTTAACAAACCTAAAGTATATAAGTTCTGCTCTCCGATAGCAAAGCTAAAACAATGAGAACAGAATAAAACGAATACCTAAAACATATTCAAAAACCTTCCAACACGCTTCCAAATAACACATTAGCTAGAACCGAGGATGTAGCTCAGTAGTAGATTGCCAATGTAGCATGTGTGAGGCCCTGCTTTCATTTCTTAGTACTACACACATGCAAATACATGAACTCAGTAATGCATGGATTGGAAAAGAACTCTCAAAAGAAATGTTTTAAGTATTTCCAACAAACTAAAAAAAAACTTATTTAAAAAAATCTATGGGCTGCAGTGGGGCCAAGAATATACTGAATGCATATGTTGAAGCTATGAATACACTGAAAGTACATGTTGGAGCTATGAATATACTGAAAGTATATGAATATAGTGAAGATATTTGTTGCAAAGATGAACTAAAATCAGTAATACCAGCTGATTTTAGAAATTAGAAAAAATATGAAGAAATTAAATTCAAATTCAACAGAAGAAAAGAAATCCAAGATGCAGCAGACTTTAATAATGCTGAAAATTAAATTAGTACCAAAAATGCAACAGAATAGAAAGCTGGATTCCTTGAAGCCATCAATGAAATTGGTAAACCTCTAACAAGGTAACTTAAGATACAAATCACTGATAGCAGAAATGCAAGAGGGGACATCACTACTGGTTTCATGATCATTGAAAGAAAAATAAAGACTTGAGAATATGACTCAATGGTCGAGCACTTGCCTTATAGCTTGAGATCCAGGGCTTAATCCCCAGCACTACTGAGAGAACAAAAGCATAATAAAGGGAAATAATTAAACAGTCTATGCCCACAAATTTCATGAGCTAAGTGAAACAGACCAACAATCTAGCAAAACTTATGCACGAAAAAATACTATAATCCTTTATCAGATACAGATTCAGCTAAAGATACAGATTCAATAATTAATAACGCTATATAACAGAAAGCACCTATACCTTCTGGCAAATTTTTCCAGACATATGAGGGAAAATTCTTTTAACTCTCCATTATTCCTTTCAAAAAATAGAAGCAAAGGAATTACTTCTGAATTCATTCTAGGAGGCCAGCTTTACCTAATACCCAGACAGCCAAAGATATGGCAAGAAAGGAAAAATATAAAGAAGTATTGCTCACGCACAAAGATATAAATGTCCTCGACAAAATATTAACAGCAGAACAATCAACCAGAAACATGAAACAGCCAATCACAAGTACAGAACAACAAACCACCTGAAAGAAGGTGAAGATGACCCCTGAGGATGCAGATCAGAGAAAGTAGCAAGGCACAGAAGGTGTGACCAATAGGGCAGTGGAACCCTGTTGAGGGCGGGTAAGCAAAATCACCACCCATATGGAAAAGCAGAAGAAGGGAGGGGGCACACGCCGCCTGAGTAACTTAGTCGGAACTAAAGACTGAAGAACTCCAGCAATCAGAGTAATGCCCTGTGCATAGTAAATGCCAGAGACCTAGAGCCACCTGCTTCGACTCCAGAGAAGGCTATGGGAAAGCCAACCCCAGGGGGACAAAACACCACACCAATGGACTATGGTGATGATGCAAATAAAATCAACATGCTGCGAAAAAAAAGAAGAGAGCAAATCAAAAGCAAGAGATGCCCAGACTATACACATTGACTAAGTGGCATAAGCTACTCACAGTAATGGACAGATCTACGATAGATCCAGCAGGCAAAGTGTCAGTGGAGACACAGTGGAGTTCAATAGCACTATCAATCAACTGAATTCTGTTGATGCTCATGGAAACTCCACCCATGAGCAGAGACACAGTGTTCTCAAATTCAGGGAACATTCACTAAATACCTTCTGGATGATAAAACATATCTTATCAAATTTAAAGGATACACATCATATAATGTCTGCTCTTAGACAACAGTTGAGATAATTACCGAAAACAAAACTGCAACTGGAAAATCCAAAAATTTTGAAGTGTTCTTAAGGGTGAAAGTATACAGAAAAAAAAATGAAATGTAACCCTACAAACCCAATAATCATAGAATTTCAGAATTTCACCTCCTCCAAAAATCTGAAGTTATTCTCAGGGGGAGAAATTGATTAAGGATAATAATTTTTCCAAGTTTTAGACAAAAATATCAGAACTACAAGACAGAATAGCATTAGAAAATTCTAAGGAAAATGTATTCCCAAATTACAACATTATAGTGCTCCAAATTATCAGTTCTAATAGAAGAAATACAACTTACATATAAATGTGCCAGTGTTTTCCCTATCATGTGTTAGTTATGATGAAACTATAGGGTAGAGTTTGTTTTGTAGAACTGCGGAAGGAAGCCAAGAGAAAGATGTAGGAGTCAGTAAACAGGGAACCCAACACATGAGAAATGTTAGAAACCCCCAGGATAATTATGATATTCAAGTGGCCAAGAAAAGTTCATGTCGATCTTGAATTAAAAGATCAATGACATAAGGCTTTCATCCAAGACTAACCCATGTGTTTGCCAAGGCTAATCCAAGTGTGGTTAATTTGCATTGAGGGAAATTTTACAATTCTATACCAGCATTTCAAGGAAGAAGTTATGATGGACACATTGCAAAGGCCAATAAAAGTTGAAGCAATTTATTCTAAAAATAGGAAACTGGCATAATGAAACAATACCACATAGAAAGTGACCATACCACTAATGACTTGGTTGTATTTGGCAAGCCCTGAATCTCATAAAGATTATAGATTCATATGTAAAAATGACATGTTAAAGGGAATATAAAGTGAACCCCAAAATGCAGGCAAAATATAGATGTGTTTTGATCCCTGAAAAAAGAAACCAGCTGTACAGGGTCAGATCTATATTGACTTGGTTGCAATATGCACAGCACAAAGAAGCTTATACTCAAGCAGAAAGCTGTAGTTTTACAGGCTTGAAATACTAGAGAACAATGATCATACTCCATACTGACAGGAAACGAAGGAACTATATAAGAAAAGAAATTCCAGAAGGGAAAATCACTCCAATGCCTTGCCAACTCCAAGTCTTCTCTGAGTAAATTTGAACACGATGTAGCACAGAAGCAAAGTATAGCTTTGCATCCAAGACCTGAGGCAACCTGAACAGGATCGGCATGCATGCGTGAGGAAAACATGTGACTGCGTATCTGCCCACAGGAAGACTGTCCTTGGCTCCCTGTTTCACACAACATTTGGAAATAACCTAATTAACGTGGGATCCTCTCCCAAAACCCACATAAGTGTGAGAAGTGCAAGCCAACTTAGGAGCAAGTCTCTGTGCTCTCTGATTGGGCAAAGGCTCCTGAGCACCTGAAGCTCACATGGGGAAGGAAAAAAGTGGAGCACACCAAAATAAAAACTTCTGTACACAAAAGGGACTTTTAAAACATGAAAGAGCAATCAAGGGAATGAGACAGAGTAGTTGTTTATCTATAAGGCACATGAGTCCAGAACATACATGAAAAGAATTCATACAACTTAATAAACAAGGAAGTTTTTAAATGGTCAAAGTATCTGAATAGACATAAGAAGATATGCAAATGGCCAATGAGCACATGAAATGATGTTCGATGCCATTGCAACAGGAGGCACAAGTCAGAAACAGAGTGTGATGCTATGATCACACCAGACAGCGCAGCTACAGTCACACTGATGCAAGAACCAAGTGCCGATGTGGTTGTGGAGAAGTTGGAACCTTCCCATACTCATGGTAGGAATGCAAAGCAGGGCCATCACCACCGGAGAACTATCCAGTAGCTCCCTTATATGTGAAATGTTGAATAGCATTCCAATTACTTTCATTTTTAAATATGTCCACCTAAAAACATATCCACGGATGGCTCTTGGCAACTTCACTGCTAACAGCACCTTGTCACGTGCTATGATGCTTCTTCACCCATCATGCTCTTCTCAGTACCCACAACTTACATCTAGTCATGACCAAAGCCTAGCGTGGAGGGCAGTCTGCAGGAGGCCTGACCAGTTCTCTTCAAGACTTCTGGGTACATAAAAAATGAAACTAAAAAAATGCCCACATCCACAAGAGAACAAAAGGTATAATAGGTAAATGCAACATGGAAGCATGGGCTGAGTCTTTGAATAAAAAAAAAGTACATTAATGAAACACACTGGTAACATCTAAACAAAGCCTGAGACACACATAATATACTGACATCTTAATCTGAGGAAATATACTGCAGAAATGTAGATATCATCAGTTAAGAAGTTCAGTTGAAACTGTCTCCTTCCAACTTTTATACAAAACTTAGGTTATTCCACAATTAAAAGTTTAGAAAAAAATAAGGAAACTAGAATGGCATCACACTGCTCAATAACAATCTTGACTTCTAGACGTAGGTAACACAATTTGTCCAAAAGTCTTATTCTTCCACCTGGTATTCTTTCTCTTTCATTATGTAAACAATTTACTGCTTACATATCTTCTTGAGAAAACTACATCAGGATGTATTTTAGAGAAAAACATAAATCAATAAGAGAGCTCACTGGGGTGTAATCACTACTTTTACTATTGCTACTAATAGGATTCAATTCTGATATCAATTTAGAGAGTCAAGTACAGTTTGGATAGAGAGAACAGGATGGACAAGTTAAGTTACAAAGAGGAAAGGGGTTAAAAACAGACCAAGGAAACAAATGAACATTTCCAAACCACACAGCATAATAACATGAATAACTGTGGCCAAGCCTCCTGAAGTGCACCCCCCACAACCACCCTTCCCCCCCACAACCACCCCCCCCCCGTCCCTTAAGGACAAAGACATTGCTCACAAAGTTCCTGTTCTCAGAATGCTGGGAATGGACTGATAGCTATCCTCTTCCCGTGTTTGTGTGCTTCAAAGCATGTAGAAAAAAAGTCTGGTATGTGTTTTCAACTGAGCAAGTCTGTCTCCTAACCCCAAAGATAAGGAAACTCTTACATTCTTTACTTTGTCGGGCACTACATCCTGTTTGAGCACTGAGATTCCTAGTAAAAACTATTTGGGATGATGCTAAGGCACTCTTGTGCGGCATCACCTGGAGTGCCCTGGTTCCGTGGCGTCTCCTTGATCTCAACTTCAGTTCCCTGGCACTTGGTCACCTGAACGCAGCAAAACTGAGGGAAGATGATTCCAGACATTCTATATGGAAACTTCCCACCTCCCCAGCCCAACTGACTTAGTTACCTAGATATTCCTAGAAGAGATCTGGGAAGCTAGATTTCTGGATTGTGTATTCTAGCTCAACCAAATTCCTTGGCTAGTAGCATACTGCCTTTTTCATTCAAATGTTTAGGTGTTTTTTTTTTTAACTTTTATGGATATGATGTTTTGTGGATATATATATTTTTTTCTACCTTTTCCACAAGCTCTAAAACTTTGCCTTCATTTCAGGGCAATCAGACCAGCCTACTCCCCAAGCAACAGTCTATGAAGGCCCCATTTCCAAGTGTCTCCGTCAGCTCTTAGCATTATATACCTTTCTCATTTGCTCCAGCCATAATATAATTCTTTTTCCTCAACTTTGGTTCTTCTGAACCTTTGTTTACAAAGTAGATTGATAGACGACCAGATGGAATGGAGGGCAGGGTTAAAAAAACACACACAAAATAATATGAAATGCACTAAAAAAAGACTCCACTGAAATGTCTGCAGATGAAAATTTACAACATCTGGGTAGGGCCTGGGGATGTGGCTTAGTTGGTAGAGTCTTTGCCTAGCATGTACAGAGCCCTGAGTTTAACTCCCCAGTACCACATAAACTAGGCATGGCAGTGAATGCCCATAATTCCAGCACTTGGGAAGTAGAGGCAGAAGAGAGTAAATTCAAGGTCGTCCTCAGCTACATAGCGAATTTGAGGCCAGCCTGCATAAAATGAGACCCTATCTCAAAAAGCAATGGGTGGCAGTAACTCAGGTGAATCTCCAGGTGATTATGCTGAGAGAAAAAAGCTTATCTTGGGTCATTCTAGCATGAACACACTGAGTACATGAGCAAATAATTTGGAATGACAAAATTTTCTAATTCTGTTTCCCAGAATCATATGTCAAGTTTTTTAAAGCTAGTAACAAAAATCCTAAGGCAACCAGATCAAAGTGCTACATGGTATGCAGAGATGTAAAAACTTAAGTGATAACGAAGTTCTTGGCAAAAATGGTGCACATCAGAGGCAGCAGTGTAACCTGCTTAAGGAAATGGGAGAAAAAGCTGTCCATCTAAATCCATTCCACAGTGAGGTATCTTTCATTATAGGGCTAAATACATGAAGCTACACAGAGAATGAGGAAATAGAAACACAGAGTAGAAGCAACATTGAGGTCTCAGAAGAACACCGTGGACTGTGCCAATGTCAACATCCTGCTGGTAATACTAACATCTGAGAAAATGCTGCCATTGGTCAACTGCACGAAGTGTAAAATTTGCACAATAGAAGATGGGTTTATAATTGCCAATCATATCTTTAACTAAAAACAGATAACCAATTTGGTAATATCAGAAACTACGTAGGACACAGAAAGAAACTGACATTTGCAAAGGAGGAAACAGAAAGCCAAATATGTAACAAATGCCAAATGCGTAAAAATAAATAAGTTACCAGTCTCACTAAAAACTAAGAAACGCAAATTAAAGAAAATATAAGCTATTACATCTATTAGGGGGAAATTTTTTAACTAACATGAGCAAGAAGTTGAGCAACGAAAATGATTTTAAGTATTAGAGAATATATTTCTCTGTACTGATTGAAAAAGTATTTGCGTTATCTTCTAAAAATGAACACATGCATGTCTTGTAATTTAAGAAGTTTTCTGCTAGTACAATTCTTGCACACCTGCACCAAGAAAAAAACACATAATTTCCTGGGAATATTTTTTCATTTTCCATGTATGAGAGAGAGACTGTGTGTGTGTGTGTGTGTGTGTGTGTGTGTGTGTGTGTGTGTGTGTATTTTCATGTGTGTGAGCAAACGTGTGTGGGTACTAGTGTGAGTGCTTGTACCTATAGAGGCTTGTGGTTGATATTAGTAATCACCCTTGATTGTTCTTCCACCTGATTCTTTTTGAGACAGGGTTTCTAGTAAAACCCAGAGATCACCCACAGGGTTAGTCCCCATAAGCCAGTTTTTAATCCAACTAGCAGAGACCAAAATATTCTCGAGAAACACTTTTGCCTGTCACTCTGATCACAGGGACTGGGGAAACAAGGCACCTCCCCCTCCATATGCCTCCCACCCTCCTGCACAGGAATCTCACGCTGGGAGCAGAGAAAGGCCTGGTGGCAGCAGAGGGGCAGCGGCTTCACAAAGTGCTGAAAACTCTTCACAGGACCACTTCACAGGAAAGACTGGAGTCCGAAGGATGATGGGTCAATGATAGGTCCACCCACACCTTGATCAGACTGCTCAGTTATGTACTTCTCTTGCCTTCTATCTAAATCTCACACTCCTGTTTAACCCCTAAAGATGAAATTGTAGGGTCAATGGATTTCTTTGTCTCTTTCCCAGTGTGGCTACATGGAATAAATCTCCCGTTTCTGCTTTTCACTCTTATCTTACGTAGATTTTTTAATTGACTTACTGACAATGAGTGGTTGAACTCAGCCTGCTGGGGCTGTGACCTTGGTCTACTACCAAGCTCTTGGAATGCTCTGTCTCTGCCTTCCGAGACTAGAATTAATATTGGGCAGCATTTTGCACAGGATCTGGGGATACCAACTCTGGTGCCCTTGTTTGTGTGGCAAATGCTTAACCATCTGAGCCATCTCCTGGCTCTCTAACAAACATTTTTAGTAGCACAGTGGAAAAAAACCTAGAAAGGACATCCTATCCATTGTCAAAAGAATGGGGAAGCAAGGTTTGTCACATAATAGAATATCACATGGCGTGAAAATCAACCCTGCCTCCAACTTTCAGCATAAATGTCTGAAAAGTATAGTATTAAGTTAAAAAATTAAACACTCAAAACTAAACAATATCTTTCTTAAACACACAAACACAGATGGCAAAGTCAAGTGTGATATTAGCTGGCACTGATGGCCTTATCCCAATCTTCTTGGTGGTGCCCATGTCATACTGGTTGTTAAATATTTTGAATATTACTCCTCAAGAACAGAACAGAAAAAGGTTAAGAAAATAAAACCACCTGGATTCAATCATTACCTATTTCAAATATGTATATGAAAAATAAAGACTTAAAAGGTAAAATTGTCAATAATGTTCTATTTCTCACACCTGTCTGAGACTTTGTTTTTCACTTTCTTCATCCTTTTATGTGTTCTCATGCTTACGGTCTTCTGTTTTTACATCTGTACAACATATTCTCTTCTTTCATATTTCCACCTGGTAACCAGTCTCCCAGGCTGCCCTAGGGGACAGTGTTCTATCTTTGTTGTCACCATATTATCCCATCCTGCAATGAAGTGTAGCCTCCCACTGTCAAAATGATAGTGTACAGTTTCCAAGTAGAGTTAAGCAAAGTTACTTATAGTAAGTTCTCTTTGTCACATTGTGAAGAACGTTGACCAACCCAATGGAGACATCTGTGTGTCAAGAAACTGATACCATGTCCAACCCAAGGGCAGCACCAACTCCAGTATGTGGGTGTGAGGCCACAGAAAACAGACCTTCAGGCCCAGGAAAATGTTCACATCACTGCTGCATAGGATATGCATCCTATGCCTTAGATTCCGCTTCACGAGACACCCCAAATGGGCAAGACTATGCAGCCAAGGTAGTCTCTAATTACTGACCCACAGAGCATGAATAATAATTTGCCCTATCATTTTATAAATAGAATCATGGGATCACATTGCTCCAAATAGGAAGCCAACTGTAGAAGTGGGACATTGCTCTAACAAAAACCTAAGGGCATCCTATGACTTGGATCCTAAGAGTCCTCCAAGAGCTCATGTATTCAAGACCTGGTCACCAGACTGCAGTGCACTGGGAGGTGCTGGACTACGTAGCAGTGAAGCCTAGTACAAGCAATTAGTTCAGACTCCTCCCTTAATCTGTCATGCTTCTTACCTACCATGGGTGAGCAGCGGAGCTCTGCCGCAGGCAGCCAAGCTGTGATGTTCTGACTGTGGCAAGGAGTCAGCCCACCATAAGCTGAGACTTCTGAAACTCTGAGCCAAAATAAATCTTTCCTCCTTGCATGACAATTATCTCAGGTACTTTGTTGCCATTACAGAAAGCTGACTCCACACCCTAGGGATTGGACTGTGGGCAGAAACTGGACACACCTTGAGAAGAGTTACTCAAGGACTTTGAAGAGACCCTCAGCAACAAATGTGGTGACATGAGAAGATACCTACAAGGGCCCCCGGGAATCTGAGGAGGCAGCCGCTCAGGAGGGGTGCAGCAGAACAAGGAAAACAAAAGCAAACTTATGAACCACGGGAGCTAAGTGGCTGGATTCTGGTACCAGATGCTTGTTCTCACTGCTCTTACTCAAATGTTAGGGGCGTAGATAAGCTGAAGGAAGAGCTAGCAAACAGGAAGGAGCCAGGAGCTGTTGTTGAATTTGAAAATCTCAACTCCGGTCTGTTCAGATTTGCACAGGAAGCTGAGATTAAAACATGGTTTCTGAGCAGAGATCTCTCAAAAAAAAACCTGCTTTGAAAATTAAGCCAGATTATATCTGCAAAACTGTGGGGACAGCAAGGTGGTCTGAGGATTTCAAAAATGCTGCTTTCCAGCAGCCATCTAAAAGCCTCAAGTAAGGAAAGGCTTGTTCGCAAGACTTTGTAAGCATGCCCATCATTCAATAGAATGGCGCCCTTAAAACAGGAAAGGAGATTTGGCATGTGCAACCCCCAGCTGGAGCTACAAAAGACAGAGAAGGTGCCAAATGAAAAGTGGCCTTTGAACCCTCAAATATCATCAGACAGGAAGCCCGTGGAAAGAGCCCACTTGATGGGCCACCAACCAGAACCATGCAAACGTGGAGCACAGCCAAAAGGGTGAAGCAAGAGGCTGGAGCATCAGACTACAAGACCCACTCTGGATGGGCCAAGAGAGAAGTATTTCTCAAGACTTTCAGAATGTGTTCAGATAGGCTACAGGCCACAGAACAGAGGCCTCGTGTGGGCAGGAAAGCCTTGTGGCCTTCTGTGGAATGTGGAAGTGTAAGAGAAGGCTTGTATCCTCTTCGCAGATGCTCAGACATGAGGAACTGGCCTCCAGTGACCTTAGTCATACCCAAGTAGTCCAGATGATGTTTCTACTAGGAGGACTCAGAGAGGAGGGGGAGCTTGACAAAAAAGATGAGTGCGTTTTGCATGTGGGAAGCGCTGGAAGGTGGCTTAGAGCTGACCCCATAGTCTTGCCTTCGTGAGATTCAGACCCTTGTCAGCTCCCTTCACAGCATGGGGCTGCAAAAACTGCAAGGAGTCACAGACATCGAAACTTGTCATGTCCATGGGGAGGTAATAAAAGACATTTCATCTACGCTCCCACTCTCTCAGGTCCACCTTTTTGAAGTGACAGAAGGACATGATAGCAATCCTTCAGAGTTCCAAGACGACAAAAGGCCAAGGGCTACTGGGGACAGTTGGATGGCCACAGTTTGCCTTGTGAGGTATTTGCCACTGTTTCAGTGTCACCTGTGCAGCAATCTGTTATGCTGTGGCAAGATTTTTAAGCATGTGAAGCTGGGGGGGAGGATCTTCCCAAAGAAAAACACTAATGTGAGAGGTGTGGATTTGACAGTGGGCAAAAGCCAGGTTGCCCTGTTCCCTTCCCCCAGCCCTTGACAGAGTTTGCTAAGCCCTTCCCACCTGCCCCCTCCAGTTCCCTGTATCCATCCATGTGAGACTGTGCTTGATTTTATTTAAAAACACTAAGCATTGAGCTAGATTTATTGAGTGATATTTAACTAATATATTCTTTAATATTTTTAAAAAGTTCCAAAATTAAGTACAGGCACAGGGCAGAGAATGCTGGACATACTAAGCAATTCATAGATAAATGAGCTGGGAGTTGGGGGTCTGAGAGAACAGCTCATTTGATTATATCATCATTATTCATTAGATCATAATGAATTCCTATCCAAAACCCCAGCTTTACACTTACTTAAATCTTCCATGTCTTTTCAGAGTAAAAGCAAATCGTGGGTAATTTTCATGCTCTTTAAGAACAGTTGCTAGTGAAATTGCTGTGTGTGGTTTGCAAACAAAAACATTACTTCCAATGGATGGAAAAGCAGAAAACCAACTTCACCACTAGGAAGAAAATTAAATAGCAATTTATCCTTTATTTTTAAATATACCATAATGACAAATTTATTCATAATTCCATTTTATTAACAATAATAAAATGGAAAACTTTTAAAGTCTACCCACATGCCCGCCAAGGTGACAAGAGTTCATTTTACCCCCCATGTTCTTTTAGAAATTTTCTTCAAATGCTCTATCACTTTATGCGATAGAAAACAAATGCAAATATTTTCTTCTTTGCTTAGTTGGCATTTCAGCCTTTATATCTCTGTTACAGGCAGTCAGCAGTCTGCAAGTTTCTTGACAAATTCATAAATCAGAAATGCAAAGAATAAAATGAAGGTTTTTTATGTCCTATAACCCTTGTGACATTTTCCAGAGCCACCCTCTCTGGCTACACTTTTTAACTAGACACTTCATGTTACAACAGTCCCCAGACCATTAAGCAAGCTCTTCTGGATGGACTTCCACAGGTAAATAACACTTCCTGCCTCCTCCAACTCCTTTGTTCTCGCCTATAAGACCCCCAAAGTACGATCGGTCAGTCAACCTCCTGCAAGGCCCTGCGTCTGCAGGAAGGAGCAGGTCCTGGGTGCATATGGGCTGACTCAATTGATGAAGTGGTCTAACTCTGCTCCTGCAATCCTTCATGTGGGTGTTCCTCCTCCAAAGCTCCATGACTTTCCCTTGCCAAAAATGCCTTCTTAGCTCCTTCTAGAGCTGGAGACCCACTGGTCTGTGCAACCTCTACCCCATCCCTGCTTTGGGCAGCTCACGGACACCTGGCAGGCAGTGTCCAGGAAAAGCTCCCAGAAAGATGCAAATTTCGTCCCACACTCTGACCCTGGTTCTGTCATTATCTGCTCAGGCACAGGTTTGAACCTGTGCTGAATGTTTGTCTGTCACCAGGTGAAGCCCTACCCTGTCCTTGTTCTAGGAATTCTCAATGGCAGAAATATTAGCTTCCTCCATAAAGTCACTTTCAGCCAGCTCTGTCAGGCATTTTTCCTAAACCCCTAGGTTATCCTTGCCTCTGCTTCCTTCTCCTCAACTCTGTTGCAGCTAGACACCAAAACGGAAAGCATCTGGGATGGGAGAAACAAAGGCAGAGGGGTGCTGTAGGTTGTGCATAAGCAGCCAGAGACAGAATTTAGCAAGAGACCAGAAGCATCAGCAAGGGGGTGTCCACTAGTCTTGGCCACATGCAGACTGCCCTTGGCTTGGGGCAGTTTCCATGGCATGCTCATGAAATAAGAAACCAACTGCAGTGGATCAGGCAGGGAGGGAGAAATGGGTAATGGAAGTGACAGGTGGAAGCGCTGCTTTCCGCCAATGTGGCTGTGAAAGAGGAGAGAGATGAAGTACCAGGTGCAGACTGCATCCAGAGAGACACACTTTGTTGGCTCTGTTGAGTGGGCAGCTGTGGGTACGTTAAATACTTATGAGAACTGACCTACCGTGACTGACAGGTTAGTTAAAGAGGCATATATTCTCTGTCCAATGGAAAAGAGGGCATGCCACCTGCTCGGTATGGCAGCCATAATGGTATCTAGCAGTAGGGAGCTGGTTGACCTGGCAAAGAGGTAGTTACAAATGGCTTCTGGGCTGCAAGCCGGGAACACGGAACAGAACATACACAACTGCCAAGTAATATCTAGTGCTTAGGTGACATTGACATAGGCAGCAGTGGCCTAGAAGGTATGTGTGTTAATGTATATTTCCAGCAAAACAACCATCTGGGTCTGGTGCTTCCTTCATGTGCAATAACTGTATAATGGCCAGTCTAGGCTGTGTGTTTTTATCACATATGCCTCTGGTAACTCAGGAAAACATGCCACCTACACCCATCCTGTGAGGCAGGTATGGTGGTGCCTGCAATGGACAGACTGCTGGAAGGATCCTTAGAAATGATCTAGTCAGATAACTGATTTCCCAAGGAAAAAAACTATTTCCAACAAAAAGCCTGGACTCAAAGGCAGATCTCCTGGGCTGAGCCTGGGCCACTCCCTAAGTCTTGGATCACAAGGAGAAATCCACCTTATCTCTGGGGCTACCCTATCAGCCTTGTTTAACACCTGTAGTAGGTGAAATTATAAGAAATATCAACTGACCTTGAAAGCAACACCCCCCCCCAAAATAATACTGTTCATTGACAAAACTTACAGCCTGAAAGAGGATCATAAAGAATAGTTACATTTGTTAATTGCATTTATTGACTCAGTTACACCTTTGGATTTTCCAGAAGCCAAACTTCTCTGGGCAGAAGTATTTTATCTAGTAGGGGCAAACACAAGTTCTCTGGAATTCTGAGTAAATCCAGTAGAAGGCGCTCTTCATTACCCCACTCAGCACGGATTTAAAAATAAAATTCATTCACTTGTAATAAAATTGCACTTTAAATGTCGTCCTTAACCAGTCAACACCAACGGTTTTGCAAATGGTTTTCACTCATAGCTCCACGGTTCCTAAATCAAGAGTCCTAGGAGAAGGAACTGAGTGTCGGGTCTGAGGCAGACCCTTAAGCACAACAGAAGAACAAAGGCTGGAGGTTTTCTTAAGATAAATTGGAAAATTAAATTCCTTGACATCACAGCAAAAGAAAAAAAAAGTCCCCAGCTTGAAGAACTTCAGCAGCAAATATGCTGTCTAGTTTTTAATGCTAAATGACAAAAACAAAAACAAAAACAAAAGCATCACAACTGGTGGCAAAACACCGGAACTATAAACAAGCTTGAGGCACAAAGTGTTCCTGTCTTCTGGGAGCTGAGGTCCCAGAAGTGACAGCAGATACTGAGTCAGACGTACTCAGAGAACGTGCCCAACGCAGTAATAGCCAGAGCGAAGCATTACTGGGAAATAGCAGATGGGACTCAACAGCCAGACTGCAGAGCACCAGCAAGCAAGAGAGGACCTGTGGCACTTTGAAAATTTCTGGAAAGCAGTTAACTTTCTCTTACTTAAATAATCTAGACTTTAAGATGCAAGCCTATTCTCTTCATAAAGAATTCACCCAAGTTTTTTATATTGCTAAACTAAAACTTCCACTGATCCCCACCTTCCCTACCTATAGGGCAGTCGCTCCTATAGGGCGGTCACCTCGGCAGAACACAAACCAAAATCAAAATAAGGAAGAAGGGCAGACTGTGGTGTAGACCTAGCATTCCTTCAAGCTCTGTGGCATCCCAAGCGAGAGTAGTGTCTTTTACATAAGCTCCTCATACACAATGTCTGGCAAGCATAAGCCTCTAGACCAGGTCTGCAAAGCTGACTGTTGTTCTGCTGCAGCTAAAGATGACAAAGGTAAGGGACAAGGGTCATCTCCACGTCTAACCTCAGGCATATGGAGCCATCTTGTGCCAATGAAATCTATCCCTATCTACCTCTCATCCTGCCCCAACACACCAAACAAGAACTAAAACCACCACAATTTGTTCTGAAGGTCACTGATATTGCCCCTTTGACTTTGAGGTTATAAGCAGTCTCAGTCTTGTCCTCCAACCTCTGCAGCCACTTGGGCACGTGGCCTCATCAGAAGTGTTCCAAAAAAAAAAAAAAACAGGAAGCCCTGGGGCAGGATCCTTTCATGCCTAGCATCCCTCCTTTCAAAGGACTGCTGATACCACTTCCTTGACCTTCTGTCCTGTTGAACTCAGCAGAACACCACCTCTGGAGGCCCGGCCCATCGCAGCCCCACCTGGCTTCTCAAGTATCTATTCCAGCTTCTCCTTACTCTGTGCCCCCAGCTTCTCCATGCAACACTATACCTCGACATTACACACACACACACACACACACACACACACACACACACACGCATGCACGCACGCACACATGCGCACACATGCAAAAAAAATAAAAACACCCTCCTTCATCAGCTTTCTGCCCCACTGCAGAGTGTCCTTTTGAGCCATCTGTCCACTGGCCCATTCCTTCCCAGCTCCACTGACTTGATGCCTTCAAGAGGGCTCTTTTTGGGGTCCCCAGCAGCAAGTTGCATGCTTGCTTCTCTTGCCACGTCCATCTCCTCTCTCAAGTCTTGCGCTTCATGAACCATGTATTTTTTCAGGCCCTCATCCACCAGCTCCCTGGAAAACAGCTCTGTCCACTTTCTGACCTCTGGTCACCTTTCCTGAGCACACCTCTAAATGAGGGAACTGGCCATATACCAGAAACTGTCTTCTAAGTTCTTTTCCCACTACTTTGGCATCAATATATTCCCCCAATTTCTATTTCTGGACCCCAGTGCTGTTCTGCCTGTCCTTGACCATTCTGCATCTCCACATAAACACTTCATATTTCATATTATCTCTGTCTCAGTAGATCCAAGAACTAAGCAAAATCTGCTCCCTCCCAACATACAGGCAGGGAGGTCTGAAGGGAGGTCTTCCTCTTGCAAACCAGCAATTCCAATAGAGAAACTATTAGTGCCAAAGACAGGAACTCAACTTTCACTTCTGCCTTGCCTCCTGCCTCCACTCTACCCAATGGACGCTGAGCTCTGACAGTTCTGTCTCCTGAATATACATCAAATCCTCCTTCATCTCCAGTCCCTCCATCCTAAGTCAAATACAGCAGACATTTTTTGGTTAAAAGTACTCCCAAAACTAGGTGATCTAGCCAGCAGCTAGTCACAAGAACACTATTTAAAAAAAAAAAACTCATAGGTCTAACATGATTCTTGGCATGGTGCCAACTTCCATGAGGGGTGGTAGGTATCTCACCTTCCCTGGGCCAACTGATTTGATGATGCTAGTAATAAAGCTGCCTTTTCCTAAGGGGTAGGGTTGAGATGCCAGGAACACAGCTTTGTGGGTGGAGTGGTCTTTCTGGTGGCAGAGCTGTTTCCAGAAAGCTCGGGGAGGTGAGCACTCTCCTACCCAGAGGAGCTGAGAGTCCAGCAAGGGGCTCGGCATGCTCAGCTCTCCAACTGGCGCCTGCAACCGTTTGAGATGCTAGATGAGGATGATGAGGCAGGGTCCCACTCACGCAAACGAACAACTTGGCAGGTGAAAAGAAAATACCTTCAATAGGCACAAGGGTCCTTGTCACAACCACAAACCCAACCCCAGCGGCTTCTGGAGATCCCTTCACGCATCTCAGTAGCCAGGGACAGAATGGAGAGCAATATGTAACTGGCAACCAACCAAAAGGCCAAGGAAGTGGCCGGCAGTGATGCAACTGAGCACATTTTCTTCCAGAGACCATCGGTATGCCCTTGAGATGCACCTTTTATTTGAATACCCCTTGCTGGCTAAGAACAGGTGGCTTCTGAAGGCATCCGGGAAGTCCTAACTCCCAAGGCCCCTGAAGTCATCCTTCTCCCCAGCACAGAAACCTGCTGGCGTGAACTGGAACTGACGATCATTTCATCAAGAAGCTCTTTATCCTCCATAGGTCCACATGTAAAGAATATAGAATGTGATCTATGAGTGACTGAAAGTTTGGTATTTGGTCCCTATGCAGTGCTCTCCCCTTGTCCACGGTCATGCACCTTAGAGGTCCTGTCCCTTCTCTTGCATGAACGCTATGCCACCACCCTTTGAGTATCTGTGTGCATGATGAGCCCTGACCCAGACAGCTGGTCAGAACTCAGCATAGGGCATCGACTCCCCAGCTGCAACCTTTTACCTATATCCCTAAATTTCTCATCAAGACAGCCCCTTTGCTCACCTAGGCACCTTCCCCCTTGTAGAACAAATGATGCTTCTTACAACTCCACCCTGGAATTAAACTATCCACATCACTTACGCCCATTAAAGAAACCAAGTGGAAGTGACATGGTGGAGCTACTGGTACAGAGAGAGAGAGAGAGAGAGAGAGAGAGAGAGAGAGAAATTCAGATAAAGACAGACCAAGGTCTAAAATTTCAACGTAGAGAGATATTCCCCCCCAAATAGCCTGATCTAATTCCTGTGTTCACAGATATGAAAAATAAAGAGTTGCGGGATTGAATGATTTGCTCCTTTGGAGAACACATAAAATGTTTGCCCGAGGACCCACATCCAGTTAGCAGCAGCAGCAGAAGTGAGATCCAAATCAAAGCTCTCCCCCCCACCTCCTCACATGCTCTCGATTTTTACATAGCAAGTAAGAGAAGATCCACCCCTCAGCACAGCTTCTCCAGATGTCTTCCTTTCCACTCACATTTCACAACTTACAAATGGACATCCACCGGTCACTTTCTGGGCAGGGGGCGTTGGAGAAAAAGGGCAATGAGACATTCATTCTGGTGCTTGAGAGTGTACAGTCCAGCTAAAGCAGCAAGACATTTAACCAAGGCCTCACTGAGCAACCACGCATGAATCACAGCTGTGCGTGTCCATGAAGCAGGAAGCTACCCAGACCAGCCCCTATCCTTGAAGAGCTTTCACCCCAGCAGGGAAAACAGCACCAAAGCAGGCAAATAAACAAAGAAGAAGAGTGCAGATAGAGATCACCGAGGCCACAGAGGCAGAAAACGTCAGAGAGGCTGGACCCTGTCTTCCCAGAAGTGTCATTGTTGAGCAATGTCTCCATAAAAAGGGGGCGTCCAGAAAGGCCTGAGAGGAAAGTTTTCCCCAGGGGGAAGGAGTTGGACACATCCCCCTGAGCACAGCTAACGCCAAAGGAACAGGCAACCCAGGAGAGATCAATAGTGTTAGAGGAGCCCAGAGCCAGGCACATACCGGACCATGCAGAGCTTTCTGAGGCCAGACGAGGATGCTGCATTTTATTCTAAAAGGACAGAAAGTCTTTCTGCAGGTGAAGGGACATCATTAGACTACAGTCACAAAGCTAGTGGAAAAACAGAAGTCATCTCTCCACAGTGACAAATGAAGGTACTGAGTCTGCCTAAGGTGCAGGCAACCAGAAAGAGGGTCAGGAGGCAGGGCGGTCACCCTGTGCCTTCCAGACAACTGCTGAGGGGTAACAGGGGACGGGAAAGGGCCTGTTGCTACACTCGGGCCTTTGGCAGTGGCAAACCACACCTTTGCTTATTACCAGCCTAGAGAAAGGGCAGGCTTGAGACCCCAGGGCCACTTTCTTGTTTTCCTCAGTACTTAATACATCTGGGGGCTGGGGAATCTTAACATTCCTGTTGGAAGTGGCAGAATACATGTTAAAGATGTGGCTGACTTGGAGTCCTCCAAGAAACAGGAAGAACATATACAAAGATGAGAGGCTCTGTGTATATCTGGGGGAGGAGCTAGAGGAGCAGATGGCTTTGGCTGACACCAAGTACAAGCTGCCAAAGAGCTGGGGACACTGGCAGTGGGCTCCCCAACAATCATGTTCTAATTCTCACTATCTCCTAGCTCCTAGTGGGAGCGAGGGTTAGACAGACGGGCACCATTGTCCCAGCTTCAACGTGACGACAAGATTGAACATGAGATAGGAGGAACGATGAGGCTGTTAAGGGATCAGCAGTGATTCAGATTAAAATCAAGGAGGTGCTCCCAAGGTAAGGGGCCAAAGACTCCACAGTGGTGTCCAGAATACATGTGAGATCCCTCCCACAAGAAAAATGAAAAGTAAAATATCCCCCGGACTGAGCACTGGGGGCTTCCTTGTCTCAGCGCTCTTGACCGTCCTGTGCAGTAGATAGAGGAAGCCATTATTACCTCCAGCTCACAGGCATTGGAAAGAAGGCCAGAAAGCAAGGCTATCCAGGACAGAGCGGACTGGGCCGGCACCATGTGCTGCACCACCGTGCTAAGAGCTGGGGTACATTACCACCCCTGTCACCAAAGTGAAAGGCAAGAAGATCAGCAGGTACCTCGCCCTTTTATGGTGGCAAAATGAAAGCTGGTGTTGCCACCAGGTTTAGGGGCTCAGGATGCCCTAAGCAGGCACTGGCACCATTAGTCAGAGCCTCTCCACAGCACTACCTTTAGACACCACCACCCGTCTGGTTTCCTCACTAACAATCTCCCCATTTTCCTTTGACTTTTACAATCCCTGAGAATCTCTGAAGTGTAATAGTCACGAACGAGAAGTCACTCTTGCCATCCGTAGAGCCCTGCTTAGCAAGGCTCTGAAATGTAGACCACATAGAAGGATGTTGACCCTTATCCCCCATTTCTGCTCTCCACCGGCCAGGTGAACTGTAGGCCACTTGGTGTTTCTGTGAATGCCTAATGACACTTCGGGGTTGCTTCCCAGTTCCTCCTACCGCCAGAGTTCCCATTCTCTCATCATCACTCCTATATCTTTCGAGTGACCAACATTAACCACCTTTTTCAGCTCCCCCACCAAAAAAAAACCTTGCACAGAAACATTGAAAAGATGAGGAAGGTGCCCACCCCACCACAGCAGAAAAAGGAAGCATCACTCTAGACATTTTCACGGCCCCAAGTTCCTTCTCTGTGCTGGGTGTTTGGAAGATTCCCTTCCCCCTGCCTCTTCCCCTTGCCCATCTCCCCAGCATGCAGCTGATCGCTCCTTTCCCACCTTAGATTCAGAAGGACTCAGTCTTCCCATGCTCCACTGCGTTCCCTTGCGGTGGACAGAGCTCATCTTTCCGTAATGTCATATGAAGTAGTTAGGTTGTTTCATTACAAATGAGACTTCTTATAAAGATATTTGGCTTTTGTTTCTGACTACACAAACCAGGTTTTGAGTTTATTTTCATTCTCACGGAAGTCTCCACGAGAGACTTAACAGCTCACAATCCCGTCCTCAGGCTTCATGGATTCCCCCTTACCGACAGCAGCTCTAGGAGGAGGTGAGCCATTCCAGGGAGCCAACAGGGCAGAATTTCTATTCCGCAGCCCTGCCCCCACAGCTTCCACGAGAATGTAAGCTAAAGAGATTTTGAGATGTGAGACAGAAAAAGAGAATGGGACTGACCTAGAAGAAAGAGAGACTCAGAGGGAGAGAGCCTCGTTCATTTCCCCTCAGAATCTCAGTGTGGACTGAATTGTTCATCCCAACAGAGTTCAACGCTTGTAATTGTTTGCTGGAAGCAAAGACCCCCAGAGAAAGGGCAGACAGATGACAAGTGAGCAGAGCAGAGGAGACAGAGACCACCCAGGCGGCCCCCCAGGGCCAGGTGTGTCTGGGTGAAGAGATGAACAGACAGCAAGGCTTGCCTGGCTTCTGAGGCAGCGTTCCAGTGTCCAGAACACCCACCAAACACCCACCGGGCTGGCCCAACCCTCACTGTAACATCTTCCACCTGGGTAGTGGGAGTGGAATTCCCAGACTAGACTGAGAATCCTTTTCCGTCTATTTTTACGAGCTTTTTTTTTAATGCCCATTAAAAAAAAAGAACTCAAAATTTTACCAAGAATAAGGAAAAGAAGGGGTTCTTGTCTTTCTTATCTCTGGGCTTCTCTCTTTTCACTTCCTTCTTAGTGGTCTCTCATTTTTAACTCTACCTCAGCTAGTAAAATGAAACAGACAAAATAATAAACAAAGGCTCCTCATCCTCTCCATATGGCAAAGGCCAGGAAGGTGTGTGGGGCATCAGCCTGTCCCTGGGTCCAACCCCGCCCACCTTCCCTGCTCCAGGTGGCCACAGAAATGACGACAACCCATTGCCACCTTGGCTGCCCAGGCTCTGCCTGTGCGAGAAGCCTCAACCCACCTGGAAAAGCTGCTATTTCCCTAACAGGCTCCAAGACAAGACATGAGAAAGAGACAAAGAAAAGTCAGGTTTGCAAAACAGAGGTTTTCCGGTCCCACAGAGAGTTAGCGTGCTGCATCCACACACTTGGGCCAGCCTCTTCTCCAAGAGAGTTCAGCATATAAAACCTTTACAAACTTCCCTCCCCCCATTCTGGCAGAAAAGATCTCAGTAGCAATGACAAGCAACTACAGGACCAGGAGCCGGGGACCAAGACAGTTTAACCTATCAACGCCTCCGTCACAGGGTCCAGGAGCTGGGGTTTAGCTCTCTCCACGTGCCTGGTCTTCTAGATTTCTTTTCAAGCGGAGCCAGTAATGCAGTTTCTGGTATTTTGAACGTCCCACTTTTTAAGATATCTATAGCAACCTTTCTAAAAAAAATAAAAATAAAAAACCATCTCTGCTGGTTGGCTTAGACCCACAAAGTGTCCATTTATGGTCCATGGCTGGGTACAGGTGTCACACCCTGTCTCACAGCTTAGACTGGCTGATTTAATCTCACTACACTGGAATACATTCAGAAAAGGACTCTTTACAAGAGGATGTGTGCTTTCTCTCCACCTCTCTTTAGGGATCACCGAAGAGCTTTTCTGAAATCAGCTTTCAACTGAATCATCACACAATCTGTTTCACTTCACCTTTCACCCCTTGACTTTTTTGGTTCTGTTTTTGTTTTTTTACAGAAAGTGGGCAAATAAGTAGATTTACTGTATTTCTGAATTAAAGTTCAAAATGTAGGAATTTGAGAAAACTTAAAGGAATTCCAGGTCCCTTCACCTTGAGTAAGTCAGAACAGGTTACATCCCAGGCATGTCCCATACCAGCCCTGTCCTGGGCCACACTCCTGATCACATGGTCACAAGGTCTTGCTTCACTCCTAGGGCACAGCATTTTAAAAATAGTCCCTTAAAATGAAGATGGCTTTACACATTGCTGGGCTAGGACGCTGTCTTTTTGAGTAACAGTTTTGCCTCACTGCCTTTGGGGCACGTGAAGACCAAAGGCCACGCACATAATCACCTTTCAACCCATCCATTCTGCTAATATTAGACGTTATGCGTAGACCTAGAACCATGCTGTCTTGTAACACAAGTACCCTGAGGGAGGGCACAGGAGTCCCTGATATCCATGAGATGGAACTGACTCTGTTGCCACCTGGCCATGTGGTACCATGCATAGAATAATGATGCTATATATAACATTTCTCACAGCAAAAGCAGGTAACTTATCTTGACTGGTAAACAGGGATTTTAATAAGTTGCTCAAGCAATTACCTGGAGGCATACTGTTAAGTTATGTAATACATGACCTTTCTCTATGGTTTTGTGGACACCTTCTCCATGCATAATTTCACACCCCCCACCACCACCAAAGCCCTCTGCAGAAGACACTGATGATGACGTTTTGCCAGTTAGAAGACTGAGGTTAAATGGCTAAGCCTTGTTCATAAACCTGTGAAATATAGACTGAAATTTGAATACAGACCTCCAACTTGGAAACCCAGACGTCCCCACTTCGTCCTAGACTCCCTTTTTGTACAAGATAGGGTGCCAGACTTATTCTTAAACATGTAGAAAAGCAACAATGACAGTTGCAAAGGGTTCTTTTTTACATGGGCCACTGCATCTCAGCAAAAACACTTTAGGAGGTGACTGCACAAAAGCCATCTCTTGAAGAAACCATTAGAATGTGCCACAGGGGTCCACTCAGGTTCTCTTGGGAACACAAGGAACTTGGGATGAGTACCAAACATAGAACCATGCATGGAACTAATTTATCTGCAGTGTCAATGTGGGACCTTCTTCCTTGAGAGGTAGGAAAAGGTAAACTGTTAAGTTACTGTTGCATGTGAATGAAGGAATTGCTGAGTTCCAATTACTGGGCTCCCAGCCCATTCCCACGGCCTGCTCCTGCGTGGTGCTGCCTCTTTGGCACTGACCTCAGTTTCTGTCTGCTAAGGCTCAAGGCCGTGGACCCATCTGTGCTCATCCACCCCACTGATATTGTTAACCACGTCATTTGCTTCTGGAAAGTCCCGCTTCACTTGCCGACTCCTGCTGTACTTTAATATAAAACAAAAGGACAAGCTGAGCTCGTGGCTGGAGTCCTTGGAGCGTGATCTCGGCTCCAGACCACCAGTGAGTTAAAACTCCTCTTTCCCACCCTAATTGATGTCTGAGAAATCACTCCAGAGTAACTCCCACAACACGTGAGCTTGGAAGGGGCCCTGAAAGGCCCTTCAGGATTCTCTCCACGGCACTACAGTAATTGAAGCAAAAGAAAGTTTGTGACCCATGTTTGCTCAGTCGGACCTCTGTCCAGAAATTTCACTGAAATTATCAGGAAAAAAGCATTTTTGAGGCTTATAGAACTAACTTTGAGGGAAGCCATATTTGCCACCATGCAGGGGAACTTACTCAAAAACGAGGCCAACACAGAAAGACAGTGAAGCTAAAGGGATACAGTAGGACTTATGACTTGTCATCCCTCAGAAATAGCCAAGCTTGAAGCCATTATTACATCCCAAGACTCTTATGATCCAATAAATTCATGGTCCTGCTTAAACAAGTCTGAGTTTTATTTTCATTGATTTCAAGCAAGAATATTGACTTACAGCTAAGCATTGATCACAAGCATCACCATAACAAATTGTTAAATGCCTGCACTAAAGCTCTTAAAAATCTCAGAGTGGAAAAGGTATAATGTTGTAGTCATTGTGGATGATGCTGATGGTTATTGCTCATGGTGTCCTAAAATAAGTCTGGTATGAAAAAAAACGAAGGTGAATAACAAAAGCATGTCTGAGACTTCATGTTCTGTAGTGAGATTTTTCCAACTCATGAGGGAAAGGAAACAACAAAGGTATAAAGTAAGTAGTCATCATATGGGAAAAAGTTTCCATTATAAATAGAAGACGTAAGTGACTAAAGAAGCTCTTTAGCCATATATATGCCAGGTTTTCTGCTAGAAATAACTAACCAAGAATGCTAAATGTGTGTGGCTTCTTGAACCCATGAACACTGAGCCAACACTCACATACCTGTGAGTTGCTGTGGGTTCTTGCAGTTGCAGCCTCAGTCCCACCAGAGAACATCAAAAGTTAGTCATCCAAAGAGGGGAGGACCACATCAGAAATTTCTGCCCTAGGTATTATTTCAGGGATGCAAAATTCAATGACAGATTGGCATAAAAGGAATCCAGGATCTTCTACTTTCTGCTTTACTCTCTTTTTTTGGAGAAAATGAGGTCCAGAAATATCCTGCCCTAGAAGTCTTTGGAAAATAACTATCAAAATGCTGTGTAATTAATGATGAATTTGGAGTACAACTTGTCAGTCACCATATTAAGAATTGCCTCTAATTACCTTATTTTTCTCATACTCCTGCCATCTCCTTTTGCAGATGGTTTTAACTATAGGCCATTTTGCATATACATCATCTCCCCAAAATTATTGGAGAATGCAGGCAACAATGGCTCCTCTCAAGGTTTAAGCTGTAGTCCTCAGCTTCATAGGCCCCAATTTTGAGATAGCAGAGCTAATTCATTTATAAAATTCTGAGGTTAAGCTCTGGCTTCTGATGTCTCTTACTGTCCCCCCAAAGCTAATAGCCTTACATTCTAATAGAAATTATAAGTTGTCTTTGCCTTCATATGTTGCTTTAATAAGATTTCTTTCAAGTTTTATGTGCTTTCATAGAGAGGCACAAATCCCATAATGAGTACCCACCTTCTGAGGAACAAGATGGGGCAAAGAAGACACAAACATATAAAAAAAAAAACCCTCAGCTATCAATAAAAGATATTTTAAGTGCCAAAAATTCAGTCCTGAAATAAATCCTGCAAATAACTTAAACCAAAGTCAAAGGGTAATATTAAGGAACAATAGGGCTTGTCAAGGGGAAGAGGGGAAATCTGCTGTGGGAAAGAGAAAACTGAAGAAGACAAGCCCTAAGAGCTGTATATTTGGGGAAGCACTTAGCCTACACATAAGAACTTCCGGGAGAGTCTGAGACTATAGCTTCAGACTAGAAATGTCACAGCAGGATGTTCCTCCTAGCAAAAGACACACTAGGTTGTAAAGAAATTTGCAGGGCTCCTCTCATTAGTTATGTGCTCCAGGTGTATGTGCCATGTGCTGTTCAGGAAAAGGAGTAAGTACTTATCCTTGTGATAAAACTATATAGCACGAGGCAAGCCATTGTGTGGTAGGGAGGAACTGGGATTCTGGAAACCTTAAAAGAAGATGGTAGTTCTGCTAAGATCTGGGAGTGTCTGCCCAGAAGAGATGGCAAAAGCCCCTGGAGGAAGTGTTGACCATGACGTACAGCACCCTGGGGTTGGCAGCAACCTGGAGAACTGGTCTAGCGATCAGAGAAGTCTCAAGGACACCCAGGAGACCATCACTAGCCAATTTGCAGAGAATAGCTTAAAGTCAGGCTAACAAGCAAGCAAAGTAATGTGGCTGCTGCACACCAGAGACCCTTTAGTAATAGGAACCACTATCATTGTCAAGTCCAGCATATTTGGCCAGAAGCTGCTCTCCCACCAAGAAATGCTGTAGAAGCTCAGGATTCTCACTAGCTCCCTTGGTCTGCTGGCAGCATCACGCTAGCATCCTGTCTGCATGTAATGACAGCTGGTCCATCAAGCAACTAATTCAGACTCTGGGTCCATAGAAGCTGCCTGGACTGGCCATGGAAGGCAGTGGAAGACTAGCTTGCCCTCTGAAGCCAGGCACTTCGCCCACCTGCCCTGCCAAATCTCGCATTGCTCTTTTTTGGTGTAACACAACTGTTCCCTCCTTCCCTCCATGTTCTTAGGATTTGATTCCAAGCTGAGCCTGGCCAATGCGATAGCACAAAAACACCTCGCAGCTACCCTGTCCCTCCCTCAACCCCTGACTGTGATCCGCAGCACCTACTGGCCCTAAGAGTGGCTGAATTCTCCCCAGCCGGAACCACCCATATCCAACTGCCTCAGGTTCTAACGGCTGCCCACCAACTGCCCCCAAGCAACTGCCACTTAGAGGCACAAAATAGTGTGGCTGCTGCCAAGTGCAGACCCTGAGTTTGGGGAAGAAGTGGCCCTACTCTACTCATTCTAATTCTAACAAACCTTCAAGAAATAGGAACCACGATTATTGTCCACTCCGACACACTTGGCCAGAAGCTGCTCCCCCACCAAGAAATGTGGGGTCTCTAGCCCAGCAGCCTGATATCATCTCTCCATTCTCCACAATGCTTCTTGTGATCACCTCGTCACTCAGTCACTCCAAAACCAAGCCTTGTTCCCCGTTTTCTCAATTGAGCTGGGGGCTTCTGATCATTCTGATTAAAAGTGTTTTATACTTTCTCAACACATGGGTATTTTGAGAACCGCCCCCAATGACATCTATCCAACGTACCACAGAATGGCACAAGATTTATTTCCTAAAAAGAATGCCTAAAAAGGTTCTGCCTCCACTCATGACACCACCCACCACAAGTCTAATCCTGAGCCTGTTTGCTCCCTCTGCCTCAACACCAGATAGTTCAGATTCAAAGTCCAGAAATCATTTCAAATTTGGCACAGTCAGAATTGGGCTACCTTGGAAAAAATCCTACCTCTGTCTCCACGAGGCTCACACAATCTTCTGGTCTGAGTCCTCCATCGGTATATAGCCCACACCTGGATCACTGTCCCCAGATATGAACTCTTTCCTCTCCACTTCCTCCCACATTGACTGCTGTGTGAGCACCCGGAGCTGCTGGGCAGGGGTTTTGACTGTTCTCTCCTTGCCTAGAGGGCCTCTCATTCTGGCAAACATTCTGTTGGACTCCTGGTATTTTTCTCATCTGTCATATACAAGAGGGCTACAAAGACAAGTTTAGACACTGTCCCCTTTGGAAACTCAAGAGTTTGAAGGACCCAGAGCTAACTCTTCCCTGGAGTAGACAACAGTTTAGAAAGAGTCAAGGAGCAGGAAGGTTGAGAAGCAAATCACATGTTTAAAAAAAATAGGAAAGGCCAAAGGGGTAACTTTCATTGCCAAGACCGCGGCCCTCCGGCCTTTACTCCCAGGCCACAAAGCTGGGATCTTGGCTAAAAGTCCTTGGTGTGCTCCACTTCTTGTCTCTACTCTGAGCAGCCAGTTCAGTTTTGTTTTGTTTCCTCTTTGAGTAGCCTGCATTTGTACATAACCAATCCAGTGCAGCAGGTCCAGAATGATGGCTAGTCATACAGTCAGATACACCAGCCACAGCCATCCCTTTGGGACAGAGTACTGCAGTCCGCAAACCAGGTGGCCATTGGACTAAGCCCAACCACAGACTGTTACTACTCTGTGTAGGCTTTGAACTAAGCCTCGTTGCTCAAGTACTAAGCTCTCTGTCCAGTCTCTGAACCAATAAAAAAGTCCCTATCTAGCTCATGTCCCTGGCTCCTGAGTTGTGTTTGTCAATAAGTACAGGACCACTGTCACGAAAATGTTCCACATGCTGTCCTGTCCCAAGGGCTTAATGCCTGGAAGTGGATAATTGCTGATCTGGTGGAACTATTAGTCCCAGTACTGGATGCCTCACAAGCTCTTCTCAATACTACTTTCTTCCAGCTGGCTCTAAAAGCAAAAAGTATGCTGTCATAAACAGCTTTTGTGCCGGTCATGGCCACGCCTGGCTAGAGAGCACTTCCAATACCTTTCTTCAATTATTCTTAGCATGGGATGGGTGTTCTGCAGGACAGCTCCCAGGATTCTGTCGGAGCTTACTGTACCCCCTCTCTGTTCTGGGCCAAGCTTTGCAGCTAATGCAGTGTTATGTTATGTCCTATGTAGGGGGGCATTTCTGGGGTGTGTGTGTGTATGTGTGTGTGTGTGTTGGCGTGTGGATGACTGTGCCATGTATGTGTGTACAAGGAGGCACTTGAGCATGTGCATACACTTGTGGAGTCCAAGGGTGAACTCAGGAAACATCCTAGATTGGGCTCCCTCTTTATTGCTATGATCTGGGGTTTCCCAGGGTCGGAATTACAGGCCTCTGTTCTAACTGCCTGGCATTTTTACATGGAATTTGGAGATCCTTTGCTTGCGAGACAAAGACTTTAAGCACTAAGCCCTCTCCCTAGTTCTCTGTGGGAGCACATTTCCGAAACTTCAATCTGCCTGAGTTACTGCACTGATGCCCCACACAGTTTTGTAGGTAAATCTATCCATTTTACTCAGTCCACATATTGAAGTGAGAATCACTCTTGCCCTGGTGACACATTTGAGTGGGATGGAGAATCATACAGTAAGAAGAAAAGATCTATTTCTTATAAATCCACAAGGTTTCTTACCAAGATTGAACAAACCTTTTGAGCAGTTTAACAGTAGTGGAGCGGTAAGCCAGGATCACTAGCAAGAAAAGAGAATAGTCCCCAATTTCCACTTCCATGACATGCTAATTTCCCTGATAGAAATACTCCCACCCTGGTTATCAAAAAAAGTATCATTGAGTGAGTAGCAACTAGGGAAATATACAGTGTGCCATTGGTTCTCACACTCAAGCAAGCCCAGCCCTAGTATGTCCCTCCTTTCCTCGTCCCTTCTTTTTTTGTATACATTATTGAGAAGATGGGAGCCGGGGGAGGCCATTGATCCACAGAGAGCGCATGCATGGCTGGCAGCACTGTGAGACACTATGATGACATGGTGTGTTGACAGGTCTGCCTTCATTGACATCCATTGTGACTCTCTTGTTGTCTGCAGACCTCCTTGTCTATTTCTATCTCCCTTCCTAACCTTGGAGACTCTATTCTGGGAAGAGGAATTGAGATAAATATGGTTGTTTCTTTCTGAATTCTTCTCAGTCTTAAAAGTTTTCCCCAACTTCTTCTTCCATAAGATTACCATGACTAAAAGACTTTCTGTTCATTTATTCACTTAGCTAGATACTGGGAGCTACGGCAGTTACTTTGCATTGTTGCTGATAAAGTCATGACAAAACAGCTTAGGGGAACAATGAATTTTATTCTCTCTCACGATAGTCTCACTGTAATTCCTGTCCAGTGTGGCAGGACAGTTCACCCCAATACCAGGACTGAGGGAACTGGCTGCACCACATCCACAAAACAGCTAAAAGAGAGGTATAATCCTTACTTGCCAAACCAGCATGCATGGCATGTGCAGAAAGATGCCAATTTTCTCAACCAACTCCCTCCATCTTATTCACCTGCCCAAGGACTTGTCCCATCTACCATGAGTTGGGCCTCCCCATCAACTAGACAACCTTCTACACTCTGAGCTTAACTCAACTACTAATTCTTTATGAATGTGCCCATAGCTTAAACCCTCAACCGCCAAGTTGATACCTGTGTCTAACTATGACAGGGGCACCGAATTCAAAGAACATCCTCTTTCGTAGTACTTACATTGGAATTCAGTCCTTTGCAGCTCACTATTCACAGCTATGTTTGAGGTTACTAGCTGCTTTGGCATAGCTTTCCAGACAAAGGAAAATCCTACCGTCATAAAGGAGCCCAATGTCCAAGGAATAGACAGGGGAAGCCTGTGAGAATGACCAGTGCATGTGACAAGGAGAAGTGACAGAAGCCAGGGAAAGAGGCAGCAGCCACTTCACTACAGGGCCTATAGCCAGCACCAGAAGGAAGGATGATGATAATTTCACCCAGATTTCTCTTTAAAAGATTACTGAAGTCACATTTTAATGGAAGCAGGGAAATCCTTTAGATTCCCACAGAAAATAACATAAGAGAAAGTCAGTGATCAAGCTACTACTGAGGAAGTGAATGCAAAAGTATATGGAATATATACCACTTTGTAGACATGACAGGACATGAATGCTGGTTTGATATGAAGCAAAAACATGAGAAGTAAAAGAAATTAAAGTTTTGGACTTTTGGCATGGAACACAGACTCCTCATCTAAGTTGAGGAAGAAGGGAAAAGGAGACAACTACGTAAGGGAAATATGGATTTAACTTTGCATATATGCAAATAAGGATATCCCTATGGAGATGTCAAGTATTAGAAGAGTCTGGAACTCAGAAAAACATAAGGACTAAATGAAAACTTTGCATTGTGAACATATAAGGATTCCAGTAAAGCTCAGGAGCCAAGGAGGTAAGAGAGGACAAATCACCATTGAAGTCAAATTAGCTTTATTGGTGAACTGTGAGCTTGACTAGAGACCTTGTCTCAAAATAATAAGTTGGAAGAGCCATCAAGGATCATTCCCGATGTCAACCTTTAGTCCACATACACCCATACACACAAACACACACACACACACACACACACACACACACACACACACACACACACATTAAAAACTTTCAAAAATGGCAATAATTGTTCTCTCTGGAAAAAAATACTGTTTTTACAGGATGGGTTAAAGATTGTTTCATTTTGGCAGAGGGGAACAATATGACCTATAACATGATGTCATATGCTATGGGCAGTCTAAAGCTGCCACTGGGTGGGTGGAAAAGGCTCCAGCTTACTTTTACTGTGCCCACAAACACTATGGAAGGAAGACACCCACAGTTTAAGACAACTCAAAATGTACATGCTTCAGAAATTCCACTTGACTCATGGGTGGTGGTCAAACTGTATTGACAAAGTACATCTATGGAGTTCCACTGCATACATTTCTATAACCCCTTCTTTGTGATACTGGTAATGATGACAAGACACATAAAAGGGGAACACCAGGCTAATGCTCCAGTAGAAAACCTTCAATGTGTCATCCCAAAGCTATCAGGACCACTCAACAGAAATTAAAAGAAGTGATCCTAGAAAAATAGGCTACTATAGACTCCTTATTACTAATACATAAACACAATTGTAAAGAATTTAAAGAAGTGTGTTGATCCATATCCATCTCCATGATCCATATATGTACCAGATCCTCTAATCTGTTGTTGTGAGACACTACTGAGACTCAAAGACTTAAGGGGGAAAATAGAGATTTATTCAGCTTATGGTTCCAGAGGGGAGATGGAGTTCTTTATGATGGAAAAGATATGGCTAGCTAGCAGAAGGCAACCTAAGTCATGTCTGTCAAGGAGGCTAAGAGCTGCAAACCTTCAAACTCAAGAGCACATTGGGTGAGGCTAACCAACTTCAAGGGCTGCCCCCTATGACTGCCTTCCTCCAGCAAGGCTCCACCTCCTAAAGGTGTCGTGACCTTTCTAAACAACCAGAAGTTCAAACACATGAATCTGTGGCAGACAACTCACATTTCAAACCATAACACTCCACCCCTGGCCCTCACAGGCTCATTGCTATTTCATTATATAAATGATACTCTGTCTAACTTTAAAAGTCACATAGATGACATCAGTAGTCCCAACACAATCCAAAAGTTCAAAGTCCAAAGTCTCCTGTAAAATCAAAAGACAAGTTACAAACTTCAACATACAATGTCACAGAATAGAAATTTCCATTCCAAAAGGGAATAATGAGGTCATATCCAAGAAAGATTAGTCTATAACAAGATCAAAAAACCAAGTCCTGCAGCTCCAAATCAAGCAAGTGAGTTGTAAAGGGCTTAGTTCCACCCTTCCAGCACAGCTGCGGGTAGAACATAATCACTCTCTTGAATTGATTCCTCCCAGAGTATACAGTCCTTCTTGGAAGATGCCCCACATTGGCTCAGACATCTCTAACATCTTTACTTCTCAATGACAAACCAGGCTTTAACTCCACCACACAGTGTCTTCCTTGAGCCTCTGGACAGCACATTTTACAGTCTTCCCTTACATTGCTGGCTTCTGCCTTCTCTAAAATCTTGGAGTAGGGATCCACAATCTCCTTCCTCTTGCATCTTTGATGCCTCTAATGCCAGGACAACTTTGCAAAATTCTGCTATAACCTCCAGGTGGTTATTGGCCCCTTTAAATCAAAGTTGCTTCAGCTTCTATGTGCTGATGCTGGGCAGAATCTCTCCTGGGCAGTTGATTCGGAGGAGGACCATACTTTTCCTTTGGAACTCAGCCCTTTAGATCTTTTCTTCCAGAATAATTTGCATTCTTATGGATGGGAGCTTTCCCTGAGGAATTTGTCCTTAGAGTGAAGCCTCTTCTTTTATCCAAATTGAGAGCAGGGTTTGATTCACTTCTGGAGCTAATTTAACAATAGCTGCCATTTTACTGTCTGTAATCTCCTTAAACTGGCTCTCATATTTTTTATATCATCTTTCACAGTTTTTGTCTCTTTCTGCCTGATTCTTGCTCTTTCTCTTCATAATTCTGAACAAAAGCACTAAAAAGCAGCCATCCCACACTATCAAGATTATATTGCTTTGAAACTTCTTCCACCAAACACTTGAATAGGCAAGATTACAGGATGACGGCAAAACGTAATCAAACTCTCTGCCAATACATCCCTCCATTTGCCCTTCATCCTGTTCCAGACACAGTCTCTGTTCCCCTCTGGACCATCACAAGCTGTACTTCCACTGCCCATGTTTCTCACAGCATTACTCTCTTCCATGCTTTCAGTAGAATGGCCCTTTAGGCTCTATCTCCAAGATGCAAAGGCTTCCCCAGTGTAAAGTCCCATCTCCATATTTCTCCCAACAAACATTTCCAAACACTTATAAGCAACATCACATCAATGATCATACTTCTTTGTTTCTTGATACCAACTTCTTTCATCTTCACAAAAACTTTCTGGTACTGGGTTCATAGTCTCACAGGAAAACCCCTCTTCTTTAGTATCAATTTCTGTATCAGTTCTTCTTCTCTGTTATTGTGAGACACCCATGAGGCTCAAAAACTTAAGGGGAAAAAATGGAGATTTAATCTGCTTATGGTTCCAGAGGGGAGATATAGTCCTTTATGGCAGACAAAGGTATGATTGGCTGGCAAAAGCTGAAGGCAGCCTAAGTCATGTCCCATCAAGGAGGCTAAGAGCTACAAAACTACAAACTTAAAAGCATATTGGGTAAGGGTATCCAACCTCAAGGCCCACCCCTTGTGACTACCTTCTTCCAGCAAGACTCCACCTCCTAAAGGTGCCATGACTTTTCCAAAAACTGAAAATTCAAACAAATGAGTCTGTAGGGGACAATTCACATTTCAAACCATGACACCTTACAATACTTTTAATTGAACAAAAAGTTAAAGTCATTCATGAAATTGCCTCTAACATAAAGAAGAATGTGGATGGTTTTTCAGTACTGATCTGTCCTTCAGGCTCCTGAGTCTTACTAGCCTCAGGGAAGCCTTCTTAGATATTCTATTTCTTAACCTTTCTTGGCATAGCCAATTTCTGTTGCATGTGGCTTGCTCCAGAGTTTGCAGCTTGAATTCCCTTGCTGGTAGCCAGATAATCCCCTTACTCATAAAAAGCTATGCTAACAATTAACTGGAAATATAGCAGGATGTCATTTTTATAAGTCTTAGGAATTATTACTAACAATAAGAAATGATATGGGGATATAAGGCCACAAAATTACAGCCATTTGGTCTTTGACAAAGGGGCCCAAAGAATCCAATGGAAAAAGAACAGCATCTTCAACAAATGGTGCTGGCAAAACTGGATCTCCACATGCAGAAGATTAAAGCTGGACCCATACTTGTCACCATGTACAAGACTTAATTCCAAATGGATCAAGGACCTTGATATAAGGCCAGAGACTATAAAAACCATAGTTGAAAGGATAGGGAACTCCCTCGAGCTGATTGGGCTAGGCCAACATTTCCTAAACAGACATCTAATGGCACAGTCACTGCTACCAACTCTCAACAGTTGGGATCTTGTGAAATTAAAGAGCTTCTGTTGGGATCTTGTGAAATTAAAGAGCTTCTGTTCAGATAAAGAGATTGTAACACGAGCTCAAAGGCAACCCACAGAATGGGAGAAAATCTTCACTAACCACATATCTGATAGAGCTCTACTGTCCAGGGTGCACAAAGAACTTAGAAAACTAAACATCAAGGAAACCAATGGCCCAATTAAAAAATGGGCCCTGGAACTTAAAAGAAATTTTACCAGGGATGAAATTAAAATGTCTAACAAATATCTTTAAAAATGCTCCACTTCTTTAGCCATCAGGGAAATGCAAATCAAAACTTCCCTGAGATATCATCTCACCCGGGTCAGGATGGCAAAAATCCACAACACAAACAACAACAAATGCTGGAGAGGATGTGGAGAGAGGGGAACTCTCCTACATTGCTGGTGGGAGTGCAGGCTCATACAGCCACTCTGGTGAGCCATCTGGAGATTCTTAAAGAAATTAAAGATTGAAATGCCATATGACCCTGCGATTCCACTTTTGGGTATAACCCCCCATACAGCAGAGGTTCACCTCGATAGCACAAGCACGACCATGTTCATAGCAGCACTGTTTACAATAGCAAAGACATGGAATCAACCCAAATGTCCAACAGTTGATGAGTGGATAAGGAAACAGTGGTACATCTATACAATGGAGTACTACTCAGCCATCAAAAATGATGAATTACTGGAATTTGCCGGGAAATGAATGTAATTAGAAACAATTATATTAAGTGAAGTATCCCAGACCCAGAAAATTAAGCGCCGTATGTACTCCCTAATAGGTGGCTCCTAATACCAAACCCACCCAGCCCATCTTGAGACACTCATAGGTAAATCTATGTATTACCTACAGTAATTGCAAGGATTATGAACAGAAGGGATGGGGTTGGAGGGCCATACCAGAAACAGGGAGAGAAGTGACCATGTTACAGTAGAGAAAATAGGCCTCCATCAAGGACTGCAAGAAAGTAATGTGACACCTAGTTAAGTTCACAGACATTCGTTCCTGATCATTTACAACTAAGGGGGTATGAACTCACCAGAAGGGGAGGGCATATAGTCCGGCAGATTAAAAAGTAACCATTTTGCAAATGGGTGATTGACCCCTCCCATTGCCTAATGCCATATGACCCTGCGATTCCACTTTTGGGTATAAGTATTACATCTATCCTTGAATGTGCTCTTATAATAAGACTCCAGCTTAACAGCTTTCTGTCTCTGGCCAGGGGGTGACATACAGTGCCCATCACGATGGAGTGAAGGGCATTACAGGAGCAACAAAACTGCAAAAGAAAATCAACGAACCACTATCCAGAACTTCAGAGACTCTATATCAACCACCTAGAACTAGGCCAGACTAATCTCTCCCCATCCTGAAGCTCAGGGACATTTGCGGAAGAGGGGGCGGTAAGAGTGTAAGAGCAAAAGGATGGGAGGAGCAATGATTTGCAAGATACTCCACACAAGTTAGGGCCGAAGCAATTATAATTGGATATTGCATGCCCAGCGCAATGTCCAACATACTATTGACCTCACAAAGTCTAGCATCTGCTAAAGGCACCAAGATCCTTGGAGGCAAGGGATTGACAGCCACAGTAGTGTTCCTATGCTTAAGGGGAACACAGGAAAGGGTTCAGGGAAATGCCACTGGGTCCTTGTACGTCATCGGAGAGGAGGGCCCAGAGAAGAGTCAGGCATGCACAAGAAAGGACTCTGGGAATTGGGGCAGGAGGCACGGGGGGGGGGCGGCAGGGGTGAGGGGAGAGAGAGCAGGGGGTTCGGGGGGGGAGGAGGAGGGAGGGAGGGAACTGGTGTACCTATTAAGTTTGTATGAGCTGAAATAATAATAAAAAATGTATTAATAAAAAAAGAAATGATATGGGACAGGAGGAAAGAATAAGGACACATATTCTATAAGTGAACATTTGTACTCCATATTATAGAAAGGAATTTTCACACATAATAGCTGGACATATTATATACCTGTATAATGTTCTTGTTTGTTCTG
Source organism: Typhlomys cinereus (assembly GCA_023101885.1). Classification (NCBI taxonomy): domain Eukaryota; kingdom Metazoa; phylum Chordata; class Mammalia; order Rodentia; family Platacanthomyidae; genus Typhlomys; species Typhlomys cinereus. The sequence continues at coordinate 1,551,163 of JALPQD010000400.1, forward strand.
AATTATCTCCCCAACTCAGATTGCACTGAAGGGGTTCAGGATTGATGCTAACATAGATACTAATCAGACTTAGCATTCCTGGAAGTACCTGAACCCAGCTTTCCAGAAATATGAAAATGAGGGAGATATATAGATAATGATCTCAGAGTTGAAGTTGACCACCTGTCCAGAGGTGCAAGATTTGAGTTCTGGAATGGCTGACAGTCTTTGCCCCAAATGATATATAACCTGCTTTTTAGATGATGCTGAATCTAATGCCTTCTCAGATCACTGGCTCTGATTAATGGTCACCCTGACATCAAGGAGGAAGGACTTCAGGCACAACTACAGGAGATAATCTTGATGCCACCAACCTGCCACCAGCTTATAATAGAATCTGGACCATTCAGACCACAGCTACATTGATCTCCAAAGAAAGACTTTCCCAGTCAGACATTTTTCAAAGAGCACAGAACCTGGTCAGATTAAGCATTCTTTTAAATGAAGCTGGAGCTTCACAAACTGGAGCCTGTAGATATGGCATAATTTCTGTTGTACCAGTTCTCAATCTATAATTAATGTGTGAAAACCCAGGCCACTGTGAGTGGGACCATTCTCTAGGCAAGTGGTCCAAAACTATATAAAAATGGAGAGGACTAGCAAGTAACCACATGTGCATTCACCTTTTGCTTTTTTGCTCTTAACTGTGGATATGATGTGACCAGCTTGTGCTAAATATTTCATTGCACTAATGTATAATGAACCCGAAACAGGGATTGGTATCAGGAGGTAAGGTTATTGTTGCCATAAACCTGACAATGTGTCTGTTAAGAATTTGGAACTGGTGTTGAGCCTTGGGCTAGCTGGAGAGGACATGGGGCCCTTCTCTGGGGCTGTCTCAAGGCAACGGCTGCAGGAAGCCAGACTGCAGGCATTGCGTACTACGAATTCAGTGGCTTCATGCAGAAGCTGGCCAGAGCATGACTTTGAATGCCTACAGCCCTCAGAGCCTGAAGCCTGTGGTTTCCACAAAAGCATATAATCCCCTGATTATATTTACCATACTGACTAAATTACCTCCAGTTCCACTGCATATGATTATTCTGGGAAGAACAAGGTTCCAGAGCTGCAGAATTTTTTCAGCAGTTCAATGGTGCGCCCATCCACCTGTGACGAGGCCTGCCTCACCGGATGCCTACTGCGCCCTTATGCCGCTGATTCTGGGATGACTATCTACTGCCCGATTGTCCTGTACATGGCTTCCCAGCCCAAAAACAAATGAATCATGCTAAAGAAGACTTGTTTACTTTTAGACATAAACATTTGAATGTTCATTTTTCATTGTTTCTGTTTTTGTTTTTCATTTCGATGGTCTAGTTAACATTTTTGCAAAACAAAGGAAGAAACACGAATACACAGGATTTTGATTTGTTTAAGTAGTGATCTTATGCTTAAGGGGAACAAGAGAAAGGGCTTATGGAAATGCCACTGGGTCCTTATATGTCATCGGAGAGGAGGACCCAGTGGAGAGTTAGGCGTACACAATAAAGGACTCTCTGGGAATTGGGGGGGAGGCACTGGGGGAAGGGGAGGGGGAGGAGGGGGTTCGGGGGGAGGAGGGGGGAGGGAGGGAACTGGTAAAAAATTTTAAAATGTATAATTAAATTTTTAATTAAAAAAATGGAGAAAAAAAAAAAAAAAGAAGTGCATATGGCCTGTCAGATGTCAGAGCTCATTTGATAGTTAACACATTGTTGGAAGAAATGGCACTGTGCTTTCTGTCTGGGCTCCTGATTTCCCTAGAGGTTCTGCATGAAGCTTTGCTCACAGGCTCACTAACATCAGTCTTTACTCAAATCCACAGGGACTTGGGATTGCATTTGTGAGTGTGAAGTGTATGGAAGCTTCTCTGGATTTGGACATGACCAAGGAAGGAAGACAAACGCTAAGGCCAGGAGTGTGAAATGAGGAGCTTGAGTTAGTCACCTTGGGGGATTTTCCATCTTTCAGTGAAATATCAGAAACATTGCACTCCACCTCCATCTCCTGAGCAGTTCGTTCAAAAAGGTCATTTGCCTCACTCCAGGTCTTTAGTGAAACAAAAATAGAAACTATTTATTCCACCATAAGACTAGAGAACACCTACTAACACAATTTTATCGCAAATTCTCCTTTATCTCTTAAAAATATGATGGCTTTAAGTTATGATTTAACTGTGGAATAAATACATGAATAAAAAATCAAAAAAAATTAGAACTACTTTATAGGAGAATGTGGAAGAATTTGGAGCTATAAAATCCTTTTTTGAAAGTTTAATGGACCTTTCTAGTAACCGTTCAGAAGATAATAATGCTGAGAGAAAAATAGATTGTGGTGACTCAGAGCATGAGGCTTGAGAGGAAAACAAGGATTAGATTGAGAACTGGGACAACAGAAGTCATGCCATCCCTAGATTCTCCCTTTTGTGAAGCTCCGACTTCATTTAAAAGAAGAATGTCTATGCTAAAGGGGTTCTCTGCTGTGTCCGGCTAAGAAAGTCTTTCTCCAGGTCAGCACACAGAGGCAAACACAGCTGTGATCTGAATAGACCAGGATCTATTACAAATTGGTGGCAGAGTGTGGTGGCAGCAAGCAGGTGTAGAAGTTGTGAGATTGAGAAAGTCATAGGACGCAGCTGAGCCTGGCGCTGTGCAGCAGGATGGGAGTCCTGAAAAAGAAGTGAAACCCAAAATTGCAATGGAGACCACAGGATGTTAGAGATGTCAGGGCCATGTGTCGAGCACTGAAAAAGGCTGTGGGCATAGGCTGGAGCTAGACTAGAAAGGAGCTATGTGTGCTGTGGGCAGCAGAACTGGAAGTGTGGGATTGTCCAGTCTTTTGGAACCCACTTGAGCACACCTAAGCCCCATAGGATGGACATCCACCTGCAGGATTTGATATTTACCCCGCTAAATTTTGGGTTAACTTTGGTTATTCTTATATACTTGATTGTGCCCTACTTCTTCCATTTTAAAATAAGAAAGTTTACTCTGTGCTATTGTATATTGGACATATGTGATATGTCTTTGATTTTTATAGGTGCTCATTGCTAAGAAACTTTGGCCTTTCAAATTGTTGAAGCAATTGATGACTATTGGAATTTATTAAGTTGAACTGAATGTATTTGACACAGGGGCAATATGCTATGGTGTTAGGTTAACAAGGGGTAGAGTTGTTATGGTTAGTATTGCCAATCTTACACCTAGGAGGCAGGCTTTTGAGTCCACTTATAGGAGATTGTCTTGACTGCATAAATGATGTGGAAAACTCAGCCTGCTATAAGTGGGACCATTTTCCTAAGCAGGTGGTTAAAAACTGCATAAAGATGGAGAGAGCTAGCTGAGGATAGGCAAGCAAGAACCACACATTCATTCATTCATCTACTGCTTTCTGCTCTTGACTGTGGATGTGATGTGATCAGTTGCTCAAAAACTGCTGCTGAGACTCCCCTCCCATGATGGACTGTAATCTAGAAATGTGAGCCTGGACCAAGCTCTTTCTTCTTCTATTTTGTCACAGTCAAACATAACGAAACTAAAACACTGACCCTGAATAAGTGAAACTTTCCATTCCCATGCCCATTCATTAGCATTTGTGAATACAGCATTGCAAACTTAACAGGAATTATCTGTGAAGTGCCACCTGGTGGAAAGTGGTGTGTAGAACACCATCTGTAGCTAAAGGAGATCTCATATCCCAGGAGAAGCATAAAAAGACTAGAAACAAGTAAAATCATGAACTCTTAACACACAAAAAGCATACAGGCTGAAATTCTTTTCCACCGACATTCTGGGACTCTTCTCATATTAAGGCAAGAGCTTGAGATCAAAGGCAATTTTGTTAAAGTGGAGTTGTTCATGGATTGAGCTATTCTCAGGCCAAAGATGCAAACAAGCCTGATTTCCCAGGACTAGAAAGATGGTTCAGGGATTAAGACTCTTCCTCACAAGCAGAAGGACCTGAGTTCAGATCCAGGCCCCACATTAAAAACTCCAGGCCACTTCCAGCCCTGGTGGGCTCCTGGGAAATCCCAGAATGAAGTAAAAAGGAGGTAGAAGCAATCACCCTTGATCCTCTTTAGGTACAAAAAGTTCCCCCTTAACACACACACACACACACACACACACACACACACACACAAATTTAAAAACAAACAACTATTGATTTCTCTATTACTGCATCTGAGCATGCACTGGAAATTAGGAGGGCTGTGAGCCTGCCACCTGTCCAACCTGGTTTTGTTCTTCCCAGTCCTGTGCCTGTGACATTCTCTTCTTTCTGCCTGTTTCTTTCTCAGCCTCAAGACAGCTTCATGGGCCACTGTGGACTTTAAAAAAGTGGATAACCATTTGTTTTACTTATCTATAGCAAAACTATTAAGAAAATAACAGTGCATTGCCCACGTGGACCAAACTGACCATTCTGCCATGTTTAACTTAGTTCTGAGTTTAAAAGTTGAGTATCTACATGAGGTGGACCTGGTTTAGCTAACAATACCATGTGATAAAGTTTTAAAGTGGGGCCACACTCAGAGAACATCACAGAAGAGGGGGAATGGGAATGTCAGAGTCAGATGGTAGAAAGCAGTGCCTTCTGGACATGGCAGGGCTGCCGCACCCATGAACTCCACAAGATCCGCACAAGATGTGCCTGTCAACATCTCATCAAGGAAGAGTCCATGAGGATCCGCCCATCCCTGAGGGACTGTTGAAAGTTAGTTCTGATTGTGGGAAGGGGAGCCACTTTCTTCAGTGGTATGCCGCAGATAAATTACCCGTGCTTCAACAAGCACCCAATGCTAATGTAGGCAATCCTAATGAACTCAATCCACACACACACAAAGACATGAAAGTGGAGAGACACTGGTTAAGATTTCTCACTAAGAGAAGAGAATTGGCTAATGTGGAGTGAAAATGATTTTAATTCATTATACTCATGAATGAAACTGTCAGAGAATAAATATGAAAACAGTACGGTCCAGTTTCACATCAAAATCACCCGAGAAATATAGAGAATTTTATACCATATTTTTTATCTGAATGACAATTAAGTTTTGTTAGCTCCTTGGTCTCCATTGCATTGAAATATGTCTGAAAGCAATACATACATGCAATGAAAAGAAAAATCAAAGATACACAAGTTCCATATCTTCAGCACGACAGACTTGATAGCTAGACCTAGAAATGAAGCAATGGGTGAGGATTTAAATATCTCTGAGAAATCACTGGACAACTTTTATTCTCTCCTCCACTCCACACCACCATGTGGGTAGAGCCTTACTCTTGCAGAAGGTAAATCAAGATATCTGAACTAGGAGACCTGGGCATGACTGAAGGAAGGGCACAGTACTGACACAAATGAACTGAAAACTTACACTCACCCCTCTTCCTCACCTAGTGACTGAAGTAATTCCCTCTTACTGGAAGGGAAGGGGGACTTTGAGTGGTTTGGTTTTGGTGTTCTGATTGCTGCAGAAACTAAAATTATAACTAAGTAAATAAATAAATAAAACTAAATAGAAAGGAATTAGAGTGTGAGTCTAGGGCTGGGATTGAAGATTAGTAATACAGTGCTTTCCTGTGTGTCATTCCAAATTCTATTCCCAGAGTGAAAGAATTAGCATTCGTGTCCCTGCAAGTTGTCTTCTTACTGATTTCATCTCTTTGTTTTCCTACATCCCTACATCCTCTCCTGCAGAAAGTTGCCAAGACATTAAACTATTTCAGAATCTAAAAGTGATACAAGTAAAAACGGTGACTTCATAATAATAAATTTAGTTATAGTCAAATTTATTTTTGTAACTGATAACATGTATTTGAAAAGCACAGTGATGTTTGATGTATGTTTGTATTTTACATAGCACTTTATAAATGAGTCAAACTAATGTGGACATTACCTCAAGATTACATGGTAAGGGTATTTAACGTGCATTCTTTTGGCAATTTTGAAATATACAATACAGTATGGGGGTTCCTGAAACACTAAAACTAAAATTATTATATTACTCATCAATCTCATTTCTAGGTGTATTTCCAATAGAATTAAAAACAGTATGTCAGAGAAATTTGCACTTCTATGGTGGTTATTGCATGACTCACAATGGCCCAGACATGGAATCAACCAGAGGCTTATCAACAAATGGAATAGAGAGCAAAAATGTGACACATATATTAAAATACAAAGCAGCCACATTTTAGAAAAGACAATCTATAAGACACAAGCTCTTGAGAATATTAATTAATAAAAGATAGAAAAGATAACCTGACAGTCACTGTGGCTCAAACCAGTGACTCTATAGTGATTGGCCACTGCAACAGAATGTTTTCAATTCTTCCCACATAAAGCACCTCTCCATTCAGGCTCTCTCCACTCCCCCATGCCAAGCCCTCTTTAAAGAGCCTTCTGAAGGAGCTCCCAAGATGGCACAGCCCACCCACTGGATTCATAATCAGTGTCTCCAGTTGTTCAAATTACCTGGCCAGTGAAGAAAAAAGCCCTTCCATCTTCACTGTCACAGTTAAATACAGGTGTCAACTTGATGGTTGATGGTTTAAGATTTGGGCATATTTGTAGAGAATTAGTTGTTGAATTAAGTCCAGAGCGAACCTGCAGGAGATTGTCTAGTGGATGCGGAAGGTCCAGCCCATAAAGGGTGGGACTAGTCCCCAGGCAGGTGAATAAAATGGAGGGAACTATTTGAGAAAATTGGCATCCTTCTGTATATTTAGCCAGACATGCTAGTCTGGCAAGTAAAAATTGTCCCCCTCTCAGCTGTTACATGGATATGTCATGGCCAGTTCCCTCGGCCCTGGTGTTGGTATGAGGCTCTCTGCCATGCTAGATAAGGAACTGTAGCCAGAAATATAAGAGAATAAAACCCTTACTCCCTTAAGCTGTTCGATAGTGAATTTATCAGCAACAATGCAAGTGAGCTGAAATACTCACTTTCTTATGAGTGCACTGATAGGAGTATTATGAAAAATGCCCACAAAAACAAACATTAAAAGAATTTAAATAAAAATGCAAATTCCATGGGCAGGCAGCACTCCACGCACCCTGGGTGTATGTATACACTATTCTGACCCTCTTAGCTATCTGGAACCCAGTGACAAGAAGGAAAAACATTCCTGGTTCATTCCTCCGTGCTAGTGGAAACACAAAGAAGCAGATGCCAGACTGTGGCTTGACTATGTCAACAAAATGAAAGAATTCCAAGAAAGATCAATACAATAAAATAATATGTGTTCACTGCAGCAAATACCAGTGGGGGAAGCATATTCTATAATTGCTACTAAGAACCAATTCTGTTACACTTCATTTACACTTGTTCTCCACACTGACACATTTCAAACTCTGCTATTTTGCAAATTCCTTTTTTTTTTCATTGATCAAGAATGTTTTCAATGCCAAAAACTTGTTGCTTCCTGTTGGCAATTGTCATAGTTAGATATTAGTGTCAACTTGGTAACTGAAGGCTTTGAGATTTGGATTCAGCTGCAAGAAATTAGTTAGGTTAAACCCCAAACAAGCCTTCAAGAGAATTGTCTAGTTAGTAGGGAAAGCCCAGTCCATGGTAGGTGGAGCTAGTACCTGGGCAGGTAATAAAATGGAAAGAACTGGTTGAGGAAATTGGCATCCTTTGGTGTACTTAACATGCTGGTCTGGCAAAGTTAGGATTGTTCCTTTTGGGCAGTCCGGTGAATAAGATGTGGCCTTTTCCCTCAGCCCCTGGTGTTGGTGTGCACTCTCCTTCCAAGCTGGAATAAGAATTATAACTAGACAATGATAAACGAAAATGAAACTCCTTGTTCCCTTAAAAGCCGTGTGGTCATGAATTTATCATTAACAACATGTAGAGTAATGTTACAGCTGTGGAAGAGATTGAAGTGATAAGTTAGGGGTATCCTAGGAGATAAAAGCCCAGATGGGAAGTGGCCCCAGGTCCACAGAGGAGTAGTGCGTTGAAGTGGAAGTGTGCCTCTTCCTTACCACGTGGGGTCCCAGACCAGACCTTTGGAGTGAACTGAGACTTCCACATGACTTGCATCCAGGACAAGTTCAGCCACATGGTTACCTGTGGCCATGTGAGTATCATGTGGTACATGAAGGCTCTGTAGGAGTTAGATTCTTGCATTCCCAAATCCACAGGGGAACTTTGTCCTTCCAGGTCATTCAAGAGGTCTAAGAATGAAAAGCAGACATTGAAGAGGACATCAAAGGAAGTAATGAAGGAAAATGTTGACCCCCCAATCATGGCAGTTAGTTGTAGATGCCAACGTGACAACTGAAGACAAAGCCTTTGGAAACATATGTGAAGAATAAAACCCGCTATTTCTCCTAAATTGTTATGAGTTATGTATTTATATCAGCAACCGAAGAGAGGAAGAAAAGAACTCTCCAGATGGGGGTAGTGAGGTCAACAGCAAGATCCTGAGTGTAAACTGGAACACTTCTGGCAGCACAGGCAACTTCAGCCCCAGGTGGCAGCAGAGATGTTCCAGTGTGGACCTTAGATCTTTTCCCCAGCTGTGGCCATGTAGGAGCTTCTCGCCTGATGTTGGGTTTCATCAGAAAGCAATATTAGGAGCTCCTAGACAGCCTTTCACCATGAAAAGAAACAACTTAGCATCAGTGGGTTATGCTGTTAGGTTAGGGCTTTCAATAATTTTGATGCAATCTCCACCTAGAATATTTACAATTTACAGTAGGCTTATTGAACATAGATGAACATAGCCTAATTATAAATCAAGGAGCACCCACATAACATAAACAGCGCAGTATCATGAACTCAGATGTATTCACTATTCACAATTATAAGCATTCTCTCACTCTTCTATAATCTGCAACTCTACCTGCATGCTGTCCCACCCTCCACTAACCAAGAAGTTACAGCTTATTAATTACATAGTGACCACCAAAGTGAACTTGATGTTAAGAGGTAAACAACTTCAGTGATATGGAAAGAAAGTGAAATGTTCCACATCAACTAAAAGTGGTTCTAGAACTTCCTCCTTGCTGGATAGCTTACATATTACCAAGGAATACTGTAAAAACTACTTGGGGAAAGAAATAACCACAGGCCTCATCAACTCATGAGATCTGCAAGTTGCAATACAAATCGCCATGGCAACAGGGGACCACCACTGTAATAGTGGCATGAGTATCAAGGAAACAACCAACAGCTTTCTGATTGGACTTAAGACCTGCTTGTCAGATGGAACACAGTTCTGTTACTGTTAACTAGAACAAAACCTAAAACATAGAAGGAAAAGCACCAATGAACCTATAGATAGGAAGATAGTACACCTAACTATTCTGTAAATAGCTGCTATTATACCATAGATTGGGAGAATACTTAACACTCAGCCTAGAAATCTTCTACAACAGAGGTAGAGGATCGCGACACCCTGACAGGATGCAGCCTAAGGAAGTAGAAGAAGAGTGAAGTGGACAGAATCAGCCAGCCATAATACAGTGTACCAGAGACTTAGCAAGGTTCACCCAGAGTCAGGCTAATGTAATCTCTCTGCTGCAGTCAGCCTGCATGGTTGCTGATAAATGACCATCAAATGGCTTAAGGGAACAAGGGGTTTATTTCCTTATGATAGTCCAGTTACAGTTCTCAGTCCAACTTGACAAGAGAGCATCCACCAACACCAGGGCCGAGGGAACTGGCCACACCATCATCACATAACAGCTGAGAGATGGACAATCCTTACTTGCCAGACCAGCATGTCTGGCCAAGTGTTCACAAATATGCCAACTCTCTCAACCAGCTCTCCGTAATTTTTCCAGGGCCTAGTTCCACTCACCATGGGCTGGACCTTCCCATCAACTAGACAATCTCTTACAGGTTGGCTCTGGGCTTAACTCAACCATTAATTCTCTACAAATGTGTCCAGAGCTCAAACCAAAACTGTCAAGTTAACACCTGTGCCAAACTATGACACTCTCCCCATCCCAAAGCTTTGGGAACCTTACAGAAGAGGGAGTGCTGAGATTGTGAAAACCTAAAGATGAGAAGGTTCGCTGTTGAACAAGACATTCAAGGCAGAATTGTGCATCTAGGAACTCACTGCAGTAAAACTTGTCCTTAGCATACCTGCACATAATGACTAACATACCAACATGTACCAATAGAATATAGAGAGATAAGAACATACAGTGGAAACCTTGGGGACTAAAGTTGGATGAGTGAAGAGAAATGTTATCAGTAAGGTGGTCTTAATATGCCACGAGAGGCCTGAACCCCCACAAAAGTAAACAAGCCAGAGGGAACCCTGGGGTCCATAGAAGCAGATAGGCAGGAGGGTGGAAGGGAGTGTGATGGATTGATAAAAGGAAAGGAGAGGAATGGGATGGAGGGGGGGATGGAGGGAAGCAGGGATGAGAACTCAATATGCTTGTAAAACTAGAAAAAAAAGATAATAAAAAATACGTAGATAATAGAAAAGGTTGTAACTAATGTTACAATGTGAAATGTTAAAAAAAATCCAAATCAATTGTATTAAAATTACCAAAATATATTAAACTTAAGCAGAAAAAAATGAAATGGTCCATGTCAAGTGCCCTTGTCAAAAAATGACCACAGTTACCTTGTGCCATGTCACCCAGATTCATTACAGAATCCTCCAAGAAGAAAGGACTTGTAAAGCGCATTGTCTTGAAAACCCCCACTTACCCTCCTTTGTTTCTGCTCTGAAACTTTTCCCAATTTGTTCCTTTGTCTCTTCTCTGTATTCTAATGCTGCTCTCGCCCCTCCTCCCACCACTGACAATACCAATTCAATACAACAGTGCTCCAGGCCTTTTATGGCTCTAGGTGCTCAGATTAGAGACTTATGGCTCTGGGTTCCAAATGCCAACAACCTGGCACTGGACATACAGTGAAACTCTCAGCTCCAAGTAACAGTGCTAGCACCAGTCGGCACCATCTAGCCTCACAGCTCTCGAGTGTTAGGATCTTATATTCCTAATAGCACCTAGTGTTGCAGTTGAGGTTCTCAGCTTCTAACCCTGCAGTGACTAGAAACATCGGTGTCACACTCTCTGGCCTAGAGTGTCAGGATCCTTCTCCCTTACCATTTGGTCGACCCAGGCCCAGGGCCCTGCAGTGTTTTTGTCTGACTCTTCAAAGCCTTCCACCCTCCAGTCTTGTTTTCCATCTCTGCCTCCTCCCACTGTCCTTCCTCATCTACTGCCCCTGTGTTGCAGTTCGCCGGCATGGTTGCTGATAAATGACCATCAAACAGCTTAAGGGAACAAGGATTTATTCTCTTACGATTTCTGGCTACAGTTCTTAGTCCAGCTTGACGGGAGAGCACGCACCAACACCAGGGCTGAGGGAACTGGTCACTCCATCACTGCATAACTGCTGAGAGATGGACAATCCTTATTGCCAGACCAGCATGTCTGGCCAAGTATACAGAAAGATGCCCACTCTCTCAACAAGCTCTCTGTGATTATCCAGGGCCTAATCCCACCCACCATGGGCTGGGTCTTCCCCATCAGCTAGACAATCTCCTTCAGGTTTGCTCTGGGCCTAACTCAACCATCAATTCTCTACAACTGTGCCCAGAGCTCAAACCCTCAACAGTCAAGTAGACACCTGTGCTGAACTATGACACCCTGTTAATCCAGTTTCTGCTAGAGTTGCTCTCTGTAACTCTTCAGCTGCCTTCTTACCACCACTTCTTGCCACTCCTCTTTGTGTTTGCAATGCAGCCACTCAATTTATAATAGATAAGTGGGGAAGAAAAACACGATTCAGGAGCAGCCATTTATTCTGCCCAATTCTGTAACAGCATAGGAGGTAACATGGAAAGGTAACCCCACAAGGAGGGCTGGGGAGTGTATCTGACAGGTAAATGAAAGATAACATTTGCCCAATCACAACACAGATCCGCCAGTCACCGAGATGTTCCTTTCCCCACCTGGAGTGCAAGAGCAGTCTAGGATGTTGCCTTCTGCGGTTGGTGCAGGTTGTCTGGAGCAGTCCTGGGGGGCAGGGGGGAAGGCATCCTGCGGCAGGAGTCCCAGCTTCGGTTGCAGTTGCTGTGTGAGCTGGAGCGTTCATTCAGTGGTTGTAAATGTACGGAACAGCTGGGCTGCCATGAAGACAGGCTGGCTACTCAGAAGGACAGTTCCCTGGCTCCAGGCTGCCATGAATAAGGGAAGGAACCATCCGCTGCTATTCAAAGGTCTAAAACTGCCCACCCAAAAGTTTATCTTATTCATAGAAAACCCAACACAGAACTGATATTCTCAACCGCAAGCTCATCCCTGCCCTCGTACCACGGGGAGATTCGTGGTCCCTCGATCTCATCTCCAGATGTGACCTAATCCCCACTGCAACAGGGTCGGAACATCGGCCTGGTACTTAGGAAAGCAAAAATGTCCCAATGCAAAGGTAGTCAGCCCAAGTAGCAAAGCTTGCCATAGGAAAGTTAGCCAAGGAGGCGGTATTTACGGTACCCGGGACCAAGCTGGGCGACGATATTTACGGTAAGGGGGGCCGGGCTCCCGCAGGCCCATCAGCTGGCTCGGCCAGGTCGCGCATTATCAGGTGATCTCTAGGCCAGGCCCACGGCCGCCACCCGTGCACCTGAGGACAATGCACGATGGCCCTCCGCGACCCTGAGGGACCGCGGCCCTCCGCCCCGGCCCGCCCCAGCCACGCCCCGCAGCCTGCGATTAGAAGGGCAAGCGCTGCCTCGCGGGGTCCGTCGGCGGGAGCCCCGGCCTGAGCGATCGATAGCGGGAACCCGGCGGCTTCGGGCGTCCAGCCCTCGTCCCCGCGGCCTCATGGGGTTGTGCTATAGTCTGCGGCCGCTGCTCTTCGGGGGCTCCGGGGACGCGCCCTGCGCGACCTCCGCGATGCCGGTGGAGGACTCACAACCCTGCGCCGCCCCGGCCCGGGAGCCGGTGACGCTCCCACCCGGGCACAGCCGGACCCCCGCGTGTGCGCCGCCGCGAGGGGACAAGGCAGCTGAACGGCGGCGGCGCTCGGAACAGCTGCGCGCAGAGGAGCGGGAGGCGGCCAAGGAGGCGAAGAAAGTCAGCCGCGGCATTGACCGCATGCTGCGCGAGCAGAAGCGCGATCTGCAGCAGACGCACCGGCTTCTGCTGCTGGGTAGGTGGGCGCCGCACCCTGAGGACCGCAAGGACACGGGAGAGGCACAGGCACAGGGTCGGCGAGGATGCAGTGGCACAGGGGTGCAGGGGACGAAGAAAGTGGAGGGATGCAGGGGTCGAAGGGGGTGCAGAGGACGAAGGGGGCTCAGGGGTGCAGGGAGGCGAACGGGTTGTAGTGAGCGCAGGCGGCGCAGGGGCATGGGGGGGGGGCAGAGGAAGGCGGGGGCCAGGGGAGGCGGGGGCCAGGGGAGGCGGCGGGCCTCCACCGAGCTGGGATGCGCGGGCATCGCAGGCAAGATGCAAGAGGGCCATGTGGTGCGCTAGGTGTGTGAGCTCGGGATAGAATGACTTTTCTCGTGACAAAGTGTGGCTTCTCCTCTGCGCAACTGAGTGCTTTGCTGTCTTCCGCTAGCGCTGGTTAAGGCCGATTGCTCACCAATTACTAATTAATGAGCCCCCCCCGGGGAAATTTCCGCCCTGGATCACTTGATTTCCGCAGCGTGGACTCCACGGGAAGGTCTCAGCCTAGCCTTCCATTTCCTGTCACACTGCGGGCCGCGCAACTCGGTTCAAGAGCACTCATCAAAGGAGACTTAGAAGGTCTCTTAAGAACTTGACCACAAAGCTTTTATTCCCATCACAATCTTAGAGTGGTTGTAGGAAGATGTAAGGTGCTGGCTTTGAGAAAGAGTGTGAGTGGAGATAGCAGAGCAGTATTGTCCAAGTTCAACCCTAGTGCAGAGTGAGCAGCCGAAGAGTGGTCTGTGACATCCTATCCCAGCGGCCAGCTGCACCACCGACCCAGACATCCGAGGGTGGGCACGAACTGCTTGCACTTGTTGGCTTCATTGGTATCCTCGATATTTAGCTTTAGGAAGCTTAAGTGTACTTAATGACCAGAAAATTTCTATGCATTCAACTGTGGAATAAAAGAGAAAATAAATCATGACCTCTTGATGCTACTTGTTGCCTTTTGAATTTAAGTTAAGGTGGATGTCAGAAAGGATCATGGGCTCAGCTGTGGGCAGGGAGAGGATCTGAGTAAAAAGCTGCTTTTTACTTTTTTTTTTTTTTTTGCATGCCAAATACTGAGCTTAAAGGGACTCACCCACTTTAAAAATGAATAATTAAAACAACCCTAGAGCTGCCGTATCATGCTGAAATATCTGAATTCTAAAACAAAGAATTTTTCTTTTAGAAATGAAGAACAAAATGTAAATACAAGAGTCTTGTCTTCTCATAGAATGCATTTCAAGACCTTCAGGGATAACTGAAATCAGGGGCTAGTTCCCTTATATACTATGCATTTGTCTATATAAATACACAACTGTGATACAATTTAATAGCCAAGGTATGAGATTAACAACAATAATAAAATAGGACATTTATGACAATACACTATAGCAATAAAGTTATTTGAATGTGATCTCACATCTCCAAATCTTCTAGCACTGTACCTATTTCTTTTTCTATGACTCAGGTAAGGTGGTGCTGTGTTTAAATGCTGAAGAAAAGTGAGATCAATAACAGGAGCTGTAAAGTACTCAGATATAAACATTGCATGTGCTGCCTCATCATAAAGGACAATGGCAGAGACCTTTGAACCTGTGCATGTGTGCGTGTGCAAGCTCATGAACCCAGCTTTCTACATGTGTTCTGGGAATCCAAACTTGGTTCCTCATGCTTGAATATCAGACATGTTGTGAGCTGAACTGTCTCCCTAGCCCCAGGAATTGGATCTTTACAAGGCACTTTATTCAGCAGTCCAATGAGGGGGCAGCAGGTTGGCCCTCTAAAGAAACTGCCCTAACCGTTCATCTCGTCAGTAGTGTTACAGGGAAGGGAACAAAGAAAAGTAGTGTTAAAGCTCATAGAAGTCTCAATTTGCATGCCTCTTTCTTGGTCATTATTCCCGTTTTTCTCTTAATGCCTTCTGGACATCTAGGAATGCTCAGGCATTCCTTGGTCTACTGGTTAATGTCTGCTAATATCAACTCCACGTGCTTCCAGGCAGCATGCTTCCACCTGGTGTACATGCAGACTCCTTTCCATAGTATAGGATATAAAATTCCCTAACCCATCTCCATAAATAGTACACTTATAAGGCTACTTGAACACAAGCACTGTGACGCACCACAGTGTAGCAAACCCAGGCAGCTACCAAATGATTAACCAGCAAGTTGCCTGTACAGTGTAAATACCCTGGACAGAGGAATGACTCACCTAGACAAGAGGAAGCTGCTCAATACACCATGTCACTACATTGCAATGGCTGGCCATTTAAAACTTAGGAATTGTATGTAAAACTTAGGTTTCTCTCTAAAATTTTCATTTAGTATTCTCCAAACATTGTTGACTCTGGATAACTGAAATTGCAGACACTATACCGCAGATGAGCGAGTGATTACCATATACTAAATAAATATCCCGATTGCCTCAAAGACAAGTGGACCCGAACACGCTACTGCTCTACTCCACAGTTTTCCAGAATGTGGCAAAGCAAATATGTCCATAAGCCGAGAATTTAAATTTTAGAATTTCAAACTTAAACCATAGTTGGTGTTGAGACAAGATACATTTTTGGAAGATAAATTTCAAGTACTTGCAGCATATGTCACCTAGCCTCACTGGGCTTGGCTGGGCTCGCAGGCCTGGACCTCCAGGTCTGGTTAGGCTCAATCTTTGTTTCTTCTGTAATCGTCTCCTCTGGCTGTTCTTTCTTCTCCCTTTTTCTTTCTTTCTTTTTTGGGACTGGGTCTGCTATATGGGCCGCAGTGACTTCAAGCTCATGACTCAGCCTTCCAGGTGCTAGAATTTCAGACATGAGCTACTATGCCTAGCTTGGCATAATAGCTTTCAAAGTCTAGGCAAATCCTAAGTATGCTCTGAATGTGCCTTAAGTTATCTTTTTTTCTTGTCCTGGTGCTAGGAATTGAATTCAGGGCCTCACACATGCTAGGCCAGCACTTTAGTACTGAGACAACGTCTCAGACTGCCTTAAGTTTTCCTAATTCACAGAGCTCTTCATAGCCCTGGAGGAGTTCAGCAAAATTGCCATATTCTGCTCGAAACTTTACTATTATGGGATGGATAAATGGCTCAGGGGTTATTAATCCTTTGCCTTGAAGGCAGAAGGACCTGAGTTCAAATCCTGAATCCCCCATAAAAACGCCAGGCAGGAATGGTGGCAGCCTACACTTCTGGCCTTGGAAGGCAGTTCCTGGGAAACCTCAGAGCAAAGCAAAAAGGAGGTAGAACAATCCAGAATGATTCTCCAAGTCACCTTTAGGTCTCCACAGGCACAAACAGTGCCTGCTGATACACACAAACACATATGTACATGCTCACATGTGTGCATAGCACACACACAAATAATATTTTTAAGAGCTTTTCTGCATGTACTACAAGAGTCTACAATTTGAAGGGACCATTGTTTTCATGAAGCCTAACTTCACCTCAGGGAATTTTCTTTCACCTGTTGAGGATTTGGAGAGTTGAGAGCGCTGTGTCCAGCTGTGGAGTGCCAATACCAGTGTATGGAGCTGGTGGTGAGCCACATATCAGTCACCCCTGTGTCACTGTGCCTGTGGGATCTGGGACCATTGTGTGGGATGTGGGACCGTTGTGTAGGTGCTGCACTCAAAACTTAGAACTGCACTGCCATAGTTAGATACAGGTGTCAAGGTAATAGTTGAGAGTTCCCACTCTGAACACATTTGTAAAGAATCTGTGGTTGAGAAAGCCTTTGAGCGAGCCTCCGGCAGATTGTCTAGCTAATAGAGAAGGCCCAGCCCATGGTGGATGGGGCTAGTTCCTGGGCAGGTGAATAAGATGGAGGGAGCTAGTTAGGGAAGTTGACATCTTTTGGTATACTTGGTAGACATACCAATCTGGCAAGTAAGGATTGTCCTCAGTGAACCTATGGATATGGTGAGACCAGTTCCCTCGCCTCCTGGTGTCATCCAGAATAAACCCTTTGATCTCTTAAGCCATTTGGTCATGAATTTATCCGCAACATGCAGAGTAACTGCTCCATACACCATTGACCCTTTGAGAGATGGTGGTGAACTGTAGTGGTTAAGACGAATGGGTGGGGTTTCTCAGTAAGAGAACTTGCTGAACAAGCATGAAAACCACAGTTGAGAACACCCAAGTTTTTAAAAAGCCAGTTGTGGCCACACACACTATAACTTTGTCACTTGGAAAAGGCAGACATAGAGATTTTTGAGGCTTACTGACCATTAGCCCAACTGAAAACTGGAAAGCTTCAAGTTTAGTAAGAGACCGTGTCTCAAGTAAGAAGGTAAAGCACAATAAAGATAGATACCCAGTGTCCTCCTCTGGCTCCCACCGGTGCACATGCAGGCACATGTGCACACACATTCATATATTCCCACAGCATACAAATAACATGGCACTGTAGTCAGACTGACCTTGTCTGCACCTCCAGCACATCCAGCTGTGCAGGCTTAGATGATGAGCATCTTATACTTGGTGTTGTCTGTCACTTTGACTGAGTGAAGAGATAGTAAAGAGTGGTGAAATACACACGTGTCTGTGGAGCATTTCCAGAGGGGATGTAGGACAGTGACTTGCAGGGGCGGCCTCGGTGTGAGCAGCTTCCAGCAGCAACTCAACTCATTCCCAATCTGTCTTTCTTCTGGAAAGGGTGTTTATTGATGCTGCTCCTGCTACGGCTGCTGCTGTGGCTGCTGCTTCTCCAGGCCTCGATTGACATCACAGTCCATCTTGTTGGGCTTTTCAATGTGCACTAAACATCAACTCTCCGGGGAACTTCCAGGCTTTCAGTTCAAGACTGAAACTGCTGAGCTTCCTGGACTGCGCGACTAATTGGTTCTCTGTCTCTCCAGCATGCAGCTGGATTATCCAGCTCTTACACACACACACACACACACACACAGAGTTCTGTTTCTCTAGAGAACCCAGAGCTCAGCTTCAGCTTCCATATCAATAAGAATTCTGGTGCCATGGACTTACTGAGAAAAATAAGTCCATTATTCAAATTTATTTTTCAATTATTCAAATTACTCATTTATTAATTGAATTTTCTTTTTCAAAATATTTTTCATTTGAGAGAGAGAGAGTGCACATGCCTGGCACGCCTGTGCCATGTATGTATGTGTTGAGGTCATGAGACCACTCTTGGAAGTTAGTTCTCTTCTTCTACCATATGGGTTCTGAGGATCAAGTCCAGGTGGCCAGGTTTGCACATAGGTGGCTGTAGCTGCTGGGCCATGTCACTGGCCCAATTAAAATGACTCCCATAAGTCTATTTTTCAATACTCAACAGATGGAGATCTAAGTCTTAGCTTCACCTGGATCGACGTCACATCAAGTCATGAACCCTTTTCTATGATACTGATGACTTGTAAATTGAATGGTAATATGAGATTGAACATTATGGAAAGCCTCTTGCAGTCCCAGGCTCACACAGTCACCTGTGAGGGAGTCAGGAGTCAAGCCCAGGCCATCTGCACCACTGCATGACTCTGGCTGGTAGCAGGATGGCGAACTGTGGCCATAAGGTTATGAGGAGTTATGAGGAGGTAAACATGGAAGATGCAGGGGTGACAGACAGGAGAGGATGGGCATTGTTGTGGACAACAGCAGCCTCCCCGGAATAACTTAGGTACTGTCTAACTATATTAACAGTATCTGGAGGGAGGGAGTGTGGGGCGGGAGGGTTTCATGCTGAAGTCAACTCTTTCACTGGAAACATGGAAAACGCAGATCCAATCAGCTGAAATGGTGACTTCTTGTGTTTAGGAGTCTGATGAAAACTGTCCAAGGCTTCCGGTTCCCTTATGAAGGATGACTAAGCAGAACCTGGTCACTATCAGGGCAGTGCAACTGCTCTGCCCAACGTAGCAGAGTGGGTGCATGGCAGTGCACATTCCTCCAAGCCAAGAGGGCTAGGGTGGCTCTGACTACACCGTGATATCCCCGGCACAGCTTCATCTGGGATTCCAAGCACTCGGCTCTGGGGGATGCACAAGGGGAAGCTGAGATGGGTGGGAAATCTCTACCTTCTGCTAAGCTTTGCAGTGAGCCATATAGCTCTAATAAAGTTTGTTTAAAAAAAAAAAAAGTTCCTAGGAAAGAAGTCGGGTTTCGTCACAGGATTAGGGTCCTGAGAAGAGCTAGTAGGATAGGAGAGGACACATGGGCTGGAACAGGGCAGCAGCAGTTATACGGAGAACCCTCCCAAGTATTAAATTATTAAGGAGGCCAAACAAATGGAGCGAACAAGAAGAGTGTTCTGCCACTGGAAGCTGTGGTTTGTTTATATGAAAAACATCATTTAAAGACTCTCAACTGCAGTTCCAGGGGGTTACACTGCTCCCAAAAAGCACCTGGAGAAGGTGACCACTACACAAGGGTCCCTGCCAGGGAGGGTCTGGAAGGCCACCCTGTCCCTGGGCCGCCTCCTGTGGTATTGCTGCTGGTACCACGTGTCATGCCCAGTCCACCACAGAGGGGACAGGAAGGAAGCTTTCCATCCCAACCGTCTTCTGCCTTTCCTGCTTTCCTGGGGGAGTGTGAGTGTGAGCTGCCAGTGGGGTGGCTGACTGGTGGAGGATGAAGGAGTTCAGACACGTGGCAGCGCAGCCAAAGAGACTGAGAGGAGGGCTATCTGCCCAGATGCCATGTTCACTTGGTGTGTGTCGAGTTGTCTCTTTCGAGAAAGCTTAGCAATGGCACATTTTGACAGACCAGGAAAGTACAGAGTCTTTATACCCATCCAATTGTATCAACTACAAAGGGAAAGTTTATTCACTAAATCTATCCTATTACATGCTATACAAAATATAACAAACATATTACAAAAAGTCCTCATGATATCCCAGGTGCTCTACTTGGCAACCTCAAATTCCAAAAGGTAGAAAGCAAAGAGTCCTGGAAAATTAAGTCATTGAAGATAAATGGCAACCTAGGAGAAAGCTAACAGTCCAAGCACACGTATGCCGTGAAGTAAGGGTGGCAGTACAGGTCAACATCCGTCACAAAGACTCACACAGACGGCTCTCGAAAATATCCCTCTTACGAGCCTGTCATATAGCCACTTAGAAGGCTGAGGTAAGCGCGTCACTAGCTCAAGTTCTGCCTGGGCAACTTGGTGAAACCCTGTCTCAAAATAAAAGTAATTAAAAGGCTGAGGTTTAGCTTTGTGGAAAGCATTTGGTTGGCATGCACAAAACGCTAGGTTCCCTCTCCAACCCCCCCCAATATGATAATAATATCCCACTATCTTAGATTATCTCTTCACTGGAAGAGGGAATAATAGGAAAGGTAAAAGCAGTTGCTGCACTTCTTTTGATATTAGCCAATGTAATGCTGTTATCTGGATGCAAAAACACTTATATGTCTTGAATTTTTAGTTGATTATTATGTGCAGCAAGTATGATGGGGGGATACACTTGTCATGGCACCCATGGGAGTTAAAGGACAACTTGGTGGGATCATTTCTCTACTTCTACCTTTACACGGGTTCTGGGACTTAAACTCAGATCACCAGGTTTGCATGGGAAGCCTGCTCAGTCACCTCCTCACCTATGTCAAAATAATTCTAAGCCTGCTGCATTTGTACGCGGGCGGCTTGGTTTCCTGTTCACCAAGCAGCCACTGATGAATCCATAAGTACTCACAGCTGCAGAACCACTTGAAGACCTAAGGGAATAATGGCTCAGAAGACAGACTGACCATGAGTGATGGCAGACAGCATGAGTGACAGCAAGCAGTGAGCCTGAGCACAGCGGGCAGCAAATGTGGGCACAGCAGGCAGTGAGTGTGGGGACAGCTGGAGTGATTGACAGCTGGAATGAGTGTGGGGACAGCTGGAGTGAGCCGGGGACAGCAGGTAATGGAATCAAGTAAGAATGAGACTTGACGTTTATCTCGCATCACCAAAATGCTTCTCAAACCAATGTTAGATCTTTACCTTATCAATAACACATCATGGGAGAATGTGGATTTTCCATCAATAGGAGTTGTTTCAGTTACTTTTCCTTTTGCTGCTTCAAGACAGCACTCATACAAAACTTAAGGGGAGAAAGGGAGATTTATTGTGCATATGGTTCCAGAGGGGAGATAGTCCATGGTGCGAGTATCCCTTAGCAGGCAGGAAGTATAAAGACGAAGAGCAAGTAGAAGAAAGTAGAGCTGGACTACCAAGCCTTAAGGCCTACCCCATGGCATCCCTTCCTCCAGCAAGGCTCCACCTCCTAAAGCTTCCACAACCTTCACAAACATCAACACCAACTAAAGATGCAAACACATGAACCTGTAGGAGACAACCCACACCCAAATTATAGTAGACGTAAAGGGAAAAATTGAAACTTTAAGAATGAATTTATATTTAGGGACAATTTAAAAAGCAATAGATTCTTTTTACTAGTGTTAAAAGAATGGTAAACTTTTAAGTTTTGATTGCAATGGTTATTTTGTTTTATTTCTAGTTGTGACTATTGTGTTTTAAAGCCTTTGGAGTTGAGGGCAGGCAGGCATGCTCATTCAGACATCTTCCCCTAGACAACAGCATGTAGGACATTGCCACAGTAGAGTTCTGGTCAACGTGCGTCTCTGGTTGGAAGGAATCATTGCAAGGACGGTGGGGAGAGGCTGAACTACAGTGTGGAATTGACATCTGAAGGACGACTGCATTTTGCAGGCACTTTTGGGAGCAGCTAGAAAGCGTGTTCTAGAATCTACATCTAGGGCGGCAAGAGAAGCATAGGTCAGAATCTTGTGAAACACATTTACCAAGACTATGCATCATCCTTTTCCTGGGGAAACACAGCTCCCTGGAAGCTGCAGAATTTGTAGCCTGCAGGGCAGGAAGCACGCACTACAGCAAGCCCCAGACGGCAAAGAACTCAGAGCCAGCAGAGCCAGGCCGACTTCAACCTCTCTGGAATCTCAGAGGCCAGACGACAGAAACCACAGTCCTGGGACCATGCCAAAGCCAGCATATCCTCAGAGACTGTCTGTCACAGATCAATCTGCCATCTGATTTGTGGGGGAGCATGCGTGTTGAGGATGCCTGTGCTGGGCAGTGGCTGCTTACTGTTTTCTTAGTAAGCTGATACTGGCACTCAGCAGCACATGTGAACGTGCCAGGTTCTGATGCATCCTTAGGGTGCGTAGCCTTCAATAAGAAAAAAAGGATTTGGTATTAGGAGCCACCTATTAGGGAGTACATACGGCGCTTAATTTTCTGGGTCTGGGATACTTCACTTAATATAATTGTTTCTAATGACATCCATTTCCCGGCAAATTCCAGTAATTCATCATTTTTGATGGCTGAGTAGTACTCCATTTTATAGATGTACCACTGTTTCCTTATCCACTCGTCAACTGTTGGACATTTGGGTTGATTCCATGTCTTTGCTATTGTAAACAATGCTGCTATGAACATGGTCGTGCTTGTGCTATCGAGGTGAACCTCTGCTGTATGGGGGGTTATACCCAAAAGTGGAATCGCAGGGTCATATGGCATTTCAATGTTTATTTTCTTTAAGAATCTCCAGACGGCTCACCAGAGTGGCTGTAGGAGCCTGCATTCCCACCAGCAATGTAGGAGAGTTCCCCTCTCTCCATATCCTCTCCAGCATTTGTTGTTGTTTGTATTGTGGATTTTTGCCATCCTGACCGGGGTGAGATGATATCTCAGGGAAGTTTTGATTTGCATTTCCCTGATGGCTAAAGAAGTGGAGCATTTTTTAAGATATTTGTTAAACATTTTAATTTCATCCCTGGTAAAGTGTCTTTTAAGTTCCAGGGCCCATTTTTTAATTGGGCCATTGGTTTCCTTGATGTTTAGTTTTCTAAGTTCTTTGTGCACTCTGGACAGTAGAGCTCTATCAGATATGTGGTTAGTGAAGATTTCCTCCCATTCTGTGGGTTGCCTTTGAGCTCGTGTTACAATCTCTTTATCTGAACAGAAGCTCTTTAATTTCACAAGATCCCAACTGTTGAGAGTTGGTAGCAGTGACTGTGCCATTGGATGTCTGTTTAGGAAATGTTGGCCTAGCCCAATCAGCTCGAGGGAGTTCCCTATCCTTTCAACTATGGTTTTTATAGTCTCTGGCCTAATATCAAGGTCCTTGATCCATTTGGAATTAAGTCTTGTACATGGTGACAAGTATGGGCCTAGTTTTAATCTTCTGCATGTGGAGATCCAGTTTTGCCAGCACCATTTGTTGAAGATGCTGTTCTTTTTCCATTGGATTCTTTGGGCCCCTTGGTCAAAGACCAAATGGCTGTAATTTTGTGGGCTTATATCTGGGTCTTCAATCCGTATCCATTGATCTGTGTGTCTATTTTGGAGCCAGTACCATGCTGTTTTTATAACTATGGATTTGTAATATAGACTAAGGTTTGGTATGGTAATACCTCCAGCAGTGTTTTTGTTACTCAGGATTGTCTTTGCTATCCTGGGTCTTTTGTGCCTCTATATGAATTTTGAGATTGTTTGGTCAACTTCTTTAAAGAATTGCTTTGGGATTTTAATTGGTATAGCATTGATTTTGTATATTGCCTTTGGTAGGATGGTCATTTTTACAATGTTGATTCTGCCAATCCAGGAACATGGGAGGTCTTTCCACCTTCTGGTGTCTTCTGCAATTTCTTTCTTTAGGGTTTTAAAGTTTTCATTGTAAAGGTCTTTTACCTCTTTGGTTAGGTTTATACCAAGGTATTTCATTTTTTTAGGGGCTATAGTAAATGGGATTGTTTCTCTCAAGGCTTTTTCACTTCTTTCATTCTGGGCATATAGGAAGGCCTCTGATTTTTGCACATTTATTTTGTATCCTGCTACCCTGCTGAACTTCTCAATTAGTTCCAGGAGCTTCCTGGTGGATCATGTCATCTGCAAATAGGGATAGCTTGACTTCTTCCTTGCCAATTTGAATCCCACCCAGCCCATCTTGAGACACTCATAGGTAAATCTATGTATTACCTACAGTAATTGCAAGGATTATGAACAGGAGGGATGGGGTTGGAGGGCCACACCAGAAACAAAGAGAGAAGTGACCATGTTACAGTAGAGAAAATAGGCCTCCATCAAGGACTGCAAGAAAGTAATGTGACACCTAGTTAAGTTCACAGACATTCGTTCCTGATCATTTACAACTAAGGGGGTATGAACTCACCAGAAGGGGAGGGCATATAGTCCGGCAGATTAAAAAGTAACCATTTTGCAAATGGGTGATTGACCCCTCCCATTGCCTAATGCCATATGACCCTGCGATTCCACTTTTGGGTATAAGTATTACATCTACCCTTGAATGTGCTCTTATAATAAGACTCCAGTTTAACAGCTTTCTGTCTCTGCCCAGGGGGTGACATACAGTGCCCATCACAATGGAGTGAAGGGCATTACAGGAGCAACAAAACTGCAAAAGAAAATCAACGAACCACTATCCAGAACTTCAGAGACTCTATATCAACCACCTAGAACTAGGCCAGACTAATCTCTCCCCATCCTGAAGCTCAGGGACATTTGCGGAAGAGGGGGTGGTAAGAGTGTAAGAGCAAAAGGATGGGAGGAGCAATGATTTGCAAGATACTCCACACAAGTTAGGGCCGAAGCAATCATAATTGGACATTGCATGCCCGGCGCAATGTCCAACACACTATTGACCTCACAAAGTCTAGCATCTGCTAAAGGCACCAAGATCCTTGGAGGCAAGGGATTGACAGCCACAGTAGTGTTCCTATGCTTAAGGGGAACACAGGAAAGGGTTCAGGGAAATGCCACTGGGTCCTTGTACGTCATCAAAGAGGAGGGCCCAGAGGAGAGTCAGGCATGCACAAGAAAGGAATCGGAATTGGAGCGGGAGGCACGGCGGGGGGGGGATGGGGCGAGAGGGGTGAGGGGAGGGAGAGCAGGGGGTTCGGGGGGGGAGGAGGGAGAGAGGGAACTGGTGTACCTATTAAGTTTGTATGAGCTGAAATAATAATAAAAATGTATTAAAAGAAAAAAAAGAAAAGAAAAAAAGGAATGGGTCAGTTCTAGTGTACAACAGCGCCCCTCATTCAGGGCATAACTTAAGACTTTCCACACGGTATCTCAAAGATAGTGCCAAACCTTATATGTCCTTTTCTGTTTCCCTGTGCATCCATAGTTTTGATAAAGTTTAATTCATGCACAAGTCACAATAAGAGATGAATATCTACTACAGCAGTTACAACAATAGAGTATAAAAATTACTTTAAAATCATTATTTATGTCTGAAATTCTTCATTTTGTGTGTTCAGACCTCAGTTAACAATGGCTAAGTGGAAAGAAAGCGAACTTCCTCCCAGAGGGGACACCTACAGGCCAAGGACTAAGGGATCCATCCGGTTGACATCTGCGACAGATGCAGATGTCAACTCAGCCGTTGAAGACTCGAGCTCTGGGCATGGTTGTGAAGAATTAGTTGTTGAGTTAAACTATGTACAAGTCTGCAGAAGATTGTCTAATTGATGGGGGAGGGAACCCAGCCCACGGTATATGGGACTTTTCCCTGGGCAGGTAGATAAGATGGCTAAGGAGGTTGGAATCCCTTGGCATATGTGGACAAGCATGCTATCTGGCAAGTGAGATCTGAACTCACTCAATCAACAGTTCTGTGGACATGGTGTGGCCTCTGCTGTCGTGCCAAGCCACACTAAGAGATGTGACCAGACTATCTTAAGAGAATAAAACTCCTTGTTCCCCCCTGAAGCCATTTGGTCATGAATTTATCAGCAGCAACAGAGTAACTGCTACAGCATCTTGCAGAGAACCTTGTTAACCAAAAACCAGAATAAATTTGTGAAAAGTATTTCTGGTTTTGAAGTTGAGGATTTTGGTAAATATTTCCCTTGGAGAGAATTGTTGTTTTGTTTGAGCTTTTGTTTGTGCTTTTATATTTTATTTTTTGAGCAGCATATTGAAGTTCCCCCTACAGCAAGTGAAAAACTTTGTCCACTATTTCTGCATCTGAGTTGGCTTTCTTTGCTCCTGCTCAATATCAAGTGGCCTCTCACTGACTTATAAGACACATGAGGGACCTTCCGTTTTCTAAGTACAGAAAAATGCCTCAGTCATAGGTTTTCATCCTACAGAGGAATTGATGGTACTGAGACGAACCTTTCACGTGATGTGGAATGAACAATCCTTGGTGCCCTTTCCTGCCCCTGCCAGGGTGGCACGGCTGCACAGCTCATCTCTCAGTTATCTCACCTGTCTGCCATGATGCCCGGAACTAAAAAATTCACAGAGGCAACCAATGTGCCTTACTGTGCTAAATGTAACAGGCAGCCAATCTCATGCATTTGCCACACCAAACGAGAAGCACTTCCCTTCATTTCCCTGTTTACTGAAGTGACATTTACTCAGAACTAAAGCCACTAGCACTGGGACTTCCACTGACTAACAGTGGGACATGGGGAGCAAGGGTTAATGATTCGACACATGGTGGCAAAGTGTAGAACTTAGTGTCCTTGCGACCTTTGTCACTGTGGCTGGGGAAAGCGGGGTGGCCTTACAGGGATGGCTGAAGCGAGACATTTTCACCCATGGCTACAGCCGATAGTGCCCAGCCCTGACCTGAGGCCCTGAAGTTAACCCTAAGTACAAATTATCCTCAGCTTTTTTCCCCAGCTTCCCTCCCTCTCATCCCCTCCGTTTCCTTTACCCTCCTGCCCACTCTTCTGCCGGCATGCCTCAGTGGATCTCAGAGTTCACTCTGGCTTGCTATTCCTGTGGGGGTTCAGGCCTCCATAGTGTAACAAGTTACCTATCTTCAGGCCACTCACTGGTGTGTTTTCCTTCACTCATCCAGCTTCACACCCAAAGGTTTCCACTGTGAGTTCCCATTCTATGGGTATAATAACTGCTGCCCACCGAGCAGTTTGATGTATTCCTATTTATAGGTTTATTGGCTGTCTTTCCTACTGATCTATTTCCTTCCCTTTTTTAGGTTCTTGTTATAATTTATAGGAACAGGGATGGATATCATTCTGACAAATGGGTCTTGGGTTCAATAGAAAACTGTTGGTTTTCTCCTTGGTACTCACGCCACTATTACATTGGTGGTCACCTGTTTCCATGGTGATCTATATTGCAACTTACAGATCTTATGCTGTTGATGGGGGCCTGTTATTATTTCTCTCCCCCAGCAGCTTCTACGGTATTCCTTACTGTATAAGCTATCCAGCAAGGAGAAAGTCCTCAGACTAGTCCAGCTGACATACTTTGCCCATGTACTGTATTCAATTTCTGTTGCATTTTCAGGAATAGGGTCTTACTGACAGTTTTTGGAGAGCAACCAAGAGCCAATGGCAGAAGCCTATAATGTTTGGGGGGCCTTTAAGACCTCTGTGACCAACGCTTTATCAAGAAGTGCCACATTCAGTTACTTGTAGTATAATTGTGTCCCTGAGGTATAAGTGGATCAGCTCAAAGCTTTTATTTTATTTTATTGTTCCCTCTACCTGAAGCCCTGAAAATTAACCCTAAGTGCAAATTATCCCCAGTTTTAATGAAGTATTCATTTGGTACAATGGATGATGTTTTCTATAGTATCTCAAAGTCTTATTCTCAACTCACAATACAAAAGAGTGACATTCAGGGCTGGGGGGAAGGTTCAACTGATCAAGTTCAACTGATAAAGATCTAAACTGGATCCCCACATAAAAGTCAGATGAGGCGCAAACAAGCACCCGTATCAGTGCTGGGGAGGGGAGCGAGGGGGATCTCTAGGGCTTGATGATCAGACAATCTAGCCAAATCAGGTAGCTCAGGCTCCAAGAGAAACTCTTGTCACATGAAAGTAAGAAGAGAGCAATTGAGGCAGATGGCTATGACCTATGACCTTAGCTGCAGGGGATAAGAAAGTAGGTGGGCTTCTCAGTTTTCAACGCACCTTCAAATATTGGAGTCACAAACCAAAATTTCCATTTCCACTGGGGAACAAACAGTTCTCACATACGCATCTGTACTTCCCAGAAATCTCCTCAGTCTACAACTCTTATTTTACCACAAGAAAATTTCCCAGGCATTGGGAGCGCCAACTAATTATTTTTCCATTTATACGATTTATGAAGAATCTTCTTAAGCACTTACTGATGCTTTCTCAGATGTAGAAATGCTCTTGGCCACAAGATGGCGTCCTACACATTTCTTTTTACGGTGGTCTCACTGTCTTACCACCCAGTTTTGGGGGCGGGGGTTGTTATTTTTACTGTTGCATACATTAATATGGTGAATTTATGATATTTGCACCCCATAGTCCTCAGTCCCATCTCTTTCCTTTCCCCTTACTATCTTTAATCTCCCCTAGCATACATACTCCCTCCTATTTTCAAGTCTTTTCACTTACGTGACCCATTGTGTTTCATCTATTTTGTCTTTGGTGACATATGATTGGCATGATTCATGCTCTTGTAAGTATCATAGACCCGCGGGTGTACCATTATGGGCAAGTCTTCATGCACAGAGGCAGAAGCTGTAGGAGCAGTCCGGGGGAGTAATGAGAACTATGGTCCATCTCCCATAGTGGGCTTCACTGTGCCGACCACAGACAGAGTGGAGGCCTAGGGAAGAAATCTCTGCCCAGAGCAATATCAGGAAGCCTCCTCTGTTGCCTTCTAAGAGCCTTAAGGGGCTTAATGTTCTTAATCCATTTGAGTTCATCTTTGTAGAGTATAAAACAAGGGCCAGTTTCATTCTTTTGCATGTATATAAACAGCTTTTCTAATACCATCTGTTAAAGAGACTCCTGTCCCTACTGTGTGTTCTTAGCACATCTATGTTGAAGATCTGTTAACAGTATGTGCACAGATTTATTCTGGATCCTATATTCTGTTCCACTGATATCTGTATATCTATACTATTTCAATTGCTATACCTTTTTAATATGTTTTGAGATCAGGAAGCATGAAATTTCCAGCTCCATTCTTTTTTTTATCAATATTGATTTGCCTATTCACAGTCTTCTTTGGTTTAAGATGGATTTTTACACTATTTTTCTGTTTCTTATTAATTACTAAAAGAGAGAGAACAAATAGACCAGATACACTGAGGTGAGAAAACAACTTTGGTAAAAAAGTTTTCTCCTTCCCCCATGTGAAACCATCTTGCAAACCCTTTTTTCTGTTTCCAAAAAAAAAGGAATTACTAAGACTTTCATGGAGCTCACATTGAATCTGTTTGCAATTTTGTGTAGCATAGACAATTTTAACGCTATTAAGTCTTCCAGTTTCTGAACATAAGATACCTTCTTTAATGTATCTTCTTTAATGTCTTACATCGTTGTTTATAGTTTTTCATCTCCTTCGTCAATTCTTAAGAATGTTATTGTTTTTATGTTATTATAATTTTGTATTCAAGTGTGTGTGTGTGTGTGTGTGTGTGTGTGTGTGTGTGTAGAACCACGGGCGAATTTGGGAACCACCATGGACTGCCTCCACCTCCTCCTTATTTACTCTGCCCCCAGATTCACAGGCTCCGCCCTACCAGGATCAGAAACGCAGGCCGCCCCCGCTTCCACCCAGCATCTATATGTGGGGTCTAGGATCCGAACTCAGGACCTTCTGCCTGCAAGGCAGAGGCTTAACCCCTGAGCCACCTCTCCAGCCCCTCTATGTTATTATAATAAGACTTTTCTTAATGACATTTTTGTACGATTTATTGTTTTTATTAGAAATGCAACTGATCTTTATGCATTAGCTTTGTATCCTGCAACTGCATTCATTAATTTATTCTGACAAGGTTATTTTTCTGTTTGTTTGATAGGTTCTTTCAGTTCACAGTAATCCCAGGCTTTCTTGTTCCTGGGGGCACTGGGGCTTGAACCTAGGACCCTACTGCACATTAGACAAATACTCTACCACTGAGTCACAGCCCTGAATTTTTAGTTTTCTACGTAGGAGATGATATCACCTATAAACAGATCTTTTTATTTCTCCCTTTCCAATTTTGATGTGAATTTTCTTTTCCTTACTTGATTGCTTTGTCTAGGACTTTCAGTACTACACTGAATAGAAGTGTTGTGCTAGTTAAATATATAGGTGTTGATATGACGACTGAAGACCAAGCTCTGGGCACATCTGTGAGGAATGAGTACATGAGGCAAGCCCTGAGCAGGCCTGCAAGAGATTTTCTGATTGGTTAGGAAAGACTCGGCACATAGTGGGAGGGACCATCTCTTGGATGTGACAGAGAAGCTGGCCACTTCCTTGCCATCCATATAAAGCCTCTGTAAACAAATGAAATATTTAAAAAGAGGAGGAAGGACAGGTAGAAGAGGAGGCAGAATAGGAGAGGCAGATAAAGAGAGGAGAAACAAAATGAGGAAGAGTTCTACAAAAGGAGGGAGGAGAAAATAGGAAGAAAAGGAGGAGAAGAAGAGAAAGAGGAGGAGGAGAAAGGAAGACAAAGAGGAAGATGAGAAAGGAGGAAGAGCAGAAGGAAAAGGAGAAAGAAGAGGAAGAGGAGGAGAGGTTGAAGATACAGGACATTCCTGCCTTCTTCTCAATCTAGGAGGGACCCTGCAGTTTTCCTCCATTGAATGTGCACACAGTCTTTATTATACCGAAGCAAATCCTTTCTGGTTCCTTCCTTAGTCCAAAATGGTAACAACTTCATCATAGTACCTAGAATGACATGTAATTTAAAGCTAACAGATTATTTCTGGAATTTTCCATCCAATATTTTCTAGCTATACTTGAGCACAGACAATGAAAATCTTAGAAAACAAAAGATCACGGGCTTCCAGTAGCAAGTCTTGGCATCTTCTGGCTTTCCTCGTCACTGTTGTGTTGGCGGTCCTGTTTTCTTTTAAGAATGCCAGCGGAAGCCACTGAGGCAGCTCAGCAGATATGGCCATGAAAATTCAATGCCCAGAGGCTCACATGGTAGAAGGGAAGAGCTGACTTCTGAAGTTGTCTTCTCACTCCCACCAGTGCACCTTGACGTGCACGCACATGTGTTGTCTCATGTCCTACTGTCCCTCTGTCTCTCTCTCTCCCTCCCCTTTTGCCTTTGTCTCGCCCTCTCACTTTCTCTCAACAAATAATAAATACAAAAAAAAAAACGAAGAATGCTAGTGAACCCTAAAAAGTGAAAACTTCCCATTTCCACTGTATCTTACTCCTCCAGTAGGAGTCTAAGAAACCAAGTTTCTTGAGGCTTTCACTGTAATTTCAGATTTAAACAATAGCACTGTTTATCATTAATAACTAATTATGTCTGTCTTTGTGTTGTGAACATTGCTGAAAATAAGAAACAAACCTTAAGCTGAAATGTGAGACCCAGTGAGGCAGTAGGTGACAAGAAGTCCCTGTGCTTGTGTCCTTTGCCCTCCCCTCGGGAGACCTGGGCTGACACACTTCTTCTCCAAAACTGTCACAGAACGTTGTAACTTTCTGGAATATCTACAGATTTCTGCTATAGTTTGAATTGCTTTGTCTCCAAGGGTTCATGTGCTGAAACTTTAAAACCAATCAGAGGGGCTGGAGAGATGGCTCGGGTGTTAAGACTCTACCTTGTAAGTAAAAGGTCCTGAGTTTGGATCCCAGGTCCCACGACGTAAAAGCGCGCCAGGTGGAAATGATGGCAACCTGCACTTCCAGTCATGATGGGTGGAGCCTGGGAAATCCTAGACTAAAGCAAGAAGGAGGTAGAAGCAATCCAGGTTGATTTCCGAAGTTAATCTTAGTCCTCCACATGTGCCCTCTGATACACACACACACACACACACACACACACACACACACACACTGAATAAATAAATAAAATTTAAAAAATATTTAAAGCCTGTCAGGAAGCTAGAAAAGGCCCACAGGAGGGCAGAAAAAAGGGAACCTTGCATGAGGAAAGGGATAGTGGAACATGTGATATAGAAGAGGGGAGTGGAGGATATTGGGAGTAGAAAGGTGAAAGCAATGAAGGCAGGAGGATAAAGGAAAGGGAAGGTTGTGGGGAGTAAAGGAAATATAATTATGTATGAAAAAGCCTTATGGAGGTAATTAAAAATATAATTTTTTAAAAAGGAGTTTGAAACACAGGTACACTGCACAAGTACACAATGCTACATTCAGGGCCACCAATTAGAGGAAAATCTCAGTGCTCACCATGGCATACCTCCCTACGAGCTATGGTCAGGACAGACACACAATACAGGCTATTTCCATTAGTATTGTTTGGCTGGTGGGTAGTTGGTTAGACCCTATGGCTAAAGATTCCACACACTCTAGTTGCAAGACATAGAGAAATCAAGCTGGAACTGACAGGAAACTACCTCATGATACCTAACTTCATGGTGGCAGAAGATGCTACATACAGGTCTCTGGGGAGAAAAATCACCAATGAACTTACCCAGTGCTGGACCGTACTTGGCTATAACACTGACCTGGCAGGCAAGATATTCTCTCTGGTGTGATAGTGTCACTAATGGTATAGCAGTAACCAACTACTTTCTGATTGGATTTGAAGCCCACTCTACAGGAATGGATTCATGCCTGTACTGTAAACCTGGTCAAAAGCCCATGGGTGAGACTCAGCAGATAATGCAGTGATTAAAGGATTTTCCATACAAGCAAAGGAATGGGAGTTCCAATCCCCAAGTCCTTCATAAAATGCAAGGCAGGTGTATCAGCGCACTTGTAATTACAACCTCCGAAGATGGAATTTGGCAATTCCCAGAGCAAGCTAGCTAGCCAAACTAGCCCTACACAGGCACTCTGCTTTAATTAGAGGCCTAGGTTCAAAACCATGATGTGAGAAAATGATCAAGAATGATTCCTGATTATCATCCTATGGCCTCCACAAGCACACACACAGACTTTGGATATATATCTGCACACATACATGTGACTGTCCATAGATGCTTGAAAAGTGGAAAGAAAAAAAAAACTGGCTTGAAAGTCATAGATTCTAGGAGGGCCTATTACTATTGTCTTATAAAATGAATATATTATAAAACTGGCTTCTAAATATTTTTATTCATATATATCAGTGCTACTCTCAACTTTGGTCAAAGAAGTTTCTTTTTGCAATGGACAACAATTAATGCAGAGAATCATAACTGGTCAAAGTGCTAAGAATAAGTGATTGTAAAGTCTGAACCCTAAACCAGACATCTTCATTCCACATTCCTGGCAAGGCTAAGGAAATACTGTAAAACAGGAGCAGAAAATGTAAGAGTTTGAGGATTGGGGGGGTGCTGTCTTGTGGAAATGAAATGGTTGTTGTAACTCATGAGCTCACAGCAGCCCTGGTTACCTGGACCAGACCTGTACAAGGTCAAAGCTGTCAACATTCCAGCATAGATAGGGGAGGGTCTCATTTGGGCTCGCTCCTAGTGAGAAGTTATTAATGGCTGCTGGGAGCCGAATAGTCATTTTTATTCAAGAGGATGGACATTGGCAAGTTGCCACGACCCAGCAATAACCCGACATTCAACATACATGCAAAAAAAAAAAAAAAATGTAGGGCTGGAGAGGTGGCTCAGGGGTTAAGCCTCCGCCTTGCAGGCGGAAGGTCCTGAGTTCGGATCCCAGATCCCACGTATAGACGCCAGACGGAAGCGGGGGCGGCCTGCGCTTCTGGTCCTGGTAGGGCGGAGCCTGTGAATCCCAGGGCAGAAGGAGGTGGAGGCGTCCATGATGGTTCGCGAATTCGTCCATGGTTCTACACATACACAGACACACACATACACACACACAGAGACACACAAGCGCGCACACACATACACACAGTTGAATAAATAATAATAATTAAAAAATGTAAACATGGTGGACTATAAAAAGAAGAAAGGAGGAGGAGGAGGAAAGAAAAGAGGAAGGGAGAGAGAAGGTGGAAGCAAAGAAGAAATGATAAAAAATGGATGGAAACGTTTTGAGAAGAAGAACAAGAGGCCCAAAGAGATTGAGAGGAGAATAAAAGAGGAAAATGGGGGTCAATATAAATCAAAACACATCGTATGGATACGTGGTGGATGCTCTGCCCTCATGAGCCAGTCAGCGCTGCCTCGTAGTATGTCGAGTCTGCTGGGAATGAGCTAATTCCCGCCAAAGTGAGTTATGTTGGAAATGACACTGGCTGCTTTTGCTGCCTTGCTTCTTCTTTTTTTTTTTTTTTTTTTTTTTTGGTTTTTTGTTTTGTTTCGTTTTGTTTTAATGTGGGACCTGGGATCCGAACTCAGAACCTTCTGCTTGTGAGACAGAGTCACAACCCCTGAGCCATCTCTCCAGGCCCTGCCTTGCTTCTTTACTCACTTCCAGATTCCTTCTGCAGACAGTTCCTTTCCTGTCACTCTTCATGAAGCCCTCATCAGGACACCAAGATGTTAGGATCCTCCAGCCACCAGAATCATGAGCTAAAAAAAGCTTTTTTTTAATAAAGCTTTATAAGTTATCCTACCTTGAAGACTGTTATAGCCCACCCAAAAAGGAGAAAGAGGAGGAGCAAGAGAAGAAGAACTAAGTTTCCTTTTTAGACAGTATTCTCCTCTCTCCTACTCTCCCACTCTCCTGCGTCCTATCACAGGCTCCCAACCTGTTCTTCTATGTGGTAGAGTTTCATCATAATCATTATTGACCTCATATTATTCTTTACCTGAATTTCATAGTGTCATAGTTAGGCACAGGTGTCAACTTGACGGTTGAAGGTTTGAGCTCTGGCTCATTTGTGAGAATTAGTGATTGAGTTGGGCCCAGAGCAGACCTGCAGGAGATTGTCTAGCTGATGGGGAGGACCCAGCCTTGTTGGGTAGGATTAGGCCCTGGAATAAAAGACGGAGGGCTGGTTGAAGAAATTGGCATCCTTCTATACACTTGGCCAGCCATGCTGGTCTGGCAAGTAAGGATTGTCCCCTCTCAGCTGTTCTGTGGTGATGGCATGGCCAGTCCCTCCTCCCTGATGTTGGTGCATGCTCTCCCATCAAGTTGGACTAAGAACTGTAACTAGTAATCATAAAAGAAAATAAATCCCTTGTTCCCTTAAGCCATTTGATGGTGATTTATCAGTAACCATGCAGGCGAACTGCAACAGAATTTGGTACCCAGGAAATGGGGTGTTGCTGATAAATCTGGCTATGTGGCTTTTATGGATTCCGAATGGTTTTGTTGGAGGAACTTTGAAATGTTTGAAGCTCTTGAGCTTGTGGATTACAAACACCATTCTGCAGAGCTTAATGGACCATTTGGATAATGAGAATGCTGAGAGAGTTGTGGATTGTTTGGGCCTGGTTTGTGATGAGGGGAAGGAGGAATTTGGTGAAGTTGATTTTAAAGACGATGAACTGGTTTGCTTGATAAAGAAGAGCTGTGTTGGCAGCCTTGAGGATTTGCATGAGGAAAGGGCAGGCAGCCAAATAGCTGCCATTGTTGGAGAAATGAGCATCAATGAAGGAAAACCTAGTGACCTGCACTGGGACGGTGGAAGATGTGAAAACCACCGTGTGGCAAGTTCATGGTTTAAAAACCCAGATTCCTTTAGGGGCCGAAAACCCAAGTTGAAGCCGTTTCTTGCCCTTTGGAAGTTTTGGCTGCCTAGGAAGGGGCTTTTGCAGAGTCAGCATGGTAAAGTTGGTGCAGCCGTGGCTCCAGTGGACCAAGCTACACTTCAGCCTCGCTGTGGACTCTGCCGGTGTCCCTGGTACTGGTTTGGTGTGCTACTAAGGGGTTTATGGAGAGCAGCAAAAGCTTGGCACCAAGTGGTAGAGTTCCTGAAAGCAAACGTGAAGCTTATAGCTGCAGAGGTGAACCCAGAGTATTGTTGGAGATGCCAGACCCATGGGATGTATGCTGCAAGTGGAGATTCAGCCTGGTTCAGAGGAACTCTGCTTCTACAACTCTGAGCTGTGAACAGGGACTAGGATTGCCCAGAATTTTTGAGCCAGCATGACTACATGATGAACAACAGAAGATAGGCATTGAAATAAAAGACGGTACATGATTTGCTAGATTTTGATCTTAACTTAATGTTTCTTTATTACATCAAGATACTTCTGTTTTCATGTTTTATCTGTTTTAGAGTATTTAACTTATTCTGATTTGATATACTCTTAAGGTTAAAAAACTTTGAATTTTTAAAATTTTGGAACTGAAGTTTTAAAGAGAGAACATTTTAGGGGCTGGAGAGGTGGTTCAGGGGGTAAGCCTCCTGCCTTGCAGGCAGAAGGTCCTGAGTTTGGATCCCAGATCCCACGTATAGACGCCAGGCGGAAGCGGGGGCAGCCTGCGTTTCTGGTCCTGGTAGGGCGGAGCCTGTGAATCCCTGGACAGAGTAAACAAGGAGGAGGCGGTCCATGGTGGTTCCTGAATTCACCCGTGGTTCTACACACACACACACACACACACACACACACACACACACACACGCAATTGAATAAATAAAAAAAATTGAAAAAAATAGAGAACATTTTAAAATTTGTCTATGAGAACTTTTAGAGATTTAAGATTAATAAAATTAAATGTATTTATATTTTAAGATAACTTTTAACACCTGTGGGAACAAGGATTGAAGGTTGCAGTTTTTGCCAAGGATTCCTCCTCTGTTCCCCAGTGGAGAGGTCCCCCGTGTCTCCAGGGCTTTGTCAAGTGTTGCCTCCTTTTGGAAACCTTCCTGGTCACCATCGGGAGCTCCTGTCCTCAAGTCTTTGCTCTCTTACAACATGACCATGTAGTGTAGATACTCATACATTTTGTTGAAATGCAGCATGAGATCATATATTCTATCAGAGTCATAGCCACTCCAGTTCATTTCTTTTTAAATTTATTTTTATTCTTTTAGAGTTTTATACATGAATACAATGAACTTACATTATTTCATGCTTCCCTTCCTTTTCCCACTAGAAACCATCCCTGCCAGTCTCCCTCCTATTTTCACATTTTTTTTGTATGTGTGGCCCACTGAGTTGTATCTGGGTTGCCTGTCTGACATGTGCCAGGGCACTTTCTGGAGTGTAGATAATGTGTCACTGGATATACCACAGAAGAAAGCAGCTCCCTTTCCCCCGTCTGATATTATTTTTCAGTTATCTCTCAGGAAGTTGTGGGGCCTATGGTAAATAGGACAAATCTTGTGAGAGTGCACATAGGTGCACTGAATTCTTCGGCATAGCAGCCATACCGCATCCAGAAGACACTGTCTGGCTACATACGCACCCTCAGATTCTTACATTCATACCGCCTTCTCCCAATTCATTTATGTATCTTCCATACTACCTAGAAGAATCTAGCCAAAAACATCGTATTTGTGTGTCTGCGTGCATGTGTGTGCATATGTGTGTGCATGTGTGAATATGTGTAAAACTACTGACAATATAGAAAGGAGAACATGGAAGTCCTACTGTGCAATTTAAATCCAATCCAAAAAGACTGACATTTTTTATTAGTGAAAGCAGTTGAGAAACTATAAAGTTCACCATTCTTAAAGTTACACAATTCAGTGTTTATCATCACACACTCAAGATGTGGTTGAATACCACTAGGTAATTCTGTAATATTTTCATCATTCCAAAAATCTTGCCAGTCTCCACAAACCGTGATTCTCCACTTCCCGGCCTAGTCACACCTTCTGTAGCCACAGTCCATGCATTTCACATAGATGAACATTTGCCATCTTCTGAGCCTGGCATCTTCCACTTAGCATAGAACCCATGTGTAACAAACATCAATGCCACCTTCCTTTGTTGGTCGAATCACATTTTTCTGTGTGGATATGTCATAGTTCATCATTGATGAGCATCTGTGTGTTTCCACATTTTAGATATTAAGATGCTGTTAGGAGCATTCAGGTTCAAGTTGTTCTCTATACACACATCAGTATTTCCTGGAAGTGAGTTTGCCAGGTCCTGTGGTAATCTCATGTCTTGGTTTTTGAGGAAAAGCCAGATTCCCAAAGCCACTATATTGCCTCCATTCCCAGAAGCAGCGCACGAAGGCTCCAGTTTTTCCAGCTTCCATCCACACTGGAACCGTCTCCTTTTCATCATGGCTTTTCCATGATGACTAAAACATTGAGCAGCTTTTATGTGTGGGTTGGTGTATCTCCTTTAGAGGTATGGCAACTCAAATATGTTGTTCGCTTTGTAATTAAATATTGTCCTTAAGTATTGCTAAATTGTTGCCGTTTCTTGGATGCTCTAGATACTAGAGCCTCTTGTTTTTAACTATCCACAATACTATGCGTAATGCCCTGACCTAGGTTCGCTGCTCAGAGAGAATAATGTCAAGTTTCGTCTTTATTTTTAACATTTTAATTACTAGCAATATCAAAAGTGTCACTTCTAAAGTTTTAATTATGGGTCTTACCAAAACTTACAAATTTAAAGGAAGATCTACAGGATTTTTTTTCAAATGAAATGTAAATATACCTTAAAACATTGCTTTTACCGACGTGAATGTTAGGTCAGTAGACTCTAATAATTGACTGTGGACTTGGCAGCTATAGCAACAACATAAGCAGGAGTGCAGTGAAATTCAGGGAGACAGACAGAATGCCCCAAATTAGAACTGGGGAAGAAAGTACAAGGATTGCCTGAGGCTGTGTGTTCTTGAAAAGTTTTCTAAGCTGTGATGAACTGATTTGTAAGAAACAGCAGAAGGAGGGGATAAGAGAAGCCCCTACTATCCGGCGGAGGAGACGGGTGATGGTGAGGAGACGGGTGGTGCTCTCCTCTCCACACTAAAGTGTGTCACAAAGGCGCCTAAAGCTCATGCTCCAACATGGGTTATTCCTCAAAGCAACCACCAGGTGGTGATGTGGCACAAAGCAGCAGAACCTTCTCTCTTCTCTGGCCAGACAGAAACTTTTTACAATCTACCAACTGCAGCAGGGCCTAATGATACTGTATGTAATTTGTCACACTTTTCTCTGAATGTTGCTGATAAATTCATGACCAACAGTTTAGGGAGAACAAGGAGTTTTATTCTTTCTTACAATTGTCTTGGCCATATCTCTTGGTCCAACTTGACAGGAGATCTCATATTAATACCAGAGGCTAAAGAAGTGGCCACACAGTATCCATATAGCACAAGACTGCTGAGAGAGGTATAGTCCTCACTTTCCAGACCAGTGCATCTGGCCAAATACCGAAGAATACCAATTCCCTTAACCAACTCCCTCCATCTTATGGAACCCACTGTGCACTGGGCCTTCTCATCAATTAGACCATTTCCTGTAGCCTCTTCAAGGACTTAACTACCAATTCTTTACAATAGAGCCAGAGCTTGATCCTCCGATTGTTAGGATGATTCCTGCAGCTGACTGTGACACTGTCATCCATGTTCTGTCTGAGAATCATCCTGTGGCATGCTTGACATGTGAAGACTAGGTTCCACAAGAAGCACCCTGACCCTGTCTGCAGCTGGCATGGAATCTATGATCCCTGGCGAGATCTCTGGGCTGACAGCTTCTTGAAGATGCCTATGGAGAGACTCATTCAGAAGAAAGAGCGCAGATAAACAGGAGCCAATGTGCAGACATTTCACAAAGGAACTAAGGATCAATGCCAATAGCAAGCAGGACTCAAGGGGAAAGGGTGAATGAGAGGGACTAATGGCTTCTGGAAAAGTCTTCTAGTTTCTTTAACAGAAAACAATTCAAGTTCACGTGCAAAGTCCAGAACCTGGAGAAGGACAGGCAGCAGGAGCAAGAGCTTTCCTGTCATGGGCCACAGAGGTTTATGGAGTGGCCTTCTCACCCTCCTATTGTTCAAATGTAGGAATCCACTCTTAGGGTGATTGGATCCAAGTAGGGTGACCCAGCCTGGCCTTGTATTCTCCACTTCTTTATATACAGATTCAGCCAGCCTCACCTCTGACTGCCAGGCATTTCCAGTCACGCAGCTATATCCTGAGCACAGCTGTCCTTCTGCTACTCGTGGAAACTGATCTGTGCATCACGCCAGAAAGGCACACCAGAAAGGCTTCTACACGGGCTTGCCTGTGGCTTCTGGGCAGTCTCAAGTCCCAGGCTCCTCCGCAGGCAGGGTTAGATGTATGCACAGATGTGCACATGGGTACACAGACTTGCAGAGGCCTGCGTGCACCTGACTGTGATCCTGGCCACGCCCATTTTGGAAATCATGACTACTTACAGCTTTGACTTATTGCAACCCATCTCTGTGGATCCATCTGCTCCTTCCCTGTTTGCATACTTCTTTCCGTCAAAAGGTTAACTTACTTTTTCTTTTGCTCAGGCTATAACATGCCGGTATTTGTTATAGAATTTTTTCTGGGATGAGGAATCCTTTTTGAATGTCAATCTTTGCTTGTTCTTTCCTTTTCCTCTTTTATTTCTTTCTCCTTATTTTTTCCACTGCCAGGGCTTGAACCCTGGGCCTTCTGCAAGGCAGCCTTCTGTGTCTTAGCCATATCCCAGTCTGATCTTTAGGTTAAGTTATAAAATGATATGGGAAGCATCAGATGGCTGTTACTCAGAGACAGAGACAAATTCTCTCAACTTCTTGATCAATAACCCTGAAGTTTCAAGATCCAAAATGTTCTCAGAAAGACGAACATTGTTGACATCTGAGATAAATGAGTTTATGTTCTGTTTAATTTCATATGCAATTTGGTATTCTATCGTGAAGAATACAGTAGCTTTAAACTCTGCAGCTAAACCAAATTCTAAAAAGAAACCAGTTGCTAAGGCAACTGGAAAAGAGATAATTAATTCCACAGTCATTATATGCAGATTAATCTGCCTAATGAGTGGGAAGGGAGGTAGGCTGTTCAGTTTGCTTTTGAAACCGGTGGAAGTGAGAAAAATGTGGTTCCTTCAGTCTTCACTGGTCTGGATTCCAGCGCCTTCCTGTCCCCATGTCCAGTCATCCAGATGAAACTGTGACAATACGTATCATGTGAGGATCAGATAAGAGCTGGACATAAGACCCCTTAAGGCAAGGCAAGGAGCCTACGAGACAGCTCAGTGGCTTAAGACGTTCCCTATGCAAATCTCCCAACCGGAGTTCAATCCCCAGACTCCCACATGACAGAAAGAACAACTCCTGAAAGTTGTCCTCTGACCTCAACATATGTCAAGGCACTGTGCGCGTGCGCACACACACACACACACACACACACACACACACGCCAAAAAAAAAAAAATCCGTGGCTATGACAAATGGCTGATGATAGTCTTTAAACCATCCATGGAGTCTGCGCCTGTCCTCACTTTCAGTGCAACACATTGGCGAGAAACTGCAGTTACAGTGATGACAGGAAGAAATCGAAGTTTCTCAAGTCTCAACATTGGGGCATGGTAACAAGAGCTCCTATAATCCCAGCACTCTGTGCTAAACAGAAGTACCAAGAGTTTAAGGCCAGTCTGGAATCCACGGTAAATTCCAAGCCAACCTGGACTACACAGTGAAATTCTATGAAAAAACGAAAGAGAGAAGGAGAGAAAAAAAAAAGAAAAGTCAGCAAAACACTCCTGAAACCTTGATTCTGTGTGGTTGCTCCAGAAAGATTCCCTCTTCCATCAGTATCACACTGGAGATTCCGCTTGTGTTTATTTATTTTGCTAACATATGCATGATATCAAATATACCACTTCGGTTGTTTGTGATTGTTCAGTCAGTGGCATGAGAAATATTGACACTGATATACGATCCTCCTTATCATCTGCTTCTGGAATTCTTTTGTCACCTCAGAATGACACGCTGCCTTCTTAAACCATGACTCCTCATTCTCTGTCCTCCCCACACCTGGCCCCCCATTCTGCTTTGTTTCCATTCAATGTCTGTAACATGGATACAAGTCATCACATAGCATCTGTCTGCAATACATGCATTTGTGCTGCAACATGCATCTGTGCATGCATCTGTGCACACATGCATCTGTGCTGCAACATGGCCAAGACTTCTCTCCTTCTCAAGGCTGACCCTTATGCTACTGTTTGCACAAAGCACATGCTGTTGACTATCCAACACACATATAGTTTTCTAGCGTGCATCATTGTCCTTATGACAAGAGCTTGTACTTGGCTTGACTAAGTGTAGAAGGGCCTCAGTAAATCCCTGTTGAATAAGTAATTGTTTGTTCCAAATGAGTCTATTTACTAGAAAAAATTAGAACTTCAAGGATGTCAGCAACCTGCCTCATCTACAAAGATGATGTGGATTGGTATATGTTCAATTAATATTGAATGATCATTACCCTCATTGAAAGCTTTCTACTTACTGGACACTGTGAATAGATGGATTTATTCAAATAATTCTCAACTTAACCTTATGGGATCGGAGACTGTCAACCTTGCCCATTCTCAGGATAATATAATAAAAAAATATTCTCAGTCAATACCCCCATCTTTCTTTGGAGATGTTATACCTATGAAAAAAATGTCATATTGAGAATACATATTTTCCCAAACAAGGGACTTCACTTTGCAAGGAAATAACTTATGAATACAGTTATTCAGAACTAGAAAACCAGAACTTTCCTCTAGATACCAAAGCTGTATTTTTTTTTACTTATTACAAAATATTCCTTAAGATGTAAGCTTTGTTCATACATCATGGATTGCTTTACAAATTTTTTCATTTTATTCATCTGACCATTATTAATTAATGGAGAAAGAACTCTGTTTAAAGCCGGGTAGACTGCCTTTTTATTTCATGTCAGTATTCAAACATGTTCACTAAACAACATGTGTTCGAATATCTGCC
Organism: Typhlomys cinereus; assembly: GCA_023101885.1. Taxonomy (NCBI): domain Eukaryota; kingdom Metazoa; phylum Chordata; class Mammalia; order Rodentia; family Platacanthomyidae; genus Typhlomys; species Typhlomys cinereus. The sequence goes on from JALPQD010000400.1 coordinate 1,593,987, forward strand.
AGAGTCCAAATTTTTGTTAAGTTATTTGAGGTTAAAAAGCAGAATAAAATCAACAGAAATGCTGATAGTCACTGTTCCTATGTTGTCTCCTCTCTGGATCACTGAGCCCTTTATTTAATTTCTGGCTTGTAAATATATTTAAATGCCATGGTGCGCATACAGTTTACCTTCAAATGAAATAAAGAAAGCCTATACGAGTTTGGTGCCCTTCACAGACTTTTCGGACTTAAAACCTGAGTGGTTTTATTCTGTTTGCAGATATGTTGTTGTGTCAGCTTTATTTTTAAATGGAGTTGATGGCTACCCGGAGACATAATGCAGTAATGAAGCTCTCTCATGTGACCAGGGCAGGAAGAGGAGTTAGATCAGAGACATGTAGCACATGTTTACTGATGCGCTGCTCTCATGGTATTTAAAGCTGTCAGTTCCTGATCCTTCTAAAAAGGCAAAACTACTTCATACTACTCTGGTTGTAAGAGTAAAGGAAAAAAAGGAAACACACCATTTCAATAAATTCTAAGATATTTGGTCTCAGAGTATGTACAGAAAAGGAAACCTGCAGCTATTTCCCTGCATTTGTATAAAAATGTAAAAATGTACCATAATATTTTTGAAGTATATTATAATTAGGTCCTGCAGTGATCTTTCCTACTAAAAATGGAGGCAACTCTGTACAGGTTATTTCCACCAAGACACTAAGGAAGAAAAAGGGATGAGACAATATTTATCTCAGCCACCACATGCTGGCATACACACTGGCACCCCAGGTCACTGCCCTGGCTGTTTGAGTGACTTCTCACTTTTCACAGGTAATTCTGTTCTTTTATAACTTCTGATAAATCCATACCAAATTCTTAGTGCAATTTTAGTATTTACCTCTAACATATAAATGCAACAGACTAGTTAATTTTTTTTTCACTAAAATGTAATATATCCACTAACTTGTGTGATATACCACTCTGGTCATTTTTCAAACTTGCTCTAAGACAGTCATTAATTGAAACAGCTGTCATGAATTTTCCCACCTACTCGTTAGCTAGACTTTTGTGGGGAACCACCTTCTGGTGAAGTGGCCATCTCCCTGTTCCTCTCCCTGGCTCATCACTTGAGGCCAGAGCACAGATGCCATTATCTTCAGGGTTTTTTTTTTTTTTTTTCTTTTCTTTGTTCACAGGTACTGAAACAAGTCAAAACAAAATGTTAAGCCGGTCTTCAAAATACACAAAGCTAAGTATGAGATATTTAAATAATGCACATTCCAATGGGATAAAGACCTTTGAGTCACTCTGTATGTGTTTATCATGAAGAGTAATGAAAAACATCGATGTTTGACCTTTGTCCTAGGATCCCAAATGTCCTTCCTTTCACGGTCTCCTGGACTTGTCCAGAACCTTTCTCACTTGCTCTTGGAGCTCTGTCCCTTTCCTCTGTATTGTCTTCGGTGCCTTGTGATGGCGAGCTTCCTGGGGCAGCCCCTAGTTTCTGCAGGTGAATGCAGGTCTCTCGCAGAGCCTGATTCTGCTTTGTGTAGTTGCCTGGCAACAGACACTTGCACTGCCAAGGCCCAGTCAGCTCCCTGGTTATCCAGCAGTTCTGCATCTCATTGCTCTAGATGAGCCATCGAGTATTCTGGATTCTGACCCAAATGATTCAAAACACGAATGAGGATCAGTTTATCAGACTGGAATAGGAAAAGGTCAGATTATTGGGTATAAAAATGAAGTGTGGGGACTAAGAATATAACTCAGTTGAACCCCTACCTAATAATAGACCGAGTGGGCCACATTTCTCATAGCAAATATCTCATCACTGGATGAGGCAGCCACTTTAATGATTTAAACTGTGTGGCTGTAATTTATGGCAGTGTGTTGAGACACATATGATAGGTTGCATTGTGCAGCTATCACAGCCAGGCAATTACCCTTCTAACTAATCTACCACTCCTGACCTTTACAACAAGGTAACAATAATTGCAACATTGATGATTATAAATACTAAAAGTATTTCCAAAAACCTCATCTAAATTCTGCCTAGGGCCTGAAGGAGCACTAAGTATTTAACCAAGAAGCTTCTTCTGCAATGTAAGGTTTTTCATTAAAGAAACTTGGAAGCCTGGAGAGATGGCTCAAGGGTTAAGACTCTGCCTCACAAGCAGAAGGTCCTGAAATCATATCCCAGGTCCCGCATAAAAATGCCAGGCTGAAACGGCAGCAGCCTGCACTTGGTTGGAGCCAGGGAAATCCCAGAACGAAGCAAGAAAGAGGTGGAAGCAATCCAGAATGATTCCCGAAGTCACCCTTGATCCACAGAGACACACAGTGCCCCTCTGACAGACAGACAGACAGACAGACAGACAGACAGACAGACAGACAGACACACACACACACACACACACACACAGAGTAAATAAATAAAAATATTTAATTAAAAGAAAAAAGTCACAGCTGATAGAAGTGCACTAAATAAAGGATGGAAGACAGCTTGGCCCTAAACAGGACATTTAAACCATTCTCCCACCCCAAGCAGAAGAAGCAGCAGTAAGAGCATGAAAGACAGAAGGAGTGCGGCCAGACATTATCTTCTGGACACTAAAAGGATTTCACATCCATCCATAAGACCCACACAGAATTCATTCTATCAGCATGTCACCATGAAAGAACAAAGAACTCCCATGGCCCCACACTTCCTTGAGAGACTGATGATAGTTAATCCTGATTAAGGAAGGTAATGCTTTCCTCAATAGTCTACCCACTGATTTATGATTAAACACCAGCAAGTGCTCAGGCACATACCATCAAGTCAACCTAAATGTAACCCAGTGAGCCACTCATTTAAAAAAAAAAAAAAGATAGGACAGAAACTGGCAGAGAAGAAGAATTGTAGTGGAAAAAGGAGGGAAGATGGGACTTGGGACTCAGATATAAAACTCATAAATTCACTGTGTTCATGTAGGAAGAAACAGAATAATTCATATAAAAAGAATAAGTAAAACATTATGTAATAAAAAGTTCTGCCTAGTGCCAATGGTCATTCAATAACCTCAAGCTATCTTCCAATGTATGTGATATTATATTATTTATCTAATAAATAATGGGCATAATGTAGTCTTTTGTCACATCCCATCTCTTTATCTAATCCTTATTAAAGTCTAATGATAACTTATCTGAAGCCTTAATTTCTAAAGTTGAACATGACAATCTTTTGTTCTATTTTTAAAGTAAGAGTATTATGTGTGGTGTCTGGGTTCTTACCTAATTCTTCTCTAGTGAATTTTCATGAAATCTCTTTTCCTTTTCTCTTCTAATAAATTATAGCAATCTTGGCACTTAAGAATTGGTGAGTCCTTATAAGCACATCCATATTGTATGAAGCTTTTACATCTCTTTTCCTCATTTCTGCCTGCTTCATTAGTCATAGTACCTGCTGGGTTGATTCTGACCCCCATGGACACAGGTGTTAGCACTCTGGCAAATGTGGCACTTGTGCTGCATCAAAGGAGCACTAATTCTTTTTATTTTTTAGAAAAAGACATGTTTTCAATATAGCACTACATTGAAGAAATACTTTATGAATTTAAATCTCCTTTCCTGAAAAACTGAGATTTGGCCTAAAATTATCTTGGCTTATGTGAATTTCTTTATGGACTCAGCAAATATTCATAAACTGTCTGTGGCTCATTGTATTAGGTACAGATGCAGGAAGTAGACTCCTTCCGATGCCCCTGGCAGGTGCCCACTCTAATGGAGTTCCCGTAGAACAGGAGGTAAACCACTGCATGCAGCTCAATGGATGGGATGAGGGAGCTTGACTTTGAGAGCAGGAAAAGGGGTGTATATATGATTACAAAGGAAGAAGTGAGACCTACGAGAATACAAGCTGTGTGATTGTTAGATACAGGTGTCAATTTGACGATAGAAACCTTGATCTTCGGGAGGAGTTGTGAAGAATTAGTAGTTGAGTTCAATCCTGAGTAAGCCTGGAGAAGACTGTCTGACTAATGGAGAAGATCCAGCCCCTGGTGGGTGAGACTGTTCCCTGGGCAGAGAGATAAGATGGAGAGAACTAATTCAGGGAGCTGGCATTCTTTGGCATACTTGGACAGACATGATATCTGGTAAGTGAGGCTTATTCCTCTCTTAGTAGTACTATGAGTATAGTGTGGTCAATTCCCTCAGTCCTCAGTGTTGATTTGGACTAAGACTATAATCATAACTGGGTATTGTAAAATATTATAAACCCAACTTGTTCCCATAAACCGTTTTGTCATGAATTTATCAGCAAGATATATGCAAACTGCAACAGAATCTGGTAGCAGAAGAGTGGGGTGTTGCTAATAAATTTGGCTATGTGGACTTTGAATTTTTTTGAGAAGTTTGAACATGTTTGAAGATTTGAGACCATGAGCTACAAAAAACGTTGAACAGAGTTTAGTGGGTTATCTGGAAGATAGTAATGCTGAGAGAATTATGAATTGTTTGAACCCAGATTATGGTGAAGGGAAAAAGGCTTTGGCAATGTTGAATTTAAAGATTATGGACGTTTCATTGATAGTGGAGAGCTATGTTGGCAGCTTTGAAGCTTTGTGTGAGGAAAGGGCAGGTAACAGATCAGCTGCGGCTAGTGGAGAAGTTAACATCATTGGAGAAAAACCTAGTGCTTTACATTGAAATGATAGGAGAAATGCATTCCACACCACGGAGATTACATGTTGTGGTAACACAGACTCCTTTAGGGGAACAAAGCCTAAAAACAGCAGTTTCTTGCCCTGTAAAAGTTTTGGCTTCCTGGAAAAGAGCTTTTCCAGAATCAGCACATGGAAGTTGACACAGCTATTGTCTTGAGTAAACCAGGTGACATTCTGTCTCACTGGAGCATTTCATAGCATCTGTGGGAACAGGTTCCCACTCACGCACTTATTCACTCACTCACATACACACACACACACACAGCTGCTGGCTGTGATGAAAGCAGGTTCCAGTCGTCCCCACCTCCGCCTCTACCCCCAGAGACTCGGCACAGGATGGGGAGATTGTCAGAAGCAGATCTCACTTTATTGGGGGGAGAAAAGGAACTTTTATAGACAAAGGCCACCAAGGCACAAAACTGGCATCCAATTGTATCACAAGGTCAAGACATCCTACAGGTGCTAATGGTCAAGTTCAATGCCGCTCAGCACAGGGGGGCAGGTAGATACCTGAAAGCCAGTTAGGGCTCTCTGTGAAGTGATCAGGTTATGCCCAAGCCCCTTGCCCTCAGCGCCATCTTTAGTCCCATGTGCTTGGCCATGCCCTGGGGCAAATCCTGGGCGGGCCCAACATCTCCCCCTTTTGTTTTTGTATGAGACGGTCCAGGGGGCTACCTGCAACCAAGCAGACCAAATAGTCCTGAGTGACTGTGCCTGTCTTAGGCATGAAAAACCTCCCACCGTGGTCTGACCCGTCATGGGATCTTGTAGTCTCCAGGTATAATACTACAAGTCCTGAATCAATGGCCAGGCTTCCACTTGCCCGTCTCTGGCTACCAGTCCTCTGTATGAGGTTGGCTTTACCAACCTTGGGGGTTTGAGCCGTATTTAAAGGCCTGTATCGCACATTGGACATGTACTGCGCTTGACAAGTTAGCTAGACTGGAGAGATTTTTCCACTGGGCAGGAATCATGCATATGGCGGAGTAGACAGGTTGGCATCAGTACCAGACATGGCAGCAGATGACTTTTCGGGGGTGTGGCAGGGATGTTCAAAGGCCATAGGCGCTGTAGCATGGTCTCGATGATGGAGCGCTGCTGAGAGATGTGCTGAAAAAACACTTAAGCAATATAGTTATTAGAAGAACAATTTTTTTAGATGTTAGGTCAGATCCAGATCGACTCCATCCAGGCAAGGTATCAATTAGGCCTATAAGGATCACAGTTAACATCTTCCTTGAGCACACCGTGGATAGTTTCTGAAAGAGAAAAGCAAAGAAAGCTGCCCCAAAGGCTTTTTGTCCCTTGGTTTGGCTTGTTAGTCTGGGGATGATTCTTTTGGGTCTCCTTCATGAGGATCCTCCTGTGGATAGAATTTAAGATTCCTTGCCGGAATCCAAATCAGGGAAGACTCCCCAATTGGGAAGACACATCCAAATCCTCTTCCCATAGTGATCAAGGGATCAGGTCCCCAATGCCCAGTTAGGGGGTCCTTCCAATGTACCTTAACAGAAGGTTTGGTGGAATAGGCTTCTCAGTGTCTTTGGAATCTTGATTCAAGTTGTCCTTTTATAAAATTTAAAATTTAAAACGTTAATGGTAAATAATACCAACCCCAGCTGTTGGTGGGGGCTTACTCCCCTTTTTGTTTTTGTAATTGGGCCTTTAAATATTGGTGATTTCTTTTAACAATGGCTTGTCCTCCACATCGAATTTTAATCTACAGTCTCTTTTCCAATGAAGCCCTCTGTGGCACCTAGGGCATGGAGTTGTAGGGGGCTTAGCCCCTCCTAGCTCCCTCAGCTTCCCTTCCTCGCCCTGGGGACATTCTTTCCTGAAATGCCCCACCTGGCCACAATGAAAACAAACTCCATTGTTTCCCCTCCCCTCTTGGCCCTGAAGGCTTGGTGTTAGCCAGTGCCTTTGTCTATGTTTTTAGGGCCGCAGTGAGTGACTCTAGTGTTTTTGAGTCCCCACATCCTGTGAAGCAATAATCCAGGTGCCCATGGATCTCTTCTTAAAACATACTATTTTGTGGTCCCCATTCATTCCTTCCCATACCAGCAATTTAGCAAATTGTTTCCTTAGGGGACCTGGGGGAAGTTTATGACGGAGGCTCTTTTCCACCCGGTCAATGAACTTAGGGAGGGTCTCATCCGGTTTTTGTATAATGCCTGCTAGAGGTGTTTTAGAAGGACCTTCATCTAGCTTTTTCCATGCCACTAAACCTATCAAACGGACTTGGTTTCGGTATGGTGCTTCTATGGTCGCCTGTTGGACCCCAGTAGAAAATTGATCTGTCGTTCCAGCTAACATCCCGAACGTTATAGGCACCCTGAGCTGTGTGTTTTGATTGTGCTCAGCTTGGACCCCACATTCTTCCTTAAATAGTGCTGCCCACTTAATGAATGTGGGACTGGGGAGCACTGTTTTGGCCATATCCATCCAGTCCTTAGTAGTACAGGATTAGTGAGCTAGATCTTGAAGGAGGGCCTCAACCCATGGAGAATTTGGACTATCCTCTAGTATGGCCTGCTTTAATTTTTTAAAATCTTTTGCTTCCCAAGGACACCACACTGTAGGGTGATTGCCCCCTGGATTTAAGTTAACAGGATAGGCTTGTACTTGATACGCCTCAGCATACGTGGGCGCTCCAGCCCTGGGTTCCCTGCTCTAGCCTGGCGGGGCCCAGTATGCCTGCACGCGGAGTCAGGAGGGATTTTTGTTATGGGGTATGGAGGTGGGTCTCCTTCTAATCCTTCTCCATCCCTTTCTCTCCCTAGCAGAGTTAAATCCGGATACAGGGGACCACTCCCTGTTTTCGGAGTGCTCCTCGCTTCTTCCCTTTGATAAAGGGAGCAGGGCACTTTCTCGAGTGACTTTTTCACATCCTTTTTGGGCTCTCGGAGTAGGTGCCGCCCTTCCTCTCCTTGGGCAAGCGGCTGGCCCTCCCAAATGGGAAGCTCCGCTCCCTCAGGCATCGGTTTGTCCCCGCATGCCAGCCCACACGCCGGTCCGCCTCTGTGAACCTCTGTCCCCAGGCTGTGCGCAGCCTCGTCGCAGCTGTGTACGGCTCCCTGGCCGCATGGTTCCATATTCCCACATGTTGCCCCACTGCAGCCGCGTGCAGTCTCTCCACCGCCGCTGATAGCGGCTTCCATACAGGTACCGTGCACCCCTGTCTCAGCCCACAACTCTGTGTTACATTCTCCGCGTTCACACAGTGATGGGTTATCATCCTCTAAACAGCAGGCATGTCCACCATCCCCATGGTTTCCTGCACCCTGCCATGGTCCCGCAGAATGTCCACCCAGCCCCAGCTCAGCGGGCCCACGCCATTCGGCATTCCCGAACTTAGCAGCTTCTCTGTTCCCCTGTACCCCAGGCCCACATGGCTCGTGGGCGGAGCCCCTGCGGGGCGCCTGGGACAGCTTGTTGGCTCCAACCCCCCTGGAGCCATGCTCCAGAATGGCTCTGGCCCCTCTCTCTCTACCTGCACCATTTGTTCCTGTGCGGGCTGAATTGGATTGGGAAGGAAAGCCATCTTGAGCACAGAAATTGTGGAATAAAATTCCACGGAAGACGGTATATTATGATTCTTTTCTCGCTCTCTGGCTAGACCTTCTATTTTATTTCACGTGTCCCATGAAAATATGTTGGTGGCCTGAGCCCATGGAGCCAACTCAAGAGTCAATTGCCACACTCTGGCAATGCTTGGATCAGAAATGTCAAAACCACAACTCCTTAATATGGACTCGAGTGCTGATGGCACTGGGTCCAGTCTACACGTTGAATTCCCCATATTTCCCAAGTTTTCACTTACCCCGAAGCCTGCTTAGCTTCGTCTGATTTCAGAAGTGTCCCTTCGTGGTCGCCACTTGTGGGAACCGGTTCCCACTCACGCACTTATTTACTCACTCATACACACACACAGCTGCTGGCTGTGATGAAAGCAGGTTCCAGTTGTCCCCACCTCCGCCTCTACCCCCAGAGACTCGGCACGGGACGGGGAGATTGTCAGAAGCAGATCTCACTTTATTGGGGGGGAGAAAAGGAACTTTTATAGACAAAGGCCACCAAGGCACAAAACTGGCATCCAATTGTACCACAAGGTCAAGACATCCTACAGGTGCTAATGGTCAAGTGTTCAATGCCGCTCAGCACAGGGGGGCAGGTAGATACCTGAAAGCCAGTTAGGGCTCTCTGTGAAGTGATCAGGTTATGCCCAAGCCCCTTGCCCTCAGCGCCATCTTTAGTCCCATGTGCTTGGCCATGCCTTGGGGCAAATCCTGGGTGGGCCCAACATCATCATCCACGTAGTCCTGGTTTTGATGCAAACTTGAGGGGTTTATAGAGAGCAAGTAAACCTTGCCATCAAGTGTCAGGTTTGGATTTCCTGGAAAGGAATTTGAAGCTTATAACTACAATAAAAAAAAAAAAAAAAACCACAGTGTTGGAGATGACAGAACCATGGGATACATACTGAGAACTGGTGCAAGGGAGATTCAACCTTGCTCTGAGAACAGGTGAGCAACATTGGACATTGATCTACTAGACTTTGAAAACTGATAAAATTTTATATCTTAAGATAAATATAACATCTATGATGACAGGTATTAAAAGGTTACAGTTTAAAGATGTGTTTTGTGTCAAATTGACAAGGGATAGAGTGTAATAGTTAGATGCAGGTGTCAACAGTCAAAGGCTCAAATTCTGGATACAGTTGTAATGAGTTAGTAGTTGAAAAAAAAAAAAAAGAATTAGTAGTTGAGTTAAGCCCTGAGCAAGCCTGCAAAAGATTGTCTAATTGATGGGACAATCCAACCATGGTGGGTGGGATTATTCCCTGGGCAGGAAGATAAAATGGAGGGAGTTAATTTAGGGAGTTTAGATAGATATACTATCTGGCAATTAAGTTTTCCCCTCTCTCAGAAGTCTGTGGATATGGTGTGGCCAATTCCCTTGGCCCCTGATGTTAGTATGAGCTCTCCTATCAGCAAGACCAAGAGATGTTAAAAACTCCTTGTTCCTCTTTAAGTCATTTGGTCATGAATTTACTAGCAACATGCAGGCAAACGTTAATAAGATGCCTAAGACAGAAAGGGACTACACAGTGGTTCCCAAGAAAGGAGGAGCAGTGCACTGAACTAGCCAAGCTGGGGAAGGAGGACAGAGGAAGGTGGAGAGGGAGGAGCTGGAGCAGCTCCACCAGCATGGACCCACCAGGAGTTTGCTTGTTGTGGGGCCCACCAGGGGTTTGGTGGTGATGGGGACAGCGCACATGTTCAGACTTACAAAGTGGTGACAACTTGTACAGGCTGCACTTGAGTGAGTGAAACATGAGGCAATAGGAACAGATGGAACTTAGAATTCATGGCGGAAGACCATGATGGTGACAGGAATGGAAAAACAGACACTTGTTTAGAAACATCCAACGGGATGCAGAAACTGTGTCTGCAAGAAAAGGGAATACCCCAGGGCAAGAAGAAATCAAGCTGACAGTGACCCGAAAGCACACTCCTCACATGCAAATGGTCATATTTCCAGCAGTAATACACATGCTGCTAAAGGAGAAGAACCAGCAAAAGTCTCATCCAGCAAGGAACCCTGAGGCTCAACAAGATCCCATTTGACAAGAGACAAATCTCAATGCAATAGTGCCATGAATTATATGGGAACAACCAACCACTTTCTGATTGCAATTAAGGTTTGCTCATCAACAGAGAAACCTTGCCTGGTCACTGCAGGACTGGCTGAGAACCCTTGGAAGGTAACACTCAGATCCTAGAAGACAACCCATTACTATAGACTCGCTAAGCAAACATGATGAAATACTTATCTCTGGGCCCATAGGAATACAGACTAAGGAGATGGTTCAGGGTTAAAGCCATTAAGGATCTGGGTTTAGATCCCAGATCCCAGCAGCCTTCAATTTCCATCCTGGAAGGCAGAGCCTGGGAAATCTCAGAGAAAAACAATAAGGAAGTAAAACAATCCCAGATGGTTTCTAATGTCACCCTTGGATCTCCACCTGTGTCCTCTGGTACACACACATGTACACATATATGCAAAATAATAATAGTGCACTTTTGTTCTGGAGCCAAGAAGATTTCTCTCAATAGAAATTGGCCATTACAGAGAACCAGAACTGATTTAAGGGTAGAGAGCAATTAAGGAGTATTCATCCATAAACAGGACATGCAAAGCTCTCCCTTCCTCCCCCACCAAAGTCCAAGATGTACCATGGAGAAAAGGACAAAGAATGTGACAGATTGGCGTGAGGGGTGCTGACATACCACATCCCTTGGTCATAAAACCAACGCAACCCCAAATGCACTGCAACTACACCTACCTGCACATGGCTTGGGTAATGACATGGCACAATTGAATGAGGGACATCAGACAAACTGAATTTGTCTGATTGGCAATACTTGGAGACATGGTAGGTGTGCTTGGGACCACAGGGATAGGAAGAGGGAGATGGACTACAAGTGCCAGATTTGGGTGCAAAGGCCACCAGAAGCTTGTGTCTAGGGAGAAAGGTTATGTGGGATTGTGAACCCACATAACCACCAGCGGTGGCTAATCAAAAGCAAGGACCATGCAGGACAGCAAAGGCTCAAGTCCAAGGTGAGCTCAAAGTTGGCCTCAGAGGGCTGGAGAGACAGCTCAGGAGTTAAGACTCTGCTTGCAAGCAGAAGAACCTGAATTCAGATCCTGGGTTCCACATAAAAACACCAGGCAGAAATAGTAGCAGCCTGTTCTTCCAGCCCTGGAATCCAGGATGATTCCTGATATCACCCTTAGTTCTCCACAGAGACACACGGTCCTCTCTCACGCGTGCACAATTTAAAAAAAAAAAAATGGTGAAAACAGGAAATGCAGAACACATTGGAGATCCTGGCAAGGATATTCTTGGTGTCGGCACATTGTCCACTTCTACCAAGAACTGGGTCTTGAACAGAAGACATAGCAAGAGTCTAGCAAGTAGAGATCAGAGTTCACTGGTTTGCAATGGGAGCAGTTGAATGTGTTCCATGTTTGAGAAAAACAAGCTCATAGAAAAAAAGTAGAAAAAGAAAGTAACCCCAGGAAGGGGGTGTGGGGATTAAAACAGAAAGATCAGACCAGAGGGACACTGGCCAGGCCATACTATAATAAGAGACGTGGGTTTGAAAAAAGTGGAGCGTGCAGGGGACTGAAGACTTAAAGACTTGGTGCGCTATGCCCATACACTTCCTTGGAACTGGACACCAGCGACTTCTCATGGTCTCCAGGAAGTCTGATGTCCATAGCACACTGAAGTCCGAACCCGGGGCCCAAAGGCCTCTTGTCTGTCCCCCAACTACTGCATGGTTAAGAAAAAAAAAAAGCAACTGTTGGGAATGGGCGTTTTCACCCTCAAGTCACAATAAAAAAAGATTCACAGGTTCCAGTCTTCTGCCTCATCTCTTCCTGGGTTATAAGGCCAAGTTCGAAACCATAGTGTCTTCTAGAGAAAAAAAAAAAAAATAGTGGAGCTGAGAGAAGTGCAAAGAAGAAATGAGGGAGGTAAAGACAGGCTGGAAAGGTGGCCGTGTGGGTGAGAGAACTGTCTAGAAGCTGAAGGGAGCCTCCCAGGGATCTCCGCCCTGCTAGAATATGCATGATCCCGCTAGTCGCTGTCGCCTGGGAGCCCGGGGGCGTTGGCGGCAGTGGGGAGCGCGCCCAGACGCGCTCGGTTGCTGGGTACGAGGGAGCCACGCGGCCTTGGACGGCGGGTTCAGGACCCACGCGGACCAGCGTAAGCTCCCCTTGTCCCTCCTCTGCCGCGCACGAAAAGAAAAACCCCTGGAACCCTGAGGCCAGCGGCCAGCTCCGCTGTCCTTGTTCCCAACACCTTCCCCTTCGTGGGGAACGAAGGGGGCGGGCGTCAGGCCTCGCCTCGCTGGTGGTCACTGTCGCCCTGCGGGGCACTTGGTGGCGCGCTCCGGTTCCCTACGCCGCCCTGGGTCTGCACGCTGGCGGGGACCCGACCCCGGCCGACGCGCCGCCCCCTCGGCGTCCCCGCGGGGCGGTACCGAGCGAGGCGCGGGGTGCGGGCGCAGAGTCGCGAGGCGAGCTGAGGGCGCAGCGTC